>OY977943.1:4302045-4911136 GCA_963854355.1 Epinotia brunnichana | reverse complement strand
GGTCAAAAGACAAAAAGCTTGATGACACTTAATCAAAGTCAGTGCTCCTACGGTGTATCGATTATCCATTCATTATCAAACATCCTATCTTTACGTTATAACTAAATATCACAAAGTGTAAAACCCATTGGATTTTAGGCGCAAAACTCTGCATACTTCTCGCTCACGCTCAAGCACAGCCAAATGTGTAAGACCAGGACGCAAGTAGTTTTTCACTACACATTCGGTCTCCCGTGGAAATGCGACCCAGCATTACCAAGTTTAACAACCAAGTTTCCCAAAATACGCGATAAATTACCCATTTCCAAGGGATGAGAATTCAATAAATCAAATATGATTTAGCGTCACATCAAAGACCGACGCAACGACCCCGACACGGCTTTACGACTGGTTACCGGGAACCAGTGACGGACTGAACGCTGTCTTATAAATCAATTTAATCTCAAACTGTAAAGACAATTGGTACCGCTCACTCACAATTAGATCCAAATCGTTCATTTACTTTGAATCCTATGACAAGCTTGCTAGGGTTGTAAGTCGGATGTGTCAGTTTTGGTGGTTAAGGTAAAGTTGAAGATTGAAGACGCATGAATCAAATGAAACGTCTCTCGAGTTTGAATTAATGTCTAATACGGTACAGCGGTGTGTAATTGTTAGATGAGTTTTATCGTTGTAAATGTTTGGGCGGTAAATCAAAGGGTACTGGTACAAATAGGGAATTTGCTGTTGCGAATATGGGACAGTTACAACGTCTGCTCAGATGTAGCTAGAGGCTCTCATGAGCCTTGACACTGCGATTGGTCGAATAGGTAGTGACCCTGCAAATATCATGGAATGAACAGACTCGTACTAAGAAATTTTGGAAACTCGGCATGGTCAGCTCTGGTCATTTTGGGGAATCTAATGGCCTGTTTAATTGGCCTGGCTATAATGTTTTCCAACTTAGAATGTTGTTGTGACATTCCAGAATCTCCAAGGGTCCGAAATGCAAATATTATATTATTTTAATGTCGACGCACATATCACAGAATTTTGGATTCTTTAGTGTACTTTTCTATATATATTTCATTTTAACGCTTGAAAACCTTATACATGATTCATATAATAATACTTTTTCTCAGTTTTTGTGACATATACAATTTTAATAAAGTTCTTAATAGACAAGTTTCCCTCTGAATTTTGTATTATGAATTGAGTTGCAGAAGTTGACTTGTAGAATAAATGTTTCGATTTTGCTGCCTCATACAAAGTTCTCAATGCCCTATTAGAGAGTTCATCGACTGTGTTATTCCTGTAAAGAACCTCCATCGCCGCGTCGTGTCTCATGTCGCAGCTACAAACAGCTCTGAGGGACACGGGCCCTCAATTATTCAGCCGACACGTCGCAGGCTATTCCAGACTGGAATTAGATCGGTGTTCTGTTCCCGTCACATTTGTGGGCGACAAGGAACTGACCTTCGTACGTGAGTGAAGGAATATCTAAAGGAGGCAGGGTAGAGTGTCTTGCTTAGAGGCTGAGTATTTTTAACGGAGTGCCGCAAGGAAGTGTTAGTGTCAAAGCTTGTTTCCTTGTCATCAGATGCCTTATGCGGTCATCGCACTGATGCCGCATCCCACTGCGGCATCCGTACGCTCCGCAGCCGCGTACAAATTTTGCCGGACGGACTCGCGGTGCAGTGTTAAATACCGTGCGGAATTTATATACAAACTGAGGTACTGGCATACAACGTTGCGAACGGTCGCTTCATCTGGAGTCAGGGTAGCTCTGTCTTGTTTAGAGGCAGAGTATTTTTAACAGAGTGCCGTAAAGTATTGTTGTTCGTGTGTAAAAGCTTATTTCCTGATCATTAGGTAACTTCAACTGCCTTAGCATGTGAGTAAAAGAATATCTTGTGGCAGGGTAACTCTGTCTGGTTTAGAGGCTGAATAATTTTAACGGAGCGCCGCAAGGTAGTGTTATTCGAGTGTAAAGGCTTGTTTCTTGGTCATCAGGTGACTTCAACTGCCTTAGCACGTGAAAGAATATCTAAAGTAGTCAGGGTAGCACTGTCTGGTTTAGAGGCTGAGTATATTTAACGGAGTGCCGCAAGGTAGTGTTCTTAAAGTGTAAAAGCTTATTTCCTGGTCATTAGGTGACTTCGACTGCCTTAGCACGTGAGTAAAGGAACATCTGGAGTCAGGGTAGCTCTGTCTGGTTTAGAAGTAGTATTTTTAACAGAGTCCCGCAAGGTACACAGTGTTGTTGGAGTGTAAGGTTGAGCATATACAAGAGATGTTGTGGTAGCGGAGCGGTGTGTGATGCCTCGAACAGCTCTAATCCTACGGGGTTTGTTTCCTGGTCATTGGGCGATATCGATTGTCAAAAGCGTCAGAAGAGAAGCATTGTGTTGTCATCTGTCAAATCTGAATATGCCTAACTATCTTTGTTTCCTTGGCACGCTCTGTAGCTAAAACGGTTGGATGGGTTTGAATATGTGGAAATGTCGTTAGAGATGTCTAAAATGAGGAATTTATTTATTTATTTAAGTTAGTCGAACAGCGGACTTAATAAACTACCTATATAGCTTTCTCAAATGGTCAATTTTGAATGAACGCAGTGGTAAAAAATCTGTTTTGTCATTGTTATTGTTCTAAAACTTCCTGATATTTCCGAAACACTGTACAGTGAGCCAATAAAGTAGTTTACCATTTTTCGACTTTAGCACGTGAAGGTTCAAAAGTGATAGGCAACTTTCTTGACAAACTGCATGTACTGTCGTGGAAATTGAATGTATATCACTTTTGGACCTTAATGCCATTACAAAAGTGCTAAACATTCAATTTCCTCGACCGTACATAAGCACACTTAATCACAGTTGTAATACCCATAGCGGGACCACTCGACTTTTGACAATGATACTGCAATGATACAATGTTGAGATGACTGGCAATTCTTAGTTTGTTAACAGATGTTCAAGTCGCAAAAAATAGGATTGATAGCTTATGAAGTTAGCTTTGTGTACATTATTATTATAAGTGTCTGGGTCACGAAATTTTGAGTCTCTTGAGTTTTCTCAGTGGTGAGATTATTTAGATAAACTGAAAGGTACATTTTTAACATATCACATAATAGTGTAACCAAAATTGTACTCTTCTTTTCTAATGTCATCTATTGATATCACAATAGATATTTTTAATCTAACTTACTTAACTTGACATTCTAAATAATACTAAACGTAATTCAATTTTGTTAAAATATAGGTATATCTTACATTGCTTATCCAAACTCTATTTCATCGTTGTCACACCATCCAAATCTGAAAAAAGAAACGATGATATAAAGTAACATGTTTAAACACTCATTAATTCCCTAATTGCAAATAAAAATATAGATAATAAATAAAATATAAAGCCTTTTTTTATATAGGGGCTTGGTCCGTGGGGTCCCAGCGCCCTCGATCTTTACAAAGATCATCAAAAAAGATTGCCGATTGGGACTGAAGAGCTGGCAGCTTCCTCGCTCAACGCATTAGTATTGCGATACAGCGGGGAAATGCTGCCAGCATTGCAGCAGCATCTTCGGCACCATGCCGCGGGTTATTCCCATCTGTTATCACCATTTTTTACCAGTTCAGTACCTAGTACTTTATCAGGTAACTTTTACTTGATAAAGTACTAGGTGGTACGGTCGGCCAAGGAAGTGGCCTACCGTTTTGACAAAAGTTTCTGTAAGATTAATGGTCGCTAAGGTTCTATCATAAATCATAATATTATTGCAAGTGGAAATCGACCTTGTCGTTTCATGACGTTCAAATGAACCTCGACCGTAGGGTGGTAGACCACATTTTTGGCCGACTGTACTAAGTACTAAGGGAAAAAAATGCCAGCTTTTTACCAATGGTAACAATTTGGTGGTTAAGTATTATTTAATCGTATGGCGATCTGTAGAATAGGCGAATATTCATGTGACATTTTTAGGGTTCCGTATTATACTTAGTAGCGCCTACTTTGCCGAAAGTGTTGTCGCTCATTTAGCACCACCCAGGGGACACGTGCAGGGTTGTGTTGTGGTAGTAATTTGGTTGTAACAGGTGGGATAACCCCATGCGCCGGGAGACCCCTTATAGTTATAATTATTATTTTTTAATTTAAGTTTTAGTGCTAAATTGGTGCTGTAGGTATATAAATAAATTTAATTATTGCATTACAAAAAACCTAGCAAAATAAAAAAAAGGAAAAGCTTTGTTTATTTTGTCTGTACCCACTTCAGTCAGTGTTGTTTTTAGCAAATAAGTAGTCGTTTAAACATGTCATCGTTTGTAAAATAAACGACTTTACGTCATACCTGGCCATAAAGTAGGAATTACCGCACGCTATGCGTGCGGAAAACCCCGCTTCCTGGCCAGATAGAGACGTAAAATTTTGTACTCACCACGGGCGGTAATAAAGAAAGCATATTTATCGCCCTTGCCTTCGGCTCGGGCGTCAAATAGCTGCTATCTGAGACATTCTTTGTTTAACCGCCCTAGGTAAGTAATGTACTACTTATTCTACACATTTACGCAGTTAGTATTATTATTATTATATTATTATTTCATAACTTAAACACTGATTAAGTATTAAACTAATAAACGCCGGGCAATTCTAAAATTTACAGCACAATTACAAATAATCAACAATGAAATCACTTGTTAATTGTGATTTAGGAACCAATTCCATCAATCACATGCCTAATAATAATAAATTAAATCAAGCCATTCT
Source organism: Epinotia brunnichana (assembly GCA_963854355.1). Taxonomy (NCBI): domain Eukaryota; kingdom Metazoa; phylum Arthropoda; class Insecta; order Lepidoptera; family Tortricidae; genus Epinotia; species Epinotia brunnichana. Next base: position 4,906,396 of record OY977943.1, on the reverse strand, counting down.
TGAAATCACTTAAGTTGGTCGAAATGTACCGAAATAAACCGTCCGAATTTAGGTTTTATTACATACGATACAAGACTCAAATAGCAATGACAGTTATCATGACTTGTCGGTCATCTCAAACGATTTTGACTACACCTCGTCACGACACGAGGAAAGGCATTCAACTGAAACGCAGTAAATTCAATACGTTTCAATGAAAAAAGGAGTTTAGTGCCTTGTTTATCAAAGGGAGTTGATGCATTTTTCAGTTGATCTTAGAAATAAGTGCGCTATAAAGTTGGGTATAAATTACACAGGAAAGCATTGAATGCATCGATTTCCTTTAGCGGGTAGATGTGTAACTGAGTAGTAGAAATGTTTTACAAGGATATAATTTAATTTTTATTTTAAGATATTTTTAATTTTAATTTAATTTTTAATGTACTCAATGTAATTTTATGGGTTAATACCTAAATAAATAACTAATTTATTATTTATTTTGTATTTATAATTTAGGTTATAATTATTGCACGGGGAATAATGGACTGCTTTTACTGAAATATACACCCTGGCAGGGACGGGTCACTCCGTGATTTGGTCGCGCCTCTACAAGTACATCGCCGGCCTACCGGCCCCAGGGCTACGAGTATGTAAGCGCTGCCACGGCACGCACGCGTTCTATCGCAGCGCGATGCATGCGATCTTATCTTATCTTATCTAGGTGGACTTCGACCCAGTGGGATCTTTGATTGCGGGTAGCCGTTACCAATTCTTTGTCTGGCATTCACACAATAAGTGTTCCCTAGTATCATCCTCCTCGCCAAACATTCTACAGTCTAAACTATCCGAAAAGAAGATAAAAAGAAGAGATCTTTGACCCCGAAGTGACCTGTGAACACCCCAGATATAATTCTGAGTTGCTTCCTACTGGATTTCCAAAATTTTCTGTTCCAGTGACTTCAGCTTTGCATGCGATATAAAGGGTAGCCATTCATTGCATCAATTGCTGCTTAGGCTCGTTCGGCGTACCTAAACAGGTAATTTGTTAACAGAGAACCTTCTGTACGTAGTACTTTTATTTATTCTGTGACCCTGGTGCCTACTTTTGCGGTTTAAACGGTAGACTGATAAAAAATTCAGCGTTTAAATTATCACGAGCCATTTATACGGTTGATATTATTTAATGTGGCCGTGTTTTTACTGGAATTGTCATTCGAATTGGAATGTTCTTCCTTAAACGGTAGAGTTGCTTTTTAAATGGACGACTTTGATGCAATTCGGCAACTCAAATAATCTCAAGTATTCTTCACGTGTTTTTTGTGAACTAGGGCCAACGGTCACTTTGGCACTCCTTGGGGGAGGCCTATGTCCAGCAGTGGACGTCTTTCGGCTGATATGATGATGATGATGATGATGAAGGCCAACAACCTATTAACCTATACTTAAATGCTGTCACATTTTTCCATCTTTAAACCCACAATTGGGAATGGATGAAAATTTTAGAAGTGCCTGATTTTTTTTTGGTTATAGAAAAAAGTTGCAGACTTTTCAGCTGCGTCAATCATTTTTGAAAAATATAGACAGTTTCCTCACTTACGTTTTGGGTTTAGGACGGCAAATAAGACACTTTGCTTGATCCGTCTCATATTACAAAAAAATATCTCAAAAATCCGTGGTAAACTAACACTGGCAATGATATTGACAGCTGCAGCAGCTTTAAGTATTTGTCATTGCCAGGGTCAGTTATTTAAAATATTTTTTTGTAATATGAAACGGATCAAGGAAAGTGTGTCATTCGCCGCCCTAAACCCAAAACGTAAGTGAGGAAACTGTTAACATATTTTTCAAAAATAATTTAAGCATCTGGAAAGTCTGCCCGATTAAGCCTGTGTTTCGAACACAGGCTTAATAGTGTATGTAAGTATGAAATAAAGTATAAGTATTTTCTGCAAACTATTTCAGGAAAACTCATTCTTGTATACCAGGATTCGAAGTCACTACCGTCAGTTTGGAGATCTCCTGAACAACTCAGTTATCGCTTTAATAGTTTACATTACATGAAATGAAACTTGGTTCCAATAGTCGGAAACCAAGCACAATAAGACTTTACATCTCACTAAATAACCCCAGCAGACATTAACTCTATTTTCAAAGAGAACCGATGATTATTTCGAAAATTAATATACAAATCCAATATCAAATCACATTACATCGTATACCATTCACAATCTAAATTCAACCATAGCAAAATTTCATAAGGTTCATATTCTAGTGAAAGTCAGACGGTTGATAAGAGGTTGGCAAGTTTGCGCATGCGTCGTAACTCATGCGTGGACGCAGTACAAGTCACTCATTAAGTTAAGTTGATTGCAATTCAGATTTAATTAATTTTTACTCCGCGTATGGTATGTATGGTAGTTACAGGTAATTTTACACACACAACTATAGTAGCTGTTGATTTTAAAAACTGGGTTGTAGACTGCATAAACTGCATTTACCGGCCCTAGAAGGCAACTTTACTTTTCTAGATAGGGTTCGCAATAACAATAGTGCCGTTGCGACAAAAACCGTTCTTACTTTTCCTGGTACTTTTACTTTGACTTTTACTAAAACACAAATTTGGAAGGGATGACAGGTTTCTTACAAAATCAACTAAAACTGTTATGTTTTGATATCCATATTATCCTTTATAGTGGCAACATATATACAAACTCTTTTAATATACTTTAAAAAAAAAAAAAAATTATATACTTTTAATCCTCTGTGTCAACTGTCTGTTACTTTTGAATTCTTGTAGATGATTTATTTATTTAAACTTTAATGCACAATATTAAAAAAAACCGGCCAAGTGCGAGTTGGACTCGCGCACGAAGGGTTCCATACCATTATCTATAAAAACGGCAAAAAATCACGTTTGTTGTATGGGAGCCCCCCTTAAAATATTATTTTATTTTGTTTTTAGTATTTGTTGTTATAGCGGCAACAGAAATACATAATCTGTGAAAATTTCAACGCTCTAGCTATCACGGTTCTGAGACAGCCTGGTGACAGATTATCTATTAAAAAGGCAAAATAATCACGTTTTTTGTATGGAAGCCCCCTTAAAAAAATATTTTATTTTCTTTTTAGTATTTGTTGTTCTAGCGGCAGCAGAAATACATAACCTGTGAAAATTTCAACTCTCTAGCTATCACGGTTCTTGAGATACGGACGGACGGACAGCGAAGTCTTAGTAATAGGGTCCCGTTTTACTCTTTGAGTACGGAACCCTAAAAATACATGAGCCCTTTTGGTTTCTATACAAGTAGGCTTGAGTCACTTAACCAGGGACTTAACATTGACTAATTAGTTACGCAAAGTTTGCTTAACGAGACAACTGTGGTTATGGTACCAAGTTACCGACAAACAAAGTAAGAAAATAATAGGTTCTTGAGATACAGCCTGGTGACAGACAGACAGACCGACGGACGGACGGACGGACGGACAGCGAAGTCTTAGTAATAGGGTCCCGTTTTACTCTTTGAGTACGGAACCCTAAAAAAGTACAAATGGCGGTCTTAGTGCCATAAGGCATTATCTACCAGTCAACCATTGGGCTAAACAGAAACATTTGGATATATTACTTCCATTCTTATCCGTACAATGTGATGGGTGAATCACCCAATCGCTCAATGTGATTATTTTACTGATATGATAATAAAAACGAAGAAATATTAACTCGCCGTTATCTCAGAAACGTGGTTTTCACGAACTGAAATCAATGCGGTCCATTGCTTTAGTTAACCAAACATTATAGATATAGATTTAAAAACCCTAATTTTATCAGTGTTCCTGAACACTGGTTTATAGATTTTGTACCACGTCTTTGAGATCCTATTCATATGGTAACGGTGCATAGTCATTAAACAACGGTCCAAAGTTACCTCAATCAATCTACTCTGCGCTAAATTAATGACTCATCCAGCGTGAACTAATTAGTGATTGGTTATTACCATGTTATGACCATATTGCTGTCACGCGATGCAACTTGCACCTTTTTATAGGTTTAATATTTTTCACTCCAATGCTTTCTACATAGGAAAACTTGATTTAACATCACATATTAGTCTATCATATTTATGTGTATAAGTAATAATATGTAATTATATATATATGTAAGACTACGCTATAAACGTTAAATATTTACTCTGCACCAATTTTAAGTGTCTCTATTTGGCCTTATGGTTGACTGGCAGATAATGGCATTTGGCGTTAAGTCTGCCAATTGTACATTGTTTTGGTTTTGTGCAATAAAGTTTCAATAAATAGATACATAACGCTTAGCGATAAGACCGCTTGTTGTTTTATCTCCCTGTTTAGATAGATAGATAAACCCTTTATTCAAATTGTTTCTCTGAGTTTTCTTTTGTACCTGCTCTATATGCGTGTGTGTGCGGTGTGCAATAGAGTATTTGTATTGTATTGTATATGTACATATTCGCCTTAAAACCTATACAATACGAGGCATAACAATGTGTGATGCTACTAAGATTCAAAATTTCAATCAATCTTTTATTGCCGACTGTACTTTTCTGTATACCATCATCAACTGCTAATTGAGACGATTATAACAAGCCCAAACTCAACGGGTTACGTCGGTTAAGAACTGAATTCCCATTGCCACCTTCTGTCTCCATCATCAGATCAGCTCGATGGTACCATTATATTGAATTGTCATCAAAACTATACCTTTTCCCAAAATTTCAGCTCAATCGGTTGAAGATATCTGCTTCAAAATTGAGTTGCAAGATTCCACCCGAACAAATATAGTCACATACCTCCATACATACCTGATACTTACATAAGTTACATAGTTAGGTAATAGAAAGCTAAAAGAAGCTAGACTCAGCATAATGATGCAGTGTGTAGGTACCTACACCGCAGCGCTGGTTTTCAGTTGAACCATAATAAGCTTTAATCATAATATTATTGGCACTTGAACCAGGACTTGCTTCAAGGGTTATGTGACTTATGTGGTGTGTTCTTGGTGGTGAGTAAAGGTCGCCAGAGCTCCCGAGGATGAACTGTGTTGAGTGACACCTGCATTTGTCTCTCGATGTTAATGCAACGAATCCTCAAGTCAATGTGTAGGTTCCCTTGTGTACTATACTCCTTCCCACGCACACTAAGTCACTGTGTCTAAGCATCACGCACACACAGCGTCGTCGTGCGCACAAATGAGTTGAACTATGTGTGTCCGCTGGATGCGGGTGGCGCAGGACCGGCCATTGTAGCACTCTCTGGGGGAGGCCTATGTCCAGCAGTGGACGTCTTTCGGCTGATATGATGATGATGATGATGTGTGTCGCACGTAGAACTGATGGCCGTAGGGGCGAAAAGTTCTCGAGTGGCGACCACATAACGGAGGTCGCAACGTGAGTAGACTACTAGACAGGTTGGACTAATGACCTGGTAAAGGTCGTGGGAGTTTCTGCAGGATGCGACTGGCGCAGGATCGGTCAGTATGGCACTCTTTGATAAGCAATTGTTCAGCAATGAACGTCTTTTGGGTGATGGTGATACACATGTACGAAAACCGGCCAAGTGCGAGTCGGAATCGCGCACGAAGGGTGCCGTACCATTATCTATAAATATTTATTCAATTCTGTTTTTTAGTATTTGTTGTAATAGCGGCAACAGACATACATCATCTGTGAAAATTTCGACCGTCTAACTATCACGGTTATTGAGATACAACCTGGTCACAGACGGACAGACAGACAGACCGACAGACAGACGGACAGCGGAGTCTTAGTAATATGGTCCCGTTTTACTCTTTGAGTACGGAACCCTAAAAAGGTCTTTATTTAGTTTGATCCTTGAATACAAAATCCTGAACTAAATATTTAACATGAAAACAAACTTTATCATACTAAATAGACCGTCAGCTGGACAGTTAATTGATTTCCTGTCAAACCTGACTGCTAATTTAGTGCAAGAGAATTTTCAAACCGATTTAACCATTTTTGACTGACGCTTTTCACTGCCATGCGGCGGGAGTTAAATTAAATATCCGTACCATTTGTTTTTATAGAATGAACATTGTTATAAATACCTACTATAAATATTCAGCCCATGAGGACGCAGCGATCATAGCCTAGCGGCGACCTTGTACCAGTGGCGGTAAGTGAAGTTAAGCTAGCGGCCGCATTCTGTTCTTAGATACGTGCTTTGGAATACCACCCTAAGCCGGTGATCTTGATTGTTGTCTACGACATGAGCTGTTAAGCTGAGGCTATTTTAGAACTCCTTGGTATCAATCCAGCTATCTACTCACGAAGCAAGGCCTAAAGGATGACTCACGCTAGAACGGGCCGTGTCCGGCACGGGCCGTTTTCTAGCCACGGCTGAGGCTCGAAAGCGGCTCGGTGTCGGCACGGCCCGACTGTGGCTCAGCCGGGCTTGGGTATGGCACGGCCGCGTAAAAACGCAGTCGTTTTTCTTAGAAAACGGCCCGTGCCGGACACGGCCCGTTCTAGCGTGAATCATCCTTAAGTAGAGTAACAAACAACGGGGTGGAATGAAACGAGGCACTTTCTCAAGAAGACGAAAGTGCCTCGTTTCATTCCAGTCCGTATAACATAAGTCGTGGATCGTACAAAGCAGTCAAGACACTTTCACATTTACACCTTATATCGAAAAAAGACGACACAATACTAATTCTATAAACAGATAAAGATTGTGAGTGTTTGTGAGTTTGTATGTCCCACCTCAGAAACTGCTAGTCCGATTTCATAACTACTTCCACCAGTGATGACAAATGGACCTTTGTAATGGACATAGTAGACAATACTTTATCGCGCGTATTTGCCTCCGTTCTTTGAAATATGCAGCAGCTAAGCTAGTCTATACTACCTATAATATTATACAGGGTGGGCCCTGTAACTGGAGCAAAAAATTAAACGGTAGATTATTAAGCTTGTGAACAATTATTTCGAAGTGATTTTATGCGAAAAAAAAAATATTTTTTTTGAAAAAAAAAATTCTTTAAAATAAGTTTACTTGTATTTTTTTACTCTTCTGGGGTGCTATGAGTAACTTTTTATTTTAAAAACACAAAAAAAAAGAAAAAAAAAAAAAAAATCACAAAACTATCTGTTGAACACAAAAATGCAAAAACTATTATGACTCATTACATGATGTTACCTTAAAATCTGCATTGAATGCCGTGATATGATCTCGTGGTGCCAAGATACATTACTTGGAGGTCATAACTTTAGATCAAAATTTCTCCGTAACCAAAAATTTTGAAAGTGAATGATACACAAGGGGTTACTGCAAATGCTCTAAGGAAGCCTCCTTTTGAATATTTGCTCGTGTTACAGGGCCCACCCTGTATAGAGGAAAAGTCTGTGAGATTCTACCTCTGTAAGTTTCTATGTTTAGGGCAATCTTCGAATCCGCTTATCCGATTTCAAAAATCCTTCAATCTGCGTGTAAAATGGACTTTCTGGATGGTTATACGATATACTTATTACCGGAAGGCGCGGCGTTGGTAGGCCTGATGACCTGGTAAAGGTCGCGGGAGTCCGCTGGATGCGGGTGGCGCAGGACCGGCCACTTTGGAACTCTTTGGGGGGGGGGGGGGGCCAAGTCCAGCAGTGGACGTCTTTCGGCTGATATGATGATGATACGCTATATTTAATCCCGCATGTTTGCCTGCGTTCTTGGCAATAGGGCAGCGACTAGTTAATAAACTCGTTAAAAAGTACCAGGCATGCATAAACACATGGTAGCTTCGCGTTCAGCGATATAATGCGAGCTGTCAATCAGTGCAGGACGGTTCAATTCGGCATACAATGGCGCTATCAACGAGCTATGTTATTTAATCGGACATAAGCCTTTGGTTTTCTATTTCAAAGACTATGTACAGGTATTTACATTAAGGTGGTTCGATTGCCATACAAAGCATTATTTGACATTCGCAGGCTAACGGCGTGATATTTTAAGAAACTTATGTAACACACTTTCATCAATTGGCTTCCCATTTGCGCCAAATTCCCCCTTTCCTAGAATAAATAGTATTTCCTAGATTTCCTAGAAAAAAATCCTGAGAAAAATAGTTTTCCCAAAATATCACGTCCCAAACCAATTTCTCAAATTAATCTACTATACAAGTTTATTTTAGGAAAGGGGGAATTTGACGCAAATGGGAAACCAATTTATGAAAGTTTGTTAAATAAGTTTCTTAAAATATCACGCCGTTAGCTTGCGAATGTCAAATAACGTTTTGTATGGCAATCGAACCACCTTAACACAAAAGGAGCTAAATATACATATCATTTTGTGTTTGATATATAACACAACACGTCAACAAAACCCTACATTTGGTGGCTTGAACCCATAGAATAACGGTTTTAACAAGTGATACATGAAGACTTGTAAGTACTAAGTAGTATGGCGAACGCTCTTTTATGTATGACGTTAATGCGATCATGCTAGATGCAGATATAAGTACTTACCTACTTTAAGTAATAATACTTATAGCATTATGATAAAAAAAATCGTCTGACGGTCTACTCCACCTATCACAGATTTTATCATTTATAGAGTAATTGCATCATGCAGTCTTTAATAGATATCTGTTGTCATCTCATAATTTTTCCTTAAAACTCTTGATTTTTTCCGCGTCTGATATTTTTTGACATTGAAGATAAAGGTTAATGTAATCTTAGTATTGTAAGTGATTTAATGATTGTCATTTTGACATCAAGCCGTATTTACGACGCATCCTCAATTTGGCAAAATATTATGAATATATTATCATACTTATGGCATAAACCTAATCAACATAGCTATCGGTCGGACACCATCGACACTTTTTATCGTCTGAGTTTGAACCTACAACGACATTACCCAAAGCCGTTTTTAGGGTTCCGTACTCAAATAGTAAAACGGGACCCTATTACTAAGACTCCGCTGTCCGTCTGTCTGTCTGTCTGTCACCAGGCTGTATCTCACTGATACCGTGATAGTTACAGTTGAAATTTTCAGAGATGATGTTCTTATTATTTGTTGTTATAGCGGCAACAGAAATACATCATCTGTGAAAATTTCAACTCTCTAGCTATCACGGTTCTTGAGATACAGCCTGGTGACAGACAGACGGACGGACGGACGGACGGACGGACAGCGAAGTCTTAGTAATAGGGTCCCGTTTTACTATTTGAGTACGGAACCCTAAAAACGTCACATAGTGAGAGTTACAAAAACTACGAAGACATTTCGAAAAAAATGTTTCTTCTTAAGTAAAAATGTGTACGCCCAACAGGCAAAAACACGGAATAAGTACTTTCTTATTTGAATAAGACCCTATTTGTGACCTGTGTTTTACAAATAAATATATTAAAATAAATATATTATTCCTACAGTCAGCATCAAAAGTAGCTGCGCAAACGAAGACGTCAATAGCCTTTATTAGAAGGGAATAAGAACTTTTGACATCTTCGATTGCGCAGTTACTTTTGATGCGGACTGTTACTATGTGAACTAGTGCAAGAGTGACGAACATCTTATCCGCACGGTAAGAGATAAAAGGTTGCCATTTTAAGGCCCGCAGCTCTAATAAATATGTTCAAGAGAGTTGATTATCTTAATAACTTGTCATCGACATCATCGATATAAGTATATATATATAACTATACATGTATACAAGATACATGTGCCATCAGATCTTTCGATAAGATTAAATATGTATTTCTATATGTATCTTAATTATTAATCTGTGTTAATGAAGACGTGTTGTGGGTGGCATTGATATTAGAAAATTCTTCATTCGCATATATTTGGTCCAACCATTGAATATAAATATATAAATAAATATAAATATTTGCGGACAATCTTACACAAATCAATCTAGTCCCAAACTAAGCAAAGCTTGTACTATGGGTACTAGACGACGATATAGATACTTACATAGAGAAATAAATACTTAAATAAATAGAAAACATTACAACGCCGATGACGATTAAAGTGACCACGAGTCGTAACAGCTACCACCATTCACGTGTCGCTACAAAATTAGTCTCAAATGTTAAAAATTACTACTTAGTAGCACAGAGGGGAGATCACGTAACGTTCCAAACGCGCGTCAGGACAATTTAACTGTAATTTTTCCATATAAAGATTTTTCTAAGTAAGGTCGCCCCAACGTTTGATACCTTCATTCCAATAAATGTGAACTGGTTGTTCACCTCTATGTAGCTATCAATTATTATTAATTATTATAATGAAAAAAACGTTTTTTTTTTCAATAAGGAACTATAAAGAACAATTATAATCTAAATCGTTGTTCGACTATGCTTTCTCTTAATCAAATAAGTTATATAACCTAACAAATAGAGCCTTCGCTACGCAAACGATTGTAAATCGACGCATTTACATAATTCGCCTATGAATAATCGATACCTATCATAATCGAAATATTGAATTATCGATTCGGCGTAAATATTGATTTGGTTACGATTATTAATTTAAACGGTACCATTTATGACGAAGATATATATGTATATGTGTAGAAACCGGCTTACGTAAGTTTTATGTTTGGAGATATCCTTGTAGGGTAGCCAGACGCGTTGGAGATTATGGAAAAAACCAATAAAGTTTTGTTTAGATTATGTCGGTGATTTTTTTCTTATTTTAAGATCTTCGGTGACATTGACACGTTGTGATTTCTGCATTATAAAAATAAAAGGTTGGCAAACTATCAAAATCAGGGCCTTAGCTGACTGAACTAATTCACTGCATGCACCGATGTACACATTTAAGTATATTAAATTTAAGGTACTTTATAACAAGTTTGAATCCAAATCAATTCGTTATAATGCAGCTACCACCTACCACCCTACGGTCGAGGTTCATTTGAACGTCATGAAACAACTAGATCGATTTCCACTTGCAATAATATTATGACAGTAACCTTAGCGACAATCAGATCTCACAAAAACTATTGTCAAAACTGGTAGACCACTTTCTTGGCCGACCGTACTACAATCGTATGAAAAAATCTGAGCTCACGTAACATTCCGACAGGATCCACCATTCAACGCCTCATCAAAACTCCGTTGTGCCAGCCCTACAGTACAAGTTGATAAATAGTCGCGGGCGATTTGCAGAGTCATTAGGGTTGGCACCACGACACATGTCGCGGCTCGATTCATTGCTTTTCCTTCATGTCGCCTTTCTGTGTATTATACTTCAATTTGTCCCGAGTCACTCGTTTTTGGGGGTTTTTCTTCTATTGTTCTGTTCTGTGGCCTATTTTTTGTAACATCTGTGACCGAGGTGACGAGCCGTGCTTGGCGCATCAGTGTTTTAGCGGGTTTGACTCCCATTTTGGGTTAATTTATTTAGGAAAGCAACATCGGCACATTCAAACAAACAGACACAGACTTACTGCTTAAAGCAGTGCTAAATAAAGTCTGACCTTGAAAAGTTGAGCAAAGCCGAATAGTATTAAACTACGATAGTGGCAATCAAATGACTTACTTTCTAATTGGATTGCTTGAGCTAATACTGTTACAAATTATGACAGTATTATAATCGCTGGAATTGATTTGCTTTTGAGCTGAAAGGTCGAGCGGCAGTAGCGGAATCGAAATATATTTACCTACCCTACGCTAAAAACTTGGAATTAGATCATCATCATCATATCAGCAGAAAGACGTACACTGCTGGGCATAGGCCTCCCCAAAGAGTGCCAATCTGATCGATCCTGCGCAACCCGCATACAGCGGACTCCCGAAGCTAGATAACTGACTTTAAATGGTGATTCCAATACGGGATCACCTCTTAAAGGCTCATCAGCACATAACAAAGAATATAATAGTTCTAATAAAAATTATAATTACTATCAACAATATCAAGATGCACCTGGGAAGGGTGACCATGCTTACGTAGGTAAAAAGGCAAAAGGGACAGGAAATTCCAAAGTAGATATGCCCTTTCAGTCCTGAAATCCACTCCCTATGAGTGAGTCAGCATTAGATACATAAGGGTTGAAGGGACTTCGATTGGCAAGTTGTTTTGCTATGATTTGCAAATCGCTTAGTTTAGGAAGTTTGGGGTGGCAAAAACTGGAGTATTTTTGAACTCCAGCCGTTTTTGCAGCAGTAACAACCGAAAGCTTAATTTGTTTATTCGGATTGGTGGACAGATAGTTCTTCATCAACCTTAAAATACATCAGCAGTCCTTCAGTTAGCTTAACATCCTAATTCCGTTGTATTTTCAACTTAATGCGTTTTTGTAAAAACACTAATCTTTCTGATTTTTGTATCAATTTATCGATCTTTGAATCGTAGTTAGTTTAAGATAACTAAGGATGGTTGAATGAAATATTTGTTAAAACATTTCATACTGTCAATCCTTGGTGGGTAAAATTCTGAAAATAAAAGCCTTTATTTTAAAGCTGCATATATTCCAGCTTGAACCAGCCGACTGTTATTGAAAGCGATCAAAAAAAATAATACCTTTTGAGCTCTAATGATATATAATCAGAACGTCAGCAAAGTCATAATACGCAAAATACACACTAAAACGTCAACAAAACTTATACAGGTATTTAAAAAAACAATTCCAACACACTTAAATTATAATACGAGTACGCATATTGCACATCAAGGTACGCCAAAATCTCGTCAAACGACGAGTCACCGCGCTCAAAGGCTCCATCCTGGGCCCCGCCATTTTCCGGCCGAACAACATCATTTGTTATTCCCATAGAGAGTATTTTTTCAAGTTGATGAAAGCGAGCTGTTAATAAAATCGCACTTCATCCGTTTTTGTCGATCATCGTCACTTAGCCGGCGATTGTGGGGTGACAAGGCGATGGTTGAAAAGATATTATACATTATATGTTATAATAGGTAAGGCACGGATGGGAATGATAGAGTACTTGGCTTGGCTAAATAGGTCGAGTAGCAAATTTTTAAGTCATCATATTTTTTAGAATTCTACACAATCACTCGGAAACCTTTAATATAGTTCATAACAAATAGATTGAACTTATTTTCTATTAGGTACTACATAAAGAAACATTTTTGTGTTAATGTTATGTGACGGCTTTTATAGTTGATTTATTTACGTAGGCAGGACTTTGATTCATGACCATTTTTTTCCTAATACGTACCTGTTGATTGAGTTTCTCAAGTTCATACTATATGTTTTCTGTTGGCCTCATCGCCAATTAAAAAACGTAATATTGTTATGAGCTAATACATTTAAATGGTATTGACTTGGGACTGCTAAATGTCAGGTAACATTTTCGTCGCTGTCAAGCTGCTATGGCATTTCCAAATAGGATGATTTTGTAATACAAACGGGATTAAGTTTCGTGTATTTCAAACTGCGTATTTATCTTTTCCTTCCGTTTTCCTTAATTATACTCAAGACTTTTTAAAATATATTCAATTTTGTCCAGGACGCTCTCGTGTTAAACTCCAACACGGTCCCCCTAGCGATCAACAGGGCGCAAGTCACCATGCGTTGACAAAACTCGGCTGACGACTTTGACACATTGCAGTGACAACCCGGAGACTTCGCTTTGTGCCTGAAAGGGCCGAGTGAAAGGGAGAAAAAGAGTGTTTGCAAAATGTTCGCACGGTTTTCAACGCTTCAACCGACAAAAAGTCAATTTGGATTTTGTAACTTGTCTTCACTCTCATAGTGAAAAGGGATGGTGTTTTTCTAACTAGAGAGGTATGGTGCAGCGGGATGTCATCTCGCTCATATTTGGAGTAGCCCAACTGAGGATGTACGACCCTCCTTCTTACAGAACACCGCAGTCATAATAACATCGCTATTTGATCTGTGCGTGCATGCTATTGTGTTCCTCCTACTTAATGAGAAAGTTTCTGAAGATGAACTAAAAGTGACGGACCAGGGGCAAACGAATTCTCAAGCTGTAGGTACCTACAACGAAACCATGAAACGAAAAACCAATAAGTCGATCTACGAGTAATCTGGATTCGAACCCAAGACAGCAATATTAGCGCTGGAATAGACTTGCCAATGGAATAAATCTCTCCTCTCGATCGCACTCGTAAGTCACTTTAGGGTGTAAGCAAGAAGTCCAGCGTAGAAATGTGCGACTCCATTACTTCGTTGATTCTGGCGCTACCTATGCCTTCGCAAGCAGGGTCATCATCAATTGTCAAACTAAGCACAATTTCCCCTAATTATTCTTCATTCTGACCTCCTCAGCTGCCACCAATGAGTGACGTTTGTCAATTCGTTCCACCGTGACTGGGCTCCGTTAATTACATTGATGAGATCGGCCGTCAGGATAGTGTCATTGCGGGTGGGCCAGGGGTATTGTTTGTAAACTGATTGGTTGGTTCTGTTGAAAGAGCAATTATTGAAAATGAAGATATGATGAGGTAATCTGATATTGGCGCCCAAGAGTCGAAGTCAAAGAACAGACTATTGTGATTCGTTGCCATTTCAATTTCAGATCTCGATATGGTGTTTTTTCTATACTACGACCGTGACGGCGGACTTACAGACTCGGGGTGGGGGTCGTGGTAGAATGCTCGCGATCCCACTGCGCCCCCATTAATGGCAGGGACGGAAGTGGTTTTAGTGGGCAGACTCTCTCCCCCTTCTCTTTAAATAGAGTTGGCTGGAGGGTGAGAGCCCCACATACCCCCCCCCTTGTAGCTTACCCAGGCTGGGTGGATGCATAAGAGCATTTCCACTCCGTCAAAAGAAAAGGCTTACAGCCTGCCTGATATGAAGCAGACACAACGGTGTATCTAGGCTACGGCCTACAGGCTTGCAATTCCAGAAGATTCATGAGCGCGTTACCGACCTTTTATTGGTTCGAGGATTCGTTGTGTTGAGTGCTAAAGTCTAATGCAGGTCTTTCGCTCTCAACACAGCGCAATCTTCGGGAGTAAACAGCAAGTGCTATATTGTTACGGTCTTCTGTAAGATTGAAGTAATTGGGTACTTTCCTGGGTAAAAAAATACCTATAATTATATTTAGTCCGTCAGTAAGATTAGGTATCAAGAAATATTGGTCACGTATTTTTTATTTTGTCAATCAAACAAAAAATTATGGAGATATAGCGCGCGTTAAAGTTCCGCGTGACGTCCCATAATGTCTGCAAGTCAATGAAAAAATATCATTGTAAGTCCACGTGTCGTCCTTCAATCGATAGGCATTTCATATCAGGTGTCTCAGCATGTTTTTGGATTAAGTGAATATCCAAAATTTCTAGGATTTGTAGCTGCCAAAAATTGTCCCAAGATATTTGTACTTAAGCATTTTTGATATTTGCTCGGTTGTATCGATATACACGATATAAAAAAAAATCTTCTAGACCACCTTTTGCAACGTACCCCTGCTTTGAACCTCTACTGAATTGGCGTAAGTGGCGTACCTTTTCTTTTTTTTTTTATTAATTTATTTCTTACTCAACAAAAATTACGATAAACTTAATCTAAATCATCGCCAAACTGCATAACAGTTTGTTGGCGAATATACACTCTTTATAATTATGTTTTGGTATCTATATTATGTGTACAATCTACATATGATTTTATTTTTTATGCTTATTATTATTAGCGGTAACAAGGAATAGCAAGTGATGTAAACATGTAAACAAGTCTTTCATCATAATTACCTACGGAGCCTCAGCCTTTCTTACCCTCAATGACAAAAAAACTTGTTTATATTTCCACTCACTTCGATTGGATCTCCTAAGTGGCGTACTTGTATTTGGAGGCTACACTTTGTTTGGGTCGTTGCATTCTTCGTTCTTTTACCCACTTTTGACTTGCATTACCATCAGACTTTCATGGATATCATCAGAATATATATAGATAATTATAGATCGGAAATCAGATGACTTATAAAAGAATATATACATGATGTCTATAAAGGAAATATGGTGGAAATATTAAACTTTTTTTTTAATAGCCTTATGTGTCCCACTGCTGGGCAAAAGCCTCCCTCTTTTCCTTCCACGTGTCTCTATCCTGGGCAGTCTCCCACCAGTCTTAGTCAAAGACCTCAAGCTCGTCTCGCCATCTCCGACGAGGTCTACCGCGACGCCGTGTTCGGTTGTGTGGGACCCACTTGGTGGTGATTTTAGCCCACAAGTCTTCCGGCATGCGGCAGATGTGCCCGGCCCAGGCGGCTGCGTGAGCTACGAAACTTTTATAGCGAATGTAAAATTCAATTTCAATAGTACCTATTGTTTATTTATTGCCTAATTTTCCTCTTAACTTCCCTTTTCATATATTATTATATTCTTCCACTTTCCGCCAAAGCCAATAAATCCGGCACAATGATAAGTATAGTTTGCCGGCAGATCATAGCAAACTGCGCAGTCATGCCGTCGATCATCTATCGCTTGACAGACAAACACACCAGCTATATTCCTCTTGCGACCTTTGAGGATATTCCGTGCGAAGGTTTTAAATCGTTTTACCTTTTGAATCGTCTTTTTTTTCGCCAGTTTTCAAATATTTTTAATGTTCCTCATATAAATATAAAAAATTGATCAGGGCGGATTGTATTCCGTAATTTTTAATTTTTAATTTACGATAATTTATTGTGGTCAACTTTTTGCATTTTTCTCTGAGGTTAATTAATTTAGTATTAGCTTCTCTCGTCTTCAACACAGAGCTTTTGAGGCTCATTTCTTATACCGATAGAGTCAATATTTAAGTGGAGAGATGTAGATTATTGTAGATGTAGAATTAATTAGTCGACAATCTCGAATATGCTTTTTGCTTGTAAGTATATATAACTAAAGAAGAGTTGTATGAAGACTACCAATTAAAATATTTTATTTTCAGAGCTTGGTGCCTGTTTAGATGGCTACCTAATGAACTACCAGATCATAAAAAAATATTCTCATTCCAATATTAGCACAGATTCTGATGAATTCATATTTCGGTTAGCAGCCAAGTAGAACAGATCACTCAGTGACAGATACCGACAAAGCGCCGCCAGATCACGCAGCCAGATCACTCCTAATTGTACTCTCGATTGTGCTCAGATCTCAATAGCTATCGTTACAACAAATTCATCTTTTGTGGCAATCACGCTTTAATTAAACGAACGGATTTTTTGAGATAACGAAAGGCGAGTATTGTTTAGTGACAGACGTTGTTATCTGTTGAAAGTTGGAATTTACAGTCTTTTGGAAATAACAGTTCTTTTTAAAACGATTGCGAACTTAAACAATCTAATCAAATTTTATAGTGTCTGTATGTGCCCGCACGACTGACTCCTCCAGTGTACTGTAAAGAACGCAAAGCTATGCCGTGAAATAAAATATAGCCTTTTATCATCATTATCATATCAGCCGAAAGACGTACACTGCTAGACATAGGCCTCCCCCAAAGAGTGCAAATGACCGGACATGAACATGGAAAAGACGAAGATCATGCCAAATGCCCATGTAGCATCTAGTCGAATCCGACTCGGCTGGGCAGCATTCGGGAAGCTACGGCACATCTTTTCGTCCAAAATTCCGCAGTGTTTCAAGACGAGAGTCTTTGACCAGTGTGTGTTGCCTTGCCAGCGATGACACTGAAACGTGGTCGCTTACAATGGGCCTCATAAGAAGGCTCAAAGTCACCTAAAGGGCAATGGAGAGGGCTATGTTGGGAGTTTCTCTGCGTGATCGCAACAGAAATTGAGGCTATCTGCAGCAGAACCAAGGTAACCGATATAGCCCTCCGAATAGCTTAACTTACGTGGCAGTGGGCGGGGCACATTGCACGTAGAACCTTATATTGCCGTTGGGGCGGAAAGGTTCTCGAGTGGCGACTACATACCGCACATTTTTTCGTCCAATATTCCGCAGTGTCTCAAGACGAGAGTCTTTGACCAGTGTGTTTCCAGTGATGACATATGGCACTAAAACGTGGTCGCTTACAACGGGCCTCAAAAGAATATAGCATTTGTCCATCCCAAATTACCATTAGATATATAAACAGGTGAAAGATTTTTTGAAATCAGGTGAGTAGTTCCAAATATTACCCCCTTCGTACAAACTTAATATTTGAGTAGGAACAGATTAAATCATTGCCATAATGAATACCTTAACTCTACAAAACTGAACTATGCATAGGTGTTTTTACAAGCTTTATATTAACTTGCACTGTTCGTATATTGTATGTAAGTTGTCAGTCAAAATTTGCAATCCATTTTTCAGTCACTTCCCGTTATCCAATTGAGCTGAAATTTTCCAAGCATATGTATATCGCATGACAATGCAATATTATGATGACTTGGAGCTGATCTGATGCTGGAGCTGGAAGGTGGCCATAGGAACTCCGCAATAAAACGACACAACCCCATCGAGTTTGGGCTCGTTAGAATTGTCTCAATGAGTAGTAGATGATGATGGTATGCAGAAAAGTACAGTCGGCAATAAAAGCTTGTACCAAAAATGAAATTTTTGACAGAAACTAATTATTAGAGATGCGCCGAATATGGGTTTTACCGAATACGAATATTCGGCCGAATAATTCGGTTCAAAGGAATGCCTTATGCCTTAATCAGCCGTTCCAAAACAGACTCATTTTTCAGTGGTAAAAATCTTATTGATTCTTAAGTGAAACATTTATACTAAAGGTAGTTAAATTACAATAAGAATCCGTGTTAGAATAATAATTTCACAGGACAATGACTATGTTACATTCTTACAACTTGCAGACAAAAAACCTGCAAAATTCGGTAAATATTCGGCATTTGAACCGAATAATTCGGCCGAATAAAGATCATTGAAAAACGTGCCGAATATGCCGAATACCTAATATTTACCGAATATTCGGCGCATCTCTACTAATTATCTTAAAAATACTGTACTGAAAAAGTACTGTTTACGCAGCGGTTTAATTTCCGAACGCATGCAGCGACGTCACACAAGGCTGTCAAAAAATACCACATCATCGTTCGACAATATTCAATACCTGTCACTACAGCGGTCACTTGCGTGTCATACAAACTATGTATTTTGGATTTTTATTAAACTTGTATATACATACATACATATAATCACGCCTCTTTCCCAAAGGGGTAGGCAGAGATCACGGATTTTTGTAAGATTTCTCCAATTTGATCGGAGAAAGTTCGCCTAGGTCTTCCCCTTCCAACTTGCCCTTCCACTCTTTTTATATAAGTACACTCTCTTCGTTAATCTTCTTTCATCCATCCTCTCTACATGCCCAACTTGTATATACTTAGAGAAAACAAGAATTTATCATTTTAATGTCCCATCCTGGACAAACACTGTTACTCGAACGTATAACGAAGTTCCATGCTTCAGCTTGGGCCGAAAATCGTTCGTATGTCCGGTGTCTGTCCCGCTGTTTTCCTCTACAAGTCGCATTTCTCAACCAATTCTCGTGAAATTTTGTGAGCAGGTTCGTTAATTATATAGAACTTTTCTGTCGAGTAACTATTTCGTTTTTTTTAAAAGACAGGCTCTCGCGTTCTACAGTTCACAGAGCCACTAAGTAATAATCGAACAGTCTAATTTAAATGGTTAACTATTGTTAAGATTATTTGAAGGCTTTGAAGCCAAAAGTGGTTAGTGAAGTGGTATTTAACGTCTTCACTGGACATTATGTATTGTTAAGTTTTGTTGAGAGTGTGGGACCTGCTTGTCACTAGCTTGCAACACTACGAATCCTCAGACCAAGGAAGAGTCAGCAACGCGCTTGTGAATCTAAATCTGGGCGACATCAGTAAGCTCTCGGTAAACTACAAATTACCGCATACAGATTTCGCCCCTCCATAAGCGAAAGCGGCATGGGGACCGATTTTTGACGTTATGGGGCTCGGAAGACCTAGAATAGACTACATGGAGCAACTCAAAAAGAGAGTTGATGTTGGGTCATATCGTGAGGTCAAAGAGATTGCGTGGGATCGGAGTAGATGGAGGGCCTACTTTGAGCTACACCGACAAGAGCCTAGCTCTTAAGTAAGAGAAGAAGAAGAAGGGCTCGACTCTCACTCGAAAACTGTCAAAAATTATGATTTGCTATTTTGAAACAGCGATAGAAAATTGAAAAACGAGTGGAATTTACTCATACTCAATTATGTCAGTGGAAAGTACCTGCAATTTTGACACTACATTTGTACTAACTTTTATTTAATTTTTGAGCGCTCGATAGTCAAAAAGCGACCCCCTGCTAAGCGAGCGTAGGTACACCAAATGTACCTATTCATCACATTTGCGAGGAAATAAATAAATACAAAAGACAGAAAAATATATGTTTCATACAAGCGCACCAATCAAAAATTTACGAAATTGACAACTTCACTTCCAGATCAGTGCAAGTGGAGCGCGCAGCTTCAATATTTCAACCAATCACAGAACAGTATTCTTGCGGCGCAAGGCCTACTAGATTTTTATTTCAACCAATCACAGAGCAGAAGTCTTGTAGCGCGCGGCCACCTAGAGAAGTACCCTTTAACCAATCAGATCACACACAAGCTCATAACTCCCTAGGGAGTTATAAAATCCATACCTCCCGCGGGAGGTAAATCGGCTGTAGCTGCTCTATACACCTGCCCATAATACACCCTTTACGAGCAAGTGTGATGAAATAGTTATTTGTTATACAAGGGTGCAAAGTTGTATTTTAACCGCGAGTGT
Organism: Epinotia brunnichana; assembly: GCA_963854355.1. Taxonomy (NCBI): domain Eukaryota; kingdom Metazoa; phylum Arthropoda; class Insecta; order Lepidoptera; family Tortricidae; genus Epinotia; species Epinotia brunnichana. The sequence goes on along the minus strand of OY977943.1, from coordinate 4,885,756 downwards.
GGAATTGAAACACGAGCTAGCGAATGGATTCTAGGGTTGAACCACGAGCTAGCGAATGGATTCTATGGTTGAACCACGAGCGAAGCGAGTGGTTCAAAAATAGAATCCTGAGCGAAGCGAGTGGTTCAAAAATAGAATCCTGAGCGTAGCGAGTGTTGCAACACACGAGACGTCAAAATAACTTGCACCCGTGTGTAACACAAATCTTTTCACCTCACTAAAGCGAGGAAAAAAAACAAAAAAAACAAAAAAGTAAAGTAACGAAAAATTTTAAAAAGGGGGAAAAAAACATTAAAAATGAGAAAAAAAAATTAAAAACATGAAAAAATAAACAAAATATTACAAAATTAAAAAAAAAAACATTTAATAAAGAGGAAAAGAGAAAAAACATTGAGAAACAAATAATTTCAAAAAACATTAAAAAAGACTGATAAAAGAAAAACGAAGCAATAAAATAGAGATAAAAACACATAAAAAAGAAAAAAGTTACAAAAAACATAAAATTAAGAAAAAAAACGTAAAAAAAGACAAAAAAAGACAAAAAACCAAAAAAAAACATGTAAAAAGAAAGAAGTTACAAAAAACATTATATTAAGAGAAAAAAAGTAAAAAAAGACAAAAAAACAAAAAAAAACATGTTAAAAGAGTGGAAAAAAAATTAAAATAATGGAAAAAGAAAAAAACCTTGAGAAACACATATAAATCAATAAAAAATAAAAAAAAACATTAAAATAAGGCAAAAACATCAAAAAATATAAGATAATTTCAAAAAACCTTAAAATAATAAAAAATTAACATTAAAAAAAAGGAAAAAACGTATAAAAAAGAGAAAAAAGACCAAAAAACATAAAAAAAGAAAAAAAAAACATTCAAAAAGAAACAAAACATCTATAAAAAAGAGAAAAAAGCAAAAATCATTGAAAAAAGAAAAACAAAGCAATAAAATAGAGACAAAAACATAATAAAAGAAAAAAAGTTACAAAAAACATTAAAATAAGAGAAAAAACGTAAAAAAAAGTTAAAAAAAAAGAAAAAAAGTTAAAAAAAAACATTTAAAAAAAAAGAGGAAAAACCACAAAAATATTTTTATTTTTTTTTTAAGTGGAAAAAATAAAAAAACCTTGAATAAACACATTTAAATCAATAAAATATAAAAAAAAAAACATTAAAATGTAGACGAAAACATCAAAAAAATAAATAGAATTTCAAAAAACATTAAAAAAAAAGGAGAAAAGAATGAAAAAAACGGAAAAAAACGTATAAAAAGACCAAAAAAACAATAAAAAGAGAAAAAAAATACAGAAAAACATTCAAAAAGACACAAAACATTTAAAAAGAGAAACAACTTTTTTAAAAAGGAGAAAAAGAAAAAAGATTTATAAAACAAAAAAACATTTAAAAAAGAAAAAAAGAATTAAAAACATTTAAAAAAAGAATAAAACATTCAAAAAAAGGTACCTAAATAAAATAAATCTGATGGGCGAAAAATGTCCTGTCTGGACTGGCCTTTACATGTTATTATGTTTAAGAAAGTAACTAATAACACGTTCGGATTTCAAATATTCTTTGCACTCTTGTGGATAAAATGCAGTTTTGCTATCTGTTTTTAAAGAATAAAAATGGGCTTTCCGAGCTAGTGAGGTGAAAAATGTATTCCATATCAATGTTTTAAGTCGAATACGGTAGAGAGTAAAAAACTGCCGCGCTATGATATGTTAAGAACCGTGGGAAAACTTCAACATAATGGGATCAATGTTCACGTAAAGTGTGTATATAATGAACAGATTATACGTCTAGTCGATGATTACATGTGCTAACAAGTCACTAACCGTGTCTTTTTACGGCTAAGTCGTGTAATCTCACGCATTAGGTACTTAGCTACTCAGGTAAATCTTTTTCTTCCTTTTTTATACCATAATATGAAGGGCAACCTCTGACACTAAAGCGGAAACTCGTCAACATGTGTATTTTACCTGTCCTAACCTACGGTGCCCAAACATGGTCACTCGCTGAGAGCCAGAAGTCCAAATTGAAGGTTTGCCAACGCGCTACGGAGCGCAGTATTCTAGGTGTCAAAAGGACGGATCGGGTCCGGAACACTACACTGCGCTCCAAAACACGCATAGCTGATGTGGGTGTAAAAACTGCCAGGCTCAAGTGGGACTGGGCCGGCCACGTGTGTCGCGTGTATCCAGATAGGTGGGGTAGTATAGCTAACAAGTGGGTGCCACATGACGGGCGACGCAGACGGGGCCGACCTAGACGGAGATGGCGGGACGACCTGGATGTATTCCTCAGCAATTGGGCGGAAGAGGCATCTAGTAGGGACGCATGGAGATCACGGGGAGAGGCCTTTGCCCAGCAGTGGGACACACAATAGGCTCATAAAAAAAAACTTTGTCAGTTGCAAACAAGTGTACAACCCACCTGATGGTAAAGCGCCACACACACTACAGCCGCATCCCACTGCGGTGAGAACGGCTGAGTTTTTTTTTTTTTTTTACGGTCGCAAACAAGCTTCCGGCCTGCCTGATGTCAAGCAGGTACCGTAGTCTATGGACAGTTGTGACTCCAGAAGAATCACAAGCACGTTGCCGACCCTTTATTCACTTGATTCGCTGTGTTGGCAGATAGAGACATGCAGGTCCCTCACTCCCAACACAGCGCACCCTAGGAAGCTCTGGCGACCTTACTCACCACTAGGAACACAACACCACATACTTCATAGCATGCAATAATATAGAAACACTACAAAGCAGTGGTGCTATTATGGCTGCGGTCTTCTTTAAGATGGAGGTACTTCCCCAGTTGGGCTGCTCCATATACGAGCGAGGTGACATTCCGCTGTGCCCTACCTCTCCTGAAATATTGTAACATGTAATGTAACAACACCTGTACCTCCACTTGCCTATTCAGCAAATTACCTATAAATTTTGCCGCACAACCACCAATAATGATGATTTTTCTCGAAAAAGGATTAAAAATATTCGTTGCGCTGACAGCAGTGTAATATAATGACGTAAAATTTATTCAAGGGGGTATCATACCCTACTATTTCTATTATACCGTCTCACCCAAATAAGGTTTTACTAGTTAATTGTACAGGATGTATAAATAACCAATAAATTCATTAATTATTCATACTAAGGTAACGGCGTAACTTTTTCTTTCTGGAATAGTATTTAAATGATGTTAGACTACACCCATAAGTCAAAGGTGTGAATTCAACTTGTTTTAATAGCAACTACTCACGACATGGCAACCATAAAAAAAAATTGTGGAAAATCTTACACTAATCGAACTAGCCCCAAAGTAAGCTCAATGCTTGTGTTATGGGTACTATGCCGATATATGTAATCGATATAAATACATAGAAAACCTCTCGGACGTCCAAGGTACCGCTGGAGCGACATGGTACAAGCAGATCTGCGCGAGCTTCAAATCTGCAATTGGCAAGAGACTCAGGGACCGGAACCCTTATTGGGGTTTTCCATAGGGTAATTTTAGAAAATGTTTTTAAAACCCTATCCATAATGGTAACCTTATGATAAGGTAACCTTACTGACCCTAACCCTATTGTTATGGTAAGCATATCGGATGTGGTAACCATAAGGTAACCTTAATAAAACCCCCACAAAACCCTATCTCGATAGGGTTTTGTTACGGTTACCTTATGGTTACCACATGCGTACCATAACAATAGGGTTACCCTATTATTAAGGTTACCTTATCATAAGGTTATCAAATTGATAGGGCTACCAAATTGATAGGCTTAAGCCTGAAAAGGGGTTTTCCGGTCCTTGGCAAGAGACGCAGAACCGAGAAAAATGGCGCGCTCTCGTGTCGGTGGCCAAGATTCATTTTGAGTCGCTGAGCCAACGGAGTGAGTAAGTAAGTAAATACATAGAAAACATCCAAGGCTCAAAAACAAATAGGTATTCACACAAACGTGGGCCCTTACCGGGATTTGAAACCAGCACTGTCAGCTTCATAGGCCGGGCCACTACCCACTAGACTTAACCAGTCCTCAAAAAATGGGCACGTATGTGGTGTTGGAACCCTTTCAACGAGTTGACTGTGATTAAGAGAGTACATTCGGCAATAAAAGTTTGTACTCAAAAATATTTTTTGACAGAAACTTAATATCCATTCATGATGTATAATGTTCCAAAGTGAAATGAAATAGGCAAGACGGTTGGAATATATTTTTTAGACGCCACGCCACTGGTTTATATGCGCCAAATTATGTGATATCACGGCCATGTCGCAAAATTGGCGATATCAGAGACTGTCAAAAAATAATATCGAATGAGTCCGTATCTTGACCGGCTGTTGTTAACTTAACCTCTACTTTTAAGTTATAATGCCAGAGTGATTTATTGTGTTGAGGTATAAAGTATAGTATTTGTATATTGTATAATAGAACTGGCTATGGCTATTACTAATGTCGCCTAGTGCCTGCAATAATACGGCCACATCTCAAAATTAAAACACATTTGAGATGTGACCGTATTTAGTGTGCAATAGAGTCACATCTCAAATGTGTTTTAATTTTGAGATGTGGCCGCATTGCAGGCACTAGGAGATACATACATACCTTATTTCAATAATATTATGGTCTACAAATACTCGCTCGAAATAACCCATCTGAATTAGGAACAACTTAGTTTTTCTACCCTCTCGTATTATATCATTAATTATAGTCAAGTCCAACGAATTCACTCCATAATAGGTATCCTATAATTACCCTAACAACTCTTTCACAGAAGTGTCACTTGATAAGGCTGTGGTTGATGTACGAGCGGGAAGTTTTTATTTTTTTTAAATGCAAAATTGCAGAATACGGTTACAATAGATGTCGTACATTTGCTGAGCAGTCAGGTCACAAATCATTGAGTAACAATGATAAAGATAGGTAATACTACGATTTATAGTGCGTTATAAAACTGTGCTTTTAAGCATTACAACAAAAGTTTGCAACGAGAGTTTATACATGCGTGGTTAGTTAAAAGGACCAACCTTCGAAACACAACACAGCAGTATCTTGGAAACTATTGGGTCTACAGAGACAATTCCAGTACCGTATTGTAGCTAATTTAGTCTTCTTTAAAATCGTCCTGAGAAGGTACTATCAAAAACTAGTCCTTTAGGGTTATAAAAAAAACTTTCGTTGTATTTTCGATTTTTGACAAAGTTGCGTGCGGCGCTAGAGGTCATAAACTTGGATTATTCATTGGGCCAATATCATAAACAAGTCTGCAAAAAATCAGAATTATCGCATTTTACGCAAGCTCTGGATGTAGAAAGTTACCGGACTAAGTATCCAAAATCTAGCTTTCCCCATCCACTGCCAGACAAACGCAGCCTTACTAAAACTTGCTGTGCATTTTAAAGTCATAAATTACTCAATAACAATATGCCAAACATACTATTATATGCATAGTTTTAACAAACCGGTCGACATTCCTAACGAGAAATTATAATTTAATAAACATTTAATGTCAATATTATTCGACTAGAAATCGATGAAAAATACGTTCGCGGAGAAATTTATAGCTTAATTGGTAACCTTTGGCCTGTTTTTTACACGGTTAGGGGTCCGTCGTAAACCTGGAAACCTTATGACCTGTCAACTATTTGTATCAGTAAACATAAGTATAAAATAAAACAGTAAATTTATATGAAATAAAACATAGCAATGGCTTGTTGATGAAAAACAAAGCAATGGTTGCTTTTACTCTGTTGCTGCCTTTTTAATAATATAATTTTGATCTCAAATTAAAATCAATTGTTAATTATAAAGTTTTATCTCAAGCTGACATTTCTATTAATTTTTATTGTACGTACTTAATCATCACATACTTTATTATGCTTATATAGATGTACATTTTATTATTGTGTAAAAGGTACCTACGCCTAAAATGGTAGGATTTGGTGATACTACTAAATTATGTGATTCAAAAAAAAACAAAAAAATCTACAGGGATATCGTCAAAAATTCTGACATGGAGGGAGGTTGAAACGCTCTGAGAGCCCAGCTCAGGATTTTAAGACCAAATTTGGCCAACGATGAAAAACGCATGTTTGGTATACAGGGTGTTTTGTAGCTGGGTGCAAACCTTTAAGGGGGAGATACGAGTAACACTAGACCATGTAGAACATATTCATCCAAAAATATATTTTTTTAGCGATTTTTAGATTTTTAAGGGAACTTTTACGATTTTAGTATGAAAAACCCAAAATTGGTCAATTAAATGCTAATAATTTCCAATACAGACAGAAATGTCCGTTTTTTTTATTATTTTAGTAGGTAGTATAATGTGTCCTTGATCGTACCAAAGTAGTTTGAAGCACCATTGTGTCCAAAAAAGTTATGTGCAACGCATTTAAACTTTACAAAAATAAAAAAATTAAAATAAAATCTTAATTTTGATGTCATAAAAAAAAAAAAATACGCTAAAAAACATTGTTTTGGATGAATATGTTCTACATGGTCTAGTGTATCTCCCCCTTAAAGGTTTGCACCCAGCTACAAAACACCCTTTATCGCTCGCCGAATTATGGTAGGTACACTTTTCTCTGTGTTGGGAAATAAACAGAATTATGTTGTTACATTCTGCATGAATTATTATGGTACTTATCTATGGACACGTTTTATTCGACTTTTTAAACCTTTACCAAATAACCTTTTCTAAGAAATATTTTAAGTGTATAAAAGAAGTTAATTCACGGAAAGTTTAACTGTCAATTCCCTATTTTAATCCAATATCACTCATTCGTTGAACTAATCATCTATTGACCTATTTTTTGTCAATGTCATCGGATATTGATCAATAGATCAATGATCCAGATTGAGTCAGTGCCTGACGTCTCGATGTGATTGAAGGACAGACTGACAGACCGACTGATTGGATATAATTACTTGCATATTTTAGACATTATTTTTTTTTGCTTATATTGTTTGAATTGTTATTGTTGATTTTGAACAATGAAAGTAATATTATATAATTAAGTGTTACTGTTATAAGAATGATGATAGGTAATCAGTTCGTAACTTTTTTATAATTAATAAACAGTGGATGAAGGAAAACATCGTGAAGAAACCGGTCTAATCCCAATAAGGTCTAGTTTTCCTTCTGGGTTGAGGCTTTCGTAAAACTATTGCCTGTGCCAAATCTTGGGAGTAGGTGCCAAGCGAACCCCGGGGTCTTTTAGGGCACAACCGGGAATAACGCTAGGAGGATGATGAATCGGAATAGACGGAGCTAATGTACCTATTAAATCACTTCATCCTTAGATAACAAAAATCACTTCATTTCTTTTTATTTATTTATTAAGCTTTGAATTGAATATACAATTTTACCCATAGGGTGTAGCTAAAATGCCTAAAATAATCAATATAATACACAAGAAAATATAAATAGTAATGAGTCCCAATAATAATAATAATAGTCACAATGTCAAAATGTATCGGCTGTCATAGAGCTCAATTAAAAAACTTTAAACTGGCAATGCACCAATTTCCAAAATTGCGAACATTTCTATGTGAAAAGTTTCCGGTCAATTCATAAGTCATCTCATTATCACGCTGTTATGTCACCTAAATACCTAATTAGTTTTTAATTTTATAATTGTATTGTACCTATGTATGTTAGTATTTAAGGTACTTATTATTATGGGCCTTAAGCGCAAAATACACATGCAAGAAATTGCATGCAAGTTTAACTACATTGGGGGGGTTTGATAGATCAATTGAACTCAGCATACCTCGGTAACCGGCAATGAAATGAAACTTGCATGCAATTTCTTGCATGTGTAAATTGTGCTTTAGATGCCTCAACTAAATGGTTATATTATTATCCTTAAAAAGTTAAATGTTGCCTTAAAAAGAAAACCGAAAAACTAAGTTCTCTTGAAAGTTTCTAGAAATTTCTCAGATTATTTATATCTTTTTTCCTAACTTATACATTGCTACTTTAAGCCCATTTTTGTTGATATTAATGTTCCTGTCCTTTTCCCCCACGGGACAGGCTACGCCTAGTGTGGGGGGTCAGCATAAAAGTAACAGTTTTATAATATTTTTTGGAAATAAACTCTTTGTATCTGTGAAAATGCAATCATAGGGCTACATGGGAAAACGACAAGACGTAGAAGAGGGTTTCTTGAAAAAATATTGTAGAACTTCCCAAACAAAACGGGTGGTGTTTATTTCCAAAATGGCGGGCAGATTTCAAAAAAAGTCTTAGGGAGCTACAGGTAGGGACACATTTAGTGTGGAGCTATATCTTATGACGCAAGCGGATGAGAACTATGGAGTTTTGTGTAGTGGTTCAGTACCAAACACAAGAGTAAGTACCCAATGCATGTCAATAAAATAAGTTTCTGTCGAATATTAAATTTTTGATACAAGCTTTTATTGCCGACTGTACTTTTCTGCATACCATCATCAACTACTCATTCAGACGATTCTAACCAGCCCAAACTCGATGGGGTTGTGTCGTTTTTTTGCAGAGTTCCTATGGACACCTTCCAGCTCCAGCATCAGATCAGCTCCAAGTCGTCATAATATTGCATTGTCATGCGATATAGATACGCATGCAAAATCTCAGCTCAATCGGATAACGGGAAGGGATTGAAAAATGGATTGGAAATTTTTCGGACAGCTTACTTACATACTTACATATTTACATACATGTTGTACATGTTGTAGTGCAAGTTAATATAAAGCTTGTAAAAATAAACCTCTGCCATGAGTAGAACCGGCGTAAGAAACTCGGCAAGGTACGTAGACGTAGGTTGTTGCATAAATATAGAGGACATTAGTATTGTTAATTCCATGCGTGCCAGTTCTCCCGGTTGAACTGCAGCAGCTATATTTCAAATCTTGACCAATCATTAATATCTGCTGTAGTAATTGGATCATCATCGCTCATCATTTGTCATCGGAAAAACTGAGGTGTGTTTAATTGTAATTAATTCGAAATTGGAAAATGATGAAAAGTCTGGTCTGCAGTTACTATTAATTTAATGTGATGTGCAGCGATGTGCAAAAATATCTGAACAAATTCTAAAATCTACATTAATTGCTACCTGGACTAGCGGTCGATCGGAGTAAGCAATGCCAATTTACGTAATAACTCTCAATTTGAGACCTAGTCAAAGATGGAAAATGCTTGGCAACCAGCTGAATTGTTGCAGTGCACGTAGCATACCTAAATTTAACTATAAGGAACTTTAATCTTGAACTTTACGCCGTCATTATTTTTCCTATGTATGTATAACTAATTAACTCTATTTATATATTTTTTTTATTCTGCTGATAGTAGTCGAATAGGTGTTAGGTAGGTACCTATTATGTGTTCTCAAGTTCTCACTACAGTTCCTTAGTAAGTTTATGTTTGACCTACTTTTTCAATTTTGCTATCAAGTTTAAAATAAATGATTAATTGAATACGGTGGCAGTACCTAAAACTGCATACTCATCATAGGCGGTAATTAATGCTCAGTGTATTCATTGCCCTTGCCTTCGGCTCGGACGGCAACTCCTGAGACAATCTTTGTTTTACAGTCACTGATTAATGCTATTAGAGACCTCAGTTATTTTCCATTTTGCAAATAAAATTCGGTTCATATTCCGAACAAAACAAATGAACCGTCTCGAACACATGTTAACTGAATGATCGACAGCTGACGGGAGCGGGCCGCGCCGACTTATCGAGAAATTGGTTGTGAATTAATTCAAAAATAGAATACAGAATATTCTGGCCAGTGTACGATAAAGGGAAATAAATTGCATCCTCACCTTTGGAGGTGCTTTCAAACAAGCCTTCAAAAGTTTCTACAACGCCTATAACAAGAACAAATAATTAAACGGTATCAATTAGCAATATAATTTCAAAGTTGTTTTAAATGCAGTCTCGTTTGAATTTTATTAATTTCCATCTACCAGATAATAATTAAAATAGAATTGCAATGAATTTAACTAGAAACAGAACTATAGTTTCACACACGTTAAATTAAGATTATGTACCTACCTAAGTCCAGTGTAAAAATATGGGTGCATACAACTTAATCTATAGGACAGAGGTTTTCATCGATTTTTGCCTAGTTTTGAATCGCATCTCCTACTTTTGCACTACAGATAGAATTATAAGGCAAACGGCTGTCGATTCTTCAACCTTTAATCTCCATTTTTGGAGACCATATTTTGAAAGAACTGTCATTTTTTATGATTTTTTTAAACACTGTCTATAAAAACACCTTTTTCATATCTAGATTGCTGTGAACAATCTAACATATACGAAATCTACATATTTGGGTTCGTCTCTGATGTCTCTATTAAGCTTGTCTAGGGTTTTGTTTTAAACTAATTAATTAACACAAAAGTTATGGTCAGAAAACCAGTTTTTTGGTCTAAAATTGTTCAACTTTGATACCAAATGTCTCGCAGACAGTGATGTTTGAAATAAATATGGGATACTATATTGCTTAAACCTGTTGTTGTTAATACGATAAGCTACAAAAAACATAAGAAAACCAAGGGATTCAGATCAAAGGTCATTGGAGCATGGGATCCCCTTGTCAGCGGATTAAGGTTTCCGTACACATTTATGAGAGGATTAAATCGAAACATATTTTTGCACTTGATGTACATGTTCAACCTAATGGTTTTAAAAGCAAGAATTCTGAAACGATATCAGATCTGATTTCCAGGACCTAAGGATGATACAACCTCACACGAAAACAATAAGTACATCAATAACGAAAAACCCTCCAAAAATGTCAAGCGCGCCGAACTAAAAAGCAATTTTAATTCCGAATTCAGAACTCCACCGCCGCGGGACTAAATCAATATGATATGACAGTTAAGGTCAATTTATGGCTCCGACTTAATTACAACTGTGGGTCGGAGCTCGTCTAATGACTTGTAAAGATGCTGTGTTACGTGCGAGCGTTTGATATATTGTTTTGGTTCTGATTGTATCGATCCTGAAGCGAAGCGTGATAGGCTGAGAATTTTCCGTGGCGGGTGGTTGAGAATTGAGAATTTTCCGGAGTGTCTACCTATATGATTTGGGAGTGTCTACAAACATAACATTTTAATGCTACCTAAATAATAGTATTAGTGTGGGCTAGTTCGATTTGTAAAGATGATGTTTCGTTCGAGTATTTGATATATTGTTTAGGTTCTGATTGTATCGATCCTGAAGCTCCGCGATCGACTGAGAATTTTATGTGGCGTTTGAGGATTTTCCGCGTGTTTGGGAGCGTTCTTGGGGCGAAATATAATATACATAATATTTGAATACTATTTAATGGTTTGTTGTTGTTTTCCTTCGCCTTCTTCATTTCAAAAGCAAAATATCTGAGTCGTTACCACGTGTCACCTTCGATGGTTTTTCTTATCAATATCGAATTGAAATTCTAGTTCCTTATTTTTTTGGTGTATAACGAATTGTTCATCGCTCTAACTGCCGTAAGTTATACGATTCCGCTCACCTCTGATTTTATCTATACACTTGATAAATAAAAAACACCGCGATCTTATTAGGCCATGGCGAGATGAAATCATCAAAAATCTTGGACCATTACATCGATAATTCTCCCAATGTAAACACACCGGTGTGATCTAATTCAGCGGCGCGCGCGCCGACAGCATTATGACCGAGCATGCGCAAGGGAGACCTGTCAAAACATGCGCAATCAAACAGCGAATGATAGGAAGCAAACATATAGCGATCTCAAAACACTATTCGGGTAATTTACGAGATCAAATGCGGGAATTGCTACGGTAAGTTTGTATACGGTATGTGAGCGGTAATTTAGATATGTTTGTAGATAACTGTATTGTATCTGTAATTGTAGGGATCGAACATCATTTATTAATCGACTTCAAAAAAGGAGGAGGTTCTATTTTAATTCTGGAATTAATATTGTAAAATTAAACTCTCCATTTAAGTGGCATAAATAAGCTTTTAAGTTTTTGTCATTGTTACTGAAATTGTATGAACAGAAAGGGACAAAAAAGTACATTTGTATAATAAAACATTGCATTTTAGATACAGCTAGTGAATAATGGTATCCTATCGCAATCACTAAATTTCATTTCCCAACGTATCGTTTATACTTTATAGGTATAATAATATTAGGGCAGGTACGAGACCCTTTTTAATCCCGTCTAAAATGCTTAAAGTTCCCATTGTGACAATAATCAACGCGACATTATAAATAAACAAACAGATAACGTACATAATTAGACATAATTTAGGTTATCAATTTGAACAGAACAATCGGCAGCCATGTTTTCCCGCCACCCGGTGTTGCCACAATAAAAAACCGAGCGCGTTCCGTTCCCACATTCTCGGCGTTTAGTTTTTTCAAATGGCGATGACGGATCAAAGGTGGAATCGATGAGTTTACGACCGGCCTCGATTACTATTACGAATTGTTCTGCTTGCGATGAATCCTCAGATCTTTTATTTAATTCGCATCTTTTATCAAGCTGTTATTTATTTAATTCAATTTTATGTTCCTGTTATTCGAGCGTTCCGTTTCATCAAAGTGATGCTGGTGACGCAGTATGGTTGTTACAAGTTTTGTATGAGTATGAATGTTGCTAATGAAATACTTCAATCTTTTACATATGTAGGATAAACAAAGTTCCTGTTTCTTTGCTGACAATGCTGACATACAAAAATACTACAATACAGCGATATCAGGGCGTCATTGCTTGTGCTGCAAATGCTGCAATTTTTTGCTATGTACGTGTTTTTTTTTGTATTCATGTACAAACAAGAATGGTTAGATAAAAAAAGTATCCGCAAAGCAGTCTTCGTCAAGTGTTTACAAAAACTTGACAAACTTGACGACTTTTTTGTACACTGCTGGACATAACCTATCGCTATTGAACTGATGCTCTCATGCTTGGCCATTCACATTCAGCTCTCGATTTTGGCGACTACTTGATGGAGTCTGTCGGTCGGATCGGTACTCCACCTAGTCTTGGGATGTCCTATACTTCATTTGCCAGTCAGCGGTCTTCGCACTTTGCCCAAACGATTATCGGTTCTGCGGCCTGCCTACTGCTTTTCAGTTTATCCAGTGGGCTATGTCATTGACCAATGGTCGTCTGTTGGCTCGTTTTGGTTTTATACTTAAATTTCACAACTCAACTTCAAATGTCATATAAGGTTAGAAATTTTCATCTCTAATAGACTCTGTTGAATGACGGCCTGTATACAAGGGTATATTTACTTTATCTATTTATTACCTAATCAATCATTTAATGTGTCTAATTATTGTAGGTATCTTCTCGGACTGAAATTCCGCTTCTACTTTATATCCAAGTAAAACTCTGGAATTCAAATAACAACAAAATGCTCTACCTTTAATCGTGTTCAAGTCTGCCGTCAACAATTAAAACTCTAAGAATAAGCATCAGAAGTTATCTATCATTGACAGGCCGCTTAAATTATGAGAGAAAAAGAAAAGGTCCTCTATGGCAACCAAAAAACCCAAGTGATTTCTTAGTAATGCGAGGCATAAATCGTCCAATGTGTCAATTAAGTCACTTCTAATGTAGTATTTATGGAAATTGTCTGACGTTTTGGGCATAGACAGAAAAAGACGTTTTAGCTTGACCGTAGCAAAGTAAAAGACTGTGTTTCTGGAAAACTCGTTTTTAAGTGATCTATCACGCCATAGGTCGCTCAATTAATTTCTAAGCAAGAGTATTTCGGATGTTAATACATCTTAAAGTATTTAATTTAAAATTAATAATTAATACTTCAACTTTTTTTGTCTAATCGGGATGTCTGAGTGTCACAAACGTTAAAGCTATTAGAAATATACATAAATTGTCTAATAGGTAAACTTTTCTACTGGAATGCCATTTAAATTATGTTTCTTCTTACTTTTTGATTCAATTGTTATTATTTATATTGTATTTATAAATAGAAAGATGGTCTACCACTTTAGACTTCGTCAAATAATAACTGCTATACAATCATCATCCCACTGCTGGGTCGGTACCCAGATTGTGATTGTCCACAATCACAATCTGGCATTCCAGCAGTGGGATGATGATTGTATAGCAGTTATTATTTGACGAAGTCTAAAGTGGTAGACCATCTTTCTATTTATAAATACAATATAAATAATAACAATTGAATCAAAAAGTAAGAAGAAACATAATTTAAATGGCATTCCAGTAGAAAAGTTTATCTATTAGACAATTTATGTGTGTAGGAATCCGGTGCCTCCTCTCATGGATGAAAGGGAATTGGCAGTAACGCACATGTCCACACACTGGCCCAGTACCTACACCTTCAATAAAAATATAAATCATATATACCTACTCGTATCAGCACTTAAATTTATCGTATCTTGTCAGTACCTACATTTTGTTGAGCCGAGGCCATTATTGCCATTGTAGGCAATTATTGTTTTGGTTTATCCTGGACTATTTTTATGGATTTCCTTTTTAAAATCATAAACACAAAATCTAGCTAATATAAGTTTGTTTTATTACCGCTAGGAAAATTACTGATTGCCCAATCTACTATTTCAATGATTTGACTGTTACATTATTAATTACTATCGATGGGATATCCGAACTTATTCAACCCATGGCAAGTTTAGGGGTACACTACATAATTTCGAAAAGTAACTTGTGCGAAAGAAATGACGTTTCGGAATTTTTCTGTGTTCCCCCAGTTTAGACCAAGGAATATTACAAAAAAACTGACTCATAACAATCATCATTCTACTAAATAGCTTTATCCCTAATAGTTGTATCCTAGAGCAGCCTGGGATCCGCTTTGGCACCTAACCCTAAGATTTGACGTAGGCACTAGTTTTAAGAAAGCCACTACCATCTGACCTTCCGACCTTGACAAAACTGAACCTTGTTGAGACTGGACCGGTATCCTCACGCTGTTTCCTTCACCAAAAAGCTACTGACAAAATATCAAATTATATTTCGTACCTATTTTTTTAAACCCTGTAGCATGAGTCGGAGAAAAAGACGAATGGAGGTGTTTGAAAGGGTGAAAGAAAAAAGGACGTTGTTAAAAACCATACAGAACAGAAGAGGCAAGATGTTTGGACAATTGTTACGACACGATGATTGCATGAAAACTATAATAGAAGGGAAGATAGAGGGAAAGAGGAAGAGATGGAGACCAAGAAGATCTTTCACGGACCAAATCAAGGAAGAAGTAGACTGCGTGTCGTATCAAGATGTCAAGAAGAAAGCTGAGAATAGAGACAAATGGAAATCGCTCCACCGACAAGAGCCCTCTTAAATATATGATGATGATGATGAGCATTTTAACCCTGGACACCAGATTGAAAGTGGCTCCGCCATATCTCAATATTGTTATAAAAACTGACTCATGACAATAAAATGCATAAATTGTTGGACAATTTATTGAAACAGAAGGAGTCGCCATTTGGCCGTGTAATAATTTAAATTTATGCTTATTTGCATGAAATTGAATTTATTTTACTATGGTAACCGATTTTTCCTTTTTTGTTATTAGTGCATGATAAAAAAGTCATTACATTTATTGCAGCTGATGCAATAACATTAAGAATCCAGGTTTATATTTCCCATTAGCAATATTTTAAAGGCTGTCATCCAGTATTATGGACAGAATGGATAATATTATGGACACTAGGAGTTAACATTTGATACTCAACTTGGCTTGTCGTGAGATACACCTTTTCGGTTTCTCTCCCACAGTAGGCAATGAAAGTATATAGGTAACTGGGTGATGTTAAAATGAATAACTAATACATTAATTTGTTTTTCCTTCTCCTATCACATTTCGGCATTTATGAACCTGCACTAACCTTTTGCTGTTTGATCTAATGGTTGACTGTTGTAGAATTCTTAATGTGTACTTATTGTTCTGTGCAAAACTTACAAACAAACTCCTTTTTAAAAATTAAAATTGCAATCTTCTAAAACCAACTAAAATCTACTTACTGATAACGTTCACTACCTTAATCAGAAAGACATAAAAAAGTACGAGGAACAATAGGTATTTAAATAACGTAGAATTAAAAAAAAACATACGATACGTTGATGCTGACTGATCAAAAGTATAAGACGTTATTGTTTATTAAAGTAGACTCTTTATTAAAAGGGAATAAGAACTTTTGACGTTTTTACTTTTGATTGCGTAGTTACTTTTGATGCTGACTTTACGACACTACTTACATAAAATTAAATCAAAATATAATGGTGCGTTAGATTGAAGGAAAAGAAGGAAAAGACGTACGAAACATTATTTTGGCCAAATAAAAATTAAATAGTTTTTGTATTGCATCATATTTCTTAAAAGTTTGAAATAGCTTTTTATATTCATTTATTCGTGATACCTATACAAAATGTTTGTACACATTTAAAATTATTGACAGGTCCTTATCATAGATTATCTGTTCACATTTATAAAACACAATTACAATACAATTAACCCTAATATATAGAAGATACGACCTACACCTCACCAAACGATAAAATTTCCAAGTGTCAAAGACCAACTAAAACGTGTACCTAAACCATGTTTAACTATTACTATTAAATTACCTTGAGTATCCCCAAAATCGATTTCAACCAGTCCAAAGCACTTAGATACAGCAAATATAAATATAATTAATTGTCGAAATAAATATGGCGGATGATTAACGGCGTTGTATTTCGTAATAAATCGCCGGTTTACGTCGTTAGATCAGTCACGCGTGGATATATGGACGGATGTATGATTTTTTATATATTTTTTCCTGGACCCGTATAAAAGACCGTTTTGGAATGTAGATATTTTTTTATTTATTGACACGATTTATGTATATTAGCTGGGTTTCTGGCTGTTAAGTTTTATGACATAGTTATGTTAGACGAAAATATGATTGAGTTTATTGTCATTTTAGGTACGATGGCGCCTCAACGTGGAGCATAAAATTGATGAATTATGATTAGATAACTTTTTAGAAATATTTATGTAAATTAGTTAACTTCTTTACTTTACATAAATTATAACAATGATAATTCGTCCACACGAATTTACATATTTTTAAATCGAATAAATTGAGAAAAAATAATGAATAAATGAAGTTGCATCGCCCACAATCTGTCTGCTTTGCATGGTTGACTGGTAGAGTATGCTTGCGGCATTAAGTCCGCCTTTTCAACCGACGAAAAAAACGGAGGAGGTTCTCAAGTCGATATATTTTTTATGTATGACCTTTGACCACGCATAACTTTTTACTGAGTAGTTCGATTTTGATAATTATTTTTTTATTGGAAAGGGAAAGTACCCCGAAGTTAGTCCCATATAAATTTGGAAATAAAAAAACCAACCTTAAGGGTAGGAAAATAGGGGATGATTGATTTTCGTCGGTTAAAACTTTGTTTTTAAAGTAAATTATGTACGATAAGTTCTTATTTTGTGCAATAAAGATTAAATAAATGAATAAATCAAGCTGATTTTTTTTTCAATTGCTATAATAGTAATAAATAAGGATAATAACTAGTTATACTATGATTGGCAATAAAGCTAATACATCTATTATAGTTAACTTCACACAATTGTTCAGCCTGTTGTAATGTATAGAAGGTAATTTATATTCGCTATTGTTTAACATTATTAAGTGCGCAAATATAAAGCAGATACTACGTCTGAAAGTTAAATAAATACACACTACCTAATGCTTAATAATATTCACATTATAAAAACAACGAAAATCTAATAAGGTGCATTCGGGTAACTCCTAAAATCGGGTTATTCCGAATGATCTACAAAAGTGAGTCTCATATAGTTCTGACACAATGTATACATATTCCTTTTTTATTCGGATTTACCCTACTAAAAAAATACTATTGGATTGGTAGAAATTATCCGAATTACCCGATTTTCGGAGTTACCCGAATGCACCTTACTTTGTAAACCATTTTTTTGCAAATATATATTTTGACGTCTACTATTTTTGCTTATTAATCAAATATAAATTAAAAAAAATAAATACCAATAGTGAAAAACTTGTTTTTTGATGGTCATAAAAACGAACGGCCTGTGATAGTGTATGTAATTATTTTTTATTAATCTTCATGGTAAACTTTACTATTATTATAACTCGGATATTTTTAACGGCACTCCTGTCAGCGCAGTCAAATTTATCGTCCGCATGTGACGCGGCAGCTGCTACCTGCGACATAACATAAACTTATGTCGTGTTGTGACTAATCGGCTGTCGCACCGGACCTGCCACGGTGACTGTACAATGACAGTCATGTACAGTCACTTTCAATAATAATAATAAATACTCTTTTCTCAAACATGCAATGAAATGACGTCATATTATATCGGAGGCTCTAGTATACGTTTTATCTATACAATACTTATTCGAACGCGTTTTCGTTTAGTTTCACTGGTAACTATTAGGAACTACGCGTTGCCATACAAATGCAAACGCGTTCGAAAACGTATATGTATCGATAAAACTTATACTAGAGCCTCTGGCTTTAAAGTATCACGTTTCGAGCGGATCAAATCGAGAGAACTGTAAAGGAATTTCATACGAATTGAAGGCCTAGGCCGGAAAGTATTTTTTTTTTTAATTTTCTTTCCAGTATTTGTGGCACAGCATCACGGCATTCAGCCATGAAAATTAGTTTGATTTGAGGAGTCTTTATTTATTTACCTATTTCATTGCATGGCAAGCCTTTCTTTCCCGGTGTCTGCAGTAATGTACTATTTCTCAAACATGCAATGAAATGTCGTCATTACGTGGGTTATATTATATCCGGCTTTAAAGTATCACGTTTCGAGCGGATCAACTCGAGAGAACTGTAAAGGAATTTCATACGAAATTGAAGGCCTAGGCCGGGAAGTAATTTTTATTTTATTTTCATTCCATTATTTGTGGCACAGCATCACGGCATTCAGCCATGAAAATTAGTTTCATTCGATGAGATTTTGTTTATTTATTTCATTGCATGTTTGAGAAAAGCACTATACATGCCTGGCCGTGAAAAGGGCTTGCCGGCTTCGTATCAATATCCGGTCGGCCGTCTATACCTACTCACCCGGCAAGCCCTTCTTTCCCGGCATCTGCAGTAATGTACTATTATTGCACCACGACATGAGAGAAACATCTTGCAAAAAATTAGCTCAACAAATAATGGTATCGACAGACGGTCTTGTCGCTAATAATAATTTGGGTAACGGTTTTTTTTATACGATGATGGTAAAGAAGCATTACGGCCTGATAGCAGACAACGTAACCTATGGACGCTTGCGGCTCCTTAAGGCTCGACATTTCAAATTTTCGTAAAAATGAGTTGTTTTGTAACCATTTTATACATTATGATGTAATAATTTTACAGTCGGAAAACATGTATCATAATCTGCAAGATATGAGAAGAAATAGTACATTGTATTTATATGGACCCCATTTGGGT
This sequence comes from Epinotia brunnichana, assembly GCA_963854355.1. Lineage (NCBI taxonomy): Eukaryota > Metazoa > Arthropoda > Insecta > Lepidoptera > Tortricidae > Epinotia > Epinotia brunnichana. The sequence goes on along the minus strand of OY977943.1, from coordinate 4,866,291 downwards.
AAAAGCCATATATCGCCAGATATTAGGAGAAAAGATGGGCACTGGAAGCAACAAACTGATCAGGGCCGAAGGCAATAGAAGGAAAGGTGACGAAGACGTTGGACCAATGACATAACTGAGGTCACCGGACCTAGCTGGATGCAGTTGGCTAAAGACCGAGAAAAATGGCATGAGATCGAGGAGGCTTTTACCTTAATTTACATTTGCTTTAAAATATTCAATATAAATCAAACAAAAAATAGTACATTGTTTCACAAGGGGCGTATGAGGAATATTGCAAACGAGAGTCTATCAGGAGCCCGACGCCGTGAGGCGGAAGGCTTTTGATGACTCGAGTTTGCAATATTCTTACGCCCGTGTTACACACAATGTTTTTCATCACATTTGCGAGGAAATAAATAACCACAAAAGACAGAAAAATCTATGTTTTATACAAGCGCACCAATCAAATGTTGACGAGACAAAACTTCCATATCAGTGCGAGTGGGGGGCGTAGCTTAAATATTTCAACCAATCACAGAGCATGGAGCATGTGGTTCTTGCAGGGCCTGCTCGATTTTATTTTCCAACCAATCACAGAGCCAGAATTCTTGTCGTACGCGGCCGTCCAGATTTGCTTAACCAAACAGATCACAAACAAGCTCATTACTCCCTTGGGACCATTATTTCCCGCGGGAACAATTTAGGCCATTGTCCTTCTGTATACCTACAGGCATGGAATAACACCATTTATGAGCAAGTGTGATGAAAAATAGTTTTATGTAGAGTAGAGAAAAACACATCTAAAGTGAACAATAACTTTATTTTCTGTCTTAAATACTTAAATTTCTTCTCGTTTTCTGAAATATTCCGAAAAACATGATATCCGCGCTTTCGAACACGCACTTCCATCTCGCTCACGCGTATGCTCCGACCGCGCGGAGCCTTAAGGCGACGACGTAGGCTCGCGGTCTTCTCTCCCTCTCACTGAGCATACGCGTGAGCGAGATGGAAGTGCGTGTTCGGAAGCGCGGCTATTATATTATTTAATTACAAAATGTTGTGCCTTTTAATAAAAAAAAAAGTAGGTACCTAATAGCTAAGTTCCCTCAAACATGATATTGCCGATTTTAAGAACCAATTATTAACCGCCTTCAAAAAACAAGAAGGTTCTCAGTTTGACCTGTATGTTTGTATGTATGTTTGTCCGCGATTATCTCGCGTTTAGCTTAACCGATTTGGATGCGGTTTTCAGAAAAGTATTTGTTACATTCTGGAGAAGGTTTTGGTGTACAACATATTTTGTGCTTTTCAGTGGGTAGGCGTTCTGAAGGCGGTTTTAAAAAAAAAAGTTATAATATATTTAGCTGCATAATTTGTTACGATTTTTTTAAGTGTATAATAGACCTATTGTTCGTGTTTTTTTTCTATCGAGTGAAATTCAAAAACTCAGGATTCGAATAGCTGTTGTCCCTCGAGAAATGCCTCAATATTGCTAATTTTTAGGGCAGCCTTATTATAATCCAAACAAGAGCTACGAATTAAAAAAAAACAGTGTTCTGAACTCACGTCGCCTTAAGAATTACAAGCGCGTTCCATACCTTTTTTAGGGTTCCGTAGCCAAATGGCAAAAAACGGAACCCTTATAGATTCGTCATGTCTGTCCGTCCGAATGTCACAGTCACTTTTTTCCGAAACTATAAGAGCTAACAACATGTAAGAGGTGAGGAACGGACGCATATTACGGCCAAGGTGGTCCAGTCCAGCCGTAGACAGAGGAATCCATAGATGGAGTGCTAGCGCATCCCAAAAAGGGACTGTTGAAACTTGGTAAGTAGATGTATTCTGTAAACCGCATTAAGATTTTCACAGTAAAATAGAAAAAAAACAATATTTTTTTGGGGTTCCTCATACTTAGTACTAAAACTCAAAAAAAAAATTTTCATCAAACCCATACGTGTGGTATCTATGGATAGGTCTTCAAAAATGACATTGAGATTTCTAACATCATTTTTTTCTAAACTGAATAGTTTGCGCGAGAGATACTTCCAAAGTGGTAAAATGTGTGTCCCCCCCCCCCCCCCCCTGTAACTTCTAAAATAAGAGAATGATGAAACTAAAAAAAATATATGATGTACATTACCATGCAAACTTCCACCGAAAATTGGTTGGAACGAGATCTAGTAAGTAGTTTTTTTTAATACGTCATAAATCGTAAACCGCAATTTATTTAACGGAACCCTTCATGTGAGAGTCCGACTCGCACTTGGCCGCTTTTTTGATTTGATAATTCGCTCTCCAATATAGTTGACACTCAGTATGTAGTCATTATAATTTGTATCTGACATTTTGCTCTGTCATATGTGACGCAGGGATGTAGCTTTGCTGCAGTAAGTAGGTCCTACGTCTGAAAATAGCATTCATGAAATAGCCATGCATAACTGTTTTGTTACTGAAATAAATAAATAAATTGCATGCGGAAATATTATAAACTGAAGTAATTTCTTTGTAATTTTTTTTATTTTTATTAAACTTGACATTTTAAATTGTGACTACCGTAAATAAATTAAAATTTAATGCATGCCTACTCTTATCACTCAGTGAAATCATGTACAATTTCGTATGCCTCCGGGTACGACATAGTGAAACAATACCGCTTTTACCACCGTCTGCAATATTATGTTATGTGTACCTATGATCGACGAATAAAGTATTTGTATTTTGTAAATAATTAATAAAGCCTGAATACCGCCACTTGCAAAGACTAGTTTTGTGCGTTATTGTATTTATTTTAAAATAAATTAGTGCCAGTTATCTTATTTACCTACGTCTCCTTCATTTACCTACGTAGGTAGTTAGGTATATGAGCAAAAAAAATTAAAAATATGAATAATTTGTTAAAGTTCAATTGACTTAATGGTGGTGTATATAGATACCTACCTAGACATTCTCTTGACATTTTCACATATTATGTACCTACCTATTGCTCTGTTGACGTTTTTCTTGAAATCAGTAGTTAATTAAGAAACCTTGACATTTTCACATCTCTACTTCTGTTGACATGAAATAATTATTTAATATGAATTAAAGTAGCACTGTTTTAGATAAATAATCTGAATGTACCTATATTGTATTGTATGGAATGGAATGTTCTGAAACAAAGATATTTTATTTTTATTTATATACCTATATTATTATATCCAATATTTTTTTGAATCTTGAAAACATAGCACTAATTAGGTCATACGTTTCAACTGGGCGGTAAGTCATCTAAAAAAAAAAAAATTATATTAGTACTACTTAACTATTATGTTACAAAAAACACTGCTAATAAACGTCAAATGACATGTCACCATAAAATATTATTCATTTTTTTATATTTATTCAAAACGCTGTTAATTAAAGTAAAATGACGTCGCTATTAAATATTTTTACGTACAACACATTTACCAATTTAATTGAATATATTCCAAAACTTAATTACAATCTTAACCCAACCCATTACAATAACTCATTGCACTGCAGTGCTGTGCTTCGCCAGTCAACCAGTGACATTTGTTTCCGTCTCGCTCGCACCGCCCCGCCCCCCAATAGACCAGACACTTGACTGTAATGACAACTGTGCACTGCTTTACAAAAAACATGGCGGCTCTCTACGAATGAAGGGAGGCATGCACGTTTAATCTAAGAGAGCGTAACTTGGGAAAGTATTTTTTGGGGGTTTTTTTCTGTGATCAACAGTGTAAGGACATGAGTTTATGTTTGTTTAATTTTATAATGTTATTGTCATTTATTTCTTAAAATTTGTTGATTAATTTATTTAAAATGATAAGTATTTTTTATATATTTCTGGTGAAACTTTTTAGGCTATATTTGTTTTAGTTTGTAGTTGATAACTACATGGAGTCCCCAAAAGGTTTTTTCTTGTATCTGGAGGGGTTAGGAAGGGGGTCACAATTTTAAGCGGTAACCCTTTTTTATTTGCTTAAAAATAGTAAACCATGTTTAAGACAGGTATTGAAGACAATTAGGTAAACTATATATGAAATAATTGAAAGATCTGCAAATTGTTTGATGCCGTCATGTTGTAAAGCAATCGAATCTTATACAAGCATTGGAAAGTTAATTCACTGAAAAAAGTACTCTATTTGAGCTAATTAATTAATTATGTATATCTGTATATTTCTCATAGGACGCATAAGTACGTTAGGTCAACGACGATCAATTTTATTTTTGTCTAAAGGAGTCTCTGAATCAGTGAGAAAGGTATATTTTAGTGTAAATATATTTCAGACTTAAAAAACAAGTCTTAAAAAAAACCTTTGAATTATGTAAATGACCTTGATGTCATAAAAAAACCTTAAATTGCAACCGCATATCAAAATAAATTAATTTAGAACTCGTATATAGCGTGTATGTAAAGTAAGTTGCTAAAAAAGTTAAAACAAAACGGCATAAATTAAAAACCCGCTCATAATAAGATTTTTTTCGTGTATGAATACACGAGGCTGCTTAGCGGTATATTTTGTCAGTAAAATAATCATTTTTGTTTTGAAAATGGAACATAAATCGGTTACGTCATCGGAGCCGGCTTCAGCGCGCAACCGTCAACGGCCGCCGCCGCTTACTCACTGAAATCAGTTTCGCCCGAACTTTGCCGAGCCTACCAAGCATTGTCTGACTTCACAACTCCAAACAAACTAATCAAACTTGCCAAAACACTAATCAAAATCACAAATAACCAAGAAAAACAGCACAAAAACAATGGTAACTAACCTAAAAAAGGTATAAATAAAAATGTTTTTTTTTGTAATAAAAATTCCTCCTCACCGTAATGTCCGACTACTTAGACAGACTATGACAACACGTTTCACCTGTCACGAGCACCTAAGTAAGCAGCGCTTGTATTCTTTGTTTTCCGAACTTCTATTTGTTTTCTACATACGTGAAACGAATTCTTCTAACACAAAAAAAACACCTCAAACGATCCTCGATTTTGTGAAACGTGTTTCTTGTAAAGTTCACTGCACTGACACTGAGTTTGCACTTTTCGGCACTTCGCGCGTGTAACGCACACAGTGTTGGGTGCGCGCGGTACGTGCGAGCGACGGGGTCGCGCGTCGCGGCCGGAGTGACGCGGCGGGCGGCCACAGTGGCGCCGCGGCCGGCCACGGAACTAACGCACTCAATCAAACGAGACGTGATAAGATGCAACTTGTTTCGGTGCAGTTCTTTTGCGTAAATGAACGGCTGCGGATGTGGCGTTTTTTTTTCTGATTGAGAATTATTTTAGTACCTAACTTTTTTTTTTTTGTAACTTTTCTCAAACTGCGAAATTCATGGCACATCAAACTAGGCTATGAGTGCTTTAAAATTTAATTTAATTTAATGAAACATTTATTTTATGTGAAAATTTGGAAAAAATATTTTTTTTCCGTCAAAACAGTGCAAAAAGCGACCGGTCTGCGGTGACCTTGCAGCGTGCACCCGCGTGTCTGCTGTCGCACTCTAACGCAGGCGCGGTGCACCCGCGTGTGTGTCGTCTCCCTCTAACGCAGGCGGGGACTAAGGCCCCGCCCCCCGCCCACCGCACCTCCCGCTTTTTACCATTTTCCCGCGTAACTCACTTTCGTTGGTACTATTGTATTGTTTTTAGTGTTTTGATTATTTTGTTTGATGTTTTATTTTAAATAATTTAATTTGCTTATATTATTTTTGTACAATCGTGTCCATATAACGGATAATTCTCGTACTTGTAGTGAATATTTCAATTGAAATTCAGATCAAAATACTATAATATTTTTATTGGCACTTGTATAAATAAATAGGACCTATATTATAAACAACAAAAAATAAATATTGTAAATAGGTTATTTCATATTAAAAATAGGTTATTTATATATCTTCGTCCTTATGATTCATAAAGATTATACCTACAATATTTTTATTTTGTATAATAGTTTGTATATTTTATGTATTTTATAGAATTGTAAATAACCAACGCTTGGTGCAGCTAATTTTTTTGTTTTTTTTTTTGTTAATAAGTATTTAAACATGTAAAAAATCATGAAAAAATTCAATATGTTGAGTAGGTACACTGCTTGAATTATAAATCGAAGGTAATATAACTACTTTCATGTAGGTAGTTACTTACATAGGTACCTATTTCTTCAAAAAATATTTCCTATCTTTTATAGAATTGTTATGATTATTTTTTATTTTTATTCATTAGAAGACCAACAGCTTTTAACATTCAATATAGGCTTACATCTAAGATACAATTGTTTAGTGTAGGTATAAATTAAAAAAAAACAGTATGCTTATTATATCATGTAAGTACGTTATCATTACAAAATACCCTTAAAATACCGTTACGTGACAGCTATTGTTTTTCGGACTTTTAGACGGATTGTTACAATTGTTCTTAATTTTATGATTAACAGTTGGTGAAGACACTTAATGTAAAAAAGTCTAATCATTAATGGCCAGTTTGACTGATGACTAATACCTATACCAAAGTTTTCTGATTCAGAAGGTCATTGCCATAAATACTCTTAAGAATGCAATCTGCCAGTACCTAAATAACGTTAACAATAAAGAGGTTGCAATGTGTATAATCTCTTTTGCGACTAAAATATCTGGAATGGGTATACCTTATCCTTTAATTTTCCATTTTCTAGTATGAAGTACCAACTGGATTATTTTGAAAAAAAATACACATAGCAAATCTTTATATAAGCAATTACCTAACGAAGAACTGTTGGTGTCGCTTTTCTAGAAAGCCAGAAAAAAAAATACTTAAGTTTTATTTACTACATTTATCCGAGTTTTTTTTTTTTTAATAAAATATTATTTAAAGAATACGTGAGTCTATATATAGATTACTGTACCAAAAGTTTACGTAAATCGCATTAGCCAGTGTGGGTTTTTTTTTGTTTTCGTAAAAAGTTTTAAAAAATCATATCTCAGAAAATAACAAAGATAGGAAGCTGAAACTCACAGGAAATAATACTTGCCATGAGGGCTTTTAATAAAAAAATACAGTAAACATTTGGTCGAAGGGCCGATTTTCCATGAAAACACGGCTACGCTCTTTGTTGAAATTGATAATATTTAAGCAGTTGTTTAAGAAAAACTATTTGTTCTAGCACATCAAAAATATATAAGTTAATATTCATCATATTTCCAAGACCGTAGACGGACTCGAAACATAATTGGATGAAATCGGCTCGATAGAAAATAACTGCAAAGATTGGTCTTAAAATCATCTTAAACGGTTCTATGTCCTTATTTTTTTGACGTATGCGTCTGCAATTTAAAACATGAAGTCCACATATTCATACCTAAACCGCTGACGAGCCATATTTCACAAATAATACACACTTTTTTTTATTTAAATTTTTATTCATTATTTTTGTCTAAAACCTGGCCGCTCAAGTTACACTCGCTCTCGTTTACTCCGATACAAATAGACAGTGTGCGCCTTATTGGTGTTGACAGCGCCTTAAACTCCTGAAAAAGAATCTCATACGAACCAAGTATTCAATCAATAAATGAATTAATACAAATAAGCAACATTGTTTTACAGACCCTTTCTGGATCAGGGTCAATGACCTTTACCCGCGTTCTTTTTCAATTCTCCATCCATTGTTGTCCAATTTCGTTTTTTTCTGGGTATATTCTACAGGCCCCTTAGCATGGATGGCCTTATCACGCGACAAGTGACAGGATAGAGCTTCCGTCCCTGGCTGACACCGTTCGATAGAACGAGACGACGCGCTTATCCTATCACTTATCGCGTGATAACGCCATCCATGCTACGGGGCCTGTAGAATATACCCAGAAAAAAACGAAATGCGAATGCGATTCAGAGAAATGGTTTGAATCCAGGGTTCTAGTCTTAGCGTTAAAGGTCCCGCCACCCTGTACAATTTAAATTTACTTCATTAATTAATGATTCAACCAGTAGGAACCGTGTACGGATACCGGTACAGGCTGTATCTTAATCACCGTGTACCTGCCGTATTTGCGTAATTAATGGCTCGCGGTATGATCGAATTTAACTTGAACAACGTCATGAAACATGTTGCATGCTACTGCCGACAGCGGTCAGTTTAAGAGTTGCGTTTCGCATTTTTTTTATTTGTTTAAGTATTAAAAACTGAAATATATAATTTACTTTAAAAACAAAGTTTTAACTGACTTCAATTCAGTACTCCGCCAAGCCACATGAACATTACCACAATTATTTTGCAATTTACCACATGAACTGATTTCCGAGAGCAAATGCGTTGATTATTAGAGCAAAAAAACCAAATCACTGTATGTGAGCCGATAATATTTGAGGACTTCCGTCGATTCCTCAAGGATCTCAGAATTACCCTTGGCAGTTCATTGTTTGCTATTTCAACGCAATCATATCAGAATATGTGACGTACTTTTATAGTTTGAAGTCGGTACATCATTGAGAAGTTCCACAAGCCATCTGTGGTCTTCATCATCACTTCCACCATAACCAAATTTATGATTTCCGAGTGTAAATACACGAGTGATAATAGAAAATACCGAAATTACTACACGCGTGCCTAATATTTGAGGAGTTCCCTCAATTTCTCATGGTTCCCATCATCCAACTGGGGTTTTGAAAACAATGGGTTAAATCTGGAAGCATATACTTTCAATAAAAAAAAACTGTACGAATCGGTTCATAAATGACGGAGTTCTGGGGTAACATATAGGGCTTCCAAATACCGGACCTTTCGTGATCCCGGTATTAAAACGGGATTGGTCTTCATCAATCCTGGGATCCCGGGATCCCGGGATAGGATGGTACAAAAAAAATTTCATTCAAAATTTCGTTTTAAAACAAGTATTTTAGTTTATTTTGGTTTCTTTGCACATTTAGTTGACAATCTATTCAGCAAAACGATTATAACCGGATTAGTGATGTCGCTGTACCCTAATTTGACAAATGAAAATGTATGCAAGTATTTTTTATGTGCATATTCAGTGTCCCGCTGCTGTGCAAAGGTTCTTACCGTGATTTCCATGAGTCCCTAATATGTTCTTATTCTGCCCAATCAGTGAGGAATGCCTCCAGACCGTACTACCGTCTTTGTATAAGTCGGGCGCGTCTGCGTCGCCCGTTATAAATAAATAAATAAATTAGGTATTTATTTAGGTATTAACCCATAAAATTACATTGGTTACATTAAACATTAAAAACATACAATTAGGATGCAATTAAAATAAAATTAGTTAAAAAAATTTAATTAATTTCCAATCACAGAAAAAGTGTCGTTGACATCTTACTCGTTAGGTAGCATGTCGTGCACACTACCTTAACAATACTGTTTGTCGATTCGCTCACTCTCCTGACAAAGGACCAGTGCCTCTTACGCATAATAGCGTAGAAGTCGTCCACTCTGTTCGCGGCGAACATACAAGACGCGCTACACCGCCACGGCAGCCGTAACATCACACGAAACGCGTTGTTGTACTGTACTCTGAGTCTGCTGAACGACCGCTTCGTGAAATGGAACCACAAGTGACTAGTGTAGAACGCCTGGCAATAGGCCCCAAACAGAGTCATTTTCACTTGGTCAGAGCAGTGAGCGAACCCCACCCACTTGGTAGCTATATTAGCCCACTTGTTTGGATGCACTCGGCAGACGTAGCCTAGCCCAGTCCCACTTGAGCCAGGCAGTTTTTGCGCCCACGTCAGTTATGTTTGTTTTGGAGTCCAGTGTAGTTTTGGACCCGAACCAATCCATCCTTTTAACACCTAAAATACCGCGCTCCATCGCGCGTTGGAAAACCTTCAATTTGGACTTCTGACTCTCTCTGAGCGACCATGTTTGCGCATCGTAGGTTAGGACAGGCGCAAAATACACATGTCGTCGACTTTCCGCTTCAGTGACACAGGAATGTTGCCCTTTATTAACTCCTTCATGGACCAGTAGCTCTTCCAGGCGTTCTCGACTCGGCTCTCAACTGCCTTGTTTTACCTGTTGCTGAAATAGACTAGCTGGCCCAAGTAAATATGCCCGTCTACCTCGATCCTACGTTTTGTGATGTTGGTTAGGCATCACTTGGGTTTGCAAGAATACGAAAAAAACATTGGTATTTAACAAAAAGTTGTATAAAAGATCTGTGTCGATTATTATGTTTCAATGTACTATGAACCAAAAACGTAGTGCCGTCATAAAGGTTTTCGAAATCGATGTTAATCGATGACTTGTTTGTTTTGGAAACAAGTAACACCGGTTTCAGTTTGGCACCATTTTTATGCAAATCAACGGTCGAGATTCAAATTAAATATTCAATTCAATTACTTCATGGGCTCTTTTACACGACATAGTTTATAAATATCAAATGTTACACCTTATGATGTACAGGCTACTCAAAGTTGAACTCAATAGGCACATTACGGTTTTGTTGACCGTTTTTTCTGCTTGCTGGTTACATCTGCCGTACTTTGAAAAGCACGTCTAGCTGTTGACTTACAGAGACAATTGCTGGCTTATACACAAAAGGGAAAAAGTCTATCTAGATATTCTAGACACATGCATAAGCGACTTTTAACTCCGTGGCGCAGCCAAAATTAGTTGTTTTGATGGATGATATGAAGCTTATTTAGCATATTTTGCTACTTTTTTAGAATCCCGGGATCCCGGTATTGTAGTTGTAAATCCCGGGATTGAAAACGGTCCTAAAAAGGCGGGATCCCGGGATCCTGGGATTGGAAGCCCTAGGTAACAAACATTAAAAAAAATAAAAACATCCGAACTGAGAACCTCCTTTTTTTGAAGTCGGTTAATAATAATAAAGTCCAAAAAAGTAAATGATCAGTTTGACTGTGGACTTACATTCTCGTTTTTAGGGTTCCGTACTCAAAGAGTAAAACGGGACCCTATTACTAAGATTTCGCTGTCCGTCTGTCTGTCACCAGGCTGTATCTCAAGAACCGTGATAGCTAGAGAGTTGAAATTTTCACAGATTATAACAAAACAAAATTAAATATTTTTTTAAGGGGGCTCCCATACAACAAACGTGATTTATTTGCCGTTTTTATAGATAATGGTACGGGACCCTTCGTGCGCGAGTCAAACTCACACTTGGCCATTTTTTTTTATAAGAGTAATAATAATAAAGTGCCTAATAAAGGACATATCCTTATGTGTGTTTAGTGTCATGTATCTTATCTTATCTTATCCTAAATATTACCTATCAATCTTGTAACAAAACATTTTTAAATGACCTATTTATGCTTATATTTTTTTTATATACAACGATGGTGGCAAACAAGCTTACGGCCTGCCTGATGTTAAGCTGGTATCGTAGCCTATGGACACTTGTGACTCCAGAAGAATCACAAGCGCGTTGCCGAACCTTTATTCACTTGAACATTCGCTGTGTTAGCAAGATAGAGACATGCATGTCCCTCACTCCCAACACAGCGCATCCTAGGGAGCTCTGGCGACCTTACTCAGCACCAGGAACACAACACCACATACTTCATAACATGCAATAATATAGCAACACTACAAAGCAGTTGTGCTATTATGGCTGCGGTCTTCTATAAGGTCTTATAGAAGATACTTCCGAGCTTCCCCAGTTGGGCTGCTCCACATACGAGCGAGATGACATTCCGCTGTGCCCTACCTCTCTTAAAAACTTTTTTACAGTAAACACCCTTCTCATGTTGTATTGATAGGAGTTGCCCCAGAACAGTATGCTGTATCTTAACCTAGACTACACAAGAGCAAAATAAACGGCTTTGAAATGGTCAATGCTAATAATTTCTCTAAGACTTTTGAGAGCGTAACATGCGATAATATTATAGGTCGGCGTTTCTTTAAATACGGAATGACTGATAGTCAAATTAGCAACTCTTTATGAAGCGTCAAAAACGCTGTGTGACATACAGACCAGTGACGTCCCACTTAGTGTATTTATTTAAAAAGTTTATTCAATAATTTTCAATCAATTTAGTTTTCGTCGTTTTGCAATGCAAAAAACAGTCGGCAAATCCGGCATTCGTGCTCTAATTACTCAAATCACAGGAACCCGAATAGCCCGATTGCTTGCGCCCGCGCGTATAATTTGCAGCCATAAAACGACGCGTGATGACAGACAATACCAAGTTTACGATACCAAATTACATATGAATCCTTCACTCAGCAATTCACTTATCGACGTCTGTATTCAATAAAAGATAAGACTCAGTTTACCTTGATTTGAGAGCATACAAAAATTGGCAAACTTTTTTGAGAATGCGTTTGCAAAAGCGGAATTTTAGCGGTTTTGGATCTTAACTAGCACAAATTAAGGTATAGCGATCAGTCTGATGGGGTAGTTGCTATGTTGGTAGTTTTGAAGTGAGACTGTTGAGTGATGGTTGATTGATAGCTGGATGTGACCTTAAGGTATTTATAGGACGTTGAATTTAGAGTCCAAGAGAGAAACTGAATAAGGAAGCCCAAATGAGAATATTTTGGCTTCGACAGCCCTTGGAGGTCCCTATAATTATAAATATAAGGTTTTGGATACCGAACAACGTACCGAACGCACATCATGATAGTAATTTTAGGATTTATTATTCAAAACAAATGCATATCAGGCGCAACGGCTAGAACCATATGCAGGTCCCTCACTTTCAAGATAGTGAATCGTCAGCAACCCTGGTTACCGTATTCAACACTGTGAACACAACACCACATACCTACGGAACAAGTTGAGAAGTGTGTAGTGGGATGCATAAACGGCTCTATCACAATGCCCTTCGTTCATTACCCCTTTTAGAGTGAAGTTAACCTTCGATTAGGTCTTCAGAACCCAGTTTTTCGAGGTATTCTGGGTCATGTTGTATTCCTACCCTCATTCACTACTGTTAATACAAGTATCAATGACTTCGAACGCAACCGTCTCTTAGATCTGGACGCCAAACGCCAATTCCGTAAAACTCGGCCCAAGCCCTCTTACCACTACACTTATAACTCAAGTGGACGCTTCACCGTGTCTCTTGCGGTCGTACGTGCAAACCCAAATTTGGTTTTGCAAGTCACACTCGAGCCCATGCACGTAAAGTTACCCAACGTTAGATTAGAATTTTGTCATGATGTCGCCGTCGACGGATATATCTGGGAGGAAATCATCATCATTCCTACCCACTAAAATTTCCGCGTCGGCCGCCATGTGTGTCAATCGAAGTACCAATTGAAGATACTAAGCTTTCAGTTTGAAAGCACTAGAGCCCTCTTCCCGCCTTGTCCCTAAAGGCTCGTTTCTGGTACGTCATTACCAACTCTCTGCGGTACAATCAGCATCATATAGTTAGTAGTGATTAGTAGCACCCAAAGCAGCCAATTATTTCGGTACATGTGTTTATTGCTGTTAAGAGAAAAAGTTATCTCAGCTTTGATGTTGCGAAGTAAACGGCGGTTTACCTCGTGACGCTGATTTTCTGGAGCCTACACGGTTAACCTTCCCTATTTTTTTTTGTTTGTTGACGGAGTGGAAATACTCTTACGCATCCCCCCAGCCCGTGTAAGCTATAATGGGGGGGGTATGTGGGCTCTCACTCTCACTGAGCATATGCGTGAGCGAGATGGAAGTGAGTATTCAAAAGCGCGGATATCATGTTTTTTAATTTAATTTTTTTGTGCTTTTAAATAAATAAATAAAACTTAAAACATGATATAACCGATCTTTAGAACCAATTTTAATATTTTTAACTTTTGTGCATAATTTTTTACGAATGTTTTAAGTGTATTTTAGACCTATGTTCGTGATTTTTTCTATCGAGCAAAAATTGCTTAATCATGTTTCGAATCACTGATCGCCCTGCAGAAAAGCCTCAAGATTACTATACGTATTTTTATGAAACCATATTATAATAAACAAACGCATTATATTGTTTCAAAACTCTGTTCGCTTAACTTCGCTGAACATACGGCGCCCTAATAAATAAGGTTCCGTAATGCGCATGGGAGAGAAAAGGAAACTGATAAAAACGATAGAGAACAGGAGAGGGAAAATTATTGGTCACCTTATACGAAATGACGCTTTTATTAATAACATCATGGAAGGAAAGGTAGAAGGCAAGCGAAGAAGTGGAAGACCAAGGATACGTTACATGAAACAAATAAAAGAAAAAATAGCAGTCACGTCGTATTAAGAGGTCAAGGAGGCGGCCCTTGATAGAGTCAGATGGAGGGAGCTACACCGACAATAGAGTCTAATTCTTAAATTTATGATGGTGAATGCGCTTGTGTCTTTCCAATCGGAAGCCTCCATAGGCTACATTATCTGAGGGTTTCTCGAAAAAAATTACACTAATATAAATTGTTTTTTTTTGGGAGTTTTATATTATTTCCAATAAGAAACACGAGCTCTTTCGATCCTAAAGGGTATTTTTAACCTCCGCCCGGCGGAAAAAGAGGGGTGTTATAAGTTTGACGTCTCTGTGAAACACTGTTTCAGCCACGGACCGGTATTATATAGGGTATCGAGAAAAGTAAGCGAGCTGGCACTCTACAGAGGAATCATTGGCTACTAAACATTTAAAGACTAAAAGACATAGCAGCAGAGCCTTTGCCGGCGGTTTGGCAACAACTCCAGGCCAAAGTCGATATATCGGTACCTTTAAATAGCGGTTATGGTACCGGAAAAAATAAAGGTACCTTTATATTTCGGTAGTGAAATGTAAAGGTTCCGCTACCGAAACCGCTATTTGACAACCGATATGACGTCATACCGTTAAAATAGAATACCGGTATTTTTCGGTTATGCAGTCCCTGCTCTGTGTGTCTGTCTGTCTGTGTGTCTGTCCATCTGTGTGCCTGTGTGTCTGTGTGTGTGTGTCTGTCTGTGGCATCGTAGCTCCTAAACAAATGAACCGATTTGAATGCGGTTTTTTTTTATCCGAAAGCTGACGTGATCGAGATGGTTCTTAGCTACGTTTCAACAAAATCGGTTAAGCCGTTTTTGAGATATTGAACTTTGAAATGAAAATGTCGGGGGTTTTTCAACTTTTCTAATTTGTAGTTATTCCTATTGTGTTGTCATTTCCCATTTACTTTGTACAGCGGTAAAAATAATCACAAAACGTAACCTTTTTTTTTGCACACTAAAACGGACAGTTATAGTAGTTTATGTGACTGTACATAATGAAGGGCATCAAACACGAGTGTGGGTTTATGAAACGAGCCGAAGGCGAGTTTTCATAATAACATCACACGAGTGTTTTAATGCCTAATTATGTACAGTTACATACACTGCTTTATCTATCCACATATCATAAGCCTCCATGATGCATCCAGGAGCCGCATATTAAGACCGGCATCGCGGTGTTGTTTTCTGGCAGCTGTCATAGTTTTTTTTAATTCAGAGACTAACTAGAGTCAGCTCTAACTATCATATCGTTCGATATCTTAATTACGTGCGACATTTGTCAAATTTGTATGCAACTTGACAATTCATTTCGAACTAAACGTCATCTCGACTGATATTAGAATAGATGTCAAATCAAAGTTCTTTGTTTTTCAGAGATGTTCGAAATTTAAATGAAATAATATTATCGAAATCGATGTTATTATTTAGCAATAATAACATTTTCACAGATAACGAATTTGTTCTAACAAAACAGTCTGTTTTTATGGTGGTCATAACGTGCGGTTCTTGAACGCATCATGGAAGGGTTTATGATATTTGGATAGATAAAGGATAGTAACAAAACCGACAGTCAATGTCAATCGGCTACGTTTAGTAACAAAACCGACAGTTAGACGTGACTTAAACATCACTTTAGTTAACCTTAAGCTGCCATTTTTTTTTAAATTCCCCTATACTAACCGTACTTACTACTACTCAGTACCTACATGTTCTAAAACAAGGATTCGCGTGGGTTTGCACCTCGGGGGTGTCTGAGAGGTGAGTTTGACCGAAGTGGCAAGAGTTCTATACCCGCAATCTTCGAGCCAACGGTGACCATGAGTATCATGACGCAGGCTCGTAATAACCTGCGCGCGCGCCGTCCATCATCGCGCCTCGATTTTATTATACCTCAGTGATGCTCAAACTTTCGGTATAATCGGCGGTCGGTATATGTTATTTTTTTTTCAAAACAATTTTTTTGAAAATAAACTTATCATGGAAGTCCTCAAAGTATTTTGTGCCAAAGGCCAAGGCAACATTCAACATTTAGGGCCACTTACTTCAAACTCAATCGGTAATCGTAAGCACCTCCCGCTAAAATTGTAAGTGCAGTTTGACAGTAGGTACCTACTCTATTCTATGGAATGACAGCGGCTGGCTATAACGTTGGGAAATAATTATGATCACTCTCTCCATTGAGTCTCCGCCATTGAATCTACAATCTGTACATTGAAACGACACGTCATCTTTTTTATCGGGAACAGAGATGTTTTTTAGGGTTTTTTCAAATAAGTATATTATCAGTAACATGACGACATAACTTGAAAATAGATCAGAATCACATTCAAGCGCATGTTGCGCAAGCATTATCTTGACGATATCTCTGATTAGCTTAACGACGTAGTTTTATGCACTGGGTTCACAGAGTGCTAAATATGTATGAATATTATATTTTATTGTATTTATGTAAGTCTATGCATTTTTATTATATTAGGAAATGTATTTTCATTAGTTAGATCTACCTATCCTTTTTATTTGTTGTTTTTTGACAACTGGCTGCACCTATAAGCTTTTCCGTTTAGCCCTGCGGTTGACTCGTAGAGAATGCCTTAAGGCATTAAGTCCGCCTTTTGTAATCTATGTTAGAAAAACTAAGCCAAATCCTTTCCAACTCCAACCCTCAAGTGAATAAAGGGTCGGCAACGCGCTTGTGATTCTTCTGGAGTCACAAGTGTCCATAGGCTACGGTACCAGCTTAACATCAGGCAGGCCGTAAGCTTGTTTGCCACCGTCGTTGTATAAAAAACTCACCAACGGGTAAGTATGACGCAACATTGTAAACAAACAAACTTTGAGCACCCGACCATCGCTCCAACTATGAGTGCGTGAGAAGACCATATTTATTATAGAGGGTAAGGGGGGAGTGGGGGGTAATTAAAAGCAGGTTGCATGCGCCCTTCCGTTTCCTTTTGCCGAGTCGTGACATGTTCAACAGTTGAACCGCGTTGGACTTAGTTGTTTGACAGTTGGAATAAAATACCGTTTTTATGGCGTTTATCTTTGTGTTTTGTATGTATTCGTATGTGCGTGGCGTGTGGCTATGTTACTGTCATCTGAACGTATATTTAAGGGGCTGAAAGTAGCCATTCACAATTTGGTCAGTTGTATCTATCTTTCAAAAAAGAAAACGTAATTTTCTGCAATGCAATCTAATTCAGCATGAAATATATCGGTAACAAGTATGTACGTACAGGTTTACCTAAACGTCTCACGTCACAAATATAGTTGAAACCGACATGAAAAAAGATTATCATTGATTTGACGACCGGTTAGCCCAAGTGGGCATTGACGGTGCCTACAAAGCTGAAGGTCCTGGGTTCGAATCCCGGTAAGGGCAAATATTTGTGTGATGAACATGAATATTTGTTTCCGAGTCTTTGATGTTTTCTATGTATTTACGTATTTATATCTGTTAAATATATCATCGGCTAGTACCCACTTTATTAGGGCTTTCATAAGGGCTTTAATCTAAACCAAGGAAATAGGAAACCATCGACACGAGAAGAAGACGCATAACACAAGCCTTATTGATCTTACTATATGGGGGTAGTTCGATTTGTGTAAGATTGACCCCTAATATTTATTTATTGATACATTTCGAAGTTATTATCCACATAACTTATGTAAGTATGGCCATATTATTAGTAGTTACTCCTAGTTACCTACTCTTTTTAACACGAGTCAATTTTGTGAATCATCGGTGATATCGTGAAACCCTGTATGTAAAGGGTCGTAGTCGCTGACTAGTCGGGAAAGCCAACTATCCGGCCACATATATAGCCGGCGAATAGTCGGCGAATAGTCGGCGACTAGTCGGCCCGTCGGCCGCCTCAGCTCCGATTAGTCGGCTAGTCGGCCAAATCCATAGTCGCCATCTCTATATAGTTAAGTATAATATATCTAGTTATATTCTGTAGTTATATATAGAAGATAACATTGTCATTTCGTCGATCGATAAATAGTTGTTTTTCATACTGCGACGATGGCAAACAAGAAGACGACCTGCCTTATGGTAAACAGACATCGTACCGGTTGTTACATAGAAAAAGAATACTTTGAATCAAGAAATTCATTAGGAAGACCACCTTTTTTTTATACTACGATGGTGGCAAACAAGCTTACGGCCTGCGGTCGCCTATGGACACTTGTGACTCCAGAAGAATCACAAGCGCGTTGCCGACCCTTTATTCACTTGAGGATTTGCTGTGTTGGCAGATAGAGACATGCAGGTCCCAACACAACGCACCCTAGGGAGCTCCGGCGACAACACAACACCACATACTTCATAGCATGTAATAATATAGCAACACTACAAAGCAGTGGTGCTATTATGGCTGCGGTCTTCTGTATGGTGGAGGTACTTCCCCAGTTGGGCTGCTTGCTGCTTCACATACGAGCGAGATGACATTCCGCTGTGCCCTACCTCTCTTAAACCTTACCTTAATATTGAATTAAACAGAAATCATCTTGAAATAACACAACTCTCTCGAACCAAGAAATAAAAATCGTAACTCAAAATAATATCACTCTACGATCTTCCTAATTCATTTCTTGGTTCAAGAACATTTATCGAATCCAGTAAACTTTTTTTCTGTGTAACTAGGTAACGGGATCAATTCGAAAATGTCTTAATAGCCTCCCAATCTCAATGCACTTGCGTCATTGCGTCACGCGTGAGGTTAAAATTGTCCCACCACGTGGTCCATTGATACGATTTATGAATGAGCGGGGTCAACGCCCCCGCTACAATTAGGCTTGGTGACGCACTCTCACTGTGGGTCTATTTTGCTCACTGTATGTGGGCGAATATTCAGCGTTTTTAAGGCGTTTCTTTCGTCATTGTCGTCGTCAGCGAATACTATTAAAAATACGAATATCGGTCCACTTTTGACGAAGACGTAAGCCAATACCGGTACTGAGTCTTTCTTTATTAGGAGGCTGACAAGACCTAATTTGTTGAAATTTATATTATTTAAGCAATTTAAAAAAAAAGTTATTTGTTAGCACATCAAAAAAAAATTATATATTCATCATATTTCCAAGACCGTAGACGGACTCGAAACATATTTGGACGAAATCGGCTCGATAGAAAATAATTGCAAAGATTGGTCTTAAAATCATCTTAAACGGTTCTATGTCCTTATTTTATTGACGTATGGGTCTGCAATTAAAAACATAAAGTCCACATTATTCATACCTAAAGCGCTAACGAGCCATATTTCACAAATAATCCACACTTTTTTTTAATTTCTATATTTATTCATTATTTTGTTCTAAAACCTGGCCGCCCAAGTAACACTCGCTCTCGTTTACTCCGATACAGATAGACAGTGTGCGCGTTTTTGGTGTTGACAGAGCCTTAAAGATTTCGCGGAATGTTTTACCTCTGCTGAAATAAACTTGAGCCGAGTGACGTTAGAATTGTTCATCAGTGATACAGTAAACGGAATGTAAGTACATATATTGATGTAAACTAACATACCTACTTAAATAGTAAATATTTAGACCGTATACTATAGCTGTAAGTAAGCACCTAATTATGAAACTCTGCGATAAGTATGAATTATATGGAACTTTAAATAAAAAAAATTGTTAGAACCGAGCGGTTCAAACGCTAGGAGATTCGCCCATGTATCGGATTTGGTTTTAAAATTAAAAATGTAATGGATAGGGACTCTAGGGACTAGAGGCGTCATCATCCGGTGTCAGCTAGTAGGTACTAGTGGGTATGCGAGCTGTAGAACTCACAAGAGTGTCTGTTTCTAGAAAAAAAAAACGTAAATTTCCAAAAAAATTATCGACAAGTAAAACTGTATTATTAACGAACATGCTTTCAAAATTTCACAAGAAAAAAATGCGCCCAGTAGGGGTAACGGTTCCGAACGCGCGTTAGAACAATCCAACTGTCATTTTTCCATATAAAATTTGACATTTAGATCTACCTAACGTGCGTACAATGCGTTACGTGATCGACCTGCTGTAGAAAAGAATACCCGGACAGCGGGACAGGATGTGGTGGACATGCGAAAGAATTATATCCCAAGCTCAAACAGAGAACTTCGCTCTCTTCGCTCGCTCGTGCAATGAGCCGCTAGCGATGCCTAATTTTGACTCGCATATATATTTATGTAGCCTTTTGTTGTGCTTTAAAATAGTTATTGGTCCCATACCTACAGACATTTGATTCTCTCTTACTGGTTTAAATGGCAGCATGAAAGAAACATATGAGGACCAGAAAACCCCTTCAATTCAATTCAATTCAAATGTTTTTTTGCTTTCATGTTGAGTACACAGATAACAATTGTGATTAGGTTACAAACATGAACCCTGTAAGATTACAATACAGTATATATTTTGTTTATAAAGTAACTTACAATATCATACCTATACAATTTTAGTACTGATTAAAAACTATTGCTTAGAAAATCTTTTGGTGCATAGTAACCTTTTTTTGCGAGGAATGATTTTAACTTGTTCGCGTATATTGAGTCTTTTTCCTCCGCCTTGATATAGTGCGGGAAGTGATTGTAATATTTTACCTTTTCAGGCCTATCGACTTGGTAACCCTATGAATTTGGTAACCTTATGATAAGGTAACCTTACTGATAGACTAACCCTATTGTTATGGTAAGCATATCGGATGTGGTAACCATACGGTTACCATAAGTTAACCCTATTGAGATAGGGTTTGTTTAGGGTAACCCATCCGATATTCTTACCATAACAATAGGGTTACCCTATCACTAAATTTATCTTATCATAAGGCTACCATTATGGAAAGGGTTTTAAAAACAACTTCCCTATGGAAAACCCTAATAAGGGAAACCGGTTCCGGTCTCTGGGAGAGTAGCCAATTGTCAGTCAGGTGAAAACTGAGTTGCAGAAATGGCCGGTATTAAAAGTAAATTTATGACAATTATATGTCGTACGCTACCAACCGACGCATTTTGAGGCGCGGTCCCTAAAAAAACGAATAAAACTGGAAAATCTCAGATTTCATAAACACTTTAGGTCCGTGAATATACTCGTATTTATCAAACTCAATCTTAATTCTTTGGGTGAAGTGTTGTTGCCGTAATGGGTCGTAACTTACTGTCTAATCACAGGGCTCCGTATTTACCTGATGCCGGGTCTAAAAAGTATTTACTGATGGTTGGTAACGGTTTCGACGTTTGGAAATCTTATACATCTCCAAGAGAAGACGTTTTAAATTTTAATAAATATAATCAATAAAAGTATTCAGCCGATGCTGGGTCAAGCGCGCACTGATTTTTGGTGAACATTTTGATGTTGCGAGATGTTATACATATCTAAGAGAGGATGTGTTATACTTATTCATATTTTCGAATAAATACAGAACTAATGCACTGAACTAAGTGCCATGTGCATGAATTTTTTAAACGACAACTTACTTTACATTTAATATATTGAATAGTTGAGGCCGGTACCTATCTATCTATATAAGCCCTTGATCCTGAACTCCATATTGAATGTATACATAATGTAGGACATGTATCCTTTTTTTTTTTTTTTTTTGCCGGTACCATATTTAACGGTATCATATTTAATTTATTATTTTACACGGGTCTAACACGATATTTATTTACCTTTATTTCTGACGTTTCACACGGGTTGCACCTAATGGTAGCAGATAACGTTTGACATAAAGGTAAATACATATCGCGTTAGACCCATGTCATCATCCTCCTAGCGTTATTCCCGGTTGTGCCCCTAAAGGAGCCCGGGGTCCGCTTTGACACCTAATCCCAAGATTTGGCATAGGCACTAGTTTTACGAAACCGACTGCCATCTGACCTTCCAACCCAGAGGGAAAACTAGACCCGTGTAAAATAATGAATGAAATATGTGTTTAAATTAAAGCGGTACATACCTATTCATTCGGTTCTTAATGAATGTTTGTAAGTAATGCGTCTTTTTAGGGTTCCGTACTCAAAGAGTAAAACGGGACCCTATTACTAAGACTCCGCTGTCCGTCCGTCCGTCCGTCCGTCCGTCTGTCCGTCTGTCTGTCACCAGGCTGTATCTCACTGATACCGTAATAGACAGCTGAAATTTTCACAGATGATGTATTTCTGTTGCCGCTATAACAACAAATACTAAAAACACAGAATAAAATTGTTTAAACCCTTCGTGCGCGAGTCCGACTGGCACTTGGCCGGTTTTTTTTAGCTACTTATACACATTAACTTTCTTGAACAAACTCAATTTTTACCCATAACTTCGTCCTTTACTTACACACAGTCGAATTAAATGTCATCTAAAATCCAAGTGGACGCCATTGAATTTTTAAGTTGTTCAAGTATCAAGTGTAGATAAATCGCTTGGATCGATTTACGATAATACGTCGGGACCGATAGCTCCGGTTACGATTAAAACAATTTTTATGTTTCTCCGCCATCTTTGAGCGCAGCAGTTGGTATGTGGTGGTCCAAGTCACTGATGACGAGCGTTATTACAGAAAAGGACCTGTGCCCACTTTCATTTATCTGTCTTATAAATTGGAATGACAGAGACTTAAAACAAAACTGAAATTACATAATTGGTAAGCATATAGTTTACATTTCGAATGTGTGTACCAGTAGGTACACACATTCATAGAAACAAATACTTCATAAAATAATTTATCCCGCAAATCATCCTCAAATCAGTGAAAACATTACACTAATTTTCGTTGGGCAATCGTGGAAAAGCAGGATGGTACAGGTTCTATACCGGCGGCGTGGCGTGCACGTATTACATATATTAGCATCGAGGGAAATGAAAAGGCTGATGAGCTTGCACGAGCGGGGGCGAAGGGAACACACTGCGGACCAGAGCCGTTCTGTGGTATCCCTAAAAGTCTAACCAAGCTCACTCTTAAAAGCCTATTGTTTCTACAAGACCATTCAAGCCTGGAGAGCTAACCCAGGACTGAAACATTCCAAGGCACTTATTAGAGCCTTTAGCAAAAAGGCGTCTTCTGACGCCTTGGTGCTAAGTAGGAACCGTCTACGCATGCTGGTCAGGGTGCTTACTGGGCACTGCCGCCTAAATAAGCACATGCAAACGATAGGACTGTGTGACACAAGGCAGTGCAGATTCTGCTTTGAAGCAGAGGAGACGCCTACACACATACATCCTAACCGATTGCCCATGCCTCATGCGCAGTCGTAACTCCTTCCTGGGCAAACACATCATGTGCCCGGAGGAGATCAAATTTCTTGAGTTCAACAAAATCCTGCAATTCTTCGAGTTTGCAGGACTTGACCAAGAATTGTAGTAAGTGGCGATCACAATAGATCAGCGATGGTCGCAGTGATATAAGGGCTTTGACAGCCCGAAAGCCACTACCAGAAATAATAATAATATAGCGTGTCCAGTAGCATCACACATTCTCAGAAGGTATATTTGAATTATTTTTGCTGGGGTGAACGAATATAGTCATCGTGTCTAAAGCATATATGATGAGTAATCGTGTACTTAGGTAGGTACTTGATGTTAAGTCAATTGTAAGTATTACACAAGGAACCCACAAATTAATAAAGCTTCTGCTTAATCATGACATGAGGCAGGCCATATGCTTTGCCACCAAAAAGGAAACAATAATAATTGTAGCATTCGCAATCCGCTAACTCTTCTACATTGCGCCGCTAAATCTAAATCACTGCGCATTGACAGAGTTTATGACGGACCGCATAATGCGAGTTTTGTCTACGCCGATGCATTTGCATACTGAAGTACTCGTACGAGTATTCGCAGAATGCTTGCTGTCTATTTAAATTAGCTTATAAACACGCAGTATGTCGTTGGCCCTTGGGGCATGTGTGCATAAGCGTGTCCAGCAAGCCAGTTTTTTTTCAGACTACATCATCTTCCTACCATGTTTCCCGGTTGGACCCTAAAGGAGCCAGGGGCCCGGCTTTGGCACCCGTTTACACTTTTCTTTTAGACCACCTACCTACTTACCTGCATGTCTCTATCTGCCAACACAGCGAATCCTCAAGTGAATAAAGGGTCCGCAACGCGCAATGTGATTCTTCTGGAGTCACAAGTGTCCATAGGCTACGGTACCAGCTTAACATCAGGCAGGCCGTAAGCTAGTTTGCCACGGTCATTGTACAAAATAAAATAAAAAACCGGCCAAGTGCGAGTCGGACTCGCGCTCGAAGGGTTCTGTACCATTATCTATAAATATTTATTTATTTCTGTTTTTTAGTATTTGTTGTTATAGCGGCAACAGAAATACATCATCTGTGAAAATTTCAACTGTCTAACTATCACGGTTCATGAGATAAAGCCTGGTGACAGACGGACAGACAGACAGACGAACAGCGAAGTCTTAGTAATAGGGTCCCGTTTTACGTTTTGAGAACGGAACCCTAATAACTTACATAAATTTCATATTTGAGACACCCCCGACTCAAGAACATATAAGAACCATTACATCTGTACCCAGACAAAACTTTCGAAATAATTAACAACTTAAAAAAGACATTTTCATTTCAAAGTTCAATATCTCAAAAATGGCAGAACTGATTTTGTTGAAATGTAGCTAAGAACGCCACTCGTTTAGGAGCTACGATGCCACAGACAGACACACATGTAGACACGTAAAGCTTATAACACCCCTTTTTTTCCGTCGGCCCTTTAGGATCCGAAAATGCTCGTGTTACTTATTGGAAATACTCAATAAAAACTCCCCAAAAAAATTACAATTTATAATAGTGTAATTTTTTTCGAGAAACGCAGATAAGTTAGCCGTAAGCTGTAAAAGTCGCAAAACTATTTAAAAAAAAACTTACTTTTACGAAGTGACTCGACAAAAACAAAATTTACGAACCTGCTCATTAAATTTCACGAGAATCGGTTAAGAAATGCGACCTGTAGATGAGAACAGCGGGACAGCGGGACGTCGTGCCTAGGGTTGCCAACTAATTTTGGAGGAGATATAGTATTTTCCAGAAAAAAACGACAAAAATATAGTACACTGTAAAAAAATATAGTACTTGATTGGCCAATGTTGCTATTTAGCAGTGGCAGGGCGTGAAAATTTTCTATGGGCAACCCGAAACGAAAAAGTTATGAAATAGTTTAGAATATATATATAGGCTTGCCTAAAAATTAATTTTAGGCAATCGGCTATTTAGTAAAACCTCGGCAATTTGAAGCACTTCGTAAGGTCCCGAAAAATATCTAGACACCCGGCAGCGTGTCAAGCCAAGTTCAAGCAAAGGAACTGGCTAACCAGCGCCGAGTGTATACGAACCACTTGGTGCCACTTTTGACCCTTCTATAACTCAAAACCTCTTTAACGTAAACACATAAAACTACGTGTGTTTAATTAGATCAATAAGGACATCCAGAAGCCCAAATTTCAAGAAGCTAGCTCAAACGGTTATAAAGATATGAAGGTCAAAAAGTCGTATATTTTAGCACTGACTGACTGACATATAGTACCTAAACCTAACCTACTTCCAGATGACCTAGAATAATGAAATTTGGAATCCAGCTCGGTAATTGTGTGTAAGCGTAGGAAAATATCTAAAAATAAAAAAAAGTTAAAAAATAGGGGGGGTCTCCATACAATTTTTTTTTATTGTAGCGTTGGAACCGTTACAAGCAGATATTTGAAACTATCCCAATAAATGTATTATTATATTTTCTATATAACAGAAATATAAAAATAAAGTTAAGTCAAAAAATAAGGGGTGTCCCCATACAAAAAAAACTTGTAATACGCGCTAAACAACTGGCCAACGGTGTGTCGTCGGCGGCGCGCGGCACCTCATACACAGAACATAAGTAAGGCTCAATACCTGCCTAGTTTTCTTTACAAAAAGTAATGATACCCCACCAAAAACATAAATATAAAAAAGGAGAGCCAAGTTCAATACAAAAATTATGCTTGGCTGTGGGCTTCGCCGCAAAAAGAATGGAGATCTAAATGAGTGCCAAGTTGTATGCAAAATCCAAATATGTATTTATAGGAACAAAATAACATTATGAACAAGTATTAAACTCTTATGTCTTTGCTTTATTAGATACCTATAACAATTGCTGTTATTTAAAAATGTGATATTTTAAAGTAACTTAGATTTGGCTTGGCCAGTTTTTATCAGAATAAAAAAATGTTGAATAACTTTATAAAATGACTGATGTAATGAAAACTGGTCAAGTCTAACCTACTTTATTTACTACTATATCTCACATTTTTAAATAACAGCAATTGTTATAGGTATCCAATAAAGCAAAGACATAGAGTTTAATACTTGTTCATAATGTTATGTTGTTCCTATAAATACATATTTGGATTTTGCATACAACTTGGCACTCATTTATATCTCCATTCTTTTTGCGGCGAAGCCCACAGCCAAGCATAATTTTTGTATTGAACTTGGCTCTCCTTTTTTACATTTATGTTTTTGATGGGTAATATTTTCGCGTTACTATATATTTCTTCAACAGTAGGTATACAGTACAAAGAGACAAAATATAGTACAATACTATATAATATAGTACGGTTGGCAACCCTAATCGTGCCTGACATACGAACGATTTTCGGCCGAAGCTGAATCATAGAACCTATTAGTATAGATTAAGTATCGATAAACATTCCGAATCTAACCAGTAACCCATCATCATATCAGCCGAAAGACGTCCACTGCTGGACATAGGCCTCCCCCAAATAGTGCCAAAGTGACCGGTCCTGCGCCACCCGCATCCAGCGGACTCCCGCGACCTTTACCAGGTCATCAGTCCACCTTGTGGGGTGCCTACCCACGCTGCGCCTTCTGGTACGGTCGGCCAAGAAAGTGGTCTAGGTACCAGTTTTGACAAGAGTTTCTGTGAGATCTGATTGTCGTTAAGGTTACTGTCATGGTATTATTGCAAGTGGAATTCGACCTTGTTGTTTCGTGAGCATGACGTTCAAATGAAACTCGACCGTAGGGTGGTAGACCACATTTTTGGCTGAATGTACGTGGTTGCCACTCGAGAACCTTTCCGCCCCAACGGCCATCGGTTCTACGTGCAATGTGCCCTTCCCACTGCCACTTAAGTTTAGCGATTTCGAGTACCCTATGGCACCACAGATGTATGAATATAAGGAGATCTGACATGCCGGCCGATTTGTATTGAGTACGCCTGTCGCAAGTACATTAACCCACACAAAGCCCAAGTAATTGACAAGACAAAGCACGTACACATCTAAAACACACACTTGTATAACTACGCTCTTATGGGACAATACACGCGCATCATATCAGGCATTTTGGGAAGAAACGTAATATTCTCTTCGATCAGCACGCGTGCACAGTATGGCAGAGTATGCCCATTGAGCTAAATAACAATTACGACACGGCCGCCGGCGGTTTGTCCTCTCTCTAGTATTCTATGCTCTGAGTATGACACATAAACATACAAATATCTAATTAACGAACAAGTTCCCTAAGCAAAGCTTGTCTCGTCTGTGACAAGTGAGCAAGTTGACAGTCCCAAGACGCCCGAGTCGATCAGTCTGGCAAATTAGGTTCATTGACCCGCAACCCCTATTCGCGCCTTGCCCATAAAGAGGTCGTCAACCTAAATATTTTGCTAAGGAAATGTACAGTCTAGGATTTTCACCTGTCTGTCCTGTCTGACTATGAATATAAATGGGCTGCCTCTGAAAGGGAGCCTGGATGTCAAACATAGACATCCATCCTAATTAAACGAAAGCGAATGAAGGTGGACTGATGACCTGGTAAAGGTCGCGGGAGTCCGCTAGATGCGGGTGACGCAGGACCAGTCATTTTGGCAATCTTTGGGGGAGGCATATGTCCAGCAGTGGACGTCTTTCGCTCTTTCGTTTTCGACTTTTATGATGATGTTGATGATGATGATGAATGAAGCTTCAGCTTGGGCAAGAATTATTTCGTATGTACGGACCGGTTGTCCAGATGTCCGGTCGTTCTGCTCTACAGCTGGCCGATCACGTAACGCATTGTACGCACGTTAGCTAATTCTAAATGACAAATTTTATATGGAAATACAGTTGGATTTTATTCTTTTAGCGCGTTCGGAACGTTACGTGATTACCCCTCAGGTCGCATTACTCAACCGCTCCTCGTGAAATTTGGTTTGCAGGTTTAATAATTATATAGTTTTTTTTGTCGATTCCGTATTTCGAAAATAAAAAAAAAATTAAAATGATTAAGGCTATTGAGTTTTACAGCTCACAGAGCTGTAAAACTAAGCTTTCAAGGTTCTTTTTATGATTTTAATTATATTTTATAATTTATCATCATCATCATATCAGCCGAAAGACGTCCACTGCTAGACATAGGCCTCCCCCAAAGATTGCCAAAGTGACCGGTCCTGCGCCACCCGCATCCAGCGGACTCCCGCGACCTTTACCAGGTCATCAGTCCACCTTGTGGGGGGGCCTACCCACGCCGCGGCTTCCGTTACGTGTTCGCCACTCGAGAACCTTCACGCAATCATACTTTCCACCTTTACATTTCCACCGCAAACACAGTACCTTTCCACAGAGCGTAGTAACCAAAACAAACAGTTCTAAATCAACCGACACCGAATACGCATCGTATAATAAAGGTTCGTGCAAAAAAGCGGCGAGCACATTTTATACAAACGATGACATAAATACTCATTTGCAGGAACAATATCCGATATTGAGTGAGGCCTGTCTTGCGGACGAGTATGATGGCGGACACAAAAAGTGTACACCGGATAATCAGCTAAGTATTTTTTTTTCTGAATGACGAATTTTTTCTTGGGTAGTCGTTTATAAAAGCAGTCGTTAAAGTTAGGGGCCTCCGCGCGGCTTGAGACGGTTAGTTTCTAATGTTGACATTCACTCGACGAAGCTTAAGGTGGTTCGATTACCATACAAAGCGTTATTTGACATTCGCAGGCTAACGGCGTGATATTTTAAGAAACTTATGTAGTAAACTTTCATCAATTGGCTTCCCATTTGCGCCAAATTCCCCCTTTCCTAGAATAAACTTGTATAAACTAGATTAATTTGAGAAAAATAGTTTTCCCAAAATATCACGTGACAAATCAATTTCTCAAATTAATCTAGTTTATACAAGTTTATTCTAGGAAAGGGGGAATTTGGCGCAAATGGGAAGCCAATTGATGAAAGTTTACTACATAAGTTTCTTAAAATATTACGCCGTTAGCCTACGAATGTCAAATAACGTTTTGTATGGCAATCGAACCACCTTAACATCAATAGGTCTAATGCTGTTTATATAAACTAGATTGCACATAATATAAAAAAAAAATACACATGGCGAGCTTAATGCCAAATGGCATTCTCTACCAGCTAAATATTGGGCTAATGTTCCCTCCAATCTAACATTAAATACTCATCCACGAAACTCGCTAAACAATCGGAAAAATCAAGCTTTAAATAATTTTTTGATGTAAAGATTTTTAAATACATAAATGCATAAAAGACGCAAATTTACCATATAAATGGAGAATTCACTGGTTCATATATCCCTATACTCATACTCATTTATTTATAATATTATAAAAATATTACACGTCACATATTATTCACAATTTTATATTATAAGCAATTCAATTTTATAAATGTTTATACATAATAATATCATTCAATTATTATTTTCATAAAATTTATTCAAATTATAAAAGGCATGTCCAACTAGCCATTTTTTTAATTTATTTTTGAAGGTGTTTGTGCCTTCCTCCATCGTAATGTATTCAGGGAGTTTGTTATACACCTTGGGACCTATTACGTGCATTGTCTTGGAGGACTTAGTCAGTCAGTGGCAAGACGAAAGAAGTAAACTAAACTTCATACTAACAGAACATTATATGATGTTTAATAAAAAGTTGCTGAATTGACTATCAGTCAACACCCCTATACTCATTTTTTTTAGAATAAAGTGCTGTCGATTTATTTGTTTCTTACCTAGTAATAGTATAGCGTAGTATAGTAACGTAGTACTATTACTTATTCTGTTGTAGTACTTTATAGAAAACACTTAACAACTTCGAAAAGTTGAAAAACCCCCCGACTTTTTAATTTCAAAGTACAATATTTCAAAAACGGGTGAAACATAGCTAATAACTATCGCGATAACGTCAGCTTTCGGATAAAAAAACCGCATTCAAATCGGTTCATTCGTTTAGGAGCTACGATGTCACAGACAGACACACATCATCATCATCATATCAGCCGAAAGACGTCCACTGCTGGACATAGGCCTCCCCCAAAGAGCGCCAAAATGACCGGTCCTGCGCCACCCGCATCAAGCGGATTACCGCGACCTTTACCAGGTCATAAGTCCACCTTGCCTACCCACGCCGTGCCTTCCCGCTCGGCCACGACTTTGGTCTTAAGCGACCTGCGACCAGCGTTTTATCTGTTCATTGCGCGTGATCCCAACTAACCACAGTGCGTTGCACGTCTCGACCGCGCAATGAACAGATAAAACGCTGGTCGCAGGTCGCCACTCGAAAACCTTTCCGCCCGAACGGCCATCGGTTCTGCCCCGCCCAATGTCTTAAGTTTAGCGATTCGGAGGGCTATATCGGTTACCTTGGTTCTGCTGCGGATAGCCTCATTTCTGATGCGATCACACAGACACGTCAAACTTATAAGACCCCTCTTTTTGCGTCGTGTGTTAAACAGAAAAATGAACATTAAAATTCTATTGATAACAACAGAACATGTTAAACAAAACCGCTCGGCCCACAGTGTACCAGCCCCCGATATATTTATTGGTCTGCATCCGCCCAACCTACGTGGAATTTGGTATACGGGCGGGGCTCAAAATTTGTCTTACACTTTACAGCCGTATGCAGATCCGCAAAGAGCGGGTAATGAATACGGGGGAAAATGGCAATATGTCATAAGGTTAGTTTAGTGAACCTATTCCGGTATAGTTAAGTGGTATTGGTGTTGGACGTACAAATCTGGTACCGTAAACCCGGGTTACTTTGGCCCTGGAGGGTAACTTTGGCTTACGCGAATTAGTATATTTACTGTTTGTCTGTGGTCAAAGTTACCCGAGATGACGGTACCGTAAAATAGGCTTATTTAGGGTTACCTATCATGAACTCGAAAATGGTTATTCCGATTATTAAAATCCCGAAAACGTTTCGCTTTATTTTAGTTGGCCGAAATTTTATTTGCCCGAAATTACATTTCCCAAATGATTATTTTCCCAATTCTCAGTTCGTTGCAATTTTGATTCGCTTATGATTCGACTAGACACTTATTAAAATTCCGAAGTATCACACTTGTCAACTAGGTTTAGGTGCGCAAATAGTTGCATTTGATCTCCGCTGATCGACCAAAACGTTTTTAGCGGAATAGCAAAGGAATATTGTTCTCGAAATATAGGTTTAGGTGCCGAAAAGTATTAAGTTTGAAATATTATTATCCCGCTACACCAAAAGATCGAATGTGTAGTATGTCAAATTCCATTTCCTAACGCACGGAAATTATTTTAACTTAACCTAAACCTAACCTAACCGCCAGCGTGTCGACGTCACCCCGCTTCGCGGGGTGCCTATTTCCGCTCTAAGGCACACAAGATAACCATAACCTAACCTACCATAAATACAATTGTTACGATTGTTTTTTTCTTTACTGCGGGGGGCTCCGCTTAAGATACTTTTTTCATTTCAAAGTTCAATATCTCAAAAACGGCTAAACGGATTTTGTTGAAACGTAGCTAAGAACCATTTCGATCACATCAGGTTTCGGATAAAAAAACCGCATACAGACATACAGACACACGTTAAAATCATAACACCCCTCTTTGTGCGTTGGGGGTTAAAAAGAAAATCTCTTCAAAAACAAAATAATGATTCATGATTGATCGAATAATTTTAGTACAGCCTATACAAAAGATGCCCTTAGACAGCTAGTGGCCAAGTGTGAGGAGTATGCGGCACACGGGCTCGTGTACAACGCCACCGAGAGCGAAATAATGGTGTTTAAAGCGGGTAAAATTCGTTCTTGGTGGGGCTGTACTCAAAGTAGTGGACCGCTTTAAGTACTTAGGCCACATCATAACGGAGGAACTGTGTGATGATAGTGATATCGAGAGAGAGCGTAGGGCGTTGTCGGTGAGGAGTAATATGCTGGCTCGCAGATTCGCTAGAAGCTCAGTTAATGTTAAAATAACGCTATTCAAAGCGTATTAGCCAATCTTTTTACTCTAGCGGTCTGTGGGTTCGGTATACCAAACGAGCCTACAACGCGCTACGTATACAATACAACAATGCCTTCAGAATGCTGTTGAGACTCCCAAAGTGGTGCAGTGCGTCGGGAATGTTTGCTGAGACGCGCACGGACGATTTTCACGCCATAATGCGAAAGAAAACCACGTCGCTGATGGGTCGCGTCAGGGAAAGTCAAAACGGCATTCTGAAGGTATTGGCTGGTAGATTTAATTGCAACATAATGTGGCACTGGATCGAGCGGGTCAGAACTAGTTTGACTTATGTCAAGTAGTACTGCAGTTCTTTTTTTTTTATGTATTATAATAATTGCTAACATAGTTGTAAGTTTATTTTGTTACTTACAGTATATGGATCACATGGTCTGAAATAAAACTATTGAATTGAATTGAAAAAGATGACGAATCTGTCGTGAAAATAGAAATTTCATAGGGACTTGTACGTGTGATAATTACTTATATTATAAAGAGGAAAATATGTGAGGTTGTGCAGCTATATATTTTCATATACGGGGTAATCTCCGGAACCACTCGACGATAAAAAAAAATTACCAGTATATAGAATGGACATAGATATATATTTAATCCTGCGGCTCCTCAGTAATACGATCAAGGCGGAGCCAGACGTTACTCGTGAAATACCGTATTTTTTTAAAATGTGAAATATAAATTAAGATGCCATTAGATATTTAGCAAATTTAACTAGTAACTTTGTTGGTATAATCAAACGACAGGTGATACTGAAGTCACACAAATCTAAATCTTACACCACGGACTTAAGGTACATGTATACTGACTATAGTTAAAGCTAGTGCGCACTGCAATACGCATGTGTAACGTATAATTATGCAGATCGCTGCGCACGCAGCTGACTTTAGCAACGGCGATAGATAGATCTTCATTATTATGCTGATATGATTTTATTAACAGACCGCGTGGCTTCATCCGCGTAAGAATCAAGTTAGTGATATTTAGGCAAGAAATTATAGCCTATGTGCATCTAAAAAGTCCATTTAATACACAGTTGAAAGATTTTTTTAAATAGGGCAAGACGTGGTTCAAGAGATTACCCATTAGAAACATGCTTAGAAAGCTACATCATCTGGGCGGGGGCACCGCCGTGCCCCCAGATTCTCACAGACGAGGCGTTCTGGAAAATCATAACCATCATCATAATGCAGCCGAAACATGTCCACTGCTGGACATAGGCTTCCCCCAAAGTGCCACAATGACCGGTAAAGGATGACTCACTCTAGAACGGGCTGTGTCCGGCCCGGGCCGATTTCTAAGAAAAACGACGGCGTTTTTGCGCGGCTGAGCCATATCGAAGCCCAGCCGAGCCACGGAAGCGCGGCCCGGTCTCGGTACGGCCTGGCCGTGGTTCGGCCGGGCTTGGGTATGGCTCGGCCGCGCAAAAACGCCGTCGTTTTTTCTTAGAAAACGACCCGAGCCGGACACGGCCCGTTCTAGCGTGAGTCATCCTTAATGGGCCTTCCGCACCCAGCGGACTCCCGCGACCGTTACCAGGTCATCAGTCCACCTTGTGATCTTCCAACGTAGCGTCATCCGGGACCTGGCCACTGATATTGGAAAGTGATACTACGTTGACTGAACTACAAGCTTAAGTTTCTGTCAAAAATTTCATTTTTGTTACTAGCTTTTATTGCCAACTGTACTTTTCTGGTCATCAACTACTCGTTGAGACGATTCTAACGAGCCTAAACTCAACGGAGTTACGTCTTTTAAGTCCTGAATTCTCATAGCCACTTTCTGTCTCCCTCATCAGATCAGCTCGATGGTACCATAATTTTGAATTGTCATCCAAACTATTTATACTTAAACCTAAAATTTCAGCTCAATCGGTTAAAGAAATCTGCTTCAAAATTGAGTTCCAGATTCCACCCGAAAATCCTGTAAAAAAAAACCACTAACTCACAGTTAATTCTTTGCCTATGACAGTGTTAACCATGACTCAATGAAGAATTTTTTATAGTCTCGTAATTAACGAGAACCATCCTCAGTGAATCCAGACATCTTCAGCGACTTCTCAGCATTAATCATGGAACAATACAAATACAATGTAACGGAGAACTCATAAGAAACACAGGTTTGGATTGACGGCGTTAGAGTTCAGTTAGGGGTAGGGTAACCATTGCTTTAGTAAAGAGCTAGGACGTCGATATCTCAGCCGTTTAGGCTCGGAAACGAATAGTTTTACGGTCTCCCCCGACTTCTTCTTCTTCTTCGCGTCGAGGTTCCTCAAATAATAAGAGATGCCCAATGCGCGATGTGGACAGCTCTGACAGTCGCGTGTTCCGAGCAAGAGTGTAGGTATGGGCATGTGGGACATGCCATCAGACAGGCCAAAAAGTGACTAAAGGGGGGTCACGATTGTTTCATGTGGTGGGGGCCGCGACACTCGCCTAATAACACAAAGGAAGGCGTCGAGCACTCAAACATCGTAACGCCCTAATATATAGGACGTGCCAGCAAGGTTATCACAGGACGGCCCGCGGTGTCGCGGCCACATCCATCTCTTTCTGAGTGCCTAATTAGAAACAGACAAATAGTCTATCTCACCGCAACACAGCTCGCGCGCCGTCTTATGATAACCGTGCAGATATGGCGAGGTACCAGGTGGTTTTCTAATGCTTAGAAATATTACGAGTACCACATAACCCAGTCATCCCCCGATTAATTATATGCAGTGCGAAGGACCGGGGCGCTTTTTAGCGAATTGGAAGACCTAGTAACACACATTCTTAAATAATAATTGAAGTTCGGTGGTACCGTCTCAATAATCCCTCTGTTATTGATGGTCACTCCATGGCTGCGTCTCACGGGTGCGCGCGAGTCGAGTCCGTCAACGTCACGGAACACTGCATCAATATGTATCATGTTGGAAGTCTATTTAACTTAATGTATTGAATAGAAGTCGGTTTTGTTTTAAGATATGCTCCGTTTATGGAGCATTTTTCTTGTTATTTTGTTTTCCCCGGCAGGTCGATCACGTAACGCATTGTACGAACGTCGGGTATAGGTCTAAATGTCACTTTTTATATGGAAACTAGCTGTTGCCCGCGACTTCGTCCGCGTAGAACTTGTTATCGTCTTAGAAAATCATTTCTCTCAATACAAACTTTGAACCCTCTTTTAGGGGATAAATGAAAAAAAAAACTTTGATGTTCATTTTCTAGTTTGTGAACAAACAAAATCTAAAACAAAAGTTAAAAATCTCATACTTTAAAAATGTCGTGAAATACCTACACAAACTTTGAACAACCTTTAACATTCTTAGGGGATGAATTTGGAAAAACTTTAAAATTTTCTTGCTCTCCATTTAACATTTGAACCCCCTTTTAAACCCCCTTAGGGGTTGAATTTTTCTAATCGCTGAAAGAACTTTTTTCGTATTGTATGTAGTAAGTAATCTTACTACTAACTTTTAAGTCTCTAGCTCAAAAAAAGTGTTGCCCATACAAAGCTTGCCCCCTTCTTAACCCCCTTAGGGGTGGAATTTTCTAAAACTCTGAAAGTACTTTTATTTTTATTTTTTATAAGTAATCTTTCTAATAGTTTTAAGTCTAGTTCAAAAAAATAGTGTTTCCCACACAACACTGGCTCCCCTTCGTAACCCCCTTAGGGGTGGAGTTTTCTAAAACGCTTTATGTGCAGGTATGAATGAACCGAGCCCACACGACAAATAAAAAATAAATTCCAATGCAAACTTTTGTAGAATCCCGCTTGCAATAGCGTGAAACATAATCCTTGTGCGTGCGATGGTTTGTTCCGAAGAACTGTTTGACATGATGCCCAGGGCACTCATGGAAACTAGACCCTAACTGGTCGCGTACGGTAGGGTTTCAGAGAGATTTCCTCCATCAAACCCTCCGGTTGTGGAATGAGCTGAGATGTTTTAGTACTTCTCAATCGTTACGATCTTAAACCAAAGAGCGGTCGTGGTCGTCGTTCTCGCCATTTTGCTCTGTTGGCCGTAATTTTGATGCATGCACGCAATGGGCCGCCCACAGCTGATTTGAAGTCGTCGGTCCATCGCATGGGCGATGTACCGCGTGGCCTAGTACCATCTACTTGTTTACTACAGTATGGGATTATTTAAGAAATAAGTGTATCTATTCAGGGGTTGGCACCGGTTTTTTCAAAAATCCCCGATGTATTCTAATATTTTTAATTATTTTATGCACTTAATGTAGACATTCTATCATGTACTTAGGTTACAATTTCGTATTAAGACTGCCCGATCAAAAATGATATCATAAACCAAAGAACGTAATAGAACGTAATAATACCGATATTTTTGTATGGTAAAAATAGCGGTATCCGACCCCTGTACCAACGTTTTTAAAGCATTGAAGTCCGACGTGCAGTGCATGTCATGACTGACACCGCCTTTGGAGGTGCAAGCGACCGCTCATTAAGGTGGTTCGATTGCCATACAAAACGTTATTTGACATTCGCAGGCTAACGGCGTGGTATTTTAAAAAACCTATGTAACAAACTTTCATAAATTGGCTTCCCATTTGCGCCAAATTCCCCCTTTCCTAGAATAAACTTGTATAAACTAGATTAATTTGAGAAATTGGTTTGGGACGTGATATTTTGGGAAAACGATTTTTCTCAAATTAATCTAGTTTATGCAAGTTTATTCTAGGAAAGGGGGAATTTGGCGCAAATGGGAAGCCAATTGATAAATGTTTGTTACATAAGTTTCTTAAAATATCACGCCGTTAGCCTGCGAATGTCAAATAACGCTTTGTATGGCAATCGAACCACCTTAATAGTCATTAATTTACTGTTTCATGTGTAGTTAAAGGTCGAAACGCACAGACAGCGGTGGCGGTGCGGTTTTGTTGGTAACATGGGCAAAGCTTACTTCATATTCCAATTGTTCACAGACCGTGTCTTCATCTGATAATTTACACAAGTCGTGTAAAACACCTATTAACTACTGTGACAGACACAAGTCCAGCTAACATGAATCACAAACACAAAAACTACACACGATACGTATTCCAATTACTTTCGCGACAACGTTACAGTTGTGTCTGTGACTTTTAAATTGAACCTTAGGGTACTTCGTTTACGGTTGTCATTACGAATATGTGATTGGTCAAAATAGTAGCGGTGTGAGATATGATCTAGATGTCCACCTAATTAAGACTAATGAGGCAAATGGAGTCAGTTTGAGTTATCACAACGTAATTAATAGACCACACAATGCATAAGAACATCGAACTACGAGTCCGAAATTACCAGGGTACCTATAATCATTTTTATTAGAGCTCCGCTCCTAGACTTACACAATATTTATACATGTGTTCTACAAGCAGTCATAAAAATACACGAAAAGTCTTCGAACGAACAATAACCGTAAATTAATACTAAGCAGAAACGTCCGCTAACATAATTCTAAGTTTCGATCAAAGAGGAAAATTGAAAAAATATTCGCCATGAGCGGGATTTGTAACAAAGAAGCTGTAACAACTTCAAGGTAGATGTCACTACGAGCCTCCCTAAGCTAAGGTTAATTAGAAGAGTGAAGGGATTGAAAGATTCGTTGCCACTGGCGGGACCCACGGTAGCTCAGTTGGATAAGAGCAATGGACGGATATTCCAGAGGGCGGGGGTTCAAATCCCGCTCGTGGCAAATAATTTTTTTCTTTTCCTCTTTGATCGAAACTTAAACAATAATAGGTCAAAAAAAATAGTGATTCGATAGGTTACCGTAAAACGAATACCGTAATACGCTACGCCATGCGGACCCACGGATTCCTTCAGGGGTAGGTGGGGAGGTTACCCCCTTCAATCGGGAAAATTTAGGAGGGTGTTGAGAGGCTATCAATAATTTAACAATTGTAGATCCCGCGGTTGCTTATCCAAGCAAACAATTTTTTCCATCATCGCTATAAATAAACCAATAGACGCATAAACTATGCGTTTGAGTATGAATTTCGCATGAGAGACCAGCGAGTTAATCAAGACGTAAATTAATTAAACATTGAGGAATGCGACGCGGTGTATGCTCTTGCGCATCAATCGTTCACAGCGAGTGACAGCTGGAGAACGATTTGGGTCGACACTTCGCAAATATATTGTGCGTAAATCATTTCAATTTATCATACGATTTTTCAAACTAACCGGAGATAATCGTCGAGAAAATGCTTGCGCAACATGCGTTGATGGTGAATTTTGTTTGTGCTTGTCTGATACTTGGTAAGCGGGAGAGCCTTCCAAAGCCTCTTTTCACTCCCCACCTTTACTCACCACCAAGAACACAACACCACATGACATAGCAAGTTCTTCTGTAAGGTACCCTAGTTAAGTTGCTGCAAATATGAGCATGATAACATTCCGCTGTGCCCTCATCATCATTATATCAGCCAAAACACGACCACTGCTGGACTTAGACCTCCCCCAAAGAGTGCCACAGTGACCGGCCCTGCGCCACCCGCATCCATCGGACTCCCGCGACCTTAACCAGGTCATCAGTCCACCTTGTGGTTCTACCCACGCTGCGCCTTTCAATAAGTGGTCGCCACTCGAGAACTTTTCCGTCTGAACGGCCATCGGTTCTACGTGCAATGTGGCAGTGCACCTTAAGTTTAGCGATTCGGGATTCCGGTGCCCTAACTCTCTTCAAATGTCATCAATTTGGGCTAGGGGTGGCATTAAGAATGAGTTGTTCAAGCAATTTAGAGGTCCCTGTCTAAGCTAATTACTTGACTCGTGGTTCGTAGTGTTGGTACTGCGTTCCGTCAACATAGTTTTTCCGATGTGTCAATTTACGTATTGTGGGCAGAAAATGCCGTGACTTGACAAGCGATAGTGTTTTAAGACTTTTAAGTTGCGAATTTTGGCAAAAGTAGGTAAATAAATAAGAACGAGTTGTTTAAGCAATTAAGGGGTCCGTGTCTACGCTAATTACTTGACTCGCGGTTCGTACTGCGATCCGTCAATTTTTTTTTGATGCGTCAAATGACGCATTGTGGGCAGGAAACGCCGTGACTTGACAAGCGATGGTTTTACACAGTGATGTATAGTGATGTGATGTAGCCGAATTTTTATATAACTGTCATTGCGATTGGAATCTTGTACCTTGGACGGTAGAGTTGTTTTTTAAAATGGACACTTTTATGTAATTCGGCCAACTCAAATAATCTCAAGTACATTCTAAGAAAGTGTTAAGACATATGCTCGCAAGAACAGTAATTTATATATCTGATCACACGTCGGCTCCTTATCATTGCTTGATGGCATTCAACTAGATCCATACATGAACTACAAACGAAAACAGTTCTTATAGTGTGGTATTAAGGCACAATAAGGATTATTATCGTATGGTGTACGGTTATGTACGGTGATGAAAAACCGATGTTTCATTGATTGTAAGTTCATTTTTCCTTAATGAATTACGAGTACGTACTATTAATGATAAATAGTTTATGTTAAATATATGCGTAATAAACAACTCCTAAGACTGATGGGTGGATTGCAAAAAAATTGTACACAGTTAAGAGCCTTAATCTAATCTACGCTTTAACTTTTTTCCATTGTGTAGCGGCAATTACCCATACATTTTATAAGGGTAACTTTCGTTACACAATGGAAAAAAGTTAAAGCATGTCACCCGGAGCAGCATTTCGAATCGATTGACACCCCATTTATCAAAATCGGTTCAGTATTTTAAACGCTACAGTGGAACATACTCAAATACAAACAGACTGCTAAAAACATATCCCTAGATTCGGCACTGCCGTAGTTGGGCAAAAATGACAGTTTCGCGAGTTTTACAGCTCACAGAGTCACTAGTATTATTATCATCATCATCATCAGCCTATCAGTCTATTACATACTATAAAAACAGTGTTAAGAGGAGAGACAACGTCTCTTATGGCTATATAAGCCGATACTAGTATTATACGCATCACTTTTTATATGCATAGTGTAGTATTCATTTATTTGCCGATTCTAAAGGTATATCTGTATAGCTTGGCTAGCCAACGCACCACCATTCCCGGCAACGGTCGGCCCACGACTGCCGTCATTGTGACGTATGCGCACTAGATAAGCACAGATACACTACACATAGTGTCTGCCACTTGTAATCAAATAGGTTGACAATATTACATTGGCAATATATGAACACAATGATGACATATGGCACTGAAACGTGGTCGCTTACAATGGGCCTCATAAGAAGGCTCAAAGTCACCCAAAGGGCAATAGAGAGTTGGAGAGGGCTATGTTGGGAGTTTCTCTGCGCGATCGCATCAGAAATGAGGCTATCCGCAGCAGAACCAAGGTAACCGATATAGCCCTCCGAATCGCTAAACTTAAGTGGCAGTGGGCGGGGCACATTGCACGTAGAACTGATGGCCGTTGGGGCGGAAAGGTTCTCGAGTGGCGACCACGTACCGGAAGGCGCGGCGTTGGTAGGCCTCCCACAAGGTGGACTGATGACCTGGTAAAGGTCGCGGGAGACCGCTTGATGCGGGTGGCGCAGGACCGGTCACTTTGGAACTCTTTGTCCCCCAAAGAGTTCCAAAGTGACCGGTCCTGCGCCACCCGCATCAAGCCTATGTCCAGCAGTGGACGTCTTTCGGCTGATATGATGATGATGATGATGATATGAACACAAACATCAGTTCCGGACAATCGGTCATATTATTGCTAAGGTCACGAACTCCGTTGACTGGATTATTACACCCGTGTGTGGTCTGGACAGGTGCGACATACATACACACAGACATACATACATACTGCACTAAAGGTCACAGGCATTAGCGGTTACTTTCATGTTCACTGGGAATGAGTTTTTATGGGTTTATATTATTGACTTCGCTGGACACGATTGCGACTTGTGCAACGCAATGTATGATTGTCGCTGTCACTAGGTACTTATTGGCATCAAGGTAGTTAAAGTAGGACAGACAGTGCGTCGAGTCAAGGAAAGACAAGAAAATTCCCCTCCGGCCGTCTTGGCAACCAAGTTTTGCAACCAGTTGTCAAAAAGGAATTAATCATCTTGTTACGCAACTAGTTGCCAAAAAAGAAAATCTATTCCTGAACCAAAACTAGCGTAGATGGCAGTTGCCGAGTTATAATAAAAAAAGTTTTTTTTAATTGGTATTAACTACTAGAAGTATTTCTAAAAGTTTTTAGGACATTTTAGTCTCTAAATAAATATGGTTTTAACAGCCCGCGGTATAATATATATATATATTTATATACAAACTAGTCACATTACGTTCTAAGTGTCTGAGACCTATTCTTCATTGGCAACTGGATGTCAAACAGGAATAGATTTTCTCTTTTGGCAACTAGTTGCGTAACAAGATGATTAATTCCTTTTTGACAACTGGTTGCGAAACTTGGTTGCCAAAACGGCCGGAGGGGCTGTTCTTATATTATATTTTCTATTTTACAAATATGAAATCCCTACATGTTTTCATCATCATCATTACTTAAGAGCCTTGCTCTTGTCGGTGGAGTAACCGCCACTTTTCTCTGTCCATTGCCAGCCTCTTGACTTCCTCATATGACTCGACATCAGCTTTATGTTTTATTTGGCTAGAATATGTTAGCCTAGGCCTTCCTCTGCCTCTCTTGCCTTCAATTTTACCCTCCAGGATGTTTAGGAAGAAACTGTCGTGCCGTATCAGGTGACCCACCATCTTGCCTCTCCTATTTCTTATACATGTTTTAACTAACTAAATTCAAGCAGCCGCGACCCCCGTCAATAACCCACAGGTTGAAAAACAGTGATTTAAATCAATATAAATACTGCCGCAGGGGAAGTTCGCAGTATTCTTGAATAAAGCATCATATAATAACGTTTTCAAATGAAATAAACATAAAACATGCTATTATAAAATGTATTTTACAAAACCGTAATTTTCCTGGAGTATTTACTTACCTTTCTTAAGGGGGGTAGCTATGCCAGATGATATGTTTTAAAGCAGCGAGTGAGAAAAAATGTGGCTACACTCGCCCTAACAATAAAAAAATGGTATTTACACCACCCCAGTGTAAGTGATAAACCATTTACAAAACACATATAAGACTAATGTCTTCATAGTTTCAATAGTACGGTGTGATGGTAGATAATGTCTCTAAGGCTATTAAGGTGGTTATTACATTGTTTTCTTTTATTGCGTAATAGGTCAGTATGTTCAACAAGCACAATAGTGTTATAGTCATTCATTAGAGTATGCGTTTAAAGGGTTTATAGTGTAGTTATTTTATCCAGGTGCAAAAACTTGCTAATATTAATGATCAAATCATTGATTTTATTCAAATAAATAAATAAATATTAGGTGCCACCTAATTAAATACAAATTGAATAGTAAACTCAATGAGGCTTGTGTTATGGGTACTAGACGACGGTACATTTAATAAATATACATACTTCTATACATACTTACAGAACATCCAAGACTCAGATACAAATATTCACGCTCATCAGTCTCATCACACAAATATTTGCCTTTACCGGGATTCGAACCCAGGATCGTCACGTTCGTAGGCGGCGTCACTAACCCACTAGGCTAACCCGTCGTCAAACACACAGCACTGGATTATAAAATAAATAAATAAAATAAATAAATAAATATTACGGGACAATCTTACACAAATCAACCTAGGCCCACGGTAAGCTTAGTAAGGCTTGTGTTGTGGGTACTAGGCGATGATATATATAATAGATACATACATATAGATACTAGATAGGTACGTTTCAAAAACTTTTGTGAATTGTTATATTATTTTATATATTATGCTACGCCCTTACAGGGTTACCATGTATGACCTTACCTTATTTGTAACACCTTTGTAACCATGGTTTCTGCATTAAATAAACATAAACATAAACATACTTATATATATGTATATGTCACCGTT
Source organism: Epinotia brunnichana (assembly GCA_963854355.1). NCBI lineage: Eukaryota > Metazoa > Arthropoda > Insecta > Lepidoptera > Tortricidae > Epinotia > Epinotia brunnichana. The sequence goes on along the minus strand of OY977943.1, from coordinate 4,822,951 downwards.
AGATTGTGAACACCGTCAGTTTATAATCTAACTCGCGATATTATAAACTGACGAAAAATTGTGAACTGTCAAAACCGTTCACAATTTAACGCATTATTTTTCGTTAGTTTATAAACTATCAATGTCGAATCGTCAAATTGTCAACTGAGATCAAATCGGCTTGCTACGGAACGTACACAAAGACTAGGTAGGTTAGGTTAGTTAGGTTTCTTCAGTTGCCCGAAGGGCAAAGCGCCCATAAATAGGAGCCCCGCGCAGCGGGGCTCCGTCGACACTGCTGGATGCCGAAATAAATGGAATAAAATGTCTGAATAACAAAAAAAAACAATCATGTTCTGACGTAAGTGGAAACTGATGCCAGTGGAATAATTCGCTCAACCAAACAGCGCACAGGTTGCGTTCCGAATCAGGCAAATTTGATTCAGTTCACAATTTGACGATATGACATTGTTAGTTTATAAACTAACGAAAATGAATGCGTAAAATTATGAATTATTTTGGCAGTTCACAATATTCCGTCAGTTTACAATATAACGGGTAAAATTATAAACTGACGGTTTTCACAATCTAACGGTGACATATATATACATATATAACATCCATAACTCAGGAACAAATATTCGTGATAAATACACAAATAAATGCCCTGACCGGGATTCGAACCCGGGACCTCCAGCTTCGTAGGCAGAGTCACTACCCACTGGGCTACGGAGGCCGTTATTATGGCAGTATGATTCCAATTTCATTTTTTATTTGTACTCTTCACCAAAGCAAATCAATCGTTGGCGTTGCAGAGACAGCGCAGAGATGGTGCGGTGTCAGTAAGTTCGCTGTACCGAGTCAGTACAGATTTTTTACTGCCTACATTTCAATGAGGGCTTCCGGATTGGCTCGGGCTATCGCTTCTGGTTGACATCTCGTGATATCACCAAACTTGTGATGATGACTACACGTGATGATCAATGACATCACAAATTACACTTTTTACCACTTTGAACAGCAATAGTTTTCACAACATATCGAATTGCAGTTAATTATGCGCAAAAAGGCGGCTTGCTGATAAGGACGAGGAGAAGCCCAAACAGCATTCTGAAAATGATTGCTGACCAGGTTTGTTGCCCCATATCTATTGGTGCACATAGTTAAGCACGTTAAATCAAAAGTATAGAAAAAGGCTAGAAGCCTTCGAAATGTTGTGTTGGCGGAGGATGGAAAGACTAAGCTGGACAGAAAGGAAGACAAACGAAGAGGTTTTCAGGATGGTAGGAGAGAGCCGATGCTTGTTAATAACAACAGACATACTTACGCCAGCCAAATAAAAGATAAAGTTGCAGTTGAGTCGTTTGAAGACGTCTGAGGACAACAATCTGTGGAGGTTACTCCACAGACAAGAGCCTAGCTCTTAAATAATGATGATGATGACATCGATTTTAGGTTTTTTTTTCAGTGCATACCAGTGGGGGCGCGTAAGAATTTTCACTGGACAACCCGGAGCCAAATTAAAGGGCTGTTTTTGATGATTTACGAGTTTGGTAACATAAAGCATGACATCTTAGGGAAGCCGGTGGGAATCGGTTTGTATAGGCGCTCCGCCACTGGTGCATACTAACAATAACGAGATCCTATTTATCTTGAATAAATGAAAATTGAATTGAACCCCATCGCCATTCCATCACAGTTATATAGCGTGTCAGCGTTCTATAGAGTCTCAGGCGCAGCATTTATTCCTCAATTTACTTTGAATCAATCAAGCGCGTGCGCATCGATCAAGTAGACAACTACTATTATTTACTTCCACTATTATTTTACCATTTACACCACAACGCCTCATGCGCCAATGGGCAAAGTATAATGATAATAAGTAGGGTATCTCTGAGGCTTTACGAGACCTTATCTTATCTTATCTTATCTTATCTAGGCCCCTTCGGATGCACTTCGACCCAGTGGGATCTTTTGTGCATTTGCTCTCTCCTTTATACCTGCTCCCAGGCTTGCTCCATCATTTCGAGACGAGACCTAGTTACTGTTTATCGGAAGAAGCGTCGTCTATAGATTTGCCGTACATTGAGTTACAGATGGGCTAGCTGGTTAGCATAACTTACCGTCTAGTTTCCCACTATCTCACTCGCACTGTGGGAATTAAAAAGAGGCGGGAATATTTTCTCGTGTTCACTTCACGAAGCGGCGTCGGTTGTGCTTGCTCCATTGATGGCTTTTACTGCAATTTTCTGTCCGTCTCGATAGTATTGGAGTGAAATTCTCATCTCCACTCTCATACCAACGAGTTACTGACGTCCTATCGTCAGCGGCGCTACCACAAACTTCGAATCTTGAACTTTGTATATTTCCGTCTCTATCGCACTTATGGTTTATGGTACTCGAGCGAGCAAAACGGAGATATACGAAGTTCGAGATTCGAAGTTCGTGGTAGCGCCGCTGATACTAAATCAGGATCGATGTAATCCAGTGCGTCAAGATCACGGACTAATGAGCGCTTTTCCCAAATGAATGTTACTGGAACAAGGTACGACTAACCAAAATATAAGCTTATGGAATTTATAAGATGCACACATACTTAGAAGCACTCTCCGTTGTAATATTGCTTTGAGTAGTAATGATCGAAATTGACTCCGTAGTAAAATATTACTATTAATCGGTACTATGGATAGTATCAAGTAATAAACCATACATTAAAACCATTTAGTAGATTCGATTAATCTAATGGTCGATTATTTGTAAGAAGAACTTGTTACTCACCAACTGATTAATCGAAATCTAGAAACTCGTTACGAAGCGATATCGATCCGTATGTTGGAGTAACACTACTCATTATACTCTGCTAAGCCAGGTTTCATTCACTTGTGACGTTTCGTTGATAGACTCGATACAATTGATTAATAATCGATCGATTAGCATTCTTAGTCTGGAGTTATACTACTTGTTGCACTCTGCTAACGTTGACTGTGACTTGTGACGTTTCGACATTATAGTTGTTTTGCACAGCGTTGCGCAGTAATTATAGCAGTTTAATTAGATAACTCGAGAGCGAGAGTAATGTTGCTGTTTTATATTGAATGGGCCTAGCCAGAAGTTGGCTATACTTAGCAATGCACCGATGCCGATGAACAAATTAAAGATGCGAAAGTTTCTATGTAGATACTTTTCAGTAATCTTGGACCATTTTCTTTACAAAATTAAATATGCTCAAGTCGAAACTTCCTAAATGGAAAATTGCTTAAAGTTCATGTGAAAGTTTCGTGAAACTTCTGAGAATGTTCTTATTTTTAATTTGTACATTGATAGCGATACTGCGTAAGTTTAAGGTCATAATCGGAGGGGTATTTGCGTAACTGTTGGAACGAGCAACCTACCAGCAGTAATTTTCTCATACAAAAAAATACATTTATATAGCTACCTAACGTACGTACGAAATGCAATCGACCAGCAGGTATGATAAAAAGCCAGAGGGTTTAAGAAGATTACGAAACTGGCTGTCCCGGTTAGGTTAGGTTTTTCCTGGGTCTTGGGTGTTTTCTATGCTATGCTACAGCCTACAGCATAACTAGATGAATTTATTTTAAGACAAAAAATATTATAAAATTATTAGAATCTATGTAACCAACGAGAAATGTAACAAATTGACTTGTAAAACGTTATACTTTTACCAATAAAATATATGAATATATATTGACGACCCTCTGTACTCCTGAGTCATGGATGTTTTCTATGTATTTAAGTATGTATTTATCTATATAAGTATGTATATCGTCGTCTAGTACCCATAGTACAAGCTTTGCTTAGTTTGCGACTAGGTCGATTTGTGTAAGATTGTCCCCAAATATTTATTTATTTTATTTATTTAAGTATTAATGTATAACTGTATATCTATTAAATATAATATATTATCGGCTATAGTACACCATAAATAACACAAGCCTTATTGAGCTTACGGCTGTAGGTATTGTGTTACATGAGCTCCTCATATTTATTAATTAATTTATATTTTAAATGTCAACGCCATATCATAATAACCTAAGATAGCCACGTTTCCAAAGGCACTAATTCTAATTACTTGTGCTTCAAATTAAACTCAATTATTTCTCAAAAATATGATCCTCGCTAGATTCTAATCGCAGCTCTACATTAAACTAGACTTCTATTAAATCCTGCGCACGCTTGTCTGCGATAAACACCTAGGTACGCATTATGGCTCATATATTAAACCATACGCAATCTAAAGATCTGCACACAATTTTGAACCTCACCCGGTGCGCATACGATCCAAAATGTAGATGAAGGTAGTTAATAGTGAGTATATACGAAGGTTTCCGAAGAGTTCCGAAGCACCCCGAGCGACGGTCGGCTACAATGTTCTGCCACCGCGTGGCTACTAAGAGCTTCTGTCGATGCGTCTGTGGCCGTTGGGTGTGGCTCCATTGTCGTACGAGGTGCAGGCTCCAATGTCATTCATGACGAATATCAATCAGTATCGGTTCAATCAAACTACAGAGTTTATAAAGTGTCTTGTGTGACAAGGTTAATCAAATATCATACGTTTTCGTTCGTTCCTTATACACATGTACGTCCGTATGCATTGCTCTACGATCACTGTGATCATACTTGTGATACTTGTGATACTTGTGATACTTGTGATCGTAGAGTGAGCAATAAGCTGTGGAACATCAAGACTAAATCACATCGTCTTTCTTTTTCGTATTGCATATCAAATTCTTCCAATTGGGTACTTTCCTGGGTAGAAAAATATAATTGTATTTAGGTCGTCACTTAGATAATCAAAAAATATTTAAAATAATGTTTTGTCCGGGTCTAACGCGATATTTATTTACCTTTATTTCTGACGTTTCGACACGGGTTGCACCTGTCATAATCATGGTCATGGTTAGACACGGATAAAACATTATTTTAAATATGTGTACCTACAAAGCGCAAGAGTTTAAAGTGTTATAATCAAAAAATATTGGATACTTATTTTTTAATGTGTCAATCAAACAAAAAATTATGAAGATATATTTAGCCCGTTAAAGTTCCGCGAGACGTCAAATTATGGCACACTTTTTAGCATAATGTGACGGCACGCGGAACCCGGCCCCTTCTGTCGCTCTGAGCTATAACCAAGAACATCGAATCTCGAACTTCGTATATCTCCGTCTCTATCGCACTTATAGATTATGGTATTCGATCGACAGAGACGGAGATATACGAAGTTCGAGATTCGAAGTTTGTGGTAGCGCCGCTGGTTGCATTGCAAGCACATATATGCAGCGCAGGGAAATATGACGTGCCGTATGACAATGGAGACACGGCAAGACAATGTCCGCTATCAGATGACGAGGTAACCCGGTGCATGTTTACGGGCCGAATCTAATTTATTGTGCCGGTCGAGATTACACCAGTTAATGCTCTAGCCGAGAGGCGCGTCCATCAGAATGTACTTGGTTTATAGGTAGATAACCTAGAATACCTAGGTACAGACAGAGTGCCTATAGGTAAGGGAGTTGAGGAAGGACTGATCGCGTAGGAGATAATGATAGGCAAAACTCTTCGTGAATGGATGTTTTGGACAGATGTCGATAAATATCTAAATTGTGTGATGTTTTATTCATATTTATTTCCTTCAATCAGATATTAGATGTGGTAAAGTTGGCTGGGGTAAACAGAAAATTAAAGACATAACTTTGTTTTTTTTTTCTATAGACAAGGTTTTCTATTGAGCACGATCATGTTTCTGGCTTCTTACAGTAAGCTGAGTTGAGTTTGTATGCTAGTTCAGGCAGATAGTCTTTGAAAAATGACATACCTAATTATCCAATTTATGCCTTAATAGAACTTTTAGCTTAGTTTGGTCAATTCTAAAAATACAGACAGTTGAACATTTTTTAACGTGACGTTTCCAGAATTCTTCAAAAAGGTTGAGAATAAGAAGCAACAACGGCAAATTTTGTTACAATTTAAAGACATTGGAGGCTTCCGTTTATGATTTGTTTTTGGACTCAGGTGAAATGAACGCAAGATTGGTCATGTATCGACCTGTCAATTAACAACATCGAACCCCAATGCTTCCACATTATTCTAAAGTTTCCAGAACTCTTTAAAATGTTTGAGAATAACAACAACGGCAAATTTTATTTAAAATTTAAACACATTGGAGGCAGGGGCAGGTTCCGTGTAAGATTTGTTTTTGGACTCACGTGTGATAAATGCAAGATTGGTCATGTCTCGACCTGTCAATTAACAACATCGAACCCCGATGCTCCCACTTTCTTCTCCAGTCTCCGCACGCCTGACGTAAGGTGATTAAGCCTAGCACAGCGCACGTCACGCGATGACCACTCGATAATTAATATGGTAATAGCGGCCACCCTTGGTACGTGCGCCGCATGCTAGGCGTCTTAGACGCTGGAGATTTAGAGGCGACAGGGGATGACGGTAGATGAGGCAACGGAGTAGGTATGTATGTGTAATAACACAATTACATTGATCTGGTGGGTAACGCAGAATTATAATGAGACAATTACTATTTGAACATAAAGAGTAGTTGCATTAACCACTCTTAACACATCAGCGACGGGAGCTGTTGTACTTCCCATGTAATAAGATTTTAACGGACGTAAATTAATTTTACCGAGGGTTTGAAACAACTGAGCCTAAGGTACTGGGCTTATATGTAGTTGTAAGGTTTGATTTAAACCATCGCTAATCGTAAATTACGTCCGTTAAAATCAGATTCTACCCTGACACTGAAAGGAAAACTCATGGGAAATTCCCATAGGAAATTTGACAGTTTTCCTTTCAGTGTCAGGAACCCGCTAGACCAGAGCCCTGCTAGTGGTTCAATGGTGGCAATGTGAAGGAAAGCACCTTTCCTGCAACTAGAAAGTCGCATCGTGATATGGGCACGTAGTAATGCGCCATGACGTGTGTCAGTGATGGAAGTCATGACAAGAAGATAGACACATATATGCATGTGCACATCAGCGTGTAAGAAATTAGGCATACCTATAAAGAGTTGTTTCGAGTGTTGTAGACAATACGAATAGGAATGGAGCCAGTGAGAACTGAGAAGAAGGGTGGGTGACAGAGAGGTACGGAAGAAAAAGAGGTGTCGACCCCAAATAAAGTTTTTCTCGAAGAAGTCTTAGGGCTCGGTGATGATTTGGACGGCGGCAGTATACGTGAGAACGGAGGCCAAGCACGCTCCGATCTATGCCGCACCGCTGCCTCTCAAAGTCATGGCCGAGCCATAAGGGGTTATAGGGCCTACTTATTTCGAGCACCTACCCCCGATATAAGAAACGAACCTTGTGACGAAACATTTAGGCGTAGACTGAGAAATCTTTTGTTGGATAACCCTCTGTACTCTGTTCATGAGTTCATGGAAATGGTTTTTTAAGAGTTTATTTGATTTATTGACAATTAATTTGATATGATTTCTTGTGTAACATTTATATTCTATATTCAACTTTTAAATCGTACCTAATGCATAAATTGACATTGTTTATTTGTTTAATAGTATGTGTCTATTAGTTGTTAAATGACAATCCGTAATTGGAGCTACAATTTCCACTTTGTGTATTTACATTTTGAATATTTTTAAATTTTATTTCTGATTATTGACGATCGTGATAAGGATTCTTATAATTTTGACATTGTATGCAAACCTATATTGTAATTTTTATCTCAAAATAAATAAATCTAAATCTAAGGTTCGGTTCTACACTGGACCATATCAACTTTTCCCTAGTCTATACCTACCCGTGATTTGCGTGTTCACAATCAACAAAAAATTGATTAATGAGCGTTCTGACTGACAGCCGGGCACCAGTGAACCGTGGACCATGGTGCATACGTTAACTGTACTTTCATTTTTAGGGTTCCGAAGCCAAATGGCAAAGAACGGAACCCTTATAGATTCGTCATGTCTGTCTGTCTGTCTGTCCGTCTGTCCGTCCGTATGTCACAGCCACTTTTTTCCGAAACTATAAGAGCTATACTGCTGAAACTTGGTAAGTAGATGTATTCTGTGAACGGCATTAAGATTTTGACACAAAAATCGAAAAAAAACATTAAGTTTTGGGGGTTCTCTATACTCAGAACTGAAATTCAAATTATTTTTTTTCATCAAACCCATACGTGTGGGGTATCTATATGGATAGGTCTTTAAAAATGATATTGAGGTTTCTAATATCATTTTTTTCTAAACTGAATAGTTTGCGCGAGAGACACTTCCAAAGTGGTAAAAGTTGTGTCCCCCCTCCCCTGTAACTTCTAAAATAAGAGAATGATAAAACTACAAAAAATATATGATGTACATTACCATGTAAACTTCCACCGAAAATTGGTTTGAACGAGATCTAGTAAGTAGTTTTTTTTTAATACGTCATAAATCGTAAACCGCAGTTTGTTTTACGGAACCCTTCATGTGCGAGTCCGACTCGCACTTGGCCGCTTTTTTTACGACTATCATACGGCCCCCACACCATGTAAATAATCTCCACTTATAATAAATCTCTAAATTAAAAAAAGAATCAGCCAGTTTGAAACTAAGCTTTGCGCGGTTCGAATGTTCTCAGCATCCCATGAGCGGAAAAATATGAAACATTTTATATAGGTACATTATTATTCTAGCTGCAACTTAGGATACTTTTTATCCGACTGCGACAGTTAATTAATTTTCCGAAATATACGACTTCATTTAATTTTTCATTTATTTTTATTGAAATCAAACGCTGCTCCAACTGTCAGCTATAAGAACCGTCAAATTTTCGTCAAAATGGCGGAATTGCTTTGCCTTTCACTTATTAATAATTTAAATCCCGTCTACGATAGACCTTTACGAGACAAATGCTAAAATATAAACCATAAAAAAATATTCGATTCTGATATGAGAACTTATATGCGCAAATGTCGTTTTATGTCGTAATTTCAATAAATGAAATCAACAAATTTGAACAATATAATTAACACGAATTTGTTTTTTTTGAATGACAATGGCACGCGCTCGGCGCATTCAGCCAAAGTACCTGCGGCGCTACTACGAAAACCGATACTCAATGTTCATATATTTGCATCCCTGTCACTCGAGTATGGTTAGTGCGATAGAGATAGAGATACCCGAATATTTTCGAATAGGGAACATTACTGCAATGTTCTGCCGCCAGAGTGCAGCACTAACACAATTAGTAAACAGTTTTTTTGACAACTTTGACAAGTCCTTCAAAGCTCTGGATCAAATAGTGAAGAAAATATTTCAATGAATAAAATGCATCAGTGCCGCGTAATTGGATGCAAGAATGAAGGGCATCATTCATTTCCGAAGGAAACGATGATATGAAAACTATGGGAAGCGGCAATACGTCGTAAAGCAAAAAAAAGCCCTCATCCACCTTTAAATGGCTATAGGATGCCATTTTAATATCACAGTACAGGTATTTTACACACGAATGATAATAAAACGATTGTAGTTTAACGCGTTTTCATCAATTATTCGTTATTGTTTGTTAGGTAAATAAATATGACATTGTACGTCATGGCGGTTTGTTGGTGCCGGTTAATGTACGGCCCGATAATACACGTCCATATATCGTTATCTCTCTCTTTTTGTATAAGTTAAAAAGAGACATAGATATAGAGGATGCCAATTATTGGGCCGTACATTAACCGGCACCGGTTTGTTTACGGGTTGTGTTAGTGTCGCCCCCTACGCAGAGCTTTGCGTAATGTTCCCTATTCCGAAGTTCGTGGTTATAGCTCAGGAATCGAAAATATGGTAAATAATCATAATATATTTTCTCGATAAAGAATTTAAAATAAATATAGTCAAATGGAGAAAAAAACAAAGCAAGAGGTTATATAGGTAATGATTAAGTTATAATTATAAGAGTCCAAAGTTTTAAGAGGGGGTATGTTCTGTCCCTTTTCCGCAAAACGCACCTTCATATGAAACGACTGTTTTTTACTATGACGCTCGAGTATATTGACGTCACAGTCCCTCATCGTTTTCTCACTCTAACAAGCGACATTAAAACGGATGTAGCTTCATAATTTTTTGAGATATTTGAATGGGAGTTTCATCATCTTCTATCTATTTATACATAATAAATGCCTATGTCCTGACTGACTTATTCACTCACTCACTCACTCATCAACGCACAGCCGAAACTACTAATCTTAGAGAGTTGATTTTTGCACAGTATGTTGCTTTTATAACGTGGGCTAGGGACAAAAAGGGATTTTTGAAAATTCTACCCCTAAGGGGTAAAATAGGGGTGCAAAGTTTGTATGGGAGAACCTTTTTTTTTTGAGCTATAGACTTATACATTTTGTAGAAAAAATTGTTATTAGAATACAAATGAAACACTTTCAGCGTTTTGGAAAATTCCACCCCTACGGGGGTAAAATAGGGGTGCAAGGTTTGTATGGGGAAAACATTTTTTTTTTAAATAGAGACTTAAAACTTTGTAGAAAGATCAGTCATTAGAATACAAATAAAGAACTTTCAGGGTTTTAGAAAATTCTACCCCTAAAGGGGTAAAATAGAGTGCAAAGTTTGTATGGGAAAAACTACTTTTTTTTAAATAGAGACTTAAAACTTTGTAGAGAAATTATTCATTAGAATAAAAATAAAGTACCTAGATTCAGTGTTTTAAAAAAATCTACCCCTAAGGGGGTGAAATAAAGGTGCAAATTTTGTATGGGGGAAACAATATTTTTTTTAAATAGAGACTTAACACTTTGTAGAAAGATTAGTCATCAGAATACAAATTAAGTACTTTCAGCGTTTTAGAAAATTCTACCCCTAAAAATAGGGGGCTAAAATAGGGGTGCAAAGTTTGTATGTGGGAAACTATTTTTTTTAGCTAGAGTCCTAAAACTTTGTAGAAAGATTATTTAAATACAAAGAAAGTACTTTCAGCGTTTTGGAAAATTTCACCCCTAAGGGGGTAAAATAGGGCGCAAAGTTTGTATGGGAAAAACATATTTTTTTTTAATAGAGACTTAAAATTTTGTCGAAAAATTACTTATTAGAACATGAAAAATACTACATTCGGCGTTTTACAAAAATCATTCCCGAAGGGGGTTAAAAAAGGGTGCAAGGTTTGTATGGGGAACACTTTTTTTGAGCTAGACACTTAAAACTTTGTAGAAAGATTACTTATAAAAATACAAAAAAAATACTTTCAGCGTTTTGAAAAAATCTATCCCTAAGGGGGATAAAAAGGGGTGCAAAGTTTTTATCAGGGAAAGTTTATGTTTTTGAGTTAGAGACTTGAAACTTTGTAGAAAGATTACTTATTAAAAAACAAAAAAAGAACACAAATCGTTTTAGAAAATTCCACCCCTAATAGGGTTAAAAAGGAGAGCAAGCTTTGCATGGGCAACACTTTTTTTGAGTTAGACTTAAAACTTTGCAAAAAGATTACTTATTAGAATACTAGAAAAGAACTTTCAGCGTTTTAGAAAACTCCATTCCTAAGGGGATCCTTAAGATCCGTAAGAAGGGTAGCCAGTGTTGTGTGGGAAAAACTTTTTTTTTTGCTAGACTTAAATCTATTCGAAATGTTACTTATTAAAATTAATAATAAAGTACTTTCAGAGTTTTAGAAAATTCCACCCCTAAGGGGGTTAAGAAAGCTTTGTATGGGCAACACTTTTTTTGAGCTAGAGACTTAAAAGTTTACGAAAAAAGTTCTTTCAGCGATTAGAAAAATTCAACCTCTAAGGGGGTTTAAAAGGGGGTTCAAATTTTAAATTGCGAGCAATAAAATTTTAAAGTGTTAAGAGATTTTTAACTTCGGTCTTATTCTGTACGTTAAAAGACTACAAAACTGATTTCAGAGTTTTTCCAAATTCATCCCCTAAGAGTGTTAAAATTGGTTCAAAGTTTGAGTATTTCAAGGCATTTTTAAAGTATGAGATTTTTAACTTTGGTTTTAGACTGTTTGTTCACAAACTAGAAAATGAACATCAACGTTTTTTTTTAATTATCCCCTAAAAGAGGGTTCAAATTTTGTATTGAGAGAAATCATTTTCTAAGACGATAAAAAGTTCTACGCGGACGAAGTCGCGGGCAACAGCTAGTAATAAATATTTGCAGGAACAATCTTGACCGTCGGAATTCTTCAAAATTCTGCGCAAAGATATCGATATTGAGAGTGAAGTCGTCAGAAGTGTCAGATCCCATTGTAAGGCACCGCCGGCGAGTAGCGAGTACTCTCATAGTAATTCTTACTCGCGCGAGTAAAAGCGAGTAAGAATTACTATGAGAGTACTCGCTACTCGCCGGCGGTGGGACAAGTGCCTAAGGCTGTTTCCAGCGCCATGTGAGGTAGGAGCGATGTGTGAGGAAACAATCATTTATTGGCAATAGCATTGCTAGCCTCGCATCTTTCTATTGGTAGATTTTTTTCTTCGTACACCACGCACAAGTCTGGTGGATGGTTGGATACTCATCCTCAATCTGATCCGTTTTTATTAAGAGCCCGTTGTGTCCCACTGCTGGGAAAAAGCTCCCCGCCTCCATTTCCAGACTTCGCAAACCTGAGCTAGCTCGTTCCGCCATCGCCGACGAGGTCTGCCACGTCTAAGCCCAAAGCTCGCTTGGCATGCGGCTGACATGACCATCAGCCCAGTCCCACGTTAACTAAGCCACTTTCCGAGCTACGTCTACTATTTGGTTTTGGCACAGAAAAAGTAATAGTACTAATTCCCTGTTTAGGTACGCCAAACGTGCCTAAATGTGGCCATCCCTTTCTATCGCATGCAACGCGCTGCGACCCGTGCGAGCTTCCCGTACCAACGCGCGGCAATCTACTAAAGGGCCGACAATTTGCGTAGTGGGTAGCGGCGGCGCGACGGAATTACAGAGTGAACCGCTCCAGGTCTTGGTCCAATTACTTAACCTACAAATATGCAAATATTGCTCGCTTAATAGTAAAGGATAAGGTGCAAAAGCATAATATATGTTCAATTGTTTACGTGAAAGAGAAATTACCAGGTAAACCCTTGTGCGTCGGCGCATTATTAGCGACGCTTGCGCACGCACGGCGGCGCGGTGCAGAGTTGTAGACAGTGGCAGGTGGTGTGGGTGTCTGGTCTAGGGTTCGAGATTCAGGCGATTATGAAATAGAAGTCATTTTACTTTTTCGAAGTTATTCAACACAAGCCTTACTGAGCTTACCGTGGGCCTAGGTTGATTTGTGTAAGATTGTCCCGTAATATTTATTTATTTATTTATATTCCCACGGTCCGGATAAAAAGACGCAAATCACAATAATATTAGACTACAAACAGACATACATATTGTAGCAGTGTTTCCGAACGCGCCTTCTGAGAGCTGTCAGATAGCGTCTGCCGCGTAAAGTTACGTCAATGAGAATGTCAACGAGTCGATTGGCTTGCCCGCCTGTGTATTTTAATATATCATAATCTAATAAACTAGTGCTTGATAACCGACTTCAAAAAAGGAGGAGGTACTCAATTCCTGTTTTTTTTTTATTTGTGTATTTGTTACGCGATAAATCGGTAATTTATGAACCGATTTGAAAATTATTTTTATTGGTTGGAAGCATATACTTTCAGATTGGTCCCGTTGTCACCAAAATCCAGTTCTGATGATGGGATCATGGAGAAATCGAGGGAACTCTTAAAGTTTTATATGCAAACTTGAAGCACTTTTGCTACTGATATGAAGTCGGTTAAAACTTTGTTTTGAAAAGTAAATTATTCATTGAGTGTTTTCAAACGGGACGTGTAATTAACTTATTTATTTACCTCTCTGAGGTTTCCTGACGTTTCGGATGTGTCTGTATCACAATAGTCACGGGACGACTTGCTTAAGCGGGTATTAACATCTTCTTGCCGCACCTAGTCTTTATTAATAACTTGTCATCATCATTGGCCTTGTACATCTAATTTAAACAGCGTCTATGTCAAGGTGGTGCGGCACTTACGCACATGACTCGTAAGGCTGATACGGAAGCGACAGGCCCGACCGCATAATTGACAAGTAAATGTTGTGCACGATGATATAGGGAGGACAGCAGCAAGCTGGTGTCTCTGTTCTCGTCGGAACGACAGAAGATCGAACCAAGCTGCATCATGCGCAACCATACCTTCGCCCAGGGTCTTCCTCCAGTGGTCTCGGTCCTCAGATTCCAGTTCCCATATGGTTGGGTCAATCTTAAAGGACAACATGTCTCGTTTTGCGCTGTCCTTAAAACGAAGCATTGGTCGCCCTACTGGTCGTTTCGCATGGGCTATTTCGCTCAGGAGAGTTATACGTGGCAAACAAGATAACTTGTACAGCAGGGTTATTAGTGTTATTACCCAGCTGAACAACACTTAATAATGTCCGGTGACAAAGTGGACGATGTGTTTTAACTTTAACGCTTGCATCTATTAATGACTGGATTCCAGGAAGATGAAATCTTAAACCCGTCATCCCGGTTGAAATTGCGAAGCTTCTGATTTTATCTAATGTACTAGTAGGAACCTAAGTGGTCAAGCTAACATTAAAAAAAAAAGTAAATTATCTTCAAAATGGTTCACTTTTGCTTAATGCATTGTGTTGTTTGTACCTAAGTGGTCGAGCTGACATTTTCAAAGAAAAAAATAAAGTGAAATATCTCAAAAATGGCTTACGTTTGCGTAATGCATTGTGTGGTCCAGAACATTTTTTTTTATTTATATATCAAATTACATCTTACAAAACATTTATATTCCCGCCAAACTGTTACGTTTGATGGCGAGACGCGCTCAGTTTTCATACAACTTAACCTATTAAACCCTAAAATAAAGTAGTGTAAACAATCACTCTCCTTCCTTCTATCTTTCCTTCCATTATGTTTTTAAAGAAGTTGCCGTATCAAATGACCAATCGTTTTCCCCCTTTCCAGCGCTGATGGTGGTCAAGATCGCAGAGAGAAGACCACGGCGCAGTTATATGGACCAAATACAGGAAAAGGCTGTTTTTTTTTTTTTTTTTATTCTCAAAAAACAACTTTTCAAAATTTTCGTAAAAATGAGTTGTTTCGTAACCATTTTATACATTACTAGCTGTTGCCCGCGACTTCGTCCGCGTATAACATGTTTGTTAAAGGAATGAATTAAAAAAAAAACATTGAAATTAATTTTCTACCTAGACTTTTAGAAAACAATATAAAACCGAAGTTACAAATATTTTAAAAATGTCTTGCTCTCTATACAAAGTTCGAACCCCCTTTTAACCTTCTTAGGCGATGAATTAAAAAAACGCTGAAATAAGTTTTGTAGTCTAAACAGGCTAAGATCGCAGTTACAAATATCATACTTTAAAATGTTTTTGCTCTCCATACAAACTTTGAACGCTTTTCAGGGAAAAATTAAAAATAAAACACTCGGTTTTTTTATTGTAATAGGTAAGTATTTTTTCTACAAACTATCTAGTCTCTAGCTAAAAAAAAGTGTTTTCCATACGAACCTTGCACCCCTTTTTAACCACTTAAGGGGTGAAATTTTCCAAAACGCTGGCAGTAGGTATTTTTTTGTATTTTAATAAGTAGGTACTTGATCTTTCTACAGAGTTTTAAGTTTCTACCTAAAAAAAATTTTTCCTACACAAACATTGCACCTCTTTATCCCCCTCTTAGCGGGTGGAAATTTTCAAACCACTGAAAGTAATTTACCTATATATTTGTATTCTAATAAATAATCTTTCTACACAATTTCAAGTCTCAAGCTCAAAAAAAAAGTTTCCTCCATACAAATTTTCACCTGTTTTAATCACCCTTAGGGGTGGAATTTTCCAAAACGCTGAAAGTTCTTTATTTGTATTGTAATAAGTAATCTTTCAGCAAAGGTTTCTCGCTTGCGATCTTTTTAAAAAGGTTTGAGATTCTAGCTCAAAAATTCCCCTTTACCAACATTGTACCCCTTTTTCATACCCTTAGGGGTGGAATTTTCCAATACGCTGTTTTTTTTATTTGTATTGTAATAAGTAATCTTTCTACAAACTTTTAAGCTTCTATCTCAAAAAGAAGTTTCGCTCATACAAACTTTGCAACCCTTTTTAACCCCCTAAGAGGCTGAATTTTCCAAAACGCTGGCAGTACTTTATTTGTATTCTAATAAGTAAGCTTTCTACAACGTATTGAGTCTCTTGCTAAAATAATAAAGTTTCCCCCATACAAAATTTGCACCCCTTGTTTACCCCCTTAGGGGCAGAATTTTCCTAAACGTTGAAAGTATTTTATTCGTATTCTAATAAGTAATATTTATACAAAATTTTAAGTCTCTAGCTATAGTTATATAATTATATATTATAGTTTATATAATATAGATATAGTTTTATAATTTAAATAAATTTTATGTAACTAATAATTGGATGTTATTATTATGTATAAACATATAGGTATAAGATTGAATTGCTTATAATATGAAATTGTGAATAATATGTGACGTGTAATATTTTTATAATATTATAAATAAATGAGTATGAGTATGAGTATGAGTATGAGTATAAAAAATAAAGTTTCCCCCATACAAACTTTTCACCCCTATTTGACCCCTTTAGGGGTAGAGTTTCCAAAATCTCTTCTTATCCGTTGCCTACGTTGTATAAGGTAGTTCTGGTGCAAATTTCAACTCTCTAGCCCCAGTAGTTTCGGCTATGCGTTAATGTGTGAGTGGGTGAGTCAGTCAGGGCATTTATATGTAGGTATAGATAGATAGAAGATGACGAAAATCCCATTCAAATATCTCAAAACCGTTTTAATGTCGCTTGTTAGAGTGAGAAAACGATCGGGGACTGTGACGTCAAGATCCTCGAGCGTCATAGTAAAAAACAATCGTTTCATTTGAAGGTGCGTTTGGTGAAAAAGGGACAGAACATAAAACTTTGGAACTTAGTACCTATTTATATACCTAACCTCTTGCGTTGATTTTTTCTCTATTATCCTTTTTTCGAGAAAATACATAATGATTATTTTATTTAGTGTCTACCTACAGCCGGGTCCGCTGCACCAATGTTTTCCATGTTTTTAAACATCTAACATGTTTTCAGTCAGGTTCGGCAAACAAATAGGGTTTTGTTTTGATTGGCAAAACATGTTTGACGTTTAAAAACCACGAAAACATGGCGCAGCGGACGTGGCTTACGGGGTGTAGTTTCGATTCCAGAGGGCCTACCGGGAAATGCATTCGAAGTTTCCCCTCTCTGTCATACTTACGAGTTCGTACGTAAGTGCGACAGAGAGGGAAAACTTCAAATGCCGTTCGCGGTAGGCCCTCTGAGCTATAACCACGAACTTCGGAATTCGAAAATATTCGGGTATCTCTATCTCTATCGCACTAACTACACTCGAGTGACATGGATGCAGTTATACGAACTTCGAGTTTCGGTTTTCGTGGTAGCGCCGTAGGCACTTTGGCAGAATGCGCAAAGAACGCGTGCCATTGCCATCCAAAAAAAAACAAATTCGTGTTAATTTTATTGTTCAAATTTGTTAATACATTTTTTGAAATTACGCCATAATGCGACATTTGCGCATATAAGTTCTCATATCACAATCGAATATTTTTTTATGGTTTAACTTTTGGCATGTGTATCGTAAAGGTCTATCGTAGACTGGATTTAAATTATTAATAAGTGAAAGGCAAAGCAATTCCGCCATTTTGACGAAAATTTGACGTTTCTTATAGCTGACAGTTGTAGCAACGTTTGATTTCAATAAAAATAAATAAAAAATTAAATGAAGTCGTATATTTCGGAAAATTAATTAATTGTCGCAGTCGGATAAAAACTATCCTAAGTTGCAGCTAGAATAATAATGTACCTATATAAAATGTTTCATATGTTTCCGTTCATGGGATGCTGAGAACATTCGAACCACACAAATCTTAGTTTCAAACTGGCTGATTCTTTTTTTAATTTAGAGATTTATTATAAGTGGAGATAACATTACAAATTTTAGAGTCGCAAAAATATATCATAATCTGCAAGATATGAGAAGTAACAAAGTTTTCGTAGAAATCCATTTTAATAAAAGAAAGTCGAGATAAAAAAATCTAAAGTGATCCCTATTATGTCACTTGTAACTATTTTACCTACTGCTCCATTTATGATCAGAAAAAAAAATTGTAAACTTCTTCATAAACTAATGAACAATAACTTTATTTTCTTACTTACTTATATTTCTTCTCGTTTTCAGAAATATTTCGTAAAACATGATATCCGCGCTTTCGAACACGCACTTCCCTCTCGCTCACGCGTATGCTCAGTGATAGGGAGAGAAGAGTAAGTACACATTTTCTTGCTTCGCCAAACTGAGGCCAGTTTGTCTTCGAATGTGCGCTCCTTTCTAAAGGTAAAACATTGTTGTTTTATATACCTACCTACTTACTAAGTTACTCCTTATTACTTACTTACTCAAGTTACTGTCTTACGACAGAGAGACGTGGAGAATACTCCACCGACAAGAGGATAACTCTTTTTTGAAGTGAGTGAAACCACCGCTCGTGCAATACATAATAATATAAAATTGAACAAAAATGTTTTGATCCTCGCTTTTGACTTGTACCGCAGTACCACCTAATTTACAAACTACAACATAGTTGGCGAAACACATGTAATTCTACACAATTACTATGTTATCATTGTATGATAATTGATTATAACTTGTATCGGTACATGCAGACTTTATTCCATTGTAACAGAGCTCATTTTAGGTTGATTTGTGATTTAAAAGGGATAGTTAATGATACAGCTTTCTTAGCTTTTTGCAATGATAAAAGTATTTTAATGATATAATGTGGATTCCTTAAATGTTTTATAGAAGGCTTATCTGCGGATCGTTTAATATAGGTTTTTTTGACTGGTTCATAGCTGTTAAGGCGCTGTCAACACCAAAAACGCGCACACTGTCTATTTGTATCGGAGTAAACGAGAGCGAGTGTTACTTGAGTGGTCAGGTTTTAGACGAAAATAATGAATAAATATTGAAATAAAAAAAAGTGTGGATTATTTGTGAAATATGGCTATCGAGCCGATTTCATCCAATTATGTTTCGAGTGCGTCTACGGTCTTGGAAATATGATGAATATTAACTATTTTTTTTTGATGTGCTAGAACAAATAGTTTTTCTTATACAACTGCTTAAATAATATCAATTTCAAAAAAAATAGTCTTGTCAGCCTCTTAATATGGAATACCACTATTTTAAGATCATAAATATATATAAGTTTTCGGTTTAATATTTTAAAATAGTGTTTGTCACAATTTTTGAACTTTCTTTTTTATAACACAACTTCTGTCTTGTGGCTCATTATAATTATAGATAACAACTAACTGATAACTCCATGAGTTCCAAGATACAGGCTCAGCCTAGTTTGGGACTCACCAGATATCGCTTTCCTATTATGTAACAGTGTCTTTTGTGTAATAAAGTTATTCATATTCTATTCTTATTCTTTATAAAATAAACAAAGAATAAATGAGTAAAATAGGGCAAAGCAGAATGTCAACTCGTTTATATTCGAAGGTGCTCCTGGGTTCGAATCCCGTTAAGAGCAAATATTTGTGAATATTGGTTTCTGAGTTTTGGATGTTTCTTTTGATTGTTCCTACTTATATACTTATATCGTCGTCTTATACCTCTTACACAAGCTGGAATGATGACCTGGTAAAGGTTGCGGGAGTACGCTGGATGCAGGTGGCGCAGGGCCGGTCACTTTGGCACTCTTTGGGGGAGGACTATGTCCAGCAGGGGACGTTTTTCAGCTGATATGTTGATGATAAATACCTATTAAACCACATGCCTTGTTGAGCTTGTTGTTCCTCGAGATAAGGAGCTGAAAATTGGTTCGCTAGTTCTGATAAAGGAAAGGGCTCTTCTGTTGCCAGTTTGGCGAGGATATCAATGTTTTGTAAGATGTAATTTGAAGATATAAAAAAAAAAAAAAAAAAAGAAAACTACTTGTTTAGTCCCTAGATGCGTCATTCAGTTTGGGGAATGATTACATTTAAATACCTGGTTCAATTAATTCAAATTTATGATTTTAATTATAATTTATACTTAATTATCATTTGATGGTTTACTATCCATTTAGCAATACTAAGTTACCAATTTTAACATGACGCATCATGCCTATTACACCACAAGTTGATCTTTAGGTATGTGGTGTCGTTCCTGGTGGTGAGTAAGGTTGCCGGAGCTGAAAAGGCTGTGTTAAGGGGCTTACACCTCCCAATGACCTTCGATCTATTACTGTCCGTTTTTTCGTGTTTTTTGTGGCTTACCGTATTAACAACAACGAGGTTTACCGAAATAGTGTCCCATATTTACTTCAAAACTCACCGTTTTCGAGATATATGGCATCAAACCAGTTTTTTGGACGTAACTTTTGTGAAAATGAGTTTAAAATAAAAATCTCTCTTGGGTTGTTAGAGACATCAATAAGGAACAGTTACATATTAATTTCATATATAAAAGTGCATAAACAACATACTAATATCGAAAACAGAGCTTTTTTGGACCATGTTTGAATAAATCATAAAAAAATATGTATACATTTTTTTCTAAAAAACTCTCTTGCAAAAGTAGATAAAGGATTGAAGAACCGATTAACGTTTGTACCATAAATATATCTATTGTTATGAAATGAAATGAAATGAAATGAAATGAAATAATTTATTTGCCAGAATACGGTTACAAGATCTTAAAAATAATAGATAAACCAACGTATCCAACCTGAATGCAGGTGTGCAAATTTGTACAAAGTCAATGTCAATATATTTTAAATTTTATTGTCTGAACATTCCACGATGTCAAGACTTAAATACTAACTTACAGCTATTTGTTACATACCTATTACTTTCTTGTCAAATACTCCTTAATACTATAAAAACATTGTTCATGCAGCCATTTGGTTAACTTTGTTTTGAAAGAGGTCATTTTTTCTAATTTAATAATGTCAGGTAACTTATTGTGCAGGAGTATACACATATTATAACAATTATTTTTGTATATGGCCGATCTGCAGAGAGGCTGATCCAAATGACGGAGGAATATCAACTCAAAACACATCAACACTACTCAATTCGCGCTTGAAGCCCCTTAAAAGTGTGGCATTTGTCTCTAGGAGTCAAAAGCATCCATAGGCTACGGTATCCGCATAAAAGCAGACAGGCCGTATTCTTGTGTACCACCATATAACTGGAGGTTCTGTGAGCTGTGGAACTGCGAGCCCGTCTTTTTAGGGTTCCGTACTCAAAGAGTAAAACGGGTACTCATGAACCGTGATTCAGTTAGACAGTTAAAATTTTCACAGATGATGTAAATACTAAAAAACAGAATAAAATAAATCTTTAACGTGATTTTTTTGCCGGTTTTATTGATAATGGTACTTACGGAACCCTTCGTGCGCGAGCCAGACACGCACTTGACTGGTCTTTTTATTTTCAAAAACTGATTCGTCTATAAAATTCTATATAAATATTGAACCGACTCACAAAACTTCGCAAGAATCGGTTGAGAAATGCGACCTTTAAGGCCTCCACACACAAGTCGCGGGCGCGGGTCGGGCGCGGGCCCGCGCAAGTTGTAAAACATTGAAACTACACTTCAAATACACATCGAAAAGAAGCCCGCGGGCCCGCGGCGGGCGCGCGTTCGGTGTGTATTTGAAGTGTAGTTTCAATGTCTTACAACTTGCGCGGGCCCGCGCACGTCCTGCGCCCGCGACCGGTGTGTGGAGGCCTTTAGAGGAGAACAGCCGGACAGACGCCGGACATACGAATGATTTTTTTTCCCAAGCTTTAACGGAGTAGGTACAGTCACCGGCATCAATATATGATGGAACAAAGGCCGCAAAATATCTGATGACAACTCTATTCCTAGAGCCGTTACGCCTTGGCCACGACTTTGGTCTTAAGCGACCTGCGGCCAGCGTTTTATCTGTTCATTGCGCGGTCGAGACGCGCAACGCACTGTGGTTAGTTGGGATCACGCGCAATGAACAGATAAAACGCTGGTCGCAGGTCGCTTAAGACCAAAGTCGTGGCCAGGGGGTTAGAGCGTGTCAGATATTTTTGCGGCCTTTGTTCCATCATATATATTGATGCCGGTGACTGTACTTCGTTCGCTTTGCTCGCTAGTTCAAAAAAGTACACTCGTAACATATAATAAATAATAAATAATAATAATAAATATTATGGGACAATCTTACACAAATCAACCTAGGCCCACGGTAAGCTCAGTAAGGCTTGTGTTGTGGGTACTAGGCGATGATATAAATAATAGATAAATACATATAGATACTTATATACATATATAACATCCAAAACTCAGGAACAAATATTCGTGATAAACACACAAATAAATGCCCTGACCGGGATTCGAACCCGGGACCTCCAGCTTCGTAGGCAGAGTCACTACCCACTGGGCTACGGAGGCCGTTAAATAACATAATTAAACATAATTGCATTTCTTTGCAATTATAATTCTGTTTAGAAAGCTATTATGCCATACCAATATGAATAAGTTAGATAGCATAGAAAACAAACACTGCCACTCTTATCGACAGATCTTGAGATAACCCCACTTTTTACTACCATCGTGAATTCCTAGCATTTCAGCAACTACTTAAGTATACACACCTGTCCTTGTGTTGATAGCTGCCATATAAAAGCATATTTGTACAGATAAAGTTTAATGATAGTAAATAAATTCTTGTCTCTGCAATAGCGGAATACTTAATGCGACTTTAGTTATTGTCAATATATTATTGGGTAGTAAAAGTTAAGCTTCGCGTTTGGCATGATTATGTGGGGTATACTGCTGTCAACAATTCTGGTAATATTGCATGTGATGATATAGGTAAATTGCCCACAGTTTTTAGCATAATTTTCCAATAAACTTGCCTTAGTCTTAAATGTATTTTTGTATAAGTACTAACCTTATTAGGGAGAAAATTAGCTGGAGAGATAGAGTAACCAATGAAGAAGTGCTGAATAGAGTGGGGCAAACCAGGCAGTTAGTGAGGAACTTAGAAAATAGAAGAGGGAAGATGATAGGGCACCTCTTACGACATGACAACTTCGTACTTAACATAATTGAAGGAAAGATAGAGGGGAGGCGAGGAAGAGGAAGACCTAGAATAGACTACATGGAGCAACTCAAAAAGAGAAATGATGTTGGGTCATATCGTGTGGTCAAAGAGATTGCGTGGGATCGGAGTAGATGGAGGGCCTACTTTGAGCTACACCGACAAGAGCTTAAGTAAGAGAAGAAGAGAGAAGACTAACCTTATAGGTTCCGTTTGTGAAATGGACGTTTCAATGTTTGTATGTAGGAGTTAACTTCAGAACTACCCATTTGATTTCAAAACCGATCATAAACAGCTTTCGAGATAGGAAATTTTTACCTAAAAGTCGCCACCAATTTGAAACCATTTTGGCCCATCTGCCATCACTCTTCCAGGTGTCCTCAAAATCCACTTGAAATTGATAATGGCACCTCCATGGCTTAAAATCACTATACGTTAATAATCTATAATTAACAACTCAAAATTCAATATCTCAATACCGGCTGAAGCGACTTTGTTGAAACATAGCTAAGAACCATCTCGATCACGTCAGCTTTCGGACAAAGAAAACTGCATTACAATCGGTCAATTCGTGAGCTAATGCTAAAGACAAACACACAGACTCACAGATACACTTCAAACTTATAACACCCCGCTTTTAGCGTCGGGGGTTAAAAATGCAACAAAGTGAGCATAACCTTTCAGAATAAGTCACACTCAATGTGCTGAAGATATGCATCAAACAGCTGTTCTTTAGTTAAAACAAAAGAGCGTCTCTTATTACTAAACTCATGTCGTTTAAACCCTTCCAAGCTAAGGTGTTACTAATTAACTATTTTTACTAATCACCAATGAGTGTTATCTAGTAATCGCAATGCCGACTTCTAGTAATTTAAATGAGCAATTTTTGCTGTTTATTTATGGGCTCGTACGATCGGCTTATTTATGAGAAGTGATTAGTTTTGAACACAGTAAAAATATGTAAATTAGGTGGTAATTGTGGTAAGTTTAGTGTTAGCGTGGAATTGAATCTAGTTCTAAGGTAGTGGTTCCATTGAATCTTGTAAATGGCGATCCAGCGAGGAAATGCTGCCAGCGTCTTCGATAGCATGCCGCAGGGGCCAATTTTAGATATATTTTAGTTTTATTTAGATGTATTTTAGTTTTAGTTTAGTTTTATTATAGTGCTGTATTTATCTTGTAAATTGTAATTCTGTGAGCTGTAGAACTCGCGAGTGTCTATTTCTCGAACAATTATTTTTTTACCATTTCCAAAAACTGAATTGACTAATAGTTATTTGTTATACAAGGGGGGAAAAATGTATTTTACCTGCGAGTGTTTCAACACACGAGACGTAATAGTACATTACTTACCTAGGGCGGTTAAACAAAGAATGTCTCAGATCGCAAGTATTTGACGCCCGAGCCGAAGGCAAGGGCGAAAAATATGCGCTCTAAGGCTGTCTTTATTACCGCCCGTGGTGAGTACAACATTTTACGTCTCTATCTGGCCAGGAAGTGGGGTTTTCCGCACGCATAGCGTGCGGTAAATCCTACTTTATGGCCAGGTATGACGTAAAGTAACTTTTCACTCGTGTGTAACACAAAACTTTTCACCTCACTGTAGCGAGGAAAGTGCAACATGCAAAACAACTTTATTTAATTTATATAATAAATTTGCACCCCTATATAAAAAAATATAACAAATAACAATTGAATTTTGGTCAAGTGCGAGTCGGATTTTAGTTTTCCCATACATTTGGCGCCTGATGAAGGCAACACGCAATTTGAAACGTTTTTTTGTATGGGAGCCCCCTTAAATATTCATTTCATTCTGTTTTTTTAGTATTTGTTGTTATAGCGGCAACAGAAATACCTACATCATTTGTAAAAATATTAACTGTCTAATTATCACGGTTCATGACATGAGATACGTGAGATACGCTCCAAGGTCAAATTACTTTGCCCACTAGTGGATAAAATGCGTTTTTGCTCACTGTTTTTAAAGGATAAAAGACTGCTTTCCGAGGCAGTGAGGAGAAAAAGAAGTATGAAGCTGCTCACAGAGGAATGCGCATACCTGTAGAGGAGAACAGCTAGAGAGCCGGACAGCCAGCCAGCGGGAAACCCGGACATACGAAAGAATTTTGGCCCAAGCTGAAATGGAGAATTCGTACATGCAAGAGGGACCTTTTTAATTTTTATAACTATAAGTACATTGATTATTAACTTTACAATCTGCATGATAATTCTCATTTTTCCATCCAAATCAACAAACAGAACTGATTCAATATCTTGCGTGTCAAAATCAGCTGACGTGCCGATCTAAATTTAAATAAGCAGTTTGACAGTGACACGATACGGCCCGTCATGTCACGGTGACAGGAGTGACAGGTGACGGACGCGTGACAGGTTATTTCCGCGGTAATTGGCTTAATACGCGGGTTTTTATACGTATTTTTTTATAAAACGTCGCAACGAAGTATACTTTTTTATAAGCAATTATTTCAGAGCTTAGAATTTTGGATTACTTTTGAGGCTTAACTTTATTAATGTGGCTCTATTTTATAGCAGTCTTATCGGTATCAATCTGAAACAGAATTCGATTTGAATGTCAGTTTTATCGGCTTATTGAGGCTAAACTCTAGAACGTGATAAAAACGTATTTGATTTGAAATAGATTCCCATTTGCGCACTTCCGGTTACATTTTAACTTACTAACCGGCTTCATTTTAATAAATACTAGCCGATCGATATAGCCGTCCGCATCGCTAAACTTAACAAGCAGTAGGCGGGGAAAATTGTATACGTACTTAAACCAATAAAATTGCAAAAAGTAAAAATTACTGTGGCAGTTTCGGTTTCACATTAAAAATAGATAATTACCATCCACTGTCCTCTTAATTATAGGTATAATAATGACCATTCCTCGAAAGTAAACATTTTCCGATAAAACAAAACAAAGACAGTATTAAAAGTAAATAAATCGCATTGTCGATTTGTGGTGATCCGATTACTTGGAGGTTAAAGAAGTCGGAGCCCTAACCGGGTGTTGCGGAATCCAGTGCTCTACTGTCCAGACAAGTGTAGACTTGAGCTATCTGTGGAGCGGCATTCCTAAAATTCATTTAATTTAATTTCATTTATTCCTTTATAAAACATAGTTTTACATGTCAATTTTTAAAGGGTAAAGAGTTTAAATACCATTATACGTAATAATATCACATTAAGAGGCTGACAAGACCAAATTTGTTGAAATTGATATTATTTAAGCAGTTGTATAAAAAACACTATTTGTTCTAGCACATCAAAAAAAAATATAAGTTAATATTCATCATATTTCCAAGACCGTAGACGAACTCGAAACATAATTGGATGAAATTGGCTCTATAGAAAATAATTGCAAAGATTGGTCTTAAAATCCTCTTAAACGGTTCTATGTCCTTATTTTTTTGACGTATGGGTCTACAATTAAAAACTTGAAGTCCACATATTCATACCTACACCGCTGACGAGCCATATTTCACAAATAATCTACACTTTTTTTTATTTCAATATTTATTCATTATCTTCGTCTAAAACCTGGCCGCTCAAGTAACACTCGCTCTCGTTTACTCCGATACAAATAGACAGTGTGCGCGTTTTTGGTGTTGACAGCGCCTTAAGGTAAGTACCTATGTTTAATATTATATTACAGCAGGTAGGTAAGTACGAGTATGTCTTAGTTTAGGTACACTTTTTTTTTTTTTTTATGTTTTCTCACACATTTTGTTACTTATAGGATAAACAAATATAAATATAAAAAAAAGAATGGATGGTTGTATGTAGAGAGTAGAGAGGGGTTAGGGAGGGGTTAGGGGGCGATATTGGGTAGAGCTGCCCCGTCGTTGAGGCCGAAAAAATTCTTTACTGATCTGAATTTGTGCCGGGTCCCGCGAATGCACATGCTTGTGGCTCGGATTATTGATATTATAATCTTTGACCTTAACCAGCCCATTATTATAGATAGGGGTCGGTTCCAGCGGTCGGCAATAGCTTCACCAAGATGTTTTATAAAGGTGGACATTTGTGAGGCGAAGACTCCGTCAACTGATGTGACGAGAGGGGTAAATGTTGCATGTTGTTTCTCGCAGGCGCTACTGTATTTACGTTTTTTCTTTTCTTCTGCGGATTTTAAAATGGAAGCTACCGGGCGAGAGATGTAAGAGGGAGCGTCAGTGTCTACGACACGGATATCGAATAACGCCTCCCTTTGTGCATCCCAAACACCGCGGCAGCTGAGGTCTCCACGAAGTCCACAGTTTCCTTCAGTTAAGATCGGTTCTTTGGTAACATTTCCCCAAGCGTTTTGGCATAGTTCACAAAACAGGTCTCTGATTTCATTGTGACGACGAGTTATTAGGCCACCAGTTTTGCAGCAGAGTGCGTGGTCCACATTGAAGTCATCGTTACCGCACCCATTGCATGATTTGGGCATGGAAACAGGTGTTCTGTTGTATCGTATTGCTAATGAGTCTCTAAATTCTAGTGGGGATAAATCAAAATTGTCTTTTTTTGTCGGTATCACTGACAGCCAGGTGGAAGATTTTGTTTTAGTTTTCTTAAAAATTGAACGTTCGATTGCTCGTTTTTTGATCGGTGAGAGTTTGTCTAAAATGGAGTCCAAGAGCTTATCCTCTTGAGAGTCTTTCTTTATCCAGCATTCTTTTCTTGCCGCTCTAAGGGATACGTGGTGTTGAGAGAGGTCTAAGGGTTTATTTTCGAGTAAGGCGGATGACAGGATAGTGCAGCCTTTTTTGGAGTTATCATAATTTAAGTTTGTCATTTTAGAAAGGACAGGGATGACTAACCCGCCTTTGTGAACTGGTAAAGAAAATAAGTCGGCTTCAAGAGAGGTTACGTCACCTCCTAGTAAGTTTGGTAGAAAACTGGAGCGTAGTGTGTTTGTTAGCGGCTCGAAGGATTGGTTAGCATTTTCTAAAACTCTTTGTAGGAACGACCATTTAAACTGTGCCGCTTTGGTGAGAGCGGTGTAGGCTGCTTGTGGTGAATCTTTACATATTACAGAAAGTTTTTCTATTGTAGAAGTCCACGTTTCGACTTTTTTGTTCACAAAGTTTTCTTTTCCTTCGCCGATATAACTACCGAGGAAACGTGACCCAGTTGTTATGGTAACGTTGACACCTTTGAATATTTGCTGAGCACATTTCTTGTCATTTTCATTTACAATTAGATAAGACTTTTTGTCTTGGGGAAAGTAGCCGTATGCAGGTCCCATTTGGCTTATTTTGTCCCACCAATGTCGAAGGTTGTTAAGCGTGCCTTGGGCAGAGGAGTCGTCTGCGTACCAGCATTGGGTGATTGTTTGTTCTGATTTCAAATTGTTTATCATGGGTAGTGTTACTATCTTTCGTCAGCAGCCAGTTGAGGGCTTCACGCGTTTTTCCCCGAAGTACAAGTCGTGTAAAAATCTTTGAGATGTAGTCGTCATTATTGTAGTTTTTTCCAATGTGGAAATTACGAAGAGAGTAGTCTGCTTTGGAGGCAGCGGTTATGAGTATGTCAAACTGTTCTTCATCCCAGAGTTTTTGGCGTCGGTCGATTAATCTTGTGATATCTTTTGCTTTTTTGACATTTTTCTCTCTTTGTAGTATGACGGCAATGAAGATTAGGAGGCGTTCGGAGGGAGAGTCTGAATTGGTTAGTAGTTGTATTTCATCAGCTAGTTTGTGAATAAATCTTCTGCTTACAGTGTTCGAGGGAAGGTCATATAGTTTGCCATGCATAGTGAATACCTTATCCCAACGTTTGTGCCATATATCTGTCTTCGATCCTCTTCGGTTAAAGTAAGGAGAGCCAAATGCTTCTTCTAGTTGAGTTTTGTGTTCGGCCTGGATATTTGCTGATGGAGGTGGATGATCGGTATGGGCGGAGCGGATGTGTCTTTGTAATCCATTTTTTTTTAAGGATCTGGGACAATGTGGACATTGCACGGCGTAAATCGGGATTTCACTTAGGTTTATCGAAGGGTAATTTTGGGAACTCATTTGTAATGTTTTTGCTTGCCGAGTGTATTAATTTTCAAATAAATGATAAGTTTCGCTATGAATTTTGATAATGTACAGGAACTTTAATGTAAAATATGATAATAAACGTTGTTTATAAAATTTATTAAAAATTTTTTGACTTGACGTTGACAGGTGACAACTTATTAGGTACACTGCAGCGTGTTTGTCAACGAATTAGTTATTATTAAGACATTATTTGTCAAGTTTTAATAAGTAGGACCGTAAACATTACATAACCATTGATTGAGTATAGCGAGCCAGTTGAAAAGTCGTTCGGCTGTCAGTGTACATAGCGTTTATTGAGAAATTCGTCTATGGAATAGCATGCATCGGATACTAGTTTAATTTTAAGTCTGTTCACAAAGCACCTCACACTCGGCGCGCTTTTGACTTCTTGAGGCAACTTGTTGTATATCTTGGGCCCTATCGAGTGAATAAATTTTTGGGCCTTCAGATAACATGACTGTGTTTTGTCCCTTTCTTAATAATATTCCACCCAAATCTCATCACCATAGAACCCGTTCTCTATCCATATAACCCACAATAGCCCCAACGCTCACGGGTATCTACCGATGTACCCGTGAATGGGTTCTAGCAGGTGTATTACATCACATTAAACTTCGTCTCCAAAGGGCCTCTACGTGTTGGATCTATATCCCCACGCACGCCTTCCAAAGGACCGGGCTTTGTCCCGTGAATTTTTTTAGATTTTATATTTTCTTAGCACGGTCATCTTGTTCCATTATTTTAAATTCTAATTGTTAATTCTGTAGGTACTCTCGGCTCCAAAGATACAGGCTGTCCTAGTTTGGGGCTGACCGGATGTTCTTGGTCACATCGGAATACCAGCGCTGGCGCTACCAGCATTTACGCTGAGTTGTTTTTTTTTTTTTTTTAATTTAGAACACACACAGTCACATAAACAAAAATATAAAGGGCACACAAAGAGTACCAATAGACATAAATCAAAAGACCTGGAGGTTCATTAATACATAAAAACTATGTTAACTTAACAAAATAGGTAATCATAAAGAAAAAAAGCTGAAAAGATTTTAAAAATTTGAACTTAATAAATTCTTTAATATAATACAATACCGGTCGTCGTCGACGCAGTATGCATGCACAAGTTAAAGGTATTTCGTGGCAAATGTGTATGTGCGTATGTGTCTGCAGTTTGTTTTATGTATGTATTTTGTCACGAATAAATGTTTTCTTTCTTTCTTTCTTTCTTTCTTTGTTTGTTAAAAATGTGTCTGTTAACAGAACTTAAGTTTAACTCACTCGGATGTAACGTTGTTATGGTAAATAAATAATTTGTATTTGTAATTTGATTGTCGTCTCCACAGCTCCCATGATCGGCGCGGGATCGCGGCACGCAGATAGCGCGGCAGACATTTTTTGTCCGTCCTCTTGTTTTGCTCTGTTTCCCGCATACGCTAATACTGAGGCGGTGGCATGTGATCTATACTTTCCTGGAATGTCCTTTGAAAAGGACTTTTAATCACGTGTTGGAATTTTTCCTTAGAGTGATACGAATATCGTAAGGTTTATTGAATACGATCGATTTTCGAAAATTTCGAAAACAAATGCGTAAAGAAAGAATGTTCGCGTTACCATATATAATACTCAGTTTTTTTATTTAATTTTATACTAGACTAGAAAATAGTATGTGTGAGGGAGTGTGTGTCTGTGTGTGTGTGTGTTTGTGTGTGAGTGTGTAAGTGTGTGTGTGAGTGTGTAAGTGTGTGTGTATGCGTGTATGTATGAGTGGGTGTGCGATAAATTTTATACGGGACGGGACTTAAGAGTAACGTTATAATAAACCTTCCGCTTCATCGTAGGTTTTTGTTTTAAGTCGTTTTATAAGCAGCTTCTTGCAATCGTGATATAGTTACGTACGTACAAAGGCCGCAAAAATATCTGATGACAGCTAGGACGTAAGAGCGTATCAGATATTTTTGCGGCCTTATATTCATCATATATTGATGCCGGTGACTGTACACTACATATATTAGCTAAAGCAGTACCTTATCTATATCAACTAGATCTCTTAAGACCTGCGCTCCATTGAAAACCAGTTCTACAGGGCACATGTGCCAGACGTGGCTGAAATACTTATACATATAATTACGGTGACAATGGGTATGGGGACTTGGAACCGGTACCGAAAATACCTGTAACATACCGGTATTTATAGGTTTTCTTCGTTTTGGTTCCAAAGAACTGGTAAAGGAAAATGCCGGTATTAGTACCGAAAAATACCGGTTCTATAAAGAACCGGTATTTTTCGGTATGTATAAACATGTATACATGTATCTATACATATTAGGATGATGCTTAAAAACCTAAAATTTGAAATGTCAATGTCTCACCCTCTTATATTGTTCTAATACGTAAAAAAAGAAGCGTAGCTCATGAAAGTAGTAAAATGTTAAATATAAGAAAAAATCTTACTATGGAGATATGCAAACCTTAAGATTTTCTAAATTCAGTAGCGACCCAATCTCATCCAAAAATAAAAATAAAAATCAGACGTTCTTTTTTTACGTATTAGAACAATAAAAGAGAGTGAGACATTGAAATTTCAAATTTTCGGTTTTTATGAATCACCCTAATACATATATTCACGCCTTTATTCCCAAAAGGGGTAGGCAGAGCAAATTAAACTTATGTTCCAGCGCCACTTTTAACATAAATGTGGGTATAAAAGATCGACAAAATGTGATGTTGCAGTGATAGGTTGCTAGCCCATCGCTCACAACACACTTCAACCCTGTTCCCTCAGTCGACTCTTACGGTTCTTTATAAAGGTTCCTAATGGTGTACGAGTATGGCGCGTGTCGATGCCGTGGCGGCGGCACCTTCATATAAAGAGCGCGGTGTACGGCGGCGTTGCTGGCGCGCGCGAGAAGTTATTTAGTTCCGTGATTATTTTCGAATTCCGGTATTTATTGCTAAAAACCGGTAAATTTTATCAACCCTTACCACTCGTACCAAGTCTAATACCGGTTTCTGGTTTAAGGTCACGATACCGGTTCCGGAAAATACCGGTATTTCAAGCCCTGATACGACGTTGGAGACAGAATTTGGCCATAGCAACTCCTACTCGTAAATTACACACAATATTCCCGTCCTATTTGGTTTCATTGGAACCCTCTCAACAAGTAGTTGATGACTGTGGAAAAAGAACAGGTACCGTCGTCTGCAAAAGCTTGTAGGTACCAAAAACGAGTTGATAGGAACTTATTTTGTAATAAAATTGTCATGTCGTATCAAATGCCTCAACATACCTATTTCTTCGCCAGCTTGCCAATTGCGTAACACAACGTTCATTCAAAAAAGTTACGCTATTGCCCCTCTAGTATCAATCCTCATCCGCAGTTAAGTAATAACTTAAAGCTTAAAATTGTATGCGAGATTAAATCAGACGTCCGCTCCCGATGACAGATAGCGACGTAATGCGTTTAAACTTGACTTTTTTCCTTTTTTTTAAACAGTGTTGCCGTTTAATGAGCAGGTGAGCCGTATCGCGACGTGTGTTGCCAACTTAGTGTCGGCACGGGAATGATAACTATAAATAACTTTGTAGTAATTGGTTGGTTTTGTTTAACAATAATGTTAAATGCTTATCTGATGGAGTTGCGTGCAGTGAAGCACGCATATTCGTTGTTATTTTGATTTGAGTTTTTTTTTCGTTCAATAATGTTCCCCTAATGCTAAGTTAAGCCCTGAAGCATAATTTTATATCTATATACACATAGGCTATTTAAATAAATAAATAAATAAATATAAATATTTGCGGACAATCTTACACAAATCAACCTAGTCCCAAACTAAGCAAAGCTTGTACTATGGGTACTAGACGACGATATAGATACTTATATAGAGAAATAAATACTTAAATACATAGAAAACATCCATGACTCAGGAACAAATATTCGTGCTCATCACACAAATAAATGCCCTTACCGGGATTCGAACCCAGGACCTCTTGCTTCGTAGGCAGGGTCACTTGGACTAGGCTAAAGCGGTCGTCCGTAATAAAGTTTTTTGTTTCGTATGAAGCAGTAACGCCGGCTAACAAAAATTATAAAGTTCAATAAAAAGTACAAAAAACTGTTTTATCCAAATCGGTTCAGTATCTTAAACGCTACAGTAGAACACACGTGAATACAAACATAGACTGCTAAAATCCTATCCTTTTCTTTCGGCTCAGCCGTAGTCAAGTAAAAAGAGGGAAAAATGAGTTGCTCCGAACTGGATTCGAACCTGCGACTTTCTGGCGTACGCGGTCAGTCGCTTCTACGAACGAAATGGGAATGAATAAATATTTTAGAAGTGCCTGATTATTTTTTTGGTGATAGGAATAACCTTTCTTAGCACCAGAAAAAAGTTGCAGACTTTTCAGCTGCGTATATTTTTGAAAAAAAAAACAGTTTCCTCACTTACGTTTTGGGTTTAGGACGCCAAATAAGATACATTGCTTGATCAGTCTCATATTACAAAAAAATATCATAAAAATCCGTGGTATACTGACACTGGCAATGATATTAACAGCTGCAGCAGCTATATTTGTCATTGGCAGGGTCAGATATTTAAAATATTTTTTGTAATGTGAGACGGATCAAGGAAAGTTTCTCACTCGCCGTCCTAACCACAAAACGTAAGTGAGGAAACTGCTTAAATATTAAAAAAAAAAAATTACGCAGCTGAAAAGTCTGCAACTTTTTTCTGGTGCTAAGGAAGGTTATTCGTAACTCCAAAAAAATAATCTGGCACTTCAAAAATTTCCGTTCCCCATTAGACAAAGAATCTTTCAATCAGTTCCTGCTTACAACGCCTTATCCTTAACCTTTAATTTGATAGGTTACCTAATAGGGTGACTTTGATTTTTCTTAATCCACCCCGTTAGGAGGGTGACACAGTCCCACGCGGGCGAAGCCGCGGCAGCTAGACTATGCCTATAAAACGACCCACACAGCTTAAGAAGTAATTAAACTGGCAATATCTAACCAATAGTTAAGGTACCTTTACCCTACATTAGTCCCTCACTCCTAATTAGCTAAACGGCAACACATTCTGCTCTATTATAGAGCCATTATAGCCCTCTTAAACGACTGGCTGCCCTCAAAAACAGCAGTTTGGTGGTATATGGCCCGTGAGTACGTTACGCGTTAGGTAGAAAACTATTTTAATTGTAATGTTTCAAGGTGTGTTGACCCAGCCCCGCTATTCTGTAACTTGTTTTAAGCTCACCTCAACGCTCACCCACAAATATATCTTGAGGCCGCGATTCGTAGTTAACAAAGCGTGTGCACAGTGGGCTGAAAATCGGGTTTCATAGACATAGGAATCGAAGTTAACATTTTAAAGTTTTTTTTTACTTGAAATGGCGTGATCTGGCACGAAAACTTATGAGTTAGGTATAATTTTTTTCTGAAAAAATATATTAAGCTAGAACGAAAAAACTGGATATCTCGGGAATCTCAAAAAAACACAAATATCCTTGAAGTCGGTTATACCTACTACTAATTATTTCTGATTTTTTGACATAGGTACTACATACTTCAGTCGCAGGGGCTGCATTTTTTTTTAATCGACGAAATAATGTTTTCGTCGCCGATCGAAATAAGTATGTTTTGCATCTAATTTGCTCAAATTATCATGTTACGTCTCAAAATATATATTTTTTCTTTTTAGTGCTAGCGGCACACCCCGAAATTCAGTAAAATGCTGCAAATGGAGTTAAAAGCATGAAAATCCGAGCGATATTTCGAGACGTAACATGATAGTTTGAGCAAATAATATGCAAATCATACATATTTCTGTATTTTACATTTAAAGTAAAACATCGGGGACGAAAACTTTAAATTAAATATTCCTCGATTAAAAAAAACCGCCCCTGCGACTGAAATATGTAGTATCAAAGATAATTATAAGACTTAATAATCTTTGCTCCTGTTTACGTTTTTATCATACGAGCGAGCGAAGCGAACGCAGTTCTATGCTTCATCAGCTTGGGCCGAAAATCGTTTGTCTGTCCTCCAGTGTCTGTCCGGCTGTTCTCCTCTACAGGCGATTCTCGTGAAATTTTGTGAGCAGGTTAGTTAAAAAAATTTTCGTCGGGTATTTTTTTTCAAAAAAAAAATACAGTTTGCTCTTTTGAGACACTATCTAGGTATTACCAGCCGGTTGTAATCATCTTTCTAAAACGAAACTCCTAGCTGACCGGAGCAAGTGACATTATATCGTACATTTTAGATTTAGATTATTTATTTCAAGATAAAAAATTACATCACTTTGCATACTTACCTTACATGTCAAAAAAATAAGAATTTTATCACGATCGTCAAAACAAAGAAAAAATAAAGATATAATATTTAATTATTAGAATGTCAACAAATGTACACAATAAGGAGTAAATAGAAAAATAAAACAAAATCAAAAGAACAAAAACTGGCCAAGTGCGAGTCCGTTCCATTCCGCACCATTATCTATAAAAAAACTATTTTATTGCAACAGAAATACATGATCTGTGAAAATTTCAGCTGGAACTAACACGGTATCAGTGAGGTACAGCCTGGTGACAGACAGACGGACGGACGGACGGACGGACAGCGGAGTCTTAGTAATAGGGTTCTGTTTTACTCTTTGAGTACGGAACTCTAAAAACGTCACCCACTAGGTATTGTCATTCAATTTACAATATAATCTGTATTTTCGTACATTGACAACTATGATTGATGCGCGATTGACATATCGGCGAGTGACAGATGATAAGAGAAAGATACGTACAAAGTGAGATGCATCTGTGGTTGATAAATTATATGATTAAATGATGAGCTGTCTGTAACGTCATACTATAAATCTGTATATATTTGAACTCCATGTCAATATTACTCAATAAACATAGTGAAAGGAAAATCATAACAATAAAAGACCTAACTTGATTATCCCTACAAGGTAAACATCCGAGTGCTTGACGCTTAAGTGACATGGGTTAAACTCGAATTAAGAAGATTTTTCTTCATTTGAATTTAAGCCACGTCACTTTGACATACAGTGCCTATGGCATATACTAGCACAGCGTCGATATTGTCTCTCGATCTTGTCATATAATTGTAGACACTAGGTTGAAAGAGACAACACATTATTACAAGCTTTATATTAACTTGCACTGTTCGTATGTACATAAGTACATAAGTATGTAAGTTGTCCGTCAAAATTTGTAATCCATTTTTCAGTCACTTCCCGTTATCCAAATAAGCTGAAGTTTGGCATGCATATGTATATCGCATGACAATGCAATATTATGATGACTTGGAGCTGATCTGACGCTGGAGCAGGAAGTTGGCCATAGGAACTCCGCAATAAAACGACACAACCCCATCGAGTTTGGGCTCGTTAGAATCGTCTCAATGAGTAGTTGATGATGGTATGCAGAAAAGTACAGTCGGCAATAAAAGCTTGTACCAAAAATTAAATTTTTGACAGAAACTTATTTGTAATATGGGGGATTTTCCG
The DNA here is from genome assembly GCA_963854355.1 of Epinotia brunnichana. Lineage (NCBI taxonomy): Eukaryota > Metazoa > Arthropoda > Insecta > Lepidoptera > Tortricidae > Epinotia > Epinotia brunnichana. The sequence continues at coordinate 4,786,280 of OY977943.1, read as the reverse complement.
TTCACCCTCAAATATACTATGGGCTATATTTGACCAAGAAACAGGCATTCTTGGTCAAAATATAAGCTAAAGTAGGAAGCAAGTAGGTTAAAGTTAACTATACATGATGATGATGATGATGATCATAGTATGTATTTATAACAAAGGTGCTCAACAATATATTATCAATTTCAAACTAAAGGAAAAATTTAAAAATTTAGGCTCCGAGCCGGATTCCATGTATGCCTGTGGTCGCCGCGCCGGTTCGAATCCAGCTCGGAGCCTAAATTTTTAAATTTTTCCTTTAATTTGAAATTTATAAATATCGTTAGGAGCGTAACTGCTTTATACAAAATTAATATCTTATCACTACCATATCATCATCCTCCTAACGTTATTCCCGGTTGCGCCCCTAAAGGAGCCCGGGGTCCGATTTGACACCTAATCTCAAGATTTGGCATAGGCACTAGTTTTACGAAAGCGACTGCCATCTGACCTTCCAACCCAGAGGGAAAACTAGACCTTATTGGGATTAGACCGGTTTCCTCACGATGTTTTCCTTCACCTTTATCTTATCACTACCATATGGTCATTGAAATTGTGTGTGCAGTTTGTATGGATGATCTACATTCATGTACCCGATATAAAATGCTCTTGAATCTATTTTTCAGCACGTTAATAAAAATGAGATGCACTGAACTGCTTTGTTTTTAACCGACTTCAAAAAAAAGGAGGAGGTTTTCAATTCAGATGTATTTGTTTTTTTTGAAGTGGATACTTCTTAGCTCGCGTTCTTGTATAGGGGTACAGTTCAAAATGTATCACGTGACTTCCGGAATATTTTTTGTTAGAGAAGCCTAATCTGATTTCAATTAATTGTTTGTTACATGTTTTAATCCTTCTTTATTTGCCATTAGTTTTTTAATCACAAAATGTTATTTAGTTTATGTGGCGGACATGAAAATAATGCTGAAATGACCGCCGTTTTCAATGTATCGCGAGTCAAATGAGCTACGTCAGTCAATGTTGCCATATACCTCTACCGATTTATCTGTACTTATACAGATTTTAGTGAATTAATACAGATATATATTTTACGGGTGCAGCCAACAAAAAAGTATCCACTTAAACCTAATTACCGGTTAATTACACAACCCGCTTCTTTTTTTTATTATTATTTTTAATGTTTGTTAACGTCTCTCCGTCATTTATGAACCGATTCGTACATTTTTTTTTTTAATTGAAAGTATATGCTTCCAGATTGGTCCCATTGTTTTCAAAACCCCAGTTGGATGATGGGAACCATGAGGAATTGAGGGAACTCCTCAAATATATTAGGCACGCGTGTAGTAATTTCGGTATTTTCTATTATAACTCGTGTATTTTACACCCGGAAATCATAAATTTGGTGATGGTGGAAGTGATGATGAAGACCACAGATGGCTTGTGGAACTTCTCAATGATGTACCTACTCAAACTATAAAAGTACAGATTCTGATATGACTGCGTTGAAATAGCAAACAATGAAGTGCCAAGGGTAATTCTGAGATCCTTGAGGAATCGACGGAAGTACTCAAATATTATCGGCTCACATATAGTGATTTGGTTTTTTTCTCTAATAATCAACGCATTTGCTTTCGGAAATCAATGCATGTGGTAAATTTCAAAATAAATGTGGTAATGTTCATGTGGCTTGGCGGAGTACTGAATTGAAGTCGGTTAAAACTTTGTTTTTAAAGTAAATTATTCAGGCACAATTTCTCGATAAGAGCTCAATCCTAGTTAATAGTCAATTACTAGTATAGTTTGTTTGAGTTTAGATAACAAAACGTACTTAAAACCAACCATTATCGACCTCTATTGTTTAATTGATATTTTCATCTTGTGTTCTTTACTTCGGTCAGTTTTATGACGTCTCTTTTTTACCATTCCCTTTCATATTTAGCAACAAAAGTAGTTGTAAAATCCCACTTTCGTCATTTTAACTGAAATAAACTAGACTTCAATGGTATAGTCGAGTGCAGCAAACAAGCCTACATCGACAGTGCTATCATCGAACCTGATAATCGGTCATAAAATAGGTACGTAATATATACTTACCTCATATCACAAGCTGTCTTAACCCTTGGTAATTTTGGATCCATGTCAAAACACCTAAATATAAACCAGTTCGGTTCAGTGTCCTAATGATGAGAACATTCAAATATCAGGTACGATATGGGTATATTTTACCTCTTTTACTTTTTTTACTCAAATTCCTCCGTCATTGCAATCTACTGGCCGGATTCTGCTACCTACTTACGAATATATTAATATGAGAAAGTCAGCCAAAGTATTGATTCCACAGCAATTTTCTAGGATTTTTTTTTGGTATGGTAAACAAAGTCACATCCGACTCGACTGGGCAGCGTTCGGCACATCTTTTTGTCGAATATTCCGCAGTGTCTCAAGACGAGAGTCGTTGACCAGTGTGTGTTCCCAGTGATGACGTATGGCACCGAAGCGTGTTCGCTTAGTATGGTCCTCATAAGAAGGCTCAAAGTCTCCCAAAGGGCAATGAAGAGGGCTATGGTGGGAGTTTCTCTGCGTGATCGCATCAGAAATGAGGCTCCGCAGAAGAACCAAGGTAACCGATATAGCCCTCCGAATCGCAAAACTTAAGAGGCAGTGGGCGGGAAAGAACCGTTAGCTGTTGGGGTGGAAAGGTTCTCGAGTAGCCACGACGTACCGGAAGCCGCAGCGTGGGTAGACAAGGTGGACTGATGACCAGGTAAAGGTAGCGGGAGTCCGCTAGATGCTGGTGGCGCAGGACCGATCCATTCTTTGGCGGAGGTCTATGTCCAGCAGTGGACGCCTTTCGGCTGATATGACGATGATGAAACGAAGTCAGTCCTAAAATGGTCGCGTACGCAAATAAATAAATAAATGCGCGGGTAGTAACTCAACTTTTTTTAAGAAAATTTAAATCGTGGCTTCTCACCCACTCTTTTTATCACATTAACGATTTTTATGACTTACCACAACAACAATAAATGTTTACAAAGGTACCTGTATATAAATTTAATTTAATTGACATAAATGATGACAGTTACTATATTTAAATTGTTATTATTCTTAAATTTTTATTGAATGTTCTTGACGATCACAATAGGGATTCTTGTAAATTGACATGTTATTTATAATCTAATCTTATATTGTGAATAAATGAACCTGAATCTGAATCTGTGGTATAAAAAAATTGCCGTCAACAACTTTAACGCGTTCACTGCCAAGAAAGCAACTACGGCGTACTTAGGTACACGCAATGAGCGCAATGGCAGTGAAAGTGTTAACTTCTGCACAAAATAAAAGCCAAAACTACCTGTACACAGGACTCTATCGTCACTTACATAAAGGCGTGTATACTTATAAACGTTCCAATCAATGACACCTATTGTTCACCTCTATTGTAATGTATTGAGATCGAAAGTGTCAAGTTTTGAGGACTGTGACGTTAAGTGTACCTACGTTTTGTTTTATTATTATTATTCTTCACACCTGCCGTTCAGAAAAGAGTCATTGTTGGCCAGTAGGTCGATCACGTAACGCATTGTACGCGCGTCAGGTAGGTCTAAATGTCACTTTTTATATGGAAAATTGACAGTTAAATTGTACCGACGCGCGTTCGGAACGTTACGTGATTACCCCTCTGAAATGAGGCATTTAAATTTTCTCTCTAGAAGGTGTGAACAGTATGCGTCACTCGGTAGCAAAATTATTTCCGTCTTGGGCGTAAATACTTGAATCCCTCGTTACGCTCAAGATTCTACTTTAGAATTGTATTGTAGAATCTTTCGCTTCACTCAGAATTCAATAGAGGTACCGCTCTCGCCGTAAATATATAATTTTGCCCCCTTGAGACAGGATCTACTTACAATTAACAGCCTGCTATTTGCAATCATAAATCTGTGAAATTCATACCAAGGCCATGTTGCTGTCGTAGGTATTATCATTTTACCGCCATTTAAAAGCACAGTGCCCAACCCTCGTTTACATTTTGTGATAGACGTCGAAAAAAACAAAATGGCGTCGATTCATTAAAACTTTGGCTGATTGTGTACCAGGATAGACCCTAGCCACGCTGGAACGACGAAAGTTAGATTGCGGGCGATAACACCAACATTACTGGTTGATGAAATGATCTTTTTAAACCAATGAGTTGTTTTTTTAAGACGGAGGCTTTGGCATGCTAGTTTGTTTTAGTTGTGAATTTTCTGGCTACTTTATTTGTTTGGAATTCTAAATTAGACGCATGCACGATTTTTTTTTAGTAATACCAAAGTTACATTTTCAATCCAACGAATTGTTTTGTATGAGAAAAAAGCTTTTGCATGTGGCAGCATTTTTAGTTGTGAATTTCTGGTGACTGTTTGTTTGGAATTTCATATTATATATCTAGGGCGATTTTTTACGAACACTGAATTTGATGAAATGGTATTTTTAAACCAAAGTATTAATTGTTTTTTTTTGACGAATGATTTTCTGAAAACACATTTTTTACTCTGTGATTTTTCTATCAAGTTTAAGGTCAATGAGGGCAAAACCGTCGTATTTTTGTACAAGTTCAATTTGGTTGGCCATAACTATGTTATTATTCACTTTTTAATAAACTTGATGCTTATAATAGGTTAAGCATTTATTTAACTTTTTGAGGATATTTGTGTAAAATAGCTAATACTTCAGGTTATTTAAATATGATTTTTTTTGAAAACATGTCAGCAGACGGATTTTCCCTAGGTTTTGGGGCTTTTCCGTCTAGCAGTTACTTTTCGTGTACCAGGACGTATTACAAATCTGTACGTCAAGTAAGCAAATGTAAATGTACTTTTGATCGAAACTAAACCTTAGCGAATTAAATTTAAGGTTTATTTTTAATTTTATGGCCAAATATATTTTTTTGGGGCTATTCCGGCCTATTTTGAAAATCAGAAGTAATAAACCTTTTATTGAAGTTTAAAATCAAAACTACTTTTTAATTAAAACTACGACCTGTGCGACATGGTGCAATTTTGCCTTTACAAGTCGAATCAGCTTACAATTCTAGAATAAAAATACAGAATTTTGATATGTAGATCTCGATCACCTCTGCATTTTTAGAAAAAATAATCGACACATAGTTTCGTAAATTTAAAAAAGGTTGGCAATATATGAATTGGGGATATTCCGGCATATAACGGTTTTGGCCGATTCATACCGGACGGCTTTTTCCCACTTGAGAGTTGAGGAATTATAATTTTTTAACAACCTGTAGTTTCACAACAAGTAACGATAATGTAAAATGGATCGAACTACCAATAAGCCTGATTAACGAACAATATAATAACCATACTTACTTAACCGTAATCCGCATTTTCTGATCGCAATTTCAAAAAAAGGAGTAAGTCTCCGAACTCGTGTTTCGACTTCGGAGCTCAACGAAACTTTCAAGGCAATTTCATTGCATGTTGCCTACGCTAGCGCCATCTGTTTTTGACTGTTGGTAGCAAATACAGTCGCTGCTTTATCGATCGAGTTGGCTAGTGCGTATTGTGGTTAGAATTGCCGCAAAAGCCGTTGTACGGAAATACCCCGCAGACGGAATTGACCGCACTGATCTTACTTTTTAGAAATTGTTCGAATACAGAGATCTTTGTCGGGTTTCGTAGCTAGAATGACAAAAACGGAATCCTTATAGTCTCGTCATGTCAGTCGGTCTAGCTAGCTCTGTCTGTCCGTTAGTCACAGGCATTTTACTAAAAAACTATTAGGTGTAGGTATATTAATTAAATTTGGAATATCATCATCATCATCATCATCGTATCAGCCGAAAGACGTCCACCGCTGGACATGGGCCTCCCCCAAAGAGTGCCAAAATGACCGGTCCTGTGGCAACCGGATCTATTTGGAATATAAATAGGTGAATTTCGAAAGCCACTACATAGTTGTGTAGGCAAATTACTTTAAAAAACCGGCCAAGTGAGAGTCGGTCTCGCGCACGAAGGGTTCCGTACCATTATCTATAAAAAACTATTTTATTATGTGTTTTTAGTATTTGTTGTTATAGCGGCGACAGAAACACATAATCTGTGAACACTTCAGCTGGAACTATCACTGTATCAGTGAGATACAGCCTGGTGACAGACAGACGGACGGACGGACGGACGGACGGCAGAGTCTTAGTAATAGGGATCGTTTTACTCTTTGAGTACGGAACCCTAAAAAGGAACTATCCAACTATGCAAGTAAAAGTTAATCTTAGGTCTTTCAAAATAAACATAAGTTTGATTTAGTAAACATATTCGGACATAATCGCTGCGAAAGTCATAAAAATCCTTTTATCAAAAAATAGGAAAAAAATCGTGGAATTAGTGGCTTATTTTGAACAAGATAAGTCAACCATAGCTTTTTGAATTATCTCTAAAAACCTGCCTTTACGTCTTCTTACTCACCAGGAAGTGGAATTTTACGTAGGCGGTACCTAATTGCCACTTTACGGCGAGGTGTGACGTAAAAAAACTCCGCCGCCAGTGCCATGGGAACTTTCGGGCCACCAACGGGGCGGTCCTTTTTTAACCGACTTCAAAAAATGAGGAGGTTCTCAATTACTTAGTCTGTATTTTTTTTGTGTGTTTGTTACGCGATAATTTATGAACCGATTTGAAAAATTCTTTCTTTTTTAGAAAGCATAAGTATACTTCCAGATTGGTTCCGTTGTCACCAAAATCCAGTTCTGATTATGGGATCCTGGAGAAATCGAGGGAACTCTTCAAATTTTATAGGCAAACTTGAAGCAACTTGGCGACTGATTTGAAGTCGGTTAAAACTTTGTTTTTAAAGTAAAGTATGTTAGTTTAAGGTTAGTGCGTATTGTTGACGAAGCCTGGTTGCGGATTCTATCATAGTCTTATACCTAACAATGCCTAGGGAGATGTGTTTTTGTAAACACTTGACGATGCCTGCGCTGCGGATACTGTTATTTATGTAATCATTCTTGTTTGTTAAATAAATAAATTTAATTCAATAAACTTACCTAACTAATTATTCACGTTTTAACCACAATTACAAAACCTACAGCAACCTGGGGACCGATTTTTGACTTTCGAGCGCTCGACTCTTGCACTCGAAAACGGTCATAAATGATGGAATTCTATTTTGAAATAGACATAGAAAATTGAATAACGAGTGGTATCCACCACTCGTATTTAATTCGAACGGTAGAAAGTAAGTGCCAGCAATTTTGACACTAGAATCGTATTTACTTTTATTTAATTTTCGAGCGCTCGAAAGTCAAAAATCGGTCCAAAAGTCCCTGTTACGTATTTTGTTAAGTACCTCCTTAACATCTAATTTTGTCTTAATGTTTTAAATCCGTGCACACTTATTTAAGAGTTAGGTCCTATAGTCCTGATTTAATTATGATGCCTTATTTTTATGTCTTATAATGCCTGTAAATTGTTTTTGCGAGCCTTATAATAAATAAATAAATAAGTTAAATATATCCGAGCGAACAAGCTCACAATATCTAAGTCTAACGTAAAGTTGTTAGAGCATGTTCAGATATTTTGAAATAAAACCCTAAACATGGCAGCGTTTTTTAGGTGCACACATTTTTTGTCACCTTTTTGCATTTTTTTGGAAAGGTTTTTTTTTTTGTTTTGCTCTATTTAGCTCAACGGGCTTGAACGTACGATTTTTTGTTATTTTGCCAAATTTAGGGTTACAGTCTGTAATGTAGGTCTTATTCAGTCATTGTAACACAAAAGGCGTATTTATACAACCATAATATAAATTGTATAATATTTATAGTTCTTAATCATGGAATAACACACGCTTATAAACGTAACATATTATATGATATGTAAAATTTACAGCCACATAAAACATATTTATTATCCGTCACGCTCGAAGTCGGGTTTTGACCTCGCAATCATTATCTTATCAATCATAAATCATATTCGGGGATTCCTGATGTTGTGATTTCGAATTTAAATTAAATTTGGCGTTAATAAATCATTAAATCTGTCAAATGCGGTTGACAAAATAGGTAATGAATTGGTGGAAAAATGATCGCATAACTACTTATGTATAATGTGTAAGTATAGAAATCCAGTCATAAACCACATCAGATAGACAACATTTTTGATGTGTTTTTTTAGAGCATGTACTTAGCATGCAGCTTCTTGACTTACTTTCCAACTAGCTCATATATTATTGTATTATTATTATCAACTTAGTCAAACTATATTATGAATCGACAAAAAAACAGCAAACACGTTGATGGAGTCAATGGTAATTTATACTTAATACCTAAGCATTAAAATGATCACTAAACAATCAAAAACAGTTTTTATTCTAAGCAAGTGTGTAGTTTTGAACTAGTAGCGCCATCTTTCGGCGGCTAGTGCAAAACACCAAAAATGCACCCTCGTGCAGAAAACCGCCTTTTACTCGTTTAATTACATTCAAATATTCGCAATTCTTTTTCTCATTGTTTGAATTCCATTACAATACATAACAAGGCCACACAAATGTAGACTGGAGGAAAAAAAGCCGGTCAGTCCGTATGTGGAATTCTTTTTTTATTTATCATCTTTAATTAAGCGAATCGTGGCATGGCCATTGTCCGACTTACCTGCCTCGACGATTTGAATCTCAGCAAACCGGTTAGGTACAATGTCTTTTTATTTTTAAATAATTTATTTACCAAACCACTCACAGAACAGGCATTCATCAACAATATAAAAATAAATCGTATACTTATTTGCACTTTTTGTTCATACTCGAGCCATTTTTTAAAGCATTCGTATTTTGAAATCACGATTCCATTTTCGAATCGGCATTTTCAGAGTTCGCGCGCGAAACATTTGGCGCGTCCGAAGTGACTGCTGTCTGTCAGAGTCGGGGGCGTTTACGAAGGGCCGGGCTCCCGGTTCGGCAAACTTCGGCTATCGCGCTCTCGCTTTGCCGTAACTCAACTGTCTTTAGTATCTGTACCACCAATGAACCGAGTCACAACACAGAAGTATTATAGTCGTGTTTTATTAAAATTCCGGAACTGCAAGAAACGGTGAGTGATTTTAAAGTATCTTTATAGTTTAGTTGTATATGTGTATCGTTATTCACAGCGACAGTGAAGCGTAAGTCCAAATTTGGACTCGTACGCGATTGTGTTATTGTTCATTTCGCGTCTGTACTTTAAGAGTGTTGTTTACATTTTAAGATAGCTTTTTTCGATAAGCGACGGTAATAATTCGATGTCCCGTAAATAGATGTAACTTATTTTAATTGTATTTTCAACTGCGATGAGGTGTTTTCCGTATTTTTTCCATATTTTCGAAGATAACCTCAAAATGTATGCTTTTCGTTTTGTTTCCACGCGGTGCATACTAGATGGCGCTAGTGTCGGGGGCGGAGCTTGATATAACACTAGACGTCTGTCATTTCATAATTAAAGGTTAGAAATTTAGATAAACTCTTATTTATTTTTATGATTCGCACCCTTTTAATGGCCATAGATAGAGGTCCGTTGGTTAGTAGAGGCCGATAGTTTATTATTTTGGTTTATTATAATTGTTTTTGAAGTGTTCACCATCAAAATAATGGCGCCAAATTACGACACTTTACACAAAAGTTTAGGTATTATGAAATGAAATAAAAAAACTAAATGTAGATAGAGCTAGAATGAAGCAGGTAAATATTTTAGTAGGTAAGTGTCTAAATGGCAACAGGTGGCCAGAAATGAAGTTTTTTTGCTGAAGTAAATAAATAAAACTTAGTTTACTAAACAAGGGGTAAGCATTTTTTCTCATATAAATGTCGATCGTTATGTAAGTACTTACATAATAACAGATTAAAACATAAATATACACGTCACCAAAGTGCAAAGGCAAACTTAAAATAGTAATATCTAAGGAAAAATATGCGCAACATCAAATATGAATACTTTTTTAACATTAAGTATTTTTCTTCTTGCCCATTTTGGTACGTCACACTAAAAACCTTGATCGTCACTCCACCGCAGAGGACCAACACTCAATTCGCAGAAACTGTAAGTAAGTAAACAGGCACACGGCTCAGTCAGCCCCAGCAGTAAATCTTGCGGCTAACGCACTCCACACGGAGCTTGAGTGCGCACTATTCGAGTCGATCGTCGCCTGATCCGGGTAGCGTCAGCAACCAGGAACATATATTACGTTGAGTTTTTTTCCTAAGCCTATTTAGGTGTCAAAGGCCTTAAGTTTTATTAAAAAAAAAGCTTTTACATTTCAAGTTAAAATTTTCAATTTAAAAAAGTGTTGAATTAGAACTATATACAGATTCACAAAAATAAAAATTTGCAGTGTTTTTTACTTAGCGGATGCGTCTGCTAACGAAATTCTAAATTCCGATGAAAGTGATAATGCAATGAAAACAAAAAAAAATTACAGAATATTATAAATTTCAAAAAATGACTGTGCGTCCGAAACTCTCCTTTTCTAGAGTTCTCTATTTCTATTATATGGAAAACCTTCGAAACACGGTTAACACAATTTTTTATGTTCTTACTTGTCTCTGTAACTACAATATTTATGTTAAACATATAGGTTATTTATGTTATTCGTGCAGAGGGGTTGTGACTGCCGTATTTTAATCGTTTATCGCTGCAGTTAAATATTTATCGCGTTAAAATTTTCTTATTATGTAGGTACCTATTTGTATGTCAAAAGTGAGTAGTGGCATAAATTCCAGCACTTTAACTAAACTCATTCCTATGTATAAAGGCTTTCTGGCCAATTACAATCGCTACGCCACTGACTTTCTACTGAGGGGTTTTCATATAACTTGTATTTGCTACTTTGCAATAGGTAGGTAAAAAACACTGGCCAAAAAAATCTTACAAGAAAATAAAGATAAATAAAGCCTTTCTCAACGCCAGCTTATAAAAACAACATCTCTATTAATAAATTATTATTCCTTACAATATTCAAAACCCCGATATCTCTATAATACATAAATCAGACCCATCTGCTGCGCTCTTTCGTCATTACTCGAGAAAAAACTTTTTTCGTCATCCGTTGAAACTTTTTAAAGTTTGTTTTTAATGCTGCTGACGGTCCAAGGCGGGACTGACTGATTTACGGTGAGCGTGGCCACGCATGCCTCCCTTCGAAAATTAAAACGTTTTTGAAAATTATTTCAAAATTGCGTGGCATTATTATGTACTTACACTTAAAGTTTTGCTGCTGACAGTGCTGACCTTACTTTTTTCCATTTAGTATTGATTAAAATATTGTAATTAATGTAAATAAAACTAGCGATAACTATATTAATTTGTGTATTTTTATAAGTTTATATGCACACATTTTTTTGTCTACTTTTAGCATTTTTTTTCTATAACGATTTATGCGCTCTATACCTACATACAACGCAGGTAGGTTTGAACCTTGAACGCACGATTTTATTTTCTTTTGCCCATTTTAGTCGTATTTCAGTAAAAACAAATTCATGTGTTTATTGTTTTATCGCTAAAGTTCACTTAAAAAAAACTAGTTATCATAATGTACTGTAACTAATCCCTCAAACCAACTTTCTAAACACACTTTTTCACAAACCATAAAAGTAATTTATGGCTCGTCAGACAAAGGCGGTAATGCATCACTCGTCATAAAGAGATTACGTCACTGGCAGATTTACGGGTTGCATAATAATAATGCCATTGTTGGACTGTTACTGAACGTGAGAGAAGAAACGAATCATGATTCGAAGCATTTTTTTATGCTAAAATGATGGCAAAGAAGCAAACGCAAACACTGTAGCTCTTTTTTTATACAACGACGGTGGTAAACAAGCTTACGGCCTGGCTGGTGTTAAGCATGTACCGTAACCTATGGACATTTGTGGCTCCAGAAGAATCACAAGCGCCTTTATTCACTTGAGGATTCGCTGTGTTGGCAGATAGAGACATGCAGGTCCCTCACTCCCAACACAGCGCATCCTAGGGAGCTATGGCGACCTTACTCACCACCAGGAACACAACACCACATTTACAAAGCAGTGGTCCCATTATGGCTGCGGTCTTCTGTAAGGTGGAGGTATTTCCGCAGTTGGGCTGCTCCACATACGAGCGTGATGACATTCCGTTGTGCCCTTCCTCTCTTTATCAGCATAAACGCTTGAGATTCCAGACGAGAGAGAGATACATGAGGAATAGATACTATTGTTTTGAGGAATAATCATTCATACAGTACGGTAAGCCCAAGACGACGCGCGAGCTGTGTCCGTCTCTTTCTAATTAGAACACTTAGAAACAGACGGATGGTATGTCGCCGCAGCCCGCAACACAGCTCGCGCGCCGTCTTCCGCTAACCGTGCAGGTGTAAGCTTAGTAGGTATTTGAGTATTTTGTCCGTGCCGGTGTCAAGGAGAGTAAATATTTCGCCCTGAGGCTATCTTTAAAAAGTACTTTATCAGTTATTACGTCATAAAAAAATGACGTCACTGGCAGATTTACTGCTTGTATAATAATAATGCCATTGTTGGACTGTTACTGAACGTGAGAGAAGTTGAGTTCACTTCGGTTTCCCATTGATGAACTTTACATACAGTCTCGCAATAATAATTGATTAAACGAGGCGCTGAAAATAATCGGACTACTTTTAATCTATTTCTGAAGCTATAAGGGCATACCAGATATTTTTGCAACTTTATCATTTTTTGCATACCTATTAAATTAAATAAATAAAAGTATTTAAAAACAGTTTTAATATTTTATGACCTGCAGTTTTGTTTCTATTATTCTTTTAATTAATATTATTGCAATCATTATATATAAAATATCAAGAAATCATATAAATTTTCCCAACACCGAAGCTGTACTAACCCCGAAAGGTATCGTCATAAATTGTAACTGGCCAAAAGAAATCGTAAACGAAAAAAACATTTTTCAATATTCGAATGACAGTGACTCGCCGTTGCATCGGTGACCAAATTAGATATTGTGCAAGTGTCTGTACCTAGGGCGCTATTCGAAACTATGTTTTTGTATGCTACGACGATGGCAAATAAGTATAGGGCTTGTGGTAACAAGAGTAGCAGACCTTTTTGTGATTTCAGGAGAAAAACGCAGGTCATCAAAACAAGTTGAATTTTGCCCTGTAGTAACGTTTGCCTTCCCCAAAGGCTAGTCATTCACAGATCAGAGATATGGGTACAGCGTGAGGTCAGTGTCAATGTAAGATTTGCCACACTACAGACGCGCTGCGCAGGGAAATCTATGCCATGTATAGACGATGCAAGTCTGACCGACTCGCGGTATCCTATAAGATCACCTAACCCGATCAGCCATGTGATAGTATTGGACGAATGTGTCCTATGAGATCACCCAGGTGATCCTATTGTACGCCATATCATATCATTTATTTGCATTGATCATACATCGTCATATATCCAGCACGATCCCCTGGGTGATTTTAGTGGACCGAATTATATCCAGTGTGATACCACAGAAAATATTATTACACTGCAAGTGATTCTAGTGGACGAACTTATCCAGTAAGATCAACCAGGTGATCCTATTGTACGCCATATCCAGCAAGATCCCCTGGGTGATTTTAGTGGAAAAAATACTATTCACGGGGATCGTGCTGGATATGGCGTACAATACGACCCTACACCTGGGTGATCTCATAGGATGTATACGTCAAATACGATCACCTGGGTGATCGGGTCAGGTGATCTTAAAGGATACCGCGGACTGACTTACGTTACACTATTGTCGCTGCGTATGGATCCACTGTTAGTGTTCACTTTATTTTCAACTCACATGTACATGCATCCTCGTGTTGTGGAGCTCTCCCGGGGTCGTAAAAGTCGACTAAGAGACAGGGTCGAAGTGTGTTGTGGGCGAAAGGCTACCAACCTGTCAGTGGAATCTCACTTTTTCTATCTTTGAACGAGCGAGCGAAGCGAACAAAGTTTTCCGTTTCAGCTTCGGCAAAAATTATTTCGTATGTCCGGCTGTTTTCCTCTACAGGTCAGGGCATTTCTCAACCGATTCTCGTGAAATTTTGTGTGTAGTTAACCAATCATTATTAGGTTTTTTTGTAGATACATTTTTTTTTTAATGACAAGTCGCTACTTCTACAGCTCACTGAGTCACTAGGTACCTACTAAACCCACAATTGCTAAAGTGGCACTGTTAATTAAATTTCATGCGGTCTTCCGACCCCTTCTGGTAACTCAGGCGTGAATGCATATATTCACATTCACACACAAAATCGAATCCAAATCCATTACAGAATCAGAATTAAATCTCAAATATCAAGATAATGTTAATTAATCGTTAATAACTCCGTCCGTGCATGATCCCATCCCATCGAAGCATTTGTATGATTAAAATCTTCCATACAACCACAAAGACTACTTTGATATATGTATAAATCTTTTATGATATGAACCTACCAACTCCCTTCGAAACCACGAACGAAATTCAACTTTAAAACAATTAAGTAATGTCCAAATTAGGTTGAAAGGATCGCTAAGTTCTGAGTACCACCTGTCAAGTGATATATTGGCCTTAAATAACATATCTTATTTATGTTGAATCGGAAACAAAGTGTATAAAAAGTATGTTTTATTATAAATCGGCCAGGTACGAGTGGGTGGATAACTAAATTTGTACGCAACCTTGTAATACAAGTTTGTATGTATGTATGGACAGCTGCAGATAAATTGAAAGAGATAGTGTTTCTTTCTCTGTTTAATAGGCTCTTTGTGTTGTTATCTGAGATATTATTAGAAATACTGGAACGATCCAACAGGTTTTCTAACGCCAGGATTACACTGAGAGAGTCCATTAGCGAAATAGTATTCACGGCTGAAGTACCTACGTGTAACGTGTAAATTGTCAACTCATTCTTCGTTCAGCATATGCTTGAAAAATAACCAATATAGCTACCTAGTTATCTACGGTAAGTATCTATGCTTAAAGTACTTAATTATTCTCTCACCACTAATCGCAACAATACGACAAAAAAGGAAAAAACATAATGTCTTTTTTGTTTTTAATAATGCTAATGCTTACGTTAGAAATGAGAATCAGCTACTCTCCAGTAACACGGTTGACCGAACTAAATTTCAAATATTTTGAGTAGCACTCGCCGATTACAAATAAAACAAAAGCTAAATAACGTCAAACGTTTGGAAATGGAATGAGTATAAAGCGATATATAACCACAACCTTCGACACACAAAACGTTCGCCCATTAAACCCTATCATAATTCAACTCGATCGAGTTTTCAACTGGAGTCTATCGCGAGCAAACTCCTCACAATCCTATTACGATTTACTCTTTCTTTCAATTTAAGCTCTAAAGTTATGATGTTATGGTTGAGTTCAGATATTGGTGTGAATTAGTTATAGGAATTTTCGAAAGTTGTTTCTCCCTATGACACTCACGCTAAATCTCTCGGAAGGCGGTCGCCGGTCATAAATTTTTATTTCCAAAATAAAAATAATAAAAATATAAATAAATGGCCGGAAACATTTGTCCGGCCGCGTCAAGGGTAATCCTGTCCTGATTTATTATTAATTAGGTTGTTTTTTCAGGAATTACATAAATTCGTAGTAAGCCGACGGGTAGGGTATTATTTAATTTGGCTTTGTTTTGGATGACGCTTGTTTTGATAATAAAATACCTAATTCGTTTTGGTTAGTCACAATTTAAAAAATAAATATTTCCAATGCATGGTTCTCTTTCCAAGTGAATAATTATGCTCATTATATTAGTTTGATACAATAAGTATGCTCATTATATTTTTTTTATTGTAAATTACCGCTTTCTATGTAAAAGTGCCCTCGTAGCCTATCTGCAGAATATACAATTAATTTTAATTTTATGTTTATGGGAAAAAACCGGTATTGAGTTCGTAAGTATTCCATTATTTGTTTTGCGTTATTGATTAAATAAATTACTTTAAAGTCCTTTCGATGTTTTATCATGAACATATTATATTGATTATAATTATGTTGTAAAAAAATCAAGACTGGATATCTCTAAAGTAGAGAATTAATCGTACCTTTTAAGATGAGTACCACTAACGCCATCTAGTTCAGTTGACAAAAACTAAAAACTTCACGACGCTCAGTGGATGAACTATGAAATATTACTGTTAACAAGACTTGGGACAGGCTTATTGAAATATTACTTTGGGCAAAGTATACTTTTGAAAAACAAAAGATTAGTTTGCATATAGTAACAAAAAATGACTGTCATATTAAGTAACTTCTCACGATTACGTTCTATCAAAAAATAAATAAAAGTATGTATTTAAAATCAGTTTTGATGAGAATGCCCGTTTTTTTATAATTTCCAATATTTTTCATGAGTACCTAGCAATAAAATTGTTATATGAATAAAAAAAACAAGAAATCACTTTAATTTTCCCAACACCGAAGATCTACTAAATCCGAAAAGTATCCTCGAAAATCGTTACTGGCCAGAAGAAATTGTAAAAGAAAAAAACAAAATTCAAATTTCGAATGATAGTGACTCGCCGTTGCGTCGGCGACCACTAATCGATGCGCGGCACTGCGCTGTCTTCCTTCGTCGGTCATTACGCACCTTTATGGGCGCCCGCCCCTCCCCGCACGCCCCGCGGACCCCTCTAAGGCGGCACAGCACATGACGAATCAATATGCCCCGAACCGACTCAACACTTATTTATTTGACACGATTTATTAGTAGAATGCTTGTAAACTTTTATATTGGGCAGAGTTTCTATGTTTCGGGATATTGGATATGTCTGGGGATTTTATGTTGTCTTCGGATGCTCTGGGGTGAATCGGCTGTTTTTGGAGAAATGGTTACATTGCAAATTGTGTTACTATCCCATTGTTACATTTCCACTTTTTTATCGTTTAATACTTCGAATAACAAAATTTGATCGCCGGTGACATTGAACTTGTGGTGCCACGCTATGAACTGTTATTTAAAGCATCGAATCAACCCCTAATCCTGCCTGACGGAAGCTTTCATAGAATTGGCTATAGTAAATATTTGTCAAATTTTAATTTCACCCTTTCTCTTCCGGCTAACTGCTTAGGTACCTAACTGAAATCTTGAATGAAAGATGGGTTTAATTTTAAGTTCAAATGACAAAAGTTTGTTTACCTCGATGTTACGGGCGTATTACAAGATCCCTGGTCGCGAGAAGACTCAAATACTAATAAACCTTTTCGCATCGATCAAGCAACATATCTGAAACGTCGAGGTAAATAAATATAAACCTACTAACAGATTTAACCTGTTAGCTGCTTACTTAGATTGCCCAGCTTATTATGATTATGAGTAGCGATCCTCGCCGCCTAACGGTGCACCAAGAACAATTTATGCGGTGAAGATGACCCGCTGCCGCAACTTTTTAAGGTGTTTGCGTTTAATAGTTTTATGACCGCCATAAACAACCTTACAATATCTTGCTTGATATTTCATTTAGTTACGTACTTATCCTTACATACTTCTTCTTCTTTAAGAGTTAGGCTCTTATAGAAGGTGGATTAATTTCCAACTTATTCTACACTGCCTTTCTTTTTATTTCTCTATACGATGAAGCATTTGTTTTTTCTTTTATTTGCTTCGTGTGCGATATATCCCCGGGGAAGGCTAAAGATTTCTAATGTTTTTTCTACACACTTAGATTACATTCATTTATTTTACCATAAAAATTACAATATATATTTGCATAAATGTCAAGATTACAAGAATTTCTACTGTGTAAGTACTAATATTGTAAATGCGAATTTTATTCTTATAACGCCTGAACCAATCGTGATAAATTTTCGAGTGCATATAGTTTGAGATCGGAATGGACAAAGGAAATTAAAATATAGGTAGGAAGTTTCTATGGCAGTGCTACAATTAATACTGCCTAATATGGGAATCCAATAGCAAACATCATGTAAGTCGATTAACGAGTCTAAGCTATTAATTCAATAATATTCCATGTTTCAAAGCGATGACAGCTGTCACCGTCATATTTAACGATTGCCCGTCAGTGAAGTGTGGTCGATGCATTCCGCCCTACGTAAGTACTGAATACCCGTCAGTAAAGTGTGGTCGATGCATTCCGCCCTACGTAAGTACTGAATACCCGTCAGTGAAGTGTGGTCGATGCATTCCACCCTACGTAAGTCCTGAATACCCGTCAGTGAAGTGTGGTCGATGCATTCCGCCCTACGTAAGTACTGAATACCTACTTAGGGCGGCCTTACGATGACCATTTAGTATCAGAGCCGTACACTTATTTGCTACAATCATATACTAATAGTTTCGATACAAACTACGCTTATAACCTTACAAAGTCACAGACTTTTCCTCTATTTTATTGACGAATGTAGATTCTGTATAAATGCGCAATGTACTAGCTTGTGAATGCGATTTTTGGCCATCTTTTCTGTATGTCTTGCGCCTTAGTTAAATTCATAGTAATATTACTGATGTCTTAATTACTGCGTGGGATATTGAAGGGCATGCTGTGACTCAATTGCATTAATATAACTTACAAGAAAGGCAGATGGCTGACTCATATGAGGATATTTACGTATCGACGTTTCACTGCTGGAATAGAGCGGAAAGTTGAACATTGATGGATAAATAATGTTTTATACATAGCTTTATTAATAAACGTCCGTCAAACTGTCTTAAGCTTAAATGCCGTTGGATTTTTTAATATTTATCTGTCACTTTGACATTAGTGTTTGCGAGAAAGGGACAAAACATAGTCTTAGCTAACGGAGGTTCGTTAAGTTTTATGAATAAGGGGGTAAGCTTGGAAATAAAAAAGCGTTAATAACATTAACGGTGGTAGCCGAAACTTGCAAACAGGGGATCCCGGGTTCGAATTCTTGCTCGAGCCAATGAGTTTCTCTTCCGGGGATTTGGCGTACAAAATATCATTAGATTTTTAATGAAAGAAAACATCGATAAACTATCATCTGTGAAAAAATTCGAAGGTCCTTAACCCGTACAGGGCCTGCATGGTGACTATAGAGTATAGTTAGACTCTACCTAACTTTTCTGTATGACCTAACTGATATACGTGTGCATCTGAAATGCAGATTTTAAAAGGTCACAAGAATTAAAGGATCTCATATCGTACCTACCTAACTAATAAAAGTGCCTATCGAAGAAAGCAGTACAGAAAAAAAGCCACTCCATTTCGTGAAATTAATAAGCAATTAAAAATAAAAGTACAACAGTTAACAGGTCGCCGACACAGCCTACCTGCGGCCAGCAATAACAATTTTCTTTCGACAATTTCGCTTCATTAATAGCCGTTTTATGGACCAATTAACGTTTGTTACTTTTCAACGCATTACTTTTACAAACTCTCAGCTCATTCTAACGAGAAACTTAATACCAGCTTTATTTCTAAGCATGAAAGTTCAAAATTCGAACCCACTCAATACCTGATGGGAACGTGTGGTGAACACTGCCCCTCGATTTGTAACTTCGCGTAGACAAAAATGTCGGAAGTTTTTTTTTCTGAAGCATAACGGAAGGAAGACGAAGGCTTCCTCTAGTGTGCCTGTTTAGGTGCTTTTTATGGTAATCGCGGAGATTTGCAGTCGACTCTTAGCGGGATTATTCATGGCTGGAAATTAGGAGGAATAACATTGTCGCCGAAAAAAGACCTACGAATTTGGCAGCTCTTTTGTTTAAATCTTCAACATTTACAAATAGGCCGTGAATTTTACTATATTTTTCGTCATATTTATTATAATATCTCAAACTTATTTTTACTTCCACAATATTTAATCTTTTGACAATATAATGCGACAAAGTTTATTCATGTTATTATTAATACAACATACTTACATCATTAGGTAGGTATATTCCACTACAGTGCTGTTTACTATAAAACTTTCATCATCTCAAATACATTCAAACAAGGTACTTTTCACAATTTGCGAGATATCTTCAAATATCCCTATTCATTCAGAGTAGGAGTTAAGAATTGCCAGTATTATAATATTTCGTTGCAATTTCATCTGCGTATAACGGAACGCTGCCGGCAGAAGGGTTCCGTAATTTTGACCATTCAACGGAATTAATTTTGGAGCTGGAAAAAAGCAGATGTGGAGTGTTTCGACGTATATACGTAATACCTACTTACAAAATATTTATGTTCAGTGGTTCACAGTTATGATACATTTTTGCTGTTTAGATTGTCAGTAGGTACATTAGTACTTGGGGAAGATTAATTGTAATTACTTTTACATGTAGATAGCAGGTAGAAGAGCCATTGGCTCTTAGTTATATATTGGCTCGTAGTATTACCATATATTAACGCCATCGCCATTTTGTTGTAATTAGCAGCAGTTGGAGTCATAAAGTCATAAGATTATCATACACATATTTTATGTAGTAACTTATAACTCGAGGGCGAAGCATGGGCAATCAATATTTTCCACGTTTTTTCTTCATTCCTGAATCATAAAAAGTAATGTCAACCGAACGTCTATAGCCGCCAAACGTTTGATTAGGTTCTTTATCATCCATTCGTCAAACATTCCATTTCGTCGCTGGCAACTCAAAAGTCGTTCCGTACCACGCAACATTGGCACCCTCGAATGCATAACAGACAACAGCTAATCCGAACGTTATCGTAAATTGTCAGTTTATGACGTGCGGAACGGCCGCGGGGCGCGGGAGGGGGCGAGTTTTCTAATTTCGCCCCCCTGCGCCATTTTGACGCGCTAATTCGTGTAAGCAGTTTCTGAACGCGCTTGTTTTGAGCTCTTCAAATTTACACGGGTATCCATACAGTTGGAGTGATCTTTGTTTTGGTTGTTATAAGGGTGATTTTCGATTGTTTAGTTATTAAGATACGTTGGCAAGGGCGTCCTCGGCTTTTACCTACAGCGCAATTTACATACATTCTGTTTGTTCGGTTTTTAAATTGGGAATTAGCCGTGTTAATTGCGATACGTTGTTTTGGTACGTCATTGTAATTATTGTTTATTTGGACGTGAAAGATGTTTGTTTAATCCGATATTGGGGAAGTCTCTGAATGTGTTTTGTGCGGTTTATACATTATAATACATTCCACTCACACATATGCGGACGCAATGCGCGTAACAGAAGTGTTTAGGAAGGCGGCGTATTTAAAATTAAAATACCATTGACTTAAATCCTCGCAATTTTTTCAACACCGCTAAATATCCTATTAGCACATCATACTTCTCACTATGACCAAAAAAACTGGGAATAAAAACAGCTTTTCTGAAATAGTATGTAGTTACGATCTGTATAAGTACGTATATAGTATATCTACAACGATAGTTTGGTGACGAAAAGTTCCATCGACGTCAAAGTTGGAATCATACTCATCCCTTTCCTATATGTGTGTATGTAGTAGTCGTTCCATTAGCATCAAAAAGAGACAGTCCAGTGGATAGCACATAGCAACAAGTACTACCTATGTCCATGTCTAGATACAAATATGTTATTAGTGGGTAATAATTTGTAGCTCGTTTTATTTTAACAGGCGGACGGACAGACGGACATCTAATATCCCACGGACATGAAACTGATCTGCGGCCGTATTCCGATACAAACGCAGCGGAATCCCACCATCACCACCAATTTTAAAATACTCTCTTTTGGCCGAGACTTCTCTATGTAACCGTCAATTTTCGCGCGACTTTCACCTCCTATAGGGAATTATTCACGAGATAAAAAAGTATTCTACGTATTTTTCGTCGTGGATGGTGATAGTGACGCTGCCTATGAAGCTGAAGGTGGGGTTCGAATCTCGGTAAGGGCAAATATTTGTGTGATGAGCATGCATATTTGTTGTTTTCTATGTATTTATATCTATTAAATATATCGTATACCCATAACACAAGCCTTATTGAGCTTACTGTGGAAATAGTTCGATTTGTGTAAGATTGACCCTTAATATTTATTAATTTATTGTTTTCATTCATGTCATTATGTCTGTAATTTTTTGTCTTTTATCCTACAAAGTAAAACGTATTTTCTTTCTTTCTTTCTTTCTTTTCTTTTCCGCGACTCAAATACTCATTTCACTCAATACATATCTATTAAATATATCGTATACCCATAACACAAACCTTATTGAGCTTACTGTGGAAATAGTTCGATTTGTGTAAGATTGACCCTTAATATTTATTTATTTATTGTTTTCTTTTCCGGGACTCAAATACTCAATTCACTCAATACTTATCAAAAGTAATTAAAAATCAAATTACATCTGGGATCAGCTTTTGTAAAGGTAACATACCTAATTACCTACTCGTACAAGGGGTTCGGAGGTCAGGATGGCAGTCGCTTTCATAAAACTAGTGCCTATGCCAAACCCCGGGGTCCTGTAGGGAAGTAAGACTGTAAGAAAGTAAGAATAACCCCACTATTGTCTCCTCGATGCTTGGCGCCTTTTTTTCAAGACCGATCTCTATGGCTCCAAATATCGGGATTTTTAGCGTGATCATTATACAAGACTCCCGGGAATACAGCTTCAAATCCCGGGATTTTGTACGAGCAATCCCGAATTGATCACTGAGAATCCGGGGATTGGAAGCCTGTCAGAATCAGGCCGCCAGCCTGCGCTCGCGCATCAACAATTAATACTCTTCATTTAATCGATTCCTTCAATTATTCCACCTTGATATATGTTAATCCCCTCGGTTATTGTTGCCTATAATTACGTGGGAGTTCCACCAATGACAGGTATTGATGTTTTCAATCTGATGTTAGGATAAGACATTAGTATGCGCGTACGACTGATTTGTGGTATTCTGGTTCATTCGCTGTAATTATTGGATTTGGGGTTATTTATTGGGGTAACCTTGACGGTCGGATTCAGGTAGGATGACATGTTGAGTGGCAGCCATTTTGTTTTTCGTAATGGAATGTAATAAGCAGAATGAGATAGCATAATAAGATATTGCAATGTATGCTTTAATGTTTATATAAAAGCGGCATAACTTAATCAAATCAAGGATTTTATTAAAATAAAACATCGCAAGTTATTATCTCGGTTGCCTTGTATCTTTAAGGAGCCCAGGGAGTTGACTACCTGTACCGGAATTGGAGTAGGCTTTAATTTTTGCGGTAGTGACTAGCGACTGCCAACACTCACCTTTCGAGAAATATTAGTACTACAAATAGTACTAACGTAATGTTTTATCCTTTTTTTTCCAACTAGGTTGGTACGTTAAATGACTTACCAATTCGCCAAATAACTAATTAAAGCTAATTTATCTCACCACATCCGTCATTCCATAATCGAACTGTTTTTTGCTTATCGATGTCTCCCCGGGTTACAATACGTCATGTCGCACATTCACATGATCACCTCCCGACGGATTAGAAACAACAAATACCAGAACAGCTTAAGCGCCAAAGAAACAACAGGCATTTAGTCCCTTTCAGATTCCAGCGAGACGTCAATACGAAGTAATGAGCGAATATTGGGACGACAGAGACGTGAAATAAAAAGGGAAATTGGAGTCAGAATTGCACGGGACTTACGTCATTTTAGCGGAAGGCGGCATCTGTCGGCAGTAATAATGGTAGCATCTGCCGCTAGGGGCGCTGGCGGCGCGAAATTTGTCAATTATGTTTTTTTTATGATTTTCTTTTTACGTCTTATGTTAATCTTCTGTTATCAGGTGACGTGTGAATGTGTTCCCAAATGGGATGGAACGTGTTTTGGCTGATTGGGCTTTGCAAGTGTTTTGGCGTTTTTGGACTTTTAGAAGGAAAAATCGGTGCTCTGAAGTTTGTCGGTCTGTCACACCCGATAAGTATGCGATACTACTATATTTTTCTGTCTATTCTACCTTTTCACAAAATTTTAGTAGTTAAGCTTGAATTTGTGGTTGTTTTTTCAAGAAAATCATTTGTGAAGCGAAATATGATAATAAGCTACGTTACGAGAAGGCGCGGGCAAAAACTAGTGATATGATATAAATGGGCGTGGATATCGATTAATAAGCTCTACATGTTCTGGCAATAAATACATTATTTTTATTGCCAAGTACATGATGTATATTCATTGGACAGAAACACGTGGTGTACCTACTAGGTAACAGCTGTCATAAAGCTATTTGTATGACTTATTATTTTTTAATTTATTATTCAACGTTAAAATGTGTTAGTGTGACATCTCCAATTATTTATTGTTAACAATTAACTTAGTTTCTAAGAGATGTAAGGGTAAAACTTAGTATGGTGCAAAATTGACACAAATTATAACGGCAAATTTTATTAGAAAATAAACAAAAGAATTTTGATTACTAATATTATATTATTTTTTGCTATAGAAGAAAATGCAATAAAATAAAACGTAAAACTTCCGGATGCCTAAGGACTAGTGGCGCCATCTAGTTTCTCTTATTTGCACTATCACAATTATTGAAATGGACAAATATATAAAAAAAAAACTAGTCATCAGCATCGTGCGTACATATATAGGTACACCTTAGATAGAATACACAAAATTGTTATTGAAAAAAATTGCAATAATGATTGTAAAATGTGTCATCATCATGCGACCCCATTAATAATGAGTATATGGGTAACGCTACATGTGAAATAAATCACGATTCTCGTACCTACCTATCTCGAATGTACTTACTTACACGTATTATGGTTATTAATTCCACAATTTCCACACAAATCAATAAAGAAAATTATACTTACTTTTGAAAAATATTTGAAAATCACTCACTGGTATTATTATTCACGACTTTGTTTTTTAAGCCTTCTTCTTTCTGTAATGTAACATCATTGACTAATATATCTCTCAAGATGAAATACTTCAAAGATCTGATACTTGTCTTCTCTTCTTTGCCCAGCCCATTTCCCATTTTAGATGGGGTCGGGCCTCCTCGTACGTTGGCGCCAGGATATTCTATCCTGGGTTGTCGATGTAGTCAGGTTAAGTGTCCTCATCTCTTTTTCGACATTGGACCACCACGTTGCAGGTGGTCTTCCTCTTCCTCGGGGGTGATTTGGGATGCTCAGGGTTTTCCTCACGGAGTAGTTCTCATCTCGTCGCATAATATGTCCATACCATCTCATCCTGCTTTCTTGGAGTTTTTCCGTGACCGGTGCAACTTTGAACGAGCCGCGGACATATTCGTTCCGGATCTTATCGAGGCGTGTGACACCGCCAGCCACAAAGATCTGATACTTGTATTAATAAAAATATGAGGATACATTGTCTTAGTAGCGCCATCTAGCTCTATTTATACACACTAACAGATAATTAGATCTAAACACCCAGAACGAACATTTCTAAACTGTAACGATTTGTTTTATCCACTCATTAAATTATTAAAAACACACAATTTATTACACCCTTATACTAAGACGTCATTATAACACCTCATTTTCCCGCGCGTAACCCGCCATGATGGATTAACGTCACACGTTTTCTTTTTAAAAGGCAAACAAACGCTGCACACTGCCAGTGCCAGCCAGCCAGCTAATATCCGTTAATACCTTGCCAATCATGTCCCGAGTCAATTTTCAATTTTCCAGCTTAATAAGAACGTCAACGGCGAACAAAACGCGGTTATTGCGTTTGGTTATGATAAAAGTTAGCAACGGCTTTATTTTTTAAATGGAACGTTTTGTTATTTTCGTTATTATTACGTCAACTACGTGTATGAAATTGTTATTGTAATTTGAGATTGATTTTTGTAGGGAATTAATTGGTGTCGAAGTTAATTTATTTAAAGGAGAAAACACGTCGGTTATTTAAAAAAAACTAATGAAAACATAATACCTACAAAGCACGTACGTTAAATATATCATACATGTTTATCATTACAATGTGTGTATGACGATTACGAAGTTTGGTTTGCCAAACCGTGATATATCTCTATAGAACATGTTAGACAATTTCGTCCGCTCAGCAACGAGCAGAGTGGCGCAGTGGAAGCGTGCTGGGCCCATAACCCAGAGGTCCGTGGATCGAAACCACGCTCTGCTAGGCATCCGCCAATATCTTTTTGCTTTTTTTTGTAACCGATTCTGAAGTAATTTTGTATTTTTTGTTATGATTTATTATAGATTAACAACTAATAGTAAACTTAAACATTTTTAAGACGATTTTTCTACCTTGATATATAAAAGTTACCCAACTTAGTGTAAATAGGCACACACCGGAATTATTAAGAGACTAGCTGTTGCCCGCGACTTCGTCCGCGTAGAACTTTTTATCGTCTTAGAAAATGATTTCTCTCAATACAAAATTTGAACCCTCTTTTAGGGGATAATTAAAAAAAAAGTTGATGTTCATTTTCTAGTTTGTGAACAAACAGTCTAAAACCAAAGTTAAAAATCTCATACTTTAAAAGTGCCTTGAAATACTCAAACTTTGAACCAATTTTAACACTCTTAGGGGATGAATTTGGAAAAACTCTGAAATCAGTTTTGTAGTCTTTTAACGTACAGAATAAGACCGAAGTTAAAAATCTCTTACTCACACTTTAAAATTTTATTGCTCGCCATTTAAAATTTGAACCCCCTTTTAAACCCCCTTAGAGGTTGAATTTTTCTAATCGCTGAAAGAACTTTTTTCGTAAACTTTTAAGTGTCTAGCTCAAAAAAAGTGTTGCCCATACAAAGCTTTCTTAACCCCCTTAGGGGTGGAATTTTCTAAAACTCTGAAAGTACTTTATTATTAATTTTAATAAGTAACATTTTGAATAGTTTTAAGTCTAGTAAAAAAAAAAGTTTTTCCCACACAACACTGGCTACCCTTCTTAAGGATCCCCTTAGGGATGGAGTTTTCTAAAACGCTGAAAGTTCTTTTTTAGTATTCTAATAAGTAATCTTTTTGCAAAGTTTTAAGTCTAACTCAAAAAAAAGTGTTGCCCATGCAAAGCTTGCTCTCCTTTTTAACCCTATTAGGGGTGGAATTTTCTAAAACGATTTGTGTTCTTTTTTTGTATTTTAATAAGTAATCTTTCTACAAAGTTTCAAGTCTCTAACTCAAAAACATAAACTTTCCCTGATAAAAACTTTGCACCCCTTTTTATCCCCCTTAGGGATAGATTTTTTCAAAACGCTGAAAGTCTTTTTTTTTGTATTTTTATAAGTAATCTTTCTACAAAGTTTTAAGTGTCTAGCTCAGAAAAAGTGTTCCCCATACAAACCTTGCACCCTTTTTTAACCCCCTTAGGGAATGATTTTTGTAAAACGCCGAATGTAGTATTTTTCATGTTCTAATAAGTAATTTTTCGTCAAAATTTTAAGTCTCTATTAAAAAAAAATATGTTTTTCCCATACAAACTTTGCACCCTATTTAACCCCTTAGGGGTGAAATTTTCTAAAACGCTGAAAGTACTTTCTTTGTATTTAAATAATCTTTCTACAAAGTTTTAGGACTCTAGCTAAAAAAAATAGTTTCCCACATACAAACTTTGCACCCCTATTTTAGCCCCCTATTTTTAGGGGTAGAATTTTCTAAAACGCTGAAAGTACTTAATTTGTATTCTGATGACTAATCTTTCTACAAAGTTTTAAGTCTCTATTTAAAAAAAATATTGCATCCCCCATACAAAATTTGCACCCCTATTTTACCCCCTTCGGGGTAGATTTTTTAAAACACTGAATCTAGGTACTTTATTTGTATTCTAATGAATAATTTCTCTACAAAGTTTTAAGTCTCTATTTAAAAAAAAGTTGTTTTTCCCATACAAACTTTGCACTCTATTTTACCCCTTTAGGGGTAGAATTTTCTAAAACCCTGAAAGTTCTTTATTTGTATTCTAATGACTGATCTTTCTACAAAGTTTTAAGTCTCTATTTAAAAAAAAAATGTTTCCCCCATACAAACCGTGCACCCCTATTTTACCCCCGTAGGGGTGGAATTTTCCAAAACGCTGAAAGTGTTTCATTTGTATTCTAATAACTAATTTTTCTACAAAGTTTAAGTCTATAGCTCAAAAAAAAAAGGTTCTCCCATAAAAACTTTGCACCCCCATTTTACCTTCTTAGGGGTAGAATTTTCAAAAATCCCTTTTTATCCCTAGCCCACGTTATAAAAGCAACATACTGTGCAAAAATCAACTCTCTAAGATTAGTAGTTTCGGCTGTGCGTTGATGAGTGAGTGAGTGAGTGATTGAGTGAGTGAGTCAGTCAGGACATAGGCATTTATTATGTATAAATAGATAGAAGATAATGAAACTCCCATTCAAATATCTCAAAAAATTATGAAGCTACATCCGTTTTAATGTCGCTTGTTAGAGTGAGAAAACGATGAGGGACTGTGACGTCAATATACTCGAGCGTCATAGTAAAAAACAATCGTTTCATATGAAGGTGCGTTTTGCGGAAAAGGGACAGAACATACCCCCTCTTAAAACTTTGGACTCTTATAACTTAATCATTACCTATATAACCTCTTGCTTTGTTTTTTTCTCCATTTGACTATATTTATTTTAAATTCTTTTTCGAGAAAATACATTATGATTATTTACCATATTTTCGATTCCTGAGCTATAACCACGAACTTCGGAATTCGAAAATATTCGGGTATCTCTATCTCTATCGCACTAACCATACTCGAGTGACAGGGATGCAAATATATGAACATTGAGTATCGGTTTTCGTGGTAGCGCCGCAGGTACTTTGGCTGAATGCGCCGAGCGCGTGCCATTGCCATTCAAAAAAAACAAATTCTTGTTAATTATATTGTTCAAATTTGTTGATTTCATTTATTGAAATTACGACATAAAACGACATTTGCACATATAAGTTCTCATATCAGAATCGAATATTTTTTTATGGTTTATATTTTAGCATTTGTCTCGTAAAGGTCTATCGTAGACGGGATTTAAATTATTAATAAGTGAAAGGCAAAGCAATTCCGCCATTTTGACGAAAATTTGACGGTTCTTAAGCTGACAGTTGGAGCAGCGTTTGATTTCAATAAAAATAAATGAAAAATTAAATGAAGTTGTATATTTCGGAAAATTAATTAACTGTCGCAGTCGGATAAAAACTATCCTAAGTTGCAGCTAGAATAATAATGTACCTATATAAAATGTTTCATATTTTTCCGTTCATGGGATGCTGAGAACATTCGAACCGCGCAAAGCTTAGTTTCAAACTGGCTGATTCTTTTTTTAATTTAGAGATTTATTATAAGTGGAGATTAGGGCATAAAATTTTGACGTTTAACCCCAGAAATATCCTTATTCGTGTTTAGTATATTGCGGCCTTATTATTTTACGATTTTTCACTTCATCGACTTTTTCAAATAAGTTTTCTAATGATCGAAATGTATAATAGATAGGTACTTACTTACTTATTTCATAAACATATTTGTGTATTTTGTGTTTTTTTGTAATAATGAAATAATGTCTAGTTACAGATAAAACGTTACCTGACTATAGTGTCATTAAATTAATTACCTGTGTAAAAGTGTAAAGTCTCTGAAGCTCTGGTAGGCGAGTTACTAGGAATGTTTTCACAGTAAATAACACTTAAAGCCACCTCCTAAGTAATGCATGCAATACGTAATACATTTTTGACCCCCCACAACACAATGTCCATTGTACTGATAGCCACGAGCAACCGCGAGCTGTCATTACGGCAGCTAAATCAAAATGGCGGCGAGGTTTCAATTAAACATAAATCAACGCAGACGTAAACTAATGGTTTCGATTCACTTTGATTCGTGTTACTTTCGTTTTTTAAAGTTTATTTGTTTTATTTAAATGCTTTTGCCCGCATCTTTGTCCACGTAGGTACTTACTCGTCAATCGTCTTAAGGGAATATTGTACAAAATAGGAAATATGCTATTAGACTTCACTACCCTGTTCGCCCTTTTAAGGGATAATTCAGGGATTTAAACTATCCCATGTTCTTCCCAGAGTCCCAAACTATCTCCATACAAGATTTCATCTGAATCTGTTCAGTTGTTTAAGCGTGAAAAGGTAATAAACACCGTTTGACGACCTCTGTAGCCTAGTCAGTATGCGACCCTGCCCACGAAACCGGAGGTCCCGGGTTTGAATCCCGGTTAAGAGCATTTATTTGTGTGATGAGCACCTGAGTCATGGATGTTTTCTATGTATTTTTTTATCTATATAAGTATGTATATCGTCGTCTAGTACCCATAGTACAAGCTTTGCTTAGTTTGGGACTAAATAGGTCGATTTGTGTAAGATTGTCCCCAATTTTTTTTTTTTTTATTTAAACAGACAGACAGAGACACGTTTTCATTCGCATTTATAATATTAGCGTTACTTTACAGTTGTGACATCTCACAAAGGCGAGCGGTCGCTCCCTATTATAATGACGTTAAAGTCAAATTTCTTCAATCACTGGCCTTCGTGCAATAAAAGAAATATAACTATCTATTGATTGAAATTATTTCATGTGACAGACTTTTTAAAAAACTGTCATAGTAATTTGAATCTTCTACATTGGACGGTAGAGTTGGTTTTTGAATGGACCACTTTGATGCATTTCGACCAACTCAAATAATCACAAGTCTGTAAATTGATTTATCGAGAGGTGGCATCCTCGGATTCATAGCCCAGCGGCGCCTACGAGACGAAAACGATAACGCAGGTTAAGCAAAGATGGCAGCGGTCAGTCTTTGGATGGGTTGACCGCATGTTTGAGTGGTTACTAATTAATTATAAATGAGCGTTTCCGTGCTTTGGAAGGCACGCTAAGCAGTTGATTCCGGCTGCTGTCTATGACAGTAGTCGTTAAGCCGAGCTAGAGGCCTTCGCGCGGCTTAAGAACCTCTAACAGTCGAGATGCCCACTCACTTGACAAAGGGGGCACAACTGTCACTTGCGTCCGCAGGAGCTACCTACTACAACTCGGCAAGTGTCAATGGGGATACTAAAAAGTGACAAAGTCAAAAGCCAAATAATGTATGCCATACGATTAAATAAATAATGCCTCGGATTTCGTGCGGAGAAGCTCCAGGAATGTCGTCTTCGTTGGTTCGGTCAATCGCAGGCTATCCGACTACAAAGGGAACAAATGCCTTGGCCTAGTCTTCGACCCCGCAAACCAAAGAAATTGGCTGGATGTCGTGAAGGCCGACATGAGTGAAAACGGGCTTGCAAAAAACACCCAGGATCGTGCAATGTTGAGAAAACCTAGTAGAAGTAGATCATCACATGGGTAGCATCTAAAGCAATTGGGAATGGATGAAAATTTCAGAAGTGCCTGATTTTGTTTTGGTGATATAAATAACCTTCCTTAGCACCAGAAAAAAGTTGCAGACTTTTCAGCTGCGTCAATTATTTTTGAAAAATATAAACAGTTTCCTCACTTACGTTTTTGGTTTAGGACGGCAAATAAGACACTTTGCTTGATCCGTCTCATAATACAAAAAATATCTTAAAAATCCGTGGTAAACTGACACTGGCAATGATATTGATAGCTGCAGCAGCTATATTTGTCATTGCCAGGGTCAGATAAAAAAATATGAGACGGATCAAGGAAAGTGTCTCATTCGCCGTCTTAAACCCAAAACGTATATAAGGAAACTGTTTATATTGTTCAAAAATAAATGAGGCTGCTGAAAAGTTTGCTACTTATTTCTGGTGCTAATGAAGGTTATTCCTACCACCAAAAAAAGAATCAGGCACTTCTAAATTTTCATCCTTTCCCCATTGCATACGGCTCAGTGTCTTGTTTATGGTCTATCATTAATTGGAGAAACCTTGTCTTTCAGGTGGTCGCTAACTGAAGTTGTCCGCATAACCAGCACATTGACTATCAATATAATTAATGAAGAAATCTTTGATATTAATAAATACCAGCACGTTAATATCAAGCTGTTACCAAACACGAATATCTCTTATGAAACATAAATATTTCGACTTGACAAAACCATGAATATGAAATGTTTCCCGTTAACTAATCCACAGACGATCCTTACATTGATTTATAAGGATATTGGTACATCATTTTCATTACCGACCGGTCATTACGACCCTCAGTCATGCGATCAAGACGTCTCAATAAAATAACGTTTATGCCATCGCAATAAGAACGAATAGAACATCAATATATCCAGCATCAGAACCCTTTTATTTATTGGCTTTAACGATGACGAATAAGAGATACGTTTGTAAAAACCCTTTTGAGTTGACGCGTGATATATTCGTGCGCGCGAGTGTTATAAAGAACACGGCGGGGTGCGCATGCGCGAGGCTGTGATTGGTCGGTATAATGACCGCGAGCGCAGCGCTCGATCTTCCCCGCAACTCTGACGTGGAGTAATGGTGCTGGCGTGGTAAGCCAATGACTGATAGGCACCTCTGAACCCATTGTGTCTGCAATATATAAGCTGTTGATCGCAGGATGCTTTGGAATGTGTATATATTCTCTCTAGTAAATTAGGATGTAACTGACACTGATTGTCTGTCCATAAACTTGAAGTCCATAAGATAGCAAAATCGCTGTTTACACCCATACACCCGCGCGTGCATATGAGTTGAACTATCTACATATAGTAGGCTTCCGTGATTGATACTGCTACGGCGTGGCTCCACCTTTAATGTAATCATTAGGTCTCCCTTTCACGCTGCATATTATATACTATAATATATACTATATAAACTGCATAATTATTACGTCATTAACTACAAACAGGTATTGAATAAACATGGCAACATTTCGGATCACAGCTTTGTTGAGGCACGATATTTCCTAGTTGAGTAGGGAGTTCATTTGGGGATGAAAGTGTGAAAGGAATTTACTTAGTAACACTTGATGGAGTACTATCGGCCAATATGCGTACACCCCTCAAGGGTAATTTTTTGAACGCACTGTATTTGTGTGCAGATGATTTTGTTGAGAAAGTGTGAACCCGTACCCTTGGGCGGATAGTACCTAACCTGCATACAACTGCGAAGAGATTTAGAGGTGTTGTAGGTAGACCCCAATCGGAATTGGGCCCAACGTTGGCACTACTAGCCCATTCTGTCTGTCTCCTCTATATAATAGAAACCAGCAGTGGGACTTGTATAAGGGTGATTATGGATTGTGATAAGACTTAAGTGGGTTATCTTTTATAGGTTATACATTGGGTTATCTTCGTTATTTATTGATAATTGAAATACTGAATAATTAACTATGTGACAAAAGAGATACAAACTATTTCCACAACGCAGCTTTCGTTAATACATCCAAACAGCAAACATCTGCAACATGCTTCGTCAATCACCTACAAATCATCAATCGACCACAGGTTTCGTCAACTATATTTAACACTACGACCAGTTCACACCCCACTCCGACCCTCACCCGGACCAAACGTGCCAAAAATACCGGCAGCATTACCACGTTGAATGGCCAGTGATATTCGTTGGACCCGGTAAGGACCAGAACGAGGGTCGCAGCCCCTTTCTCTCAAGCGTCTATGTCTTTGACGAACTTCTTGGCCTCGGCACACCAAGGTCCAGCCGTTTCGACAGCAACCGGAACAAAATCATACACTGGTTCAAGATTGGCGTATTTGCCGAGCTAACATTTCTATCTAACAATATCTGTTATCTTTGTACAATATGAAATCTACATTCTCGCACCTAATAACTTGTCAGATTGGTGACAGAAGCTTAACTGCGCCCATAACATTCGTGCAGAAATGCCCCGAATAAACTCATACATCAACTCTTAATTTCTCCGAAACAAAGCCCAGACGCCATCAGGCAATCAAAATGTCCCGTTTCTCATATTCCAGTCTCAATAAAGGACTTTCTTGCAATAAACCTAATGACACAAATATGGCGTCTCTCGCGCAGCGGGTTGCAGATTGAGATGCGCGTGCGTTGCGAAAGTTTTATCTTTATTGGGTTAAAATGATGGGTTGATTGTTGCCGGATTTTGTTTTGATTGAACGTTTTCTTTGTTGCGAAGTTGGAATTTCATACTTTTGCTTTAAGCCTACCTTT
The DNA here is from genome assembly GCA_963854355.1 of Epinotia brunnichana. Taxonomy (NCBI): domain Eukaryota; kingdom Metazoa; phylum Arthropoda; class Insecta; order Lepidoptera; family Tortricidae; genus Epinotia; species Epinotia brunnichana. The sequence goes on along the minus strand of OY977943.1, from coordinate 4,752,329 downwards.
TGTGTATGTGTAGTAGATGAGTAAGTTACTAGAACAATATAATTCTGCGATTCAGACATTTTCTTCAGACAGCGGAATAGCAAAAGTACATTGTTCTAGTTAACTAATTATGGAATTCCCCAAAGATAACGCATGATTCTATCAATTAGATACTTGCAGAGATAATACTTATGTAGTTATGTTTTTAGATACGACATGATTCCTTATAAGATCAATAAGTCGCCTCAATAAACCTTTTCTTACGCTTTTCCTTTTTTCTTATGTGAAACAGTGTTTTTTTATGGTAGGCCCCCCACAAGGTGGACTGATGACCTGGTAAAGGTCGCGGGAGTCCGCTAGATGCGGGCAGCGCAGGACCGGTCACTTTGGCACTCCTTGGGGGAGGCCTATGTCCATCAGTGGACGTCTTTCTGCTGATATGATGATGATCATGATGATGATGTGGCCTATGTCCAGCAGTGGACATCTTTCGGCTGATATGTAAGTGTATATGATATAGCTACCGAGGATTCGCTGTGTACCGGACTACCGGACCTGCACTTGCCTCTAGCTGTCAACACAACGAATCCTCAAATCAATAAAGGTTCGACACGCCTGTGACTCTGACGCACCAGGTTCATTTCCCCGCCTGCTCCGCTGCTTGTTAAAAAAATCTTTGTGCTTCGATCTTGTTATCAATAGGTAAAACACACGCCGTTTGCACACATTTTCGGGAAGCCTTGAGCTTCCATCCCCTATCTAGTGCGGTAAACAACGTCACAGTTGAAGGTAATGAATAGGGTCTCCACGGGCGCATCCGTCCGGCAACTTCTGATCCGGGAAATTTGGATTTTAAATGATTAGTCCGAGCGCCGGGTCGCCGGACGGGGGAACTAGTGGAATTAACTTTGATACGGGACAAATGATGGATGTGATGAGCGTATGTGTTGTATTTCTAAACAAAAGACGATCGTAACAACATGTTTTCCACATGACATTTTAGTGGCACTGAAATTTAAGAATTATCGCTGATATGGGACAAATGATGGAGGTGATGGGTTTTATTTCTAAAACAAAAGACGATCGTCACAAATTCGACTAAAACGGGGTGCTACGACAATCTTTTCGTTGCACTGAAATTAGAATGAACGTTGCTATGGGACAAATGAGGGATGTGATGGGTGGCGTGTGTGTTTTATTTCATCCCACCAAAAACATAAATGTAAAAAAGGAGAGCCAAGTTCAATACAAAAATGATGCTTGGCTGTGGGCTTCGCCGCAAAAAGAATGGAGATCTAAATGAGTGCCAAGTTGTATGCAAAATCCAAATATGTATTTATAGGAAAAAAATTACATTATGAACAAGTATTAAACTCTATGTCTTTGTTTTATTGGATACCTATAACAATTGCTGTTATTTAAAAATATGAGATCTTAAAGTAGGTTAGATTGTTGAAAACACATTTGCGTTGCAGTGCAACGACAATGTTTTGTTTGTACTGAAATTTACCAATTAAAATTGATATGGGACAAATGATGGGAGGAGGAGGAGATGTTCTTTATTCTTAACAAACAACGGTCGTTACGAAATTAAGAACGATAATCTTTTCGTTGCACCGAAATTGTCCACTTAAATATATAATTACACCGAAAATGGGACAAATAAACTAAGATAACAAAATACATATTACGTTCATTCTAGATTGAACATGGGTCTTAAAATACAAAATGTTATAGCTAACCGAATAGAAGAGAAGCGTTGAATAAACTAAAAACTAAACCGAATCCACCACAAGATCTTCACCATACGTAATACGTCTCCAAAACTATTATAAAACGCTATCAAAACATATTAAAGAACAATTAAAAGGCTGCAGGCGCAGAATCAATTATAATTCCCATTAGAAGAGGGCGGGGCGGTTGATTTACGGGGCTGCACCTTGCTGCTCGCAGCTGGCTGGTGCAGGAAACTATGACCTCTAGGTACTGATAGTGGCGCCAATTGGGTATTTTATTTAAATGCATACCTAATTAAGCGTTTTTATAACTCAACATTATTGAAATTCTCGGACATTACAAAACAGGACAAGACTCTCTTTTGTCCGCCACTGACAGCTGCAGAAGATTTCCGTCTGTCAATACAAAAAAGGTGGCTTACAAGCTCTACGAGGAGGTCGCCACCGAAGTACATAATTGAGAAGTTCCACGAGCCATCTGTGGTCTTCATCATCACTTCCACTTCACCAAATTTAAGATTTCCGGGTAAATACACGAGTTATAATAACAAATACCGAAATAACTAATTTAATACACGCGTACATAATATGCTAATATACCTATTTGAGGAGTTCCCTCAACTCCTCGTGGTCCCATCATCCAACTGGAGTTTTGAAAACAATGGAAGCATTCTGGAACCATATACTTCCAATTAAAAAAGAAATGTACAAATCTGAGGTAACAAACCTTTTTTTGGAAGTCGGTTAAAAAGTATGCTTGCTCTGATCCTTTTTTTTTTTTTTGGTTTTTTTTCGTGGAGGAAACCTGCGAACCAGGATGACTGGGTTATGTGGTATTTCTATCAACTAAAACCTCCACGGCGGCCGGCATCCGCGCTCGCATGCGGAGGACTCCGCAGGATCTCATACTGAACGCACTGGAGCCTCGCGCCTCGCCACATTTGGCTCGTCCTAGGATGATGATGGTCGTCTTCCCTGGGGTTTTTAGGCGCCCCGGCCCCCGCCAGAAACACTGCGACCCCGATGACCCCCTTTAGTCGCCTTCTACGACACGTGGGGGAGACCGTAGACCTATTCTTGTCCGAGCCTACACGGCTCGCGCCTCGTACCTGCGTTTTTCGAAAAACTTATGTAACGGAGTATCAGTTGATGGGTGGATTGCAAAAAAATTGTACATAATTAAGGGCCTTAATCTAATCTATGCTTTAACTTTTTCCATTGTGTAACGAAAGTTACCCATATTAAATGTATGGGTAATTGACGTTACACAATGGAACAAAGTTAAAGCGTAGATTAGATTAAGGCTCTTAACTATGTACAATTTTTTGGTCGCTGTTGTTCTACGTCCGTAGGAATAACCCTAGAAACCCTACACGTGACCCCGGGTGGTGCTAAAAGAACAACAAACTCGGCAGCTGCACTGTTCCTTCTGAACCTCGCAGCGCATACTGGAACTCTATCAGCGACATCGATACGAATACATATATGTACTAGTGTGTAACCGCCATACGATTAATCCACCCTGATATGTAACAATAGCTTTTCGGTCAAGGAAGTCGGCGTGAGGAAACCAGTCTAACATGATTGATTAGTTTTCCTTCTGGGTTGGAAGGTCAGATGACAGTTGCTTTAGTAAAACTAGAGCTAACACTCCTTTAGACCTACAGCCGGCGGAAACGCTAGGAAAATAATGATGTAGAAGCTTTTAATGCCGACTGTAGGTCCTTTTTTACAATCAAAACCTACTCGTTAAGGTTTCAATCGGCAATCACGAGTATCACGACGGGCTAATGATGTGTATAGTTTAGGACCTGCCATGACCACCTTCTGTCTCAATATCAAATCAGCTTAATGCTGCCACAATATTTCGTAGTTGTCTTATGTAAGGTGGAGGTAATTCCCCAGTTGAGCTGCTCCAAATATGAGCGACGATGGCATTCCGCTGTGGCCTACCACTCTTAAACATCCTATCCATCCAGCTTACTAACTTTGTGGATTAAAAAAGCTAACAATAATAAATGAATGAGCGTTGCAGAGGTGTTATGAGGAGCGTTCTTACGGCGACCGATCGATCCCGACGTCGTTATTCGGACGACAGCCTTTGACGGGCGCGTTCGGATACACGCCACCGGGACTTTGGAATACCTTTGGAACTAAGTCAATTTAAAAAAAAATCCAATGTTTTTTTGACAAAATTTTTTTTGTAAAAAAATTTTGTCAAAATCCATCAAACCGTTTGGACTGTAGCCTGTCAAATAGATTTTTTGTCGACATAATAGGAACTTACGTACGCTCGAAAAACATATAGCTCCTTCTGAGGCAGTCGGGTAAAAATATTTAACGAATATAGAGGGCAATCTTACACACTCCTATCGATTAAGTCCCACAGAAAGGAAGGCTCGCGTTATGGGTAGGTACTATATAGATGACGAATACGAAGATGTACGCACATAGGTATATATTTCGCAGGGAAATTATTAAAACTGAGATTTAATCAAATCCCTAATTAACACACGGAGTCCCTTATTTTAACCACAAACGAACGTTTCACCGAATGCATTGTTTCGGCATATTTGAATTTAAATGAATGAATGCATGAATGAACAACTTATTTGAAAAACACAACCACAACATCAATTTTTATCGATTTCTTTTACTGTCAGCAACCGTTAATCTTTTAGGAACAGCTAACAGGTCACCCTGTAGAACCCATTAGATTCAGATTCAGATTCAGATAGTTTATTTCTCAATTAGTAATAAATAGTTTTCATACATTCGAATAAAAACATGCACACAATATTGAGATCTAGGTTCACAAATATACAATCAATAATTAGGAGGTTTAATGAAGTGTTGTCATATGTTTACATGGGTAAGTATAATACAATTCCAAAAAGTATTTAGGTTTATGAACATTCATCATCATCAGTTAGTAAAATTTAATAAATATATTTTCAGTGTATTCGTTACTTAAGTATTCCTTAATATTGTATACCGTTTTACTAAGGAGCAGCATTTTGACTTTGTGACGGAAGGTGTTGGTGTTAGTCTGTGCTTTAATAGCTTTAGGCAGCTTATTATATAATTTTTGAGCCATTATCTTGGGACACTTTCTTGCCATGTTTAGTTTACACTGATTTTGCTGTATATCATCCGGATATCTTGTTGGACGTTTACTGACGTCTCCCACACAGACAACATCACCAGGATGTTTTCTTATAGACATTACGATTTCTAGAATATATGTCGAAACTGATGTTAATATACCGAGATTTTTCAAATGTTCTCTGCAACTATCTCTATAATTTGTGTTAGCCAATATTCGTATGGCTCGCATTTTAAGTACACGTTCGAAGTCAGTTGAGTTTCCCCATAGTACAATTCCATAAGATATGATTGAGTGTATTACATACGAGTAATAAGCCTCCTTTAGATGATCACTAGAGATGAGTGGTCTTAATTGTTTAAGCACATATGCCCCTTTTGCAATTTTTTTACAGATCAAATCTATATGTGTTTTCCATGAGAAAGTAGGATCTAGATGGAAACCAAGTAGTATAACGTTCAGTGCACTTTGAATGACAGAGCCGTTTGACAAAATTATATCAATTTTCTCTGAGTCTCTGAGTCGAGTATTGAATTTAATTATGTGCGTTTTTTCAGAATTCAATTTTAATCCGTTGATTTTAAACCAGTTTTCCAGTGTAGAGAGAATTGTGCTTATTTTATTAATTAGTCCTTCATCAGATTCGTCACTTACAATAATTGTTGTGTCATCCGCGTATAAAATAATTTCACCATCTATAGATGTCTGTTTTGGTTTGTCATTTAAAATAAAGAGAATAGTATATTACCTAGAGATGACCCTTGTGGTACTCCTACAGTCACTAGTTGCGGTTTGGATCTGTAGTGCCTTCCATTAACTATTATTTCTACTGTCTGTTCTCTATTAGGTTAGGTTATGTTTGTTGCACATTGATGGACAGTAGATGCCTATAGGCGTAATTCTTTTGTTATTTATATTGTGTCTGGAGTAGGTACCTAGTGTCCATCAATGTTTTAAATAACAATCCTGAAAAACACTTTAAACTCTCGCGCTTTGTACACATATTTAAATACTGTTTAATAAAGGTAAATAAATATCGCGTTAGACCCGGAAAAAACAATATTTAACGAAATGAAAATTCTGCAAAACATACTATCGATGCAACGTTTGTCGGTAAAACAAGGAAGGGTAAACCATTCACGCAGGGTGTTATAATGGCTAGTGAATGTCATAATTTCCCCTGAAAAATCCAGTGATTCGACCGAATCCCTGGGTCAGTTTAGAAGAGCTTCGGAAAATTTATCAAGTAACTAAAGTTGACTTTTTTGGTCGACTTCGTCATTTCACTAAATCGACTTTGAGACAGAGCAAAACAATATTTCGCTTCTTTAGTTTAAATAATTTTCTCTAAACTAGGATTGTGAACTATGACACGATATTTATTCATGCTCCAATATAACAAATAAATATTAGCGAACAATCTTACACAAATCGAACTAGACAACCTCACACATACCTATCGGTAAAGTCCCACAGAAAGCTAAGCTTGTCTTATAGGTACTAGACGAAGATATATTTAATAGATATAAATACTTAAATACATAGAAAACATCCAAGACACGGAACCAACATTAATGCTCATCAAACAAATATGGGATGACCGGGATTTCAAATTCAATATTGCCTTTTTACTCAGCATCAATAATTTCAGCGCTTCTTACAAAATCACTTATCAACGAAAATGACACTACATTACGAGTGTGTACCTCTAGTTAACCCCCTCGGTTTTCGCACCTAAGTGCTGTAGGTATTTAAATAAATAAGCATTCGAGACGATAATTTCAGGTTGGTCCACGGACTGCCTATTACTGTCACCCTTGACGAGTTGGTGACAGTTCGGAAAACCCACGGGTCGATACCAAAGTGTGGGACGGTCAGACTTAGATGTTTTATATATTCGTTTAATTCCTAAGTTTTCAAACTAAATACCTAGTTATATAAGTAAAGATATACTTATTCCGAACCTTAACAACTACAACCAATTTGAGTGGTGTTTTTAGGGTTCCGTACTCAAAGAGTAAAACGGGACCCTATTACTAAGACTCCGCTGTCCGTCCGTCCATCCGTCTGTCTGTCACCAGGCTGTATCTCACTGATACCGTGATAGTTCCAGTTGAAATTTTCACAGATGATGTATTTCTGTTGCCGCTATTACAACAAATACTAAAAACAGAATAAAATAAATATTTTTATTGAACCCTTCGTGCGCGAGTCCGACTCGCACTTGGCCGGTTTTTTTTAGATATTATGTTACAAGTACAACCAAACCACAGTCATTACATAATTTAAAATATACACAACATTACTCACATTCCAGTAACATATTCATTCCGTTCCGACAATATTAATTAGAATTAAAATTTATTATATGTAAGGGTCTGATTGAATATTGATCAGCGTTGCAGTGTAGGTACTCAGTAGGTACTCACTGCAACAGTATGCTGAGTCTAGCCCCTTTTTGGCATCACAAAATGTAAATGCCTCGTACGATATTGTTTGAGTGTGTTTGTCTATTCCTTAGTCTAATTTGTACACTGTTCCTTTTGTATAAAATGTGATGTTAAATAAAGTTTTTCTATGTCTATATCTAATACGATTTTCTTCTACAGGTCGCATTTCTCAATCGATTCTCGGGAAATTTTGAGAGCAGGTTCAGTAATTAGAAGTAGTTTTTTGCCGATCAAGCGTCTTGGATTTTTTTTTTTCGAATGCAGGTTCTCGAGTTCCATAGGTCACAAAACCTCTAGTTATTATTAGTACAGATTATCAGCATGAACACGTGTAAGTAACATAAAATGGACTTCCATTAACGGTGTTGTTTCAAATAGTGGGAAGATATCTGATCGCACCAGGTCCGCCGTTGACTGACGGAATGCACACAGACGCCGCGCACACAACTGCAGGGAAAGGTGACGTTGCAGGGAGAACATATCTAATGCAAGCCACTTCATTCTAATACTTAAATACATCACATCGGTACATCGGTATTCAGAATGAACGTAATCCTGTCTTTCTGTCTGTTTGACCGATCTATATGGCCTATAATAGGGAAAAATTGTACAAACATGTCGCTTTATAAAAACCCGACAACCTTATTAGCCTAGTTGGTAGTAAAGTCGACGAAGCCGGAGGTCCCGGGTTCGAATCCCAGTAAGGGCATTTATTTGTGTGATGATGATGAGCACAAATCCTGAGTCATTTATTTATTTATCTATTTAGTACCTATGTTTATCGTCGTCTAGTACCCATAGAGCTTTGCTTAGTTTGCGACGGTCGATTTGTGTAAGATTGTTCCCAAATATTTATTATTTAGATATTATTTATTATCATTTTCTGACATGACGTTACTGATGCGTATTGGAAACATACATTTGTTACGGCAATAATAATTCACTATCATCTGATTCGCTCTGACGTGAAAAAGCACAAAGAAAAATTGAAACGCTATACGCGTAGACTAGCGTAGGTATTTAGATGAAGGCTCGCCGTCCAAATATAAACAGGTACTTAGATCGATACGCAAGAAGCACAAGGATACATTCAGCCTCATAATTAGCTACTCACTTGCTTGTGGCAACGGCAACCACAGTTGCCAATTACGCGCACCCCTAAACTGATTGTGGCAAGTGTGGTTGCCAAGCGAAGTACCTATGGGCTGCTTTGGCTAGTGCAGCGGTGACGGAGAGGTATAAGCAGAGGACCGGTAGTCAAAAGACTGGAGTTCGATTCTCGGCCTGATACGCTTATATGCGCGTTTCCGCACGTCCCCATACACTTTAAATTACAAAACATAACAGCGGTTCAAAACGCTAATCCATACTAATATTATTAATGCGAAAGTAATTCTGTCTGGCTGTTAACTTCTGACGCGAAAACCACTAATCCGATTCAAATGAAATTTTGCGTGTTAGATAGTTTGAACCTCGTGGAAGGACATAGAATAGTTTTTGTAAGTGAAAAGAGGGTTGGAAGTTTTTATAAAGTGTAGGAGATAAAGGAGTTCCAAGGGGGCTAAGTAGCGGGCAAAAGCTAGCCCTACATTAAATTATTCGTCAAGAGTTTTTTTAATCAAATTTTTGTATGATAAAACTTCCCTGTCCATTTTCATCAGCTAAAGTAAAAGCGTAATGCTCAACTCATCTTCACCCCGAAAGGTCACCCGTTTCATCACCGTCACTGGGTTACTAGGCTACGCTAGGGTGACACCACGACACGGTGCCGGGACAGTCCCGAGCCGCGACGCCATTAATAATCCACCTGTCCGCGTCCCGGGCGGCGGCGCGGCGCGTACCACGGGTCGAGGTGAGAATTTTGAGGAAAATTTTTCGTCAACTTGAAAGAAAATTGAAAGTAAAGATATTTTAAACTTTCGGAAAGCATTCTACTTATAGGAATCTATTTTGAATTAAATATTTTGACTTTGAATTTGATGACTTTTTTATTGAAATTCGTAGAAGATTACAATACTACTGTTGAATTAAATCAGCAAATATTTAAGAAACGTAAAACGCTCTGATAGTTTGTTGGGAAATACTTTATATGGTGAATGAGCGTCCATTTTTTGATCTATTGCATGCAGCGCCAAGCAGGAAGCACTGCTTTAAATGTAGGCAGTATAGGCAAGCAGAAAATAATCTGTACAGACTTGATCCTGAAAGTTGGCACTGACAGCTGATAGCGCACCAGTCCGCACGAACAAATACGGAATGGCCGAAAGTTTAAATCATGCCAGATTATCTACGTCTTGTTCTTTCGCTTATAAGCTCATGCCACCCAATGTGCAACAGAATGCACATCATCGTCATCATCATCATCATATCAGCTGAAAAACGTCCACTGCTGGACATGGGCCTCCCCCAAAGAGTGCCAAAATGACCGGTCCTGCGCCACCCGCATCCAGCGGACTCCCGCGACCTTTACCAGGTCACCAGTCCACCTTGTGGGGGGCCTACCCACGCCGCGCATTCCGGTACGAATGTACATTCCATTTCAATGTAAATTAAACTTTTTGAAAAATAAACATCTCTTTTTTGTGTTTCATTAAATTCTGCTTTATTTATTGAATAGCTTGATTCAAATTCCAATAAAAAATTGTTGTATGATGGGCAGTACGAGGTTAAACTATACCTTAATATAAGTATCTGTCAAAAATTAAATTTTTGGTACAAGCTTTTATTGCCGACTGTACTTTTCTGTATATCGTCATCAACTACTCATCGAGACGACTCTAACGAGCCCAAACTCAACGGGGCTACGTCAGTTAAGTACTGAATTCCCATGGCCACCTTCTGTCTCCATCATCAGATCAGCTCGATGGTACCATAATATTGAATTGTCACCCACACTACAAAAATTACAGCTCAATCAGTTGAAGATATCTGCTTCAAAATTGAGTTGCAAGATTCCACCCGAACAAATTACATACATACTTACATACATTTGCAAGTTAATAAAAAGCTTGTAATAAAGGCTGCGTTCGAATACCCGTGGTAATCGTTGTCACGCGTCAATCCTCCGGCGCCTGACACCATTGTCACCCGACAAATCGCTGTCATTACCGTCATTATACTCCTAGTTTTAATTCGCTGTTTATTTTACGTTGATGTATCGACTTTTGCCATTGTTGGGATGACGGATCATTTGTCTTTCTTTTGAATGGTTTCTTGATTCAGGTTGCTTATATGTAGGACAATAACCTGTGTACTATTGCTACTGCAGTAGTAGCAAGGTTTAGTTTAGCGCAACCTTTATTTTGCCATTGATTTCCCAATGTTATATGACCTTTTCACGACGCTTGTAAAGGTTTTCCACTGGTGAGTCGAAGCAAGGCAGAGCAAAAAATTTCATAAGTAAGGTGCATTCGGGTAACTCCGAAAATCGGGTAATTGCGATAATTTCTACCAATCCAATAGTATTTTTCAGGAGGGTAACTCCGAATAAAAAAGGAATATGTACAGTCACTGGCATCAATATATGATGAAGCAAAGGCCGCAAAAATATCTGACACGCTCTTACGGCTCTAGGAATAGAGTTGTTATCTGATATTTTGCGGCCTTTGTTCCATCATAATATGTATGCCGGTGACTGTACTATGTGTCAGAACTATTTTAGACTCACTTTTGTAGATCATTCGGAATAACCCGATTTTCGGAGTTACCCGAACGCACCTTACTAAAGATATTTATATTAAATTTATTATTTTCAATCTAAAAGTATTTTTTTATTTTTAAGGATTAAATAATTAAATTTTTCAAAAAAATCTTAATTTTAACAACGGCCAGTGAGTCGTTTCACAAGCATTTTCTTTTAAATCATTTTCTTTACATTGCTACGATTTTACCTGTGAAATAAGCTGTTATTTATAGTTACCTATTAAATACACCCGCTATGCATTTCGTGATGCCAGAATGCGTTTTTTTTTAATTTGCTTAATTTTTTGTGACACGTTTCTCTGGTTGGACTCTAATTGACTCTGAACGTGAAATCTTAGAGTAGGTATAGATATCTTAGATTAGAGTAGGTATAGTAGATAAAACGTACTCTATTCCGCCCATAAGTCTCAACGGTTCTCCTCTTCAGACTGTGTCTAAATTTAAATATTTGGGACATTGGGTCACATACACCCTCAAAGACGATGTCGACATAGAAAGGGAACGCAGAGCACTGTCGGTTAGGAGTAATATGCTATCACACAGGTTTGCACGCTGTTCGCGCGAGGTGAAGATAACACTGTTTAAAACTTACTGCCAAAATCTATACACGTGCAACCTGTGGAGTAACTACACCAAAAAGACCCTCAGTGCTCTGCGCGTCCAGTACAATAACGCCTTCAGGGGGTTGTTGGGGCTGCCCTGGCGCTGCAGCGCGTCGGGGATGTTCGCCGCGTGGAGCACCGACGGTTTCCAAGCCGTGCTGCGCAAGCGGGTCGCATTCTTGGCCGAGCGCGTACGGGGCAGCGCCAACGCTCTCCTGAGGGTGATCGCTGGGAGGATGAACAGCCCTATTCTAGCTCACTGGATGTCCATGCATGTGCATGCCAACTATAATTATACTTTCCACTAACATTAGTAATGATAAGTAAAGTAGTATAAGTTTTTTACTAACATAATATGGATGTATGTCCGAAATAAATGCTTTCATTTCATTTCATAGTAATCAATCATAGGTCCAGGTGTAAAATTGTTTATTAATCTTACAGCCATCGCTACTTTTTGAATAACAAATGTGCAACAGAATTAAATTAGTTTTTGCAAGACCTTTCTTTTTAAATAAATAAAACATTTTACCTTGAAACACTCCCCTCGTTAAATCCTTCGATTTTTTATTCAAACGGTCTTTCAAAAATAGAACCGGGAACGCCTCCGATGGTTCCAATTACAGGCCTATTGCCAAGGATATTGGCAACAATAGTGGCTAGAGTGCTTGACGGGCTGCTTGACAACCTACTGGCGAAACACATTAAGAGTATTAAGACGCAAGACGCGCAGTTTGGTTTCAAACCGGGTCTGTCAACAGAGAGCGCCATTCTTTGTCTCATGCATCCCGTCAATTACTATGTTGAGGGAAAAACACCTGTTATTGCCTGCTTTTTGGATCTATCGAAGGCGTTCGATACGGTGTCATACGAGGTTCTATGGGATAAAATGGAAAAGGGAACAAGTACACCGAGGGGGGTGATCAACCTGCTCCGTTATTGGTATGGGAAGCAAACCAATCAGGTGAGGTGGGCAGGAGCGCTCTCGGATGTGTACAGGTTGGAGTGCGGAGTGAGACAAGGTGGTCTCACCTCGCCCCGCTTGTTCAACTTGTACATGGACGAGTTGATTGACAGGCTCAGCAGCACAGGGTGTGGGTGTTGGGTGCTCGATTGGTGGCACCATGGTCAACAATATCAGCTATGCGGTCGATATGGTGCTTCTGTGCCCGTCGACCAGTGCGCTCGTAAAGATATTGAGGGTGTGTGAAGAGTACGCGGTCACCCATGGTCTGAGGTGCAACACCAGTAAGAGCAAGCTGCTTGTATTTAAAGCAGGTAACAAGGCCTTGAGTCACTTCCTCCCATTTTTGCGTGGAGCTCCTGTCCGAAGAGTGACACGCTTTAAGTACCTTGGACATTGGGTGACCGACAATCTCCAAGATGACGCGGACATAGAAAGGGAGCGCAGGGCATTGGCCATACGGTGTAATATGTTGTCCCGCAGGTTTGCGCGTTGTGATTGGAATGTCAAAATAACGCTGTTTAAGGCATTTTGTCAGACCTTTTACACGTGCAGCCTGTTGACAAATTATACTAAGAAGGCGTTCAATGCCCTGCGCATCCAATATAATAACGGGTTCAGGATGCTGTTGGGGCTGCCCCGCTTTTGTAGCGCATCAGGTATGTTTGCGGAGGCACGTACTGATGGCTTCAGTGCAATAATACGTAAGAGAACCGCCTCCCTGATGCGCCGCGTGCGTGACAGCTCCAACAGCCTCGTGCGCCTGGTGCTGGAGTCTCCTGCCTGTGCTGTGTGGAAGCACTGGGACTCGGTGCACATGAGAGGCTCTGCATGTGTATAATATATTGTAATATGAGATTTAGGTACCTGACTAACTTAGGATAAGCAATTGTATACTAACACTATGGACATGTTCTGAATTAAACATTTTGTTTTTTTATTTTTTTATTTTGGGACGATTAATGTATTTAAATACTTAGGCCTATTTTACTCTCACCTCACTTCTGACAACTCTCGTTGTTTATAGTAGAAAACTCAAATAAGTCTTCCCTTCAGGTAAACCGGGTTAACCTTATCTATTTCAAGGATCTTTCATACAGGGTAGTAAATTCATAAATTCATTATCTTCCGGCGCCGTGCCGTGATTGGTACAGAACAGAACTGACTGAATGCCCATAATTCATTTAAAACCGAAAGATGGCGATGCAAATGCAGTCGCAAAGTCCCGCAGTAATTACTCGCATACATTATCGATTGAAACAACTGGAATAATTCCTAAAGCCTCCCATACTGCAACGTCTTAACTGCGGCTGAACTGGTAGGGAGCCACGACGTTTGAAGTTGAGGAATTCAACGAGTTTATTACCTAGACGTCGCGTTAATACACGCGAAGGATTAAGGAATGGAAACTGTGTTATGCGATTATATAGCTTATAGCAATGGTGTGCAGGCTATAACGCGTGCATATAGACTTGCTTGTTTCTGGAAAAACTTATTTGAAATGGTGACATCGGCGCCGCGCCTTCCGGTACGTAGTCGCCACTCGAGAACCTTTCCGCCCCAACGGCCATCGGTTCTACGTGCAATGTGCCTCGCCCACTGCCACTTAAGTGTAGCGATCCGATGTTTGTATATAGATGGGGTAAATACAAACATGGACTGCTAAAAACACACCTTCCTTTCAGCTCTGCTATGGCAGAGCAAAAAGTCGGGCAAAAAGAAGCAACTATCGAATACTTACAGTTATAATTTTGTTAAGTGGTAACGTTCATAACATCCTAGTCATAATTGTAAATTTGAGCTATTGTTTTCAGATGCTATCACCACAAGATGATGAGGACGACGACAGCCATCTTTGCATCAAATGCAACATGACCATCATCGGTCTTGACAACTACGTCAAACACAGAAAAGAACGCTGCGCCAAATGCAAACCCCAGCAGAAAGTCGAAATACCTATAGATTCCTTAGAACCTACCTACAACCTTGGAGCTGATGTGTTTTTTCAATCTTTAGAACTTCAAAGCAGCGTTAAAAAAACTTCTTTGTCTCGACTGACTCCACCAATACCGATTTCTAAAGCCAGCTTAGAGAGGAAGAATGTTCTTGTAGTGGCATCTACTTCCAGAGACATACAGACGATGAGTCCAGTGGAAAGTAACTTTAGAGGTGGTGATTGGATAGGTGGACACAGCTTGAGAATAGGCAGTAATGAGGACAACCAGACTAAATTGATAAACGCCGTCGCTAGTATAAGTGGCACTGTAAAAAAAGAAATACCAACATCCTCTTACAGTATTGGACCTTTTAACGATTTTAAGCCGGAGGATGAATCTGATGAACCAGAGGACTCGGAAGATGAAGAAGAAGAAGAGCCACCAACGGGTGGCAAATGGAAACCTCCTCCAAATTACACAGGAGGTAAGTGGAGGCCAGCATCACCAGACCATGAAGAATGGGTGATTAGAGAAGAACAGGAGCATACTGGCGGGAAGTGGAGACCGATCATGGCTGATGCTAACTATAGAGATGAAGATTATGACGCTCCTCCGCCAGGACATACTAAAGGAAAATGGGTACCAGGCCATGAGAAATCACAGATCATGCAAACTACTATACAGACAAAAGGCTCGGTTCAGTATTGGTGTGGACCATGCAATAGAAGGTTAGGTTCAAGAGCGGTTTATGAGAAACACCTAATGTCCAAGTTGCATATGAAGACAGTGCTACCGGAGAACGAGTTGGAGTTTTCTGGACATTTACAGCCATTAAGAACTACAATCGAACAGAGCAGCCGAAAATTACGATCTATTACCAAACCATCTTCCTCACAGGAAAATAATCTTGTGAAGACAGAAATTGAAACGAAGAAAAAGAGAAAACGGAAACTACGCTTTGTAAACTGCCCTGGCTGCAAATCAAGGGTTCGGTATCACTTGATGGGCAAGCATTTAATATCCCACTATCATTTTAGAAAAGCCTCCACGGTCCAAAACCAAGTATATCGCCAATTGATTCTAAACAACATTGATGTCATCGTCCATCAATCCCCGTTTCAATGCAGCCCTTGCAAATTTTACACGAATTGGCTCCCAAATTTCATGCAGCACTGGTCTTCGGAAGAACATAGTCAGAAAACATCATCCATGGACGGCAGACATTGGTGCTCCTTCTGCAAGTTCGAATGTGAAACATCAATGGATATGCTTCTTCATCTGTCCAGCGCTGACCACGGCGAGGTAGTGGCTGTGATCAATCGCTCCATGCCAATAATCATCAGAAAGAAAAGCATTCTCAAATGCGAGACATGCTACCGAGAGTTTCGCTATAACGCTGAAATTAGGCAACATTGTCAATTAACAGGCCATCAATTGACGTATACAGCTACAGATGCTTACCAGGAGCTCCACAATTGCCAGCAATGTGCAATGAAGTACAAATCCTCACTGTCTTTGGCCGCTCACCTCAAGTCAGTTCACAAGCAGAAAACTCACATGTGCTTGGTGTGTTCTAGAACCTTCTGCTCAGGAGACGAAGCGAAGCAACACAGGAACACGTCAGAGCATAGACTGAGAAGGAGGGCGAATATGAAAGCGCGTGGTTTGCCTGTCAAAGAAGTGAGCAAGAAATGCCCGTATTGCATCGAGAAGAAACTAGTGCTGGCCAATATT
Organism: Epinotia brunnichana; assembly: GCA_963854355.1. Taxonomy (NCBI): domain Eukaryota; kingdom Metazoa; phylum Arthropoda; class Insecta; order Lepidoptera; family Tortricidae; genus Epinotia; species Epinotia brunnichana. The sequence goes on along the minus strand of OY977943.1, from coordinate 4,736,119 downwards.
TTGGAGCTTAAAGACCATATTCGGAGGATGCATCCTAATAACAAAAAGAAGTAAGTGATTTTAGTATTTCATACACATAGTTGATATACTTGATATTGCTTTCTCAGTTTTAATTGTTTGGTACAGTCGCCATCACATACATGTGTACACTATAGGTGTTCAAAAATATCGGCACATGCCTTGAAAATAGAGGTGTGTTCCGATGTTTGTGACGTGCTTGTTTGCTCCGATGTATGTGATGGCGACACACATTGCCAGTCTAAATGGTTTTCGGCTTTAATAGGTGGTAGGTAATATGAACGATAATAGTATTTTTCACAATCGTGTTTATAATAGAGAGCTTTTTAGTCGAGTACCGTAGATTAAAAAGCTTAATTATAACACTATTGTGAACAATACTTTTTGTACGTGTTCATTAAAATTAATTTTCTACGAGTCAACTGAACTAATTAAACAAACTCGATACTGTTGAAACAAAGTGCAGCCTATCGCTCGTACGCTCGTTGATATCTTAAAATACATCAACGAGCGTACGACATCAACGAGTAAACTCAATAATCAAAGCGATTCTATTGGTCCAATTCATTACAGTTCGGTAAAGCAGCCACGTGATTGGTCGAATTTATTTTAGTTCTATTTTCAAACTTCTTTCGGTTGTCTAGAGCGTATCGAAACAGTTATTTCGGTTGTTTCGGAAGTAACAGACTATTCAACGATGAAAAGAATGACGTTGCAGTATTCTCTATGAAATCTTAATACACATATTTTAATCGTCGAGTACAAAAAATACATCTCCGATACAATAGCTCTCAAAAAGCTGATATGTTACTTGTATTCATCTGTTACTGTACCTAATTTTTGCGATCATGTTATAAAATCAATGAAAACAGGAACTAGAAGAGTAAAGACCAGTTTGTTCGTTCTTTCTTCTAAACGGAAGTGTAAAATATTATCCGTATCTAAACTATTAATTTTATAACCATAACACATTAAAGATACGTTTCTAACAAATTGCTTTTTTAACATCATCTAAAATAAATCGAGTTTCAATTAACGCGACTTCTCTTGAATTTCCTTAAATAAAACTCCTTACAACCCAAGTTTAAGCATATTTTCCTCTATTTCTATATGATATTTTCCAGGTGTCCAAAATGCGGGATGTCCTTCATCCTCCACCAGGAAGTAACCCTGCACATTCGCTCCAACGCCTGCCAAGTCCGGAACTGGCTCGTCCCCAGCTCCTCCTACAACCAGCTCTGGAACTGCAGCCAATGCCTCTTCACCACTGACTCCCAAGCTGAGTGCTTCTTCCACGAAGTCCTGCACATGACACCTGTAAAGGAAATCAGAAGAATTGATGAGCAAGAGAAGATTATACTGAAATACAGGTAATTTTAATATTAGTTGTTTGCGGGGTAGTTATGATCGGACTTATTACGATAGACGAGATAAAAGTGTTTCTTAACGCCTCTTAGTAAAAACATTACACTCCTTTTCGTTGGGCAGTCGTGTAAAAAGAGACAATGTTTATGCCAGCAACCGCATAGCTGAGTTAGAGACCCTGAGGCGTTTTAGAATTTAAAGTCAAGTTGCCCACATGTCTGCTCTAGTTTCTTATGCTTGGTTAACTCTATGCCGAAGTGAGCAGGTAAGTGGGCAGGGAAGTGGGCAGGACGGGCGTAAAATGCGGTATTACGCCCGTCCTGCCCACTTGCCTGCCCACTTCCCTGCTCACTTCGGCATAGTGTAAACCAGGCATAAGATCTCTGAGTAGGACAGTCAGATAGCTGTCGCTTTCTTCAAAACTATTGCCTACGTTACATTTTGAGAACCCAGACGGAGCCGCGGGGTAATATCGATATACCTGCAGACTCAAAGGGCGTAACAGCCTGTTGTTGTAATGGCTGTTACGCCCTTTGAGTCTGCAGGTATATACGATATATAGCATATATGTGTATCTATCCATCGTAAAGGTCTATTCTATAAACTGGTGAAAGAATTTTTGAAATCGGATGAGTAATTTTAGCTTTTACCCCCTACATCGAAACTTACAAATCTGCAACCCCACCCACACAGACTTTTCCTCCCTATATAGATAATTGTGCCATAAAGAAATAATAATTATTTATGTCTCAAGGGAGCAAAATGATGTATTTACTGCGAGGGCGATACATTGAATCCAGAGTGAAGCGAAGGATTCAAGCGTTAACGCCCATGCCGAAAATAATTTTGCTCCTGAGTGACACATACAACTTTTCACACAGATTACCCATAAAGAAAAAAAAAATTCGTTTTAATCGATTACGATGAAATTACAATCGATTATTTTATCAAGATCTGTGTTCAATTGGCATTGCGTAAATGCTAAATACATGCCAACAAATAAATTAAAAAAAGTAGCTTGAACAGAAAAGTAGCATTTTGCTCCCTCTCGTCGTGGACCAACACTTACTTTTCCGAATGAAACGTGTGAAATAGTTATTTACGATACAAGTGCAGAAAATAGGAAATTCGCAACGAGTCGTGATAAATTAAAACACGACCGAAGGGAGTGTTTTAAATCGACACGAGTTGCGAATTACCTATTTATGGCTCTTTAAAGTTTCGACATATGCACGGAAAGTGCTCTTTTCCGCACATGTGCGGAAAAGTAGCACAATGTGTACTGTAAAAAATATTTATTTTGTAGGTGTCCGCTATGCCCGAAGAGTTTTCGGAAGTCGTCCCTGCGTCTTCACCTCAGGCAGCATACCTGCGAACGGCCATTCATTTGTAAAGTGTGTGGAGCCAACTTTACACGGAAAAGCAGCCTTGTCAACCATGTGCAGAAAGAACATGAGACGCCTAAAGTGGTCAAAGAGGAACGCCAATGTGAGGGGTGTAAGAGGAAGTTTTCAAACACGTAAGTAATATAATAGGGTATTATCCTCATGTTAAAATTGATTACGTAGTGTTGCTAAATGAATAGTAAACCATTAAGTTATTGTAATATAGTGTCAATTACAAAATATAATTAAAATCATAAAAATATATGGACTTAGAAAGTTTAGAAAAAAATATATTTTTTTTTTATTGTCCGAGAGTAAATTAAATGTAGGTACCATGAGAATCCTTATACGCTTTTATAGAAACCAAAATTGTATGATAACTATGGACCTAAACGCAGTATTTCACGCCCGAAACAGCCATTTACTTGATTTTCCATATAACGATTCGTACCGACGTCACAATTCAACATCAATTAGTATGAAGCGTTTCGCCTGCCGCCAGCGAGGGTCCGTCTTTAACTCATATTTTTGGGTATTTGTGTTCTTTAATTGTAGTTGCTCCCACACAAACATTCGTTCCTCTCCAAAAACTGGTACGAATGGCATCGTAAAAAAATAGGAAACAAGCCTAATGAGTATATAGAATTTAACCTTGGGAGATGCAAATCAATCCAAATTACTTATAACACATTCACTGCCAAGAACCCCCCAGAGATAGCGAAAATAGCTTCCGTCTGATTATTTGCTTAGTAATTTTTCACACTGATAACACTGAAATTTTGAATTAAGATAGAAGGACCAACTACCACCAAGAATATTGCAACACATCCAAAACGTCGACGTAAATACATAAGTTTAATAATACGCGATTCAATCCCGTTTATTAAAAAGAATGATTTAAAATCAAGCAACTAACAATCAATAAGTAGGTACCTATAGGTATTAGAATGCTGAAATGATCTGTAAATAGAATGCTGAAATGAAGTATTCCTTTGAAGGAGTTTTCTTATATTAAGTCAGCTAGAGTTATATTTTCGTACAATAGTGAAATACCCCAAATAATCCCAACCCAACTAATTACGAACAACTCCATATATTATTCAAACAAATTCCAAAGCAAACTCCCAGTTTAGATATGACAATATTTTCGTCACTGGACTTCATAATCATAACACGTGTTGAACCCACAAATCCTGTTGTCACGAACAAAGTAAAGGAAATATATGAAACACCGCCGATTTGCGATGTCCACACCACAAACAAAAAAGTTCTAAATGACCTGCCACTGCATTACAACTTCAACCGTAATGTTATATCAATAGGGTTTAGATTGGATTTCTTTGGGTTCTGACACTTGTTGTTCGTTAATCGACGCTTGCGCAGGATGCACCGTGTCACACGTCACACAACTTCTTCGCACATATCGGGAAACATTCATAATTTGATGCTTGATCAGTCTTGGGGTGACACATGGGTAAAGGTAGGTACAGTAGGTCGGCTTAGACGAATAGAGTCTGTACGCCCACGCCCAATACGCCTACGTCTCATGACAACACGATAAAACACTCTGCAGCAGGTCCAGAAAGTTGTGCTGAGCAAGAATCAGAAGATTATCGCACCTAAAATTGGCCGAAAGTTTGAAAAATCCTTCAATTCCGGTCAAAATTGTAAGGGTACCCATCATAATATTTACGTCATGTGCCAACAGTACGAGACATGTGGCATCATTAAGCCCTTTAATCGTAGAGAGAGTAAAACTTAGTCTGTCAGTCCTGAAATGGCCGGAAGTACTTGGCAGACGTTGTCAAAGGTCAACTTTCTGGACCTGTTGCCATGCATTTTATCGTGTTGTCATGAGACGTATAGGCGTATTGGGACTGGGAGTGAGCTTCCGGATTAGAATAAAGAATACAATTTTGAGGAACATCAATATAATTTTCTGGTTTTTTCTTTGAGTAAGTGCCTATGTAGTGAATTTAGAATGTTAGGTATGTGTCTCCTAACGCTCCCTTGATACTTGAGTCTTGTAATATTTGTACCTGTTGCCTACAACAGCGCTACGAGCACTTTTCGCTATTTATGGAAAACACATTCACTGCCAGGAAAAGAAGCTACGGTAGCCTAGTGGTTCAGGCATGCGGCTGTCAAGTGGCGGTCGTGGGTTCGAATCCCGGCTCGTACCAATGAGTTTTTCGGAACTTATGTACGGAATATTTACCGTTAGCTTTTCGGTGAAGGAAAACATCGTGAGGAAACCGATCTAATCCCACAAAGGTCTAGTTTTCCCTCTGGGTTGGAAGGTCAGATGGCAGTCGCTTTCGTAAAACTAGTGCCTTATCCAAATGTTGGGATTAGGTGTCAAAGCGGACCCCGGGCTCCTTTAGGGGCACAGCCGGGAATAACGCTAGGAGGATGACATTCTAAGTAGCCGAAAGCGGCTACGGCGTAGGCGCCCCCTAGGCGGGCCCCTGGCAGTGAAATGGTTACTGACGGAAGTTTGCTTCGGACTACGGCTTAGCGTTCCAAGCATCTACATCGTGATAACTTTATTGGTATCCGATATACCTGTACTGTAGATGTATTTTTGTAACAATTAAATTACTGAAATAAACAGTTTTTTTTTTTTTTTTTAATTCCTTAAGTGATTTCTAACCTAAGTCGTGAACAGAAATACTAGTTTCCAATGCACTTCAGTATGGCGATTAAGAATATCTGGTTCTACTAGCAATTCAATAGCATTTAACATTATTTTAAATCGTTAAAAGCATTTACGGTCTCGCTCATATTTTCTTTTGCATAAAAAAACCTGTAGGGTGCCAATGAGTTATGATGATATACTTAACATGGAAAAAAAAATTACATCGTTGTAAGAATATGCTATTTTTTGCCGTAATTTTCACTCTAGGCAGCATTTAACCTATCTAAGGTTAGATATAGATAGGACTTGGAAAAAATATTTTTGTTCTCCTAAGCACCCTGTATGCTAGCTTTTATTGACCGAGCGAGCGAAGCGGATGATTTTCTCCGTTTCAGTTTGGGCAAAAATACATACGCGTGTCTGTCCGGCGGTTGTCCGGCTGTTCTCCTCTAAAGATCGTATTTGTCAACCGAGTCTCGAATGTTTGTGTATAGGTTCGCTATTTAATATGGCTTTTTTTGTCGCTTAAGTTTTAGGAAAAAAAAAACATCTACTTACAGTTCACAGAGCCACTTCTTTGTGCATTCAGTTCAAATCGTGTAAGTCAGACCAACATTTTTAAGTCCATTTGAGTTATTTATTGTAGGTACATTTGTCAAAATCAGGTATTTAAATATTTTTTTATTTATTTTCCGTAAGTAAAACCTATTTTACATTTTTTTTTTTTAAACTAGAACTAGTCCCTAAAAAGGTTTAAACCTGGTATGTACAGTAAGCGTCATATAGTTAGTAGTAGTCAACGTGGCCAAACAGTTCCCTACACCATAATACAGGGTGACTGGTAATTCGACCTATTCCTTGAAAGGGGTTATACTAGAGCTAATTTGCAACAATTAATGTCCAGTCAACCAGGGGTCGAAACTCGCTTGTTTCCGAGATATTCGAGCTTTTAGTTTGTATGAAAAAAAATCTCCTTGCAGGTCCTGGTGATTGTGACAAAAGTACTTCCATTTGGATGGTAAAAAAACATTTTTGTCACAATCAGCACTTTAAGGCTGCAAGGCGATTTTTTTTTTTCAAACAAACCAAAAACTCGAAAAATTAAAAAAAAACGTGTTTTGACCCCTGGTTGACTGGACATAAATTGTTGCAAATTAGCTCTAGTATAACCCCTTTCAAGGAATAGGTCGAATTACCAGTCACCCTGTAGATGGTGTTCCGAACTATTTGACTACTTTGGTTGTTAAACTATATGACGTTGGCTGTACCATAAAGCTAATCTGATGATGGACAACAAAAGGTGTGTTTGGGCTTTGGGCTCATTATAGGAACTTCTCAATTAGTAGGTACCTATGACTTAAATATAGTACGGACTTATTAGCTGTAGGTCAATCACGTAACGCATTGTACGCGCGGCTGACAGTAAAATCACAATCTAACTGTCATTTTTCCATATAAAATTGACATTTAGACCTTACAGACGCGCGTAAGAAAAGTTACGTGATCGACCCACAGACCTACTGTATCTTTCTCGCTTACACTATTCTCTTTGAGCATGATCCGCTGACGTGTTAACACAATACGGAAATAAATTCCTTCCTGCGTCCATCAAAGTATTTCGAGAAGATATTTTATTGTTCACACGTGGTGTGTGCTTGTTTTGCGGTTAGCGATTGGCTTGCGTATTGGATTAGATCGGGGTGCAATTCGCGATTTATTTGTTGTTTGAAGATTTGAAGCTTTTTTTTTACAACAACTCATCAAAATATATAAACACAATTACATGAACGTGTACAAAGCTTATACATATGTGAAAGGTTCTAAATTAAAAATAAAACATGTAATTTCACTTTTTAAAATGTAATAATCTAATCTATATTTTGTAAATCAAGTTGTAAAATACTAAAATACTTACTTTTAATGTATCTATAAATAAATTAGATCAGTAGTTAAGGGGCTTACAGCTCCCAATGACCTTCGATGTGTTACTGTCCGTTTTTTCGTGTTTTTTGTGGCTTACTGTATGAACAACAACGAGGTTTACTTACCGAAATAGTGTCCCATGTTCACTTCAATTCAAAACTCACCGTTTTCGAGATATATGGCACCAAACTTTAGCAGTTTTACAAGAAAATTAGTTAAAAATAAAAATCTCTCTTGAGTGGTTAGAGACGTCAATAAGGAACAGTTACAGTTAAATGTAATGTATAAAATTGCATATACAACATACTAATATCGAAAAGAGAGTTTTTTTGGACCATTTTGAATAAATCATAAAAAAAATATAGAAACATTTTTTTCTAAAAAGCTCTCTTGCAAAAGTAGATAAAGGATTGAAGAACCGATTAACGTTAGTGTTATAAATATATATATTGTTATGACGGAGGAATATCAACTCAAAACTCATCAAAACTAGTCAATTAGCGCTTGGAGCCCCTTAAGAACTAATTGACATACAAACAAACCTCTTGAAGAGTTTCGGTCTTCAAGGTTTTGCCTAGATGGGTATTATTGTAACTAGTATCAGGTATTTCTTTTTTTTGTCTTAATCAATAAATAAATAAAAATGTATAAATAGGTAGTCAGACAAGTGCGAGTGTGAGTGCCACCATTCTTTTATATTTTATTAGAAGCAGTTTTTTTTTTGTGTGAGGACTGAGGAAACTGAAAGAAGTAGGTAGGTATGAGGAAGTAAATAAATAATAATAAATATTTTTCCGACAATCTTACACACATCGAGCTAGTCCCAAACTAAGCAAAGCTTGTACTATGCGTACTAGACGACGATATACATATTTATATAGAGAAATAAATACTTAAATACATAGAAAACATCCATGACTCAGTATGTTGTTGTGTTCCTGGTGGTGAGTAAGGTCGCCAGAGCTCCCTAGGATGCGCTGTGGTGGGAGTGAGGGACCTGCATGTCTCTATCTGCCAACACAGCGAATCCTCAAGTGAATAAAGGGTTGGCAACGCGCTTGTGATTCTTCTGGAGTCACAAGTGTCCACAGGCTACGGTTTGTTTGCCACCGTCGTTGTATAAAAAAAAAGTATATTTGGCAAAAAAAAAAAAATGTGCGTTGAAGCTTTATAGTTGTCCCTATAAGGCTAAGGAATCTCTTCCAGTTATCCTTTGAGCAATTTAGCAGAGAGCATGAACTAAGAAATAGACAAACTATATAACACACGTGTATACAGAGATATAGATATTTGTTTACTTTTAACTATCACTCTGCCTACCCTTTTCGGGAATTAATTTGCCAGATTATGTTTATGTAAAGCAGGCCCCGTAGCATGGATGGCCTTTATCACGCGATTAGTGACAAGATAATAGCGTCGTCTCGTTCTGTCGAACGGTGTCAGCCAGGGACAGATGCTCTATCATGTCCTTTATCGCGGGATATGATCCATGCTACGGGCGGGGCCTGCTCTATATAGTTACAGGGCGCGTTGTTAAGTTAACAACCTAATTTTAAATACTGTAACAATTGTTTTTTGTTAGATTGGGCTTTGTTACCTATACATATATTCAATTTTAATAAGCAAGCAATGTAATGTTGTTACCAATACAACAAAACATAAACTTTGATGGTGTGACTAATTGCGAGTTGTTCACGTCACTATAAACCCGGAACAATAAAAATATGATCGCAGAAACTAACTGAATTTATTTGCAGTCACCAAGCTTTTTGTTTCTGTGATAAGAAAAAAATAACAAAGTTTTTATTGTGGCTTTGTTAGGCCATTTTTTTCTGAGTGTAGAACGTCTTCCCTAGAGACCAACGTCCACTAGAAATTCCTAGCGCTTAATCTAACTGTTCATCTAACGAACAAACACAATTACAACCGTCATCACAATTATCCAGCTCAATCACAACCGCGGTGCAGTTCCAACTGCGCTTAACTGCGTCCAACTGCACTAATGCACCATAACGCTAAGATACGACTTAAGTTTGATCATCAGTGGTCGTATGAGTCGATGGCTCGAGTTGTAATAGGGCGGTGGACTTAAGGACTTAAGACTACGCGGTGTAAGTAGGTATTAGTAGCTACTTCACAAAAAAGGAGGAAGTTCTCAATTCGGTTGTACTTTTTTAGGGTTCCGTAGCCAAATGGCAAAAAACGGAACCCTTATAGATTCGTCATGTCTGTCTGTCTGTCTGTCCGTCCGTATGTCACAGCCACTTTTTTCCGAAACCATAAGAGCTATACTGTTGAAACTTGTTAAGTAGATGTATTCTGTAAACCGCATTAAGTTTTTAACACAAAAATAGAAAAAAAAACAAGAAATTTTTGGGGTTCCCCATACTTAGAACTGAAACTCAATTTTTTTTTTTTCATCAAACCCATACGTGTGTATCAATGGACAGGTCTTTAAAAATGACATTGAGGTTTCTAACATCATTTTTTTTTCTAAACTGAATAGTTGGCGTGAGAGACACTTCCAAAGTGGTAAAATGTGTGTCCCCCCCCCCCCCCTGTAACTTCTAAAATAAGAGAATGATAAAACTAAAAAAAATACATGATGTACATTACCATGCAAACTTTCACCGAAAATTGATTTGAACGAGATCTAGTAAGTAGTTTTTTTTTAATATGTCATAAATCGTAAACCGAAATTTATTTAACGGAACCCTTCATGTGCGAGTCCGACTCGAACTTGGCCGCTTTTTTTAATTCAATTCAATTCAATTCAAAAATGTATTTCGGACATGTACATCCATATTTGTGGTTAGTAGCAATAAAAACACTTATTATTAAACTAATGTTAGTGGACACAAATTACAATGATAAATAAAATATTAACTTAGTACTAAAACTTACGCAGCCTAGATTGCCCGCATCCCATTCACATGCAGTTGCATCCAGTGGTGTTGGAACGGGCAATCCAGCCTGCCGGCCACAACGCGTAGGAGGCTGTTGGAGCTGGCGCGCACGCGTCGCATCAGGGATGCCGCACGTTTACGCAAAATGGCGTGAAAACCATCAGTCCGGGCCTCCGCAAACATACCTGATGCACTGCAGTAGCGCGGCAGTCCCATCAGCATCCTGAACGCGTTGTTGTACTGTACCCTTAGGGTATTAAGGGTACTAATGGAATATCTGACCCACAGGCTGCACGTGTAGAAGCTTTGACAGTATGCCTTAAAAAGTGTTACTTTAACTTGCTTCGTACAACGTGCAAACCTGCGGGCCAACATATTACAGCGGACTGCCATGGATCGCCTCTCCCTCTCCATATCCACTCCATCCGACAGGTCTTCGGTCACCCAGTGTCCCAGGTATTTAAACTGCGAGACTTGCTGAAGTGCAGCTCCGTATAAATACACTGGTGGCACTGTACCAACGGTCCCACTCTTTGGTTTAAAAACCATGAGGTCGCTCTTTTGCACGTTATACCTGAGACCATGGGCGACCGCATACCTCTCACAAATCCCGAGCAGCTTCCTAAGTGCACTAATTGATGGACTCAACAACACCTTTAATTTTTTTTACCTTTTTTTAATGTGTCTACCTCACAACTCCGGCATTTATGTACCGATTCGTACAATTCTTTTTTTAGTTGAAAGTATATGCTTCTAGGCTGGTCCCATTGTTTTCAAAACTCCAGTTGGGTGATGGAAACCATGAGGAATTGAGGGAAGTCCTCAAATATATTAGGCACGCGTGTAGTAATTTCGGTATTATCGGTGATGATGGAGACCACAGATGGCTTGTGGAACTTCTCAATGGTGTACTTCAAACTATAGAAATACGTCACAGATTCTGATATAATTCAGTTGAAATAGCAAACAATGAAGTGCCAAAGGTGATTCTGAGATCCTCCATCCACATAATTTTTTTTTCTCTAATAATCAACGCATTTGCTCTCGGAAATCAGTTCATGTGGTATAAATTGAAATAGAAATGTGGGAATGTTCATGTGACTTGGCGCCTGGCGGAGTACTGAATTGAAGTCGGTTAAAACTTTGTTTTTAAAGTAAGTTATATAGCTATTGAAACGGTTTTTTCCGTTTTCCACGTTTGTCTGAATTTTTTTTAATGAAAAATGCTAGTTCTTACTTTTTTTTTTCTATGGTGTGTTTGCCACTGTTTCTTTATCTGAATCAACAGTACTTAGGTATAACTTAAAAGAGTTAACTTGATGAGACCTTGTTCCTATAACGTGAGTACGCGCTACGCGCTCGAGTCTCAAGTTAACTCTTACGTCGTTCGCGCCGCGCCGTTAACTAGTTTTACCTAATATTTAGTATTAAATACCTACACAGAAATGACACTTACAACTTTGTATTAACGTTCAATTTAGCTTGTATTCCTTTCACCAATCAAAATGCTCACATATCACGACATAATATTTGTATTTAACCAATCACAGACATTCTCACATACATACGTCACAGCCACGCCTCGCTTGACACTTGCATTCAGAATCCTAGACGACGACATACAACCTCTGTAATTATAAAAGAAATTATAAGCATTTTCGAAGATCCAGTTTCAATCTTTCAATCATCTTCTTGCTTCTGTAAGGAACACATTCCCCATACCTGATAGACACCTACAAATGAAGTAGAGGTACGTCGCCATCACATACATCGGAGCAAACAAGCACGTCACAAACATCGGAACACACCTCTATTTTCAAGGCATTAGAGTGCATGTGCCGATATTTTTGAACACCTAAACTAAAGTGTACCTATGTATGTGATGGCGACTACCTACGGTGTATTTTCCAATTTATAAGAAAACGTAAAAGGTAACGTTTTAAAAGACCTCGAGAAATAGAACCTTTTTTACAAGCTTTTATTTACTTTCACCTGTCCCGTTGTCTGTCTGTCCGTCTGTCAGAAATCAAATCTTGAAAGTTAAATTTGACCCACTTCCCGATTTCCGAAAGAGCTGAAATTTTGCATGCATATATATATCTCGCAAGACAATGCAATATTATGATGACATGGAGCTGATCTGATGCTGGTGCTGGAAGGTGGCCATGGGAACTCCGCAATAAAACGACACAACCCCATCGAGTTTGGGCTCGTTAGAACCGTCTTAATGAGTAGTTGATGATAGTATGCAGAAAAGTACAGTCAGCAATAAAAGCATGTACCTACCAAAAATGAAACTATTCACAGAAACGTTTTTAATACAAGGTGAAACGGATCTACGAGTGTAAATTTTACTGGTCAAAAGGCTAAATGTAAATTTTTTTTTAAGACTTATCGGACTTTAAACTGCCATATGAAGTTGCAAACGAGTGAGAACGACAAGGTACTTAGGTGTTCAGCAACTTATGTTATGAGGCCGACTTACTTACGTAGCTAGTTTCGTAGCAAGAAAAATATTTTTTTACATAACTGGTTACGTAGCGTTGGTTTCGTAGGCGACCAAAGGGTTCGTTATATCATAAATATTTTTGTTCTATAAAATAAAATAAATGAATAAATATTTGCGGACAATCTTACACAAATCGACCTAGTCCCAAACTAAGCAAAGCTTGTACTGGTACTAGACGAAGATAAACATACTTATATAGATAAATAAATACTTAAATACATATAAAACATCTATGACTCAGGAACAAATATTCATGCTCATCACACAAATAAATGCCCTTACCGGGATTCGAACCCAGGACAGGACCTCTTGCTTCGTAGGCTTCGTAGGGTCACTTGACCAACTAGTCTGAAGCGGACGTCAGAATATGGTTATTATAGACTTTCAGACAGCTTGATTTGAAATGAGAATAGTGCTATACAGCTGGCTGGACGTCTATATAACACAACACCACAGTGCAAGTACTACCTATATGTGTACTGTATGTATAAGTATGCTTGCTATCATCTGTCCTGTGCACTCAGTGGATTCCCTGCATTTCCTGGCCGCCGTCCACGGCGCTAACTGATGTTATTGCCAGCATGTTTATTGGCTAGCTTTGTCCACTGTTTTTTGCTAAGTGACGGGTGAGAATGCGACTTTTCTGTTTCAAAAATCTTACAAGACGTTTTCATGCATTGTTAATTTAATATCAATTTGGATATTTTGGATCTTTGTAATCGGATTAATAGTTACCTACCTAGTTCCGGAGATAAGGTACCCCTTGATGATGATTTCGTTGTGATTTTTGGCTGTTCCCCTAAAGGTTGCAGTTCTCAATATATTCTCGTGTAATTTTGTGAGCAGGTTATATCCATCTATCCATCTATCCATCTATCCATCCATCCATCCATCCATCCATCCATCCATCCATCCATCCATCCATCCATCCATCCATCCATCCATCCATCCATCCATCCATCCACCCATCCATCCATCCATCCATCCATCCATCCATCTATCCATCCATCCATCCATCCATCCATCCATCCATCTATCCATCCATCCATCCATCCATCCATCCATCCATCCATCCATCCATCCATCCATCTATCCATCCATCCATCCATCCATCCATCCATCCATCCATCCATCCATCCATCCATCCATCCATCCATCCATCTATCTATCTATCTATATCTATACGCCATTCTCCCCGATCCTGTGCTAATCTCATCCACTGTTTGCTTCCTGTTCGGCAGATATCATCGGTCCATCGGGCTGGTGGTCTGCCCGCTGACCGTTTCGATGACCTTGGCCACCATTTAGTAACCCGTTTTGTCCATCTCCCATCGTTTCTCCTCGCCAAGTGTCCCGCCCACCCCCACTTTAAGTGTGTAATTCGTTTGCCGACGTCCGCTACTTTCGTTCGGCGCCGGATTTCAGTGTTAGGGACACGATCTACAAGGGAGATGCCTAACATGGTTCGCTCCATGGCTCTGCGCCACGTTCATTTTGTGCAGTACTCCCTTGGTGAGTGCCCAAGTTTCCGTTCCGTATAAGTAAGGGTAGGCAAGACACTTGGTTCTTAAGGCACTTTGGGATTTTGGACTTTAGGACATCCGCCAGGTTACTGAACGCAGCCCATCCTAGCTGGATTCGTCGAGCGACCTCTTTCCCAGGTTCTATACTAGTAATTATATGGAATGTTTTTATTAATTCAGTGTCTCAAAATAGAAATATATATTTTTTGGAAAAAAAATCCCACTTGTATTAGGAGACTAGTATTAGTAGGTATAAATAATTGAACGTTTCGGATATTATTGGTTCATTAAAAAAACTTAACATAATTTTAGAATTACTCAAACTTTTTGACCTACATATTTTGATTAATATGTCCATTTGCAATGTAATTATTCAGGTACTTTGTTTTTTCAGACACGAGCTACAGATACATTCTTGCCATCAGACAACGACGGAACTCCTATGCCCTTACGAGCAATGCGGCTACGTTGCTTCGACTCCTAAGCAATTCTCTAAGTACGAATAAATTCTAACATTATTACCATTTATCAGCAATAAATTAGCTACACTTTTACTAAATAATCCATAACCAATGAAATATTTTAATTTTGAATTTAGCGCCATCTAGCGCCATCTTACCGAAGCGTTTATATACGAAACTCTTAACAAACGGTATAACACCTTACAAACGATTCCTGCCGTTGTCAAAACTCAAACATAGATGGCGCTGATATGAATTGTATTGCTAACGCTCACTAGATGGCGGTTTTATAAACAAAAGTTTATTCAACCGCTTAATAATTTTAAACATTTCAGGCATTACGCGACTCACGGCGAACGACTGAAACACTTGAGCTGTCCTAAGTGTTCGTTCAGGACTGACCAGAACAGCCATCTGAAGAGGCATCTCATATGCCACGAGGCTCGGAAACCGTATAAATGTCCACATTGCGATTTTACTTGCGCAAGCTTGGTAAGATTATTAGTTTTTTCCCGATGGAAAGTATGGGGATCTTTCAAAACCATTGTAGTGACACATGCACGATTTGATATCCTCGGAGTCCATCGGTCCATTTGCTACGTACAATTTAAATAAGCCTTATAACAACTGTAGCGGTTCCGACTTTTTGAACCTTCTGTAGTTAATTACGACATCTATAGACTAAAAGTCACCAATCATTTTAGTAGCGGAGAAGCTGAAAACACCGCTCAGAATCTTTAGAGTCTACTCACTCTACTCAGCGTGCAGCGTTTGCGTAAGAGATAAGATGAATACTTACAACTTGTAAGTACTCATCTTATCTCTTACGCAACAAGTCAACGCATTTAAGAAGAGCTCCGGGTGGCATATAAAAACTTTGGCCGTCGGGGCTCTTTTTGCGTTGACTTATAAATAAATAAATAATAAATTTATTCACAGGCGAAACATTACCCAAAATACAAATACAAGTTTGACAAGATACTTAATTAAAATTAAAATATCTCAACTACTCTCGAGTTACAGTGTTGTTTGTTATTTATTAGACATTATCTAATCTGTAATCTATCCTTGTCTCACAGGAGAATCTCCGCAAGCACGCCCTAAAACGTGCGCACCGCGGCCTCCCACTCTACATATGCGCCTGCGCAGACTGCGGTTTTGGCGCCGACACAGCTTCAGCGCTGCGCGCGCACCTCGTCACTGCACACGGCGAGCATTACGACGCGCGGTCTGCTGTTGAAGCTGTTAAAAGGCATCTTATGACAGAATAATGGTTAAAACGTGCTAAATAAAAATAAATTTTACATTGGACCTTGTAAAATGCTTATAATAAGCATGCACATTTATACCCTGAGAACTGTATGGTTTCGCTCTATGAAAACACAACAATATATCGATATCAGCCATATTTTACACCATAAAATAGGTTGGGTAATTTGACTAAATGTTCATTGATAATCAACCTAAATTTATTACCGCAACGGTAAAAAAATATGAAAATAATCTTTATAAATTCCGTAAAAATCAGGCGAAAATGGTATAAACTTTCTTTACTTTATAAAAAACTTCCGGTCCATAAAATTATTGACTTTGATAGTAAAAGTTTTTTTAAAATAACATATAAAAACCGTATACAAATAATTAGCCTGATATTGAATTATTTCCAAAAAACCGTAATTTTCTCCTAAAACCTAAGGAAGGTAAACAGACTAAATAATGAGATTTGTCAATTTTTTTGAGTCAACCTGCATATATTACCTATGAAATTATCATCGTGGTAGAGCGGCGCCACCGTCTTAGCAAAGGAGAGCCGTTTTGATATTCAGTACATGTTTTACTTACATCACAAACCTTTATTTTGTATCTGATCAGTGATGTTTCACTGATTGTTTGTTGTGAAATGTAAACTTTAATACAATATATATTAGTTACTATGAAGATAAAGTCCTTCAAATGGCATTTTTTTTCATCACCATTACCGGTGTTGACACCTAGCGACAAGTTACTGAACTAGCCAAGAGCAATTGTGTTGCATTGCATAGCATATAACAAGCTTAACAACGCGGCAACGGTTATCGCTAGATGGCAGGCAGTGTACAAATTGTACCGAATATCCTTTCCTTTTGTAAGTATATTCCATGCTCAAAGTAAAGCATTTTAAATCACTCACTTAGTCTTAATATTCCAAATTTTATTATTTTAAAATTATTAATTATTATTTTTCCAAACTAGCAACATTCACATCTCACATTCACACCAATTCATTATTACAAGTGGCAGAAGTTGGAACTAAACTTAACGCCCACGTTAACAGCTTTTCACGTATACGCTAGCGCCACGGATAATTGCAATGAAACGCCATTTGAGAGCTAAATGCAAGAACGAGGGAAAAATAATCACTCGTGAGATGTCATTGTGTAGTGACGTACGTCGCTTTTAAAACCAATATAATTTAAAGTCGTAAACATTGCTGACTAAAAAATAACCTATATTGCCAGTGTTTTTGTATTACAGTGATTTTAAAGTACATTACATAATTTTATTGATTATTTTGTGTGCAAAATTTTGTGCGTGCCTTGGATTTGTTTTTAATAATGACTGTTTGCTGAAAAATCGATTGAGAAAATGTCTTTAAAGGTATGTAGCTAACGTAATTTGTTTTGCTTATTTTAGTTGACCTTGCGTATCGTTTTACGGATAGGTATTTCGTTGTTTTACTTGTTAATACTGCGTTCCTTGTTTTAATATTTATTAAACCTACCTACAAATGTTTATTTAATCTAAGATGCTGAGTATTTTTTATCACGGTGCGTAGGCAAGTACCGTGGTATTTATTATTTTACCTAGGTATTGTTTCATTTTTTGGTTCCAGAGTTGCGAAACTGACGACAACTTGTACCTACCTAAGTACCTATGTTATATTGAACTTGGTCTCATTGAAAACTATAATATAAATATACCTATTGAAGATTGAAGGCTCAAGACTGTTTTTTTAAGTACTTTAGACTGAAAAAAAATCATAATACCTACATTTTTTAAAGATCGAAAATTCTCATGACAAGTCTTTCTAGACAATTCTCATAATGTTTATATTTTGTAGTAGGAATAATAAAAACTGAGTTTTTTTTTCTAGACGCGTTATAGGTACTTACTACGATATACGAGTATACCTAAGTAGTAGTTAGTATGTCTTGCCGTTCAGCCTGTATCTATAGAACGGTACCCCTATGCTCTGGATACAGACGCATTCATGAGCGAGACATGAGAAATAGGTAAGCAGGTGACAAAATGTGTAGACAGCTACAATGTTTATTTAATCAGATTAAACGTCTAAAAGGTTTAATTCACATACCTATTCACTTTTAAATCAAAAGTTTAATTGAATTAATCGATCCAATATTAAAAGTACCTAGTCCATAAAAACGTACTTTGTAGTGCGGCCGCCAAGTCCTTTATTCCGATATAATTTGTTGCGAGCTAGGAAGGCCATTTCGGCTTTTCTGGATACCTAACCCACCTGGCTTTGACGAAAATACAAATGAACATAGTTTACTTTCCAAAACAAAGTTTTAACAGACTTGAAATCAGAAGCCAAATCGCTTCAAGTTTGCCTATAAAATTTGAAGAGTTCCCTCGAATTCTCCAGGATCCCATCATCAGAACTGGAGTTTCGTGACAACGGGACCAAAGCTTTCAAACAAAGATTTTTTTTTCAAATCGGTTCTTAATTTTTTCAATTCTTTATTTGTTTCGGACTAGGTAATGTCCATAAGTTGTTAGTATACAATCACGAATTATGACTAAGGTTAGTATTACAAATTAATTTAATCCTATAATCCTAATGGAGTTAGATGCTCCATCCCCTAGCATACCTTAAATTACCGAGTTATCGCGTAACAAACACACATGAAAAAAAAATACAGATGAATAGAGAACCTCCTCCTTTTTAGGGTTCCGTAGCCAAATGGCAAAAAACGGAACCCGGGTCGGCATTCGAATTTCGCATTGTAGGGAGGAGGGGGGGGGAGGGTGTCATTTTATAGGGGTTGCTCACCCCTTTCAAATGACACCCAATTTGTGTCTAGGAGACGCGTAGTTTTTTTTTTATACGTGTTTAAAATTTTATTTAGTACATAATTAAAATCAAAAATGGCCGAGATATTTGACCTTAAAGTTGGGAAGATATTAGGACAGGTCGGTGTAGGTTACGACGACGAGCGAAGCGATGAGGAGTGTTAGGTGTACTGCGACCCTAAGCGCGCGAGCCGAGCGAGCGAAGCGAGCGTGCCGCGGTAACGGCCGGCGAAGCGCTAGAACCGAGTTTTTTTTGAATTTATAGTTTTCCCAATATTAAAAAAAATTCTGCCCCCTTTGCTTTAGGCGGACCGTTTCCACACAGAAAAACCGTTAATTTGGTTATTATTTTGTAGGTGGTGGTACAACTGATTAAAGCTATAAATCATATATATAAAATATAATAAAATTATTTCATTTCTAAAGTATACAATTTTGAGTTTACCCACCCCCAAAAACGAATAATTTGGTCGTAAGTCCACTCATTTGGTTGTTTTATTGAACATAACCTCAAAAAATAAAAAAAATATTTTTGTGGTATCTATTGATTTCCTAACTTTGGGGAGGGGTCAGGGGGGTTCCTACCCCCTCCCTCCTCCCCCCTAACCCCACAATGCGAAATTCAAATGCAACCCCCGGAACCCTTATAGATTCGTCATGTCTGTCTGTCTGTCTGTCTGTCCGTCCGTATGTCACAGCCACTTTTTTCCGAAACTATAAGAGCTATACTGTTGAAACTTGGTAAGTAGATGTATTCTGTGAACCGCATTAAGATTTTCACACAAAAATCGAAAAAAAACATTAAGTTTTAGGGGTCCCCATACTCAGAACTAAAACTCAAAAAAAATTTTTTCATCAAACCCATACGTGTCTATGGATAGGTCTTCAAAAATGATATTGAGGTTTCTTATATCATTTTTTTCTAAACTGAATAGTTTCCGCGAGAGACACTTCCAAAGTGGTAAAATTAGTGTACCCCCCCCCCCCTGTAACTTCTAAAATAAGAGAATGATAAAACTAAAAAAAATATATTACCATGCAAACTTCCACCGAAAATTGGTTTGAACGAGATCTAGTAAGTAGTTTTTTTTAATACGTCATAAATCGTAAACCGCAATTTATTTCACGGAACCCTTCATGTGCGAGTCCGACTCGCACTTGGCCGCTTTTTTTGAAGTCGGTTAAAAATACAATATTGGGTGCTGGCCCCAAACCGTCTCCAATCGTAAGCGGTGTTCTTTAAAATCTGTATGTATGGAAAGTTTGAAACGTTTATATGGAATGACATGAGTGACAACTGTAATCGTGAGTTGCAGCAACCCGCCCTTATTAGATGTGATGTGTCGTTCATGTAAAGGTTCTGACGGAAGACCAGCGCTGGCCTTCTAGGTTAGCACCATGCTGAGTCGGGGCCTTTTCGTGGACCCTGCTATTTTTACGTTCTGTGTTTTGTTTTTTACACTACATTGTTTTGTCCACTAATAAATGTTTTCTTTCTTTCTTTTTTCACGAGGGTATTCCTGATCCATATGTATGTGTGATATCGTAACTCGGGTATATTTCCGGAAACAGCGCATTGACTTTCAAAATAGAGAGGTAGGGCACAGCGGAATGTCATCTCCTTCGTATGTGGAGCAGCCCAACTGGGGAAGTACCTCCCATTAAGACCGCAGCCATAATAGCAACACAGCTTTGTATGCTATGACGCATGTGGTGTTGTGTTCCTGGTGGTGAGTGTCCATAGGCTACGGTACCAGCTTAACATCAGGCAGGCCGTAAAATAGTTTGCCACCGTCGTTGTATAAAAAAATAATTTGTCATGACATGAACCTAGGACTATCGCAACCTTTATCTCTGTCTTTCAAAATGAGAACGCTAGACTTGCCAGAGACAAGAAACAGAGGCACAACATTTTTTTAAATTTACATACGAGCCCAGCCAGGCGCGGCTCACTCGCGATTTGTGTTTATCGCTACAAGTACATGCCGGTCGCCCCTTCGAAGGGCTCTATTCAGTAGCAGCCACGCGTTGGGACGGGACGCTCGCACGGGTCGCAGCGCGTTGCATGCGATAGAAAGGGATGGCCACATTTAGGCACGTTTGGAGTACCTAAACAGGAAATTTGTTAACAGAGAACCTTCTGTACGTAGTACTATTACTTATTCTGTGGCCCAGTTTAAATATTTGCGAAAAGCCATTTATTGCCGCAGATTCAAACTAGGTAGGTAGTCTGTCAAAACTCGTTTAACCGGATGCAATCTTCGAATCAATCACAATTTAATATTGTAAATAATATTTTATTGCAACCACAGCTTTGCATAGTATACACATATCTATATCTAAGTAGTTATGTTACAAAAACAACTTCATTTAAAATAAAGCGTTTGTCCATAAAATAACTTTTAATTCGAGGTGGGTCGATTGTGTTTACCACTAGATCTTTAGTGAATAATATTGCATTTTTTTCCAAAACAATTTTTTGCGCTTTATACAGCGCAAACGAGAATTGAACACACGATTTTTTTCTACTTTGCAAAGTTTAGGGTTAATACTACTCCTTAAACTATGTATAGGTATTTAAGGTAATTGTTTTTAATAATTCTAATATTTTCAAATCAAAATTAGGTTACCCTACACACACCTCGATTTCTGAAATTGAAATTGAATTGAAATTATTTATTTGCATAGGCACAGTAGAGGGATGTTCAAATATATTATGGTCATGTGTGCAAACATAGACAAATCAATTAAATTATTAAAATATAAAACAGAAATTAAAATTACTGTACCTACAATGTCGTTTAATTAAGATTTTTTATTACATAATAGGCATACGTAATCTTAATAATTGTCTTTTGTTATAGAACTATAAACTAATTATGGCTCGTTGGCTCGTGTCTTCCTGTTAACTTCTTATTCTGAAAAACCTGAGCCAGTTCTTGTGAACAAAGCCTGACCTTTCGAAGACTGGCCATATTTATAGTTACGATAGCCTGCGATGAAGCCCCGATGTCGCCAATTATTTATTAAAGGCATTGCTAAACCGGTCGGGGGTGGCTGTCTATATCTCCTACCTTTGACTACATCAAGTCTCCTTAAATCTGTACGCGATTATAGGATTTAAGCTTCTAGCAATTAGCAGCATAATGGTGTGTTAAACAATGCACTTACGGCATTTAGTTCGGTCGCGGTGACCTGACGCTCTTCCAAGCCGCTGAACCGAACTATTTTGCCGCGGCCTGTCAACTTTCATTATCTACTAGATGTTTGTGTATAGTCAAGATAAATTATTATTTCGCGGTGATCACATCATGAGAAGAAACGTGTCAACTTGGGTTCTTTGAACAGTTTAATCCACGGAATATAACGTATTTAGTGGTTTGTTTTTATTATTTCCGTGACGTGTAAGTCCATTTTTAGGGTTCAGTAGCCGAATGGCAAAAAACGGAACCCTTATAGATTCGTCATGTCTGTCTGTCTGTCTGTCTGTCCGTCCGTATGTCACAGGTCACATCCACTTTTTTCCGAAACCATAAGAGCTATACTGTTGAAACTTGGTAAGCAGATGTATTATGTGAACCGCATTAAGATTTTCACACAAAAATCTAAAAAAAACATTAAGTTTTAGGGGTACCCATATAAAGAACTGAAACTCAAAAAAATGTTTTTCATCAAACCTATACGTGGGGGGTATCTATGGGTAGGTCTTCAAAAATGATATAAAGGTTTCCAATATATATTTTTTCTAAACAGATTAGTTTACGCGAGAGACACTTCAAAAGTGGTAAAATGTGTGCCCCCCCCTGTAACTTCAAAAATAAGAGAATGATAAAACTAAAAAAAATATATGATGTACATTACCGTACAAACTTCCACCGAAAATTGGTTTGAACGAGATCTAGTAAGTAGTTTTTTTTAATACGTCATAAATCGTAAACCGCAATTTATTTTACGGAACCCTTCATGTGCGAGTCCGACTCGCACTTGGCCGCTTTTATACATCTATAAATTTAGCGTTAGCATATAACTGAAAAAAAAATCTGTTCAAGATGTATAAATACATGCAGAATGCAGATCCGATACTGTCAATCTACATGATTTAGCATTCCTTTAGCAGTGTATTAAACGAAAGAGAAGAAAGTAAGTTGATGATTAATTAATGTTGTTCTGATAAGGCTTTTATAACCTGTATATAACCAGTAATCTCATTGCAACAATAAATTACAATCACGCAAGCAAAGTCCTTGTATTAACGCTAAATCCGATGATACAGCTTAAACTATATTTATGTCCGCCAATATGTCTAAATCCACGCCAGACATAGTAGGTCGTCTAAAAATAAGAACTGCCATTCACGTGCGAAATGTCGAGACAGACACATTGTGCTGGATCACTGGACATATAGCATGCATGGCCTGTTTTATATTGAGATTTATTGCTGTAACTGGTTTGATGGGTTGGGTTATAAATAAAAGGATCTGGGAACATTTGCTGCTGTTATACGGTTGTGAAACCTGGGCAGTGAAAAAGACGCACGAACAAAAACTCCACACTACAGAAATGCGTATGTTACGATGGGCCGGCGGAGTTACACTCAAAGACAAAGTGCGCAACGAGTATGTCCGTGGGAGTTTTAAGGTTGCTAAAATAGCTGACAAGATAAAAGAGTCCAGGATGAGGTGGTACGGTCATGTGTTGCGACGAACGGATGACCATGTCGTGAAAAGTGGCTATCCATGGCTACAAAAAAGAGGGGAAGATGAAGACCTCCAGCCACCTGGATGACGAATGTCCAGAGAGACATGAAGGAGATGGGCCTTACTACAGAGGACGCACAGGACCGGAAAAAGTGGCGCCGCATGATTGGGAAAGCCGACCCCGCGTAACGGGATAAGGCGAGGCCAAAGAAGAAGAAGAGATCTGGGAACATTTTCAAAACGTTTTGCAGTAGATCTATCTACTTCAGCATTAGTCTGCGTTTTAGGCCATATTTTTTACCAAACTGGAATAAGGCTTAATCTGAGCATAAGTAACAAACGTGTATTTTATTTAGAATAATTTTCACCTATCCTTTTATGATTTGACATACCTATGCGGCAAACCCATTCAATAACTTGCTCTGTGGATGAAGATAATGAGGATGTCACAGTAGGATACTTATATTGGATCTGGATTACGAATATTATATTTTACTAGCTATGAGTAGTTTAAGTGATTATTATTAATAACTATAGATATAGATGATGTGATGTCTATTAAAGTTTACCTTGCAATATAAATAACCATTATACGGATAATCGCGGCTTTCAATCTGACCTCTGTAAGTTGGAGCACTTTGAACTTCAGCATTATCTTATCTTTTCTTATCCAGATGAAGGACCTTTCGGGTGCACTTCGACCTAGTGGGATCTTTTGTGCATTAGCCCTATCCTTTCTAAGGGAGCACCTAGAATTCATTTGGTTGCTGCGGATGGATAGCCGTTATATACCTACCAAAGTAATTCATTATTTGTCTGGCAAGGGCATGAACTTCAGCACGTAAATAAATCAACGATAAGCTTAACGTGTCTAAATCTTAAATTGATAAAGAACACTGTGTACTAATCCCAAATCTCTCAGATTGTTAAGGTCAAATCCCCAACCCCAAGTACTTTAAAGCGCACGATTAATCTTTTATTAAAGGTCAGACTGGGCGAGAAGTTTATCAACCTTATGATATTGCGCAAATTTGAATGACCGATGTTCGTTGTCGCCCAATTTAAATACTTATTAGGCATTATCAATAATCATTATTATTGTCACATGACTAATGTCGTTTCTTCGTTCAGTAATGATTTTTAATCATTTCAATCACTACAATGTCAATAGTAAATACGTCATTACATGAAAGTAATGTCATTATTACTGGCAGTGTCTAGATCACTTAAAAATTTTATTGACACAAGATTGCAGTCCTTTCCGATCTGGGAATTCAGCTGCAGCCCAGCTGTCGAAAACTACGTACAACCTAGACATTTACGGGTATGGAATTAAGTGATTCTATTTTTTTTCCCACCCACGATGCTTACACTTATTTCGCAACAATGTAGGTACTTATATTTTAATTGTATGTTTGGCATATGTGTCACATGATAGGGACTCAGGGTATTCATAACACATCTCAGTACCTAATAATCTATATATTCGCACTAAATGTATGGTCATTAAATAAGATAATTTGTGTACACAAATTGTTTAGGTAAAAAGTAATATCAATAATATAATTCCAGAAGATGTTTGATAGTCGCGCAGCAGTTAAAGCTCCGTTCTTGCTCATAAGTACCTAACCTACGTATTTGTCAAAAATAAACATATGCTCATTATGCTTCTACTATGAAAAACGAAGTTACGACTCTTAAGAAAAATAAACTTACTGGACTAAATATCAACTCCACAGTCTAGTGGCAACAGGAAAAACATGCATGTATTTTACTTGTAACTGTTGGACAAGTAAAATCCATCAGCTTGCCATTGTGAGAATGTCTACCCCAGATAACAAAGAACACATCGGAGACTGTCTGACACTGCCATCTAAATAACTGTCTACACTTGAACATACTCGGAATTTGTTAGAAACGCATAAAACCTCGAAGTGGCCAGCGACTGTCTGTGCGACTTCTAATGACATTAAAGGGTGTTGCGAGTGTCTCCAATCCAGGGTTGTCGCTCGAAAACCACAGAGGAAATGTGAAGGATTTTCTAACTGCTGATTGTTAATAGGGAATAACGCAAAATTCTGCGTAGGGCAACACTAGCAGATTAGGCATTGTATCCCGTTCCCACTTGCGGTATTGCATGTCTGACACTGCCATCTAAATAACTGTCTAGACTCTAGACTTAAACATGCTCGGAATTTGTTAGAAACGCATAAAACCTCGAAGTAGCCAGCGAATGTCTGTGCGACCTCTAATGACATTAAATGGTGTTGCGACTGTCTCCATCGCTAGGGTTGTCGCTCGAAAATAACAGAGAAAATGTAAAGGATTTTTCTAACAGCTGATTGTTAATTGTCTTTACGGTTTTTAAAGGAACAAACCTCAAATAATTCTAATATGAAGTTGCCAAGGTGTAATGGGGTCGCCAAGTGAAAATGTATCCTAATCTCTAATGTAAACGATGAAGTACATTCCGATACTTAATAATCCAAAAGTACCAAAAGTCACACAATAATTTACTTTAAAAAAAAGTTTTAACCGACTTCAAATCAGTAGCCAAATTGCTTCAAGTTTGCCTATACAATTTGAAGAGTTCCCTCGATTTCTCCAGGAACCCATCATCAGAACTGGATTTTGGTGACAACTGGACCAATCTGGAAGTATATGCTTTTAAACAAAGAAAAAAAATTCAAATCGGTTCATAAATTACTGAGTTATTGCTTAACAAACACACAAAAAAAAAAGAGACGAACAGAACCTCCTCATTTTTTGAAGTCGGTTAAAAAAGAAACTAGTGTCACCGTGTTCTACCCTTCAAGTTGCGCTCTTTTTGCTAATGAACAGCCTAATTTGATGGCGTTGGGGCCAAATATACCTATGAAACGAACCAACACTGCAAAAAAAAAAAAACACAAATCGTTTCAATAAGGCTACAACTAAGCTCCCCATTTCGGAAGCCATATTAAAAAAACCGGCCAAGGGCGATTCGGACTCGCGCACGAATGGTTCCGTACCATTATCAATAAAAATATTTATTTTATTCTGTTTTTAGTATTTGTTGTTATAGCGGCAACATAAATACATCATCTGTGAAAATTTCAACTGGAACTATCACGGTATCAGTGAGATACAGCCTGGTGACAGACAGACGGACGGACGGACAGCGGAGTCTTAGTAATAGGGTACCGTTTTACTCTTTGAGTATGGAACCCTAAAAAAATTACCTATTTACACCACTTTTAAAGACGAAATATTTCTACTATTATAGGCAACCCTAGTTCCAGCCATGGCAGCTGTTTCATAACTCCCAGCCCGTTCTCGTCTGGTCTAGACTCCCTTATCTAGAGAGAGATCTCATTCGCAGAACCAGCCGCAGATGGCAGTGTGTCAGTGCAGTGATTTACTGCTGTATAAGGGCGCCACACGTTACCCGTACTTGTTATACTTGTTTTAGATATTGCATCGTTAAATTATTCTATAAAACTGAGTAATGTAAAACCAATCTTAAACTGAATGACTCCCGTGTGTTTAAATATTTTATCTATCCAAATATCATAAACCCTCAATGATGCGTTCAAGAACCGCACATTATGACCACCATAAAAATAGACTGTTTTGTTAGAACAAATTTTTTTATTTGTGTAAATGTTATTATTTCTAAATAATATCATGGATTTCGATAACATTATTTCATTCAAATTTCGAACGTCTCAAAAACAAAGAAATTTGATTTAACCTCTATTCTAATATCAGTCGAGATGACGTTTCGTTCTTAATGAATTGTCAATTTGCATACAAATTTGACAAATCTCGCACGTAAGTAAGATATCGAACGATATGACAGTTGGATCCGACTCTAGTTTGTATCTGAATTAAAAAAGAACTATGACAGCTGCCAGAAAACAACGCCGCGATGCCGGTCATAATATGCGGCTCCTGAATGCATCATGGAGGCTTATGATATGTGGATAGATAAAGTAGTGTATGTAACTATACATAATTAGGCATTAAGATACTCGTGTGATGTTATTATGAGACTCGCCTTCGGCTCGCTTCATAAACCCACACTCGTATTTAATGCCCTTCATTATGTACAGTCACATAAACTACTATGATGTTATTATGATTACTCAAGATGAGCGGCAACAGAAATACATCATCTGTGAAAATTTAAACTGGAACTATCACGGTTCAGTGAGATACAGCCTGGTGACAGATAGACAGACAGACAGACTGACAGACGGACAGCGGAGTCTTAGTAATAGGGTCCCGTTGCACTCTTTGAGTACGGAACCCTAAAAAGTCCTACATCACTCGCCAAAAAACTGTGAATACAGTTTGGCGAGGTAAAATATGTAACGAAGTATTTTTTTCGAGTTCAATAAAAAAAAAAAAAATATGTACTTATATTAAATAGTATAATACATTCAATATGGAGTTCAGGATAATAGGGCTTATAGATAGGACTTTTTATCAGTTCACAAACGAAAATTTCTAAAAACGCACACACAGCTTGTGTTTAATAAAAATAGGATATATATATGAAAATGTAACACGGGGGCGATTTTTGACTTTCACACAATTTTGACACTACATTTGTATTCATTGGTATTTAATTTTCGAGCGCTCGAAAGTCAAAAATCGGTTGGATCGGTCCCCAGCAGCTGATTTAAAAAAAGTAAGTAAGTAATTTATTTGCATAACATAAAGAAAGCTGATTTTAAAATCCTCCCTCCTGCTGCATCATTTTGCAGAACTTGACGCTACATGACTACCGTGCACCTCGCAGCTACGAATGCTACGATACATCGGTGTATTTTTTTAATATTCCGTTTTATGCGCCATTTTTAAGGCCTTCGAGCCAAGGTAACCAGAGCTATAACCACGAACTTCGAATCTCGAACTGCGTATATCTCCGTCTCTATCGCACTTATGGTTTATGGTACTCGAGCGACCGAAACAGAGATATACGAAGTTCGAGATTCGAAGTTCGTGGTAGCGCCGCAGCCGCAGCTGCGACGCAGTTTAATATAAACGAGTACGTCATTTACACAGTTTTTTAACCGACTACAAAAAAGGAGGAGGTTCTCATTTTTTTTATGTGTGTATGTTACGCGATAACTCCGTAATTTATGAACCGATTTGAAAAATCTTTTCTTTGTTTGAAATCCTATAGTTCCAGATTGGTCCCGTTGTCACCAAAATCCAGTTCTGATGATGGGATCGTGGAGAAATCGACTGAGAACAAACTTGAAGCTATTTGGCTACTGATTTGAAGTCGGTTAAAACTTTGTTTTGAAAGTCAATTGTCACTTTGAAACTAGGAAGTACAATGTAGGTACAGTCAGTAAAAACAGTTTAATGACTTGACTTCTGGATATACAGTACCGGTCAAAAGTTTAAGTTCACCCTTTGTTATTGGTACAAATTTGTACTTTTGTGCGATAATGTTTTGCAGTTGATGTCGAAAATTGTTTCCAACTGATTCGTTATTGTTTACGGAGATGTGTTTGATTAGTCAGACACAATTTACGTAGATTTCTAAACAACTGATTCCCTAAAAACCAACATTGTATCTGATCATTGTACGTTTTAAGTGGCAAGCCCATATATGGCCCAGCCTTTGCCGTCATTCCTATAAGATTTTAGGGAATGCGTTGTTTAGAAATGTACCTACGTGAATTGTGTCTGACTAATTAAACAAATCTCTGGAAACAATAACGGATCAGTTGGAAACAAATTTCGGCTTCCGAACTGCAAAAAATTATTGTCCAAAAGTACTCATTTGTACCAAAAACAAAGAGTGAACTTAAACTTTTGACGGGTAGTGTATATATACATATATATTGTTGTTGTCTATCACGTTCTAGAAACCGGCTTTAACGATTTCAATGAAATTTGGAATATATTTTACGGGGGCGAAAAATTTATCTAGCTGTCTGGGAAAATTCGTTTTCTCCGTATTTTCACTCGAGCAGAGCTCGGTCGCCCAGGAACTGTATATATATACTAATGTTATAAAGAGGTAGGTAGTTTGTTTTGTTTGTTTGTAGCTTCGTGAGTTTGTAAAATATAACCTCCGGAACTGCTCAACCGATTTCAAAAATTCTTTCGCTAGAATATACGAGTACGAGAACGAGTAGAATGGTCCTTCGTGGTGGACATAGGGTATATTTTATCCCGCGGGCTTGCTTTCGTTCTTTTTACTCACGGTTAGGCAACTATTTATTAAGTTATTATTACTAAGACAACACAAATGCATTCCTAATTACCCTGCGACCAAGAGAAGAAATGATCTGGTATATTATATTCCGACTCACAAAACTACGTTTTCAAAAAAAATCATAAGTGTACTTGGCCCAACGTTATACAACAAACTAAGCAAACAAATTCACCTACGGTCACTTAATCTGCATTCCTGCAAAAAAACGGTACAGAATTTGAGTTATGAAAATACTGAACAACTACTTAAACACATGGTGTAACACACACACACGCACACACATAAACATACACACACACGCACATTACACACATACACACATGTACACACACACGCAACCATATAAAAACTATATTACTACGGTTGTACAACATTATTTAAACCCCGATACGTTATTACAGTGTAAAATTATGTTAAGTTTTTAAATATACTACTTGTTTACTTCTCGACTCGACACAGCGCTCGCTTAGGAGGCGTTGCTAGGCTATTGTTCACCAATCTTTTGTAAATGTACCTACACTTAACAAGTTTGTTACCATTTAAATAGATATGTTTTTATGGGTACTAATAGTTAAGGACAGTGAATCCTGATCCACCGTTATACAGTTCACACTAGTACGGGGATCAGCTGAAGCTTACTTGGCTCATACTTAGTTACCTTCTTGTATTAATATTAAAATGTAAGCATAACTATGTACACGTATTACTTTAATAAACGTTGTTTGTTTGTAATACGCAGGCGGAGCCGTGTGCGCAGTTAGTTTTTAGGGTTCCGTACTCAAAGAGAAAAACGGGACCCTATTACTAAGACTCCGCTGTCCGTCCGTCCGTCCGTCTGTCTGTCACCAGGCTGTATCTCACTGATACCGTGATAGTTCCAGTTGAAATTTTCACAGATGATGTATTTCTGTTGCCGCTATAACAACAAATACTAAAAACAGAATAAAATAAATATTTTTATTGATAATGGTACGGAACCCTTCGTGCGCGAGTCCGACTCGCACTTGGCCGGTTTTTAGGGTTCCGTAGCCAAATGGAAAAAAACGGAACCCTTATAGATTCGTCATGTCTGTCTGTCTGTCCGTCCGTATGTCACAGCCACTTTTTTCCGAAACTATAAGACCTAAGTATACCTACTGTTGAAATTTGGTGTGTAGATGTATTCTGTGAACCGCATTAAGATTTTTACACAAAAATGCATTATTTTTGGGGGTTCTCCATACTCAGAACTGAAACTCAAAAAAAAATTTTTCATCAAACCCATACTCTATGAATAGGTCTTTAAAAATGATAGGTTTCTAATATCATTTTTTTTTAACTGAATAGTTTGCGCGAGAGACACTTCCAAAGTGGTAAAATGTGTGTGTGTGTGTGTGTCCCCGTCCCCCCCCTGTAACTTCTAAAATAAGAGAATGATAAAACTAAAAAAAATGTATGATGTACATTACCATGCAAACTTCCAACGAAAATTGGTTTGAACGAGATCTAGTAAGTAGTTTTTTTTTAATACGTCTTAAATCGTAAAAAGCAATTTATTTAACGAAACCCTTTATGTGCGAGTCCGACTCGCACTTGGCCGGTTTTTTATAAAAGTGTAGTGGTCAATGTACTTATACATAGTTGACTTTCACTGTAGCGTGTTGACTCTAGTCCCTTACGCAAGAAATTTGCCAAATTACGGTCGACATCGTTACTTTAATAACCAAATACTCTAATAAATATAATAAAACTGCCACTACTCTTCCTTATGAAGACGTCAACTACTTATCTACACACATCACGGTCCACTGCTCATGAAAACGAAAGCTAAATTGACAGGCCAGCCAGTCACTTGTCAACTGTCAATTAGGTGTAAGCACCGGCAATTAGGGTAATTGTTTTAATGGTTACTGCTTACAGTAATGGCGGAAATTCAAGACTTCCTTGTGTGTAAGCGTGATAAAAAGTGACGTACATACATACGTGCTGTAACTATTTAAATTTTCTTTCAGTTTTTCTATTCTACCTATGACTTATTTTAATGTTAACTAGTGTAGAAATCTAGAAATTATAACGGTATATTCTAGTCCGTTATATTCTATTGCATTTCAAACAAATCAAAGTTCCAATTGCCAAGTAGGTACCTTAATTGGACTTTAAAATTCACATAATATATCATTTTCTTACTTTGTTTGTCGGTAACTTGGTACCATAACCACAGTTGTCTCGTTAAGGCGCTGTCAACACCAAAAACTCGCACACTGTCTATTTGTATCGGAGTAAGCGAGAGCGAGTGTTACTTGAGCGGCCAGGTTTTAGACGAAAATAATGAATAAATATTAAAATAAAAAAAACTGTGGATTATTAGTGAAATATGGCTCGTCTACGGTTTAGGTATGAATATGTGGACTTCGTGTTTTTAATTGCAGACCCATACGTCAAAAAAATAAGGACATAGAACCGTTTAAGATGATTTTAAGACCAATCTTTGCAATTATTTTCTATCGAGCCGATTTCATCCAATTATGTTTCGAGTCCGTCTACGGTCTTGGAAATATGATGAACATTAACATATTTTTTTTTTGATGTGCTAGAACAAACAGTTTTTCTTATACAACTGCACAAATAATATCAATTTCAACAAATTTGGTCTTGTCAGCCTCTTAAGCAAACTTTGCGTAACTAATTAGTCAATGTTAAGTCCCTGGTTAAGTGACTCAAGCCTACTTGTATAGAAACCAAAAGGGCTCATGTATTTTTATAATTCTACATGCTTCTGTCTTTGTAGTTTTAAGACTAATGCATATGCATAGTTATACGCCTAGTTAGGCTTGATTTTTTAGAAAACTACTGTTTAAGAGTCATTAAAGTGCGATTATTAAATACGACTAATGTTTATATTATAAGAAGCTGTTAATGTACTTTCATATTTTATACGAAGAATATTTTTTTAGTTATGGTTTTTAATGTGGGTCTCAAACGTATTTAGCTAGTCCAATGGATTTTGACGTATTCACAAGCACTTGTACTTATCATATAAAATCTCTTCTCTATCGATCCAACATTCCAGGCAATATCTACACGGTGCCCCGGAGGATTCCAAATAATTTTAACAATGTGTTTAATAGCGAAGTTTTCACCTCCTTAGAGGATGATATCCGGGATTTAAACTACCTTCATATTAATCATCTCAATCGGTTCAGCAGTTAAGGCGTGAAAGGTAACAGATAGACAGAGTTACCTTTGCACCTATAATTAGTATTAAGGCGCTCTTATTAGACGATATTTAGGTATTTGCGGAGGTGAGGCAGACGGAGCGGGAGACGCGCGTCCCGCGCACCCCGCTAACGGCCTTATTCTGTTGGCATCCGTATTCGGCTCGTTTTTGTGGATCATACGATCAAATGTTTGTCTTCTTGAATAATTGTTTTATTTTTCAAATCTTGGTTGATTTGTGTAAGATTGTCCCCAAATATTTATTGTTTATTTATTTATTTAAATCTATTTTTATTAAGAAAATAAGGAATAATAGGTAGTTACAGTTCTTAAGTACATCGTAGTATGATGACATCAATTATGGACACTTACTTTCTAAAGATATGTTAGTACAGATTTCTTCATCATCAATCCACCTATCGTTTTCCCAGTTCCTATGTGGGTGCTTCCGTTTTCCAAATACGCGAACTGATAAAATAATAGTACATCTTCACTTCCTAAGGGTGAACGTCACCAATTATGGATTGTACTAATATATTACAGGTTTTTTAAACCGAAATAAAATCGGTTACTTCTATAGGTAAAGTTATAGCGCCGGTTAACACCCGCTTAAGAAACCATCAAAAATAATAAACAAATAGCTATGTTCATCTATTTATTTCCTGGCAAATTATATTATTACCATGTATGTCTTTCCCGCTCACGGGACAATGATGTCCCGGACCTTTGGGAGGCATGCGTGGGGCAAGGTACCTACAAAGTACCAACGGAGCCAACACGTAGAGGCCCTTTTGACAATTTAATGAAATGCAAGGAGTATTATTACCATAATTATTACCTTTGTTACATAAGTATGACTGACTGATCAAAATCTGGATAATTAGACCACTGTTAGTCAGAAGAGCATTTTATTATACAGGGTGGTTATTTTAAGACCAGCAAGTTCTTCAGTACATGACTATGTCTATTAAAAAATGTAATTTGACCAAACATCATATAAAAATAACAAATTCAATTTGTCTCTTAAATACCTAAAAGTGTTATGTCACTGCGCTCGCGCGGCGCGTGCTGCCTACCATGCTACCTCGACCAGCGGCCACACCGCGATGGACCTTGATACTCTCAACAAGCCAACAAGATTAGGCTTATACTTGGCTCTATACTCCAGGCAAAATACGGTTTCGAAAATCATTAATATATAATAGCGTTTTTTTGTATATTTCATTTTTAATCGTTATTCTAAGATGCTTTACACAAGAATCCAACAAATTTTCCAACCGGAAGTAATTATATAAATATAAATTAAATACAAATACAAAATACAAATACAAAATATTTTATTTGTTAAACATAGGTATGCACATCGGTGTTACAGTTTATGGTTTGTCTCACTATGTCTTGCCTGTTAAGGCATACAAATAGCCACAAAATAGCATGCAGCATGCACTTACACACTAGATATAAGTCGTTAATTATGCTATCATTTGCTTACGTTATGCTAGGGTCATTTAAATATTCTTGTATGGAATAGTATGCTTTGGCAGCTAGAAATTTAAACAATGCTTTTTTAAATAAATGAGGGTCATGGAATTTCAAAATGGCTCTTGGCAATTTGTTAAAAATTCTAGGCGCCATTCCAAATATGCTTTTTGAAAGTAGGGCAGTTTTGTACGGTCCATGGTTTATCTTACCCTGCATACGGGCACTATTAAAGCTCGAGAACTGGTTACTGTTCTGTTTAACATACATTGCTGTTTCAAAAATATAGAGTGATGGGAATGTCAAGATATTTAATTTAATAAAATAGGGTTTACATGATTCGCGGACATTTCTTCTGACCTTTGAAGACTAGGTCTCTATCTGTGGAGTAGCCCCAAAATATTATTCCGTACCTTAGTGTAGATGTAACATAGGCATGATAAGATGTTAAGACTGCAGATTGGCTCACTTTTTTACTAAGATGATACAGAGCATATGAATATTTATTTAGCTTCTTACATAGAGAGTCAATTTGGTTTTTCCAGGTCAATTTATTATCTAAGCTTAAACCTAAAAATTTTGATATGTCCGTTTCATTAATCCTATGGTCTTTATAAGTTACATTTAAATTAGTGATTCTGTCAATTCTTTGTTTGTAATTCATAATGTTAGTTTTTTCTAAATTAATGTGGAGGTTGTTCCTGTTTAGCCATTCAATGAGTGATTGCAGAGATCTATTGACGTTTTCCTCGTAGTAGTGTAGGTCTTCTCCTGTGAATATCACAGTGCTATCGTCAGCAAATAGAACCATAGATTCTTAGATAGCCAGCGGAAAATCGTTGATGTAAATTAGAAAAAGTAGTGGGCCTACGACACTACCCTGTGTGACGCCAATATGTGTATCCCTAAGATCAGATGTATACGTTATTTGTTTCTTAGCTTTGGTACAGATACGGTCTAATTGGGTAAATTGCTTTCGACCCGTTAAGTAAGATTCAAGTAAGCTATGTACTATAAAGTTTATCTAATAAAATCTTATGATCAACAAAATCGAAAGCCTTGGTCATATCCATGTAGAGAGCAGTAACGGGAATTTTGTTGTCTATGTAAAGCATAATTACACGAAGTAGATCAAAAATTGCCATATTTATTGATTTGCCCTTGCGGAAACCCATTTGTTCGCCTGCAAAAAGGTTGTTCATTTCAAAGTAATTGTTTAAAGCATTGTTAATTA
Source organism: Epinotia brunnichana (assembly GCA_963854355.1). NCBI lineage: Eukaryota > Metazoa > Arthropoda > Insecta > Lepidoptera > Tortricidae > Epinotia > Epinotia brunnichana. Next base: position 4,700,492 of record OY977943.1, on the reverse strand, counting down.
CTTTTTCAATGATTTTCGAGAAAACAGGTAGCAGGGCTATAGGTCTATAGTTACTAATCGACGTTATTTCACCCTTCTTATACATTGGGCGCAGGATAACTACCTTTAACTTTTCTGGAAAAGTGCCATGTTCGATGCATAACTTTACAATGTAGCTAATTGGTGGTGAGATTATATTTGCCACTCTTTTTACAACCTTCGAGCTAATGCCGTCATAACCAGTGGTTTTTGAATGTTTCAGTGAGTTGATTACTACACGGATGTCGTCGGGTGTGGTTGGTCTCATAAACATAGATTTAGAGGAATTAAATGTCATTGTTATATTATTTTGTAATACATTATCATTTGAATTATTATCATTATTAGTAAAAGGGTTATTTAATCTTATATTGTCAGTTTTGTCTACGTCGAGTATGTCAGTGAAAAAGTCATTAAATTGTTGTGCTATCCGTGTTGGATTGCTAATAACCGTATTGTTAATGTTTAATTCTGAAATATTTTCCCTGAATTGTTTGTTTTTGGAGTTGTTAATAATATTCCAAGTAGCCTTTGATTTGTTTGATGCATTTTTTATGTAATGATTGTTTTGAACTTTTTGCGTTAGAAATATAACTTTTTTAAGTCTTGTGGAGTACTGCTTTAAAAGACTTTTGTTACGTTCAGTCGGCCCTAAACGATATTTCCATAAAATATTCCTTTTCCGTTTGCGGCATTTTCTTATTCCGCTGGTGACCCACTTTGGCCTATTATAAGCTGATATTCTAACTCTAATGAAAGGGAAACATAAACTATAGAACAGTTTGATGTGGTCACAAAAGCAATTAAAAGCTACATTCGGATCGTTTGCCATATATACATCATTTAAGTTAAGTTCTTTTATACATTCTGTAAATTTAACAATATTTTCATTGCTTAGGTCTCTTTTAGAGATGAACCAATGAGAAAGTGAACTTGTTGGATTTACTGGACATTTCAGAATTTGGGCAGTGTGATCGGAGATTGCCAGATCTACTACCTCAGTTTTACCTCCTCGCACATTGTGTATAATGTTATCAATACACAGCTTAAGCTTTAATTGTCTTTTTTTGTTTGATTTATATTGAATTTTTTAAAGCAAATGTAAATTTAGGTAAAAGCCTCTTCGATCTCATGCCATTTTTTTCGGTCTTTAGCCAACTGCATCCAGCTAGGTCCGGCGACCTCAGTTATGTCATTGGTCCAACGTCTTCGTCGTATACCTTTCCTTCTTTTGCCTTTCGGCCCTGACCAGTTTGTTGCATCCAGTGCCCTTCTTATCTCCTAATATCTGGCGATATATGGCTTTTACCCGAATGGGGTCCATATAAGAAAGAAAAAATGGCATAAATCTTTTAGATTTAGTAAATATGTACTAACACAAACAATATGGAATAAATAAAGCTTAAATAAATATATATATATATATAAACTAGCTGTTGCCCGCGACTGCGTCCACGTATAACATGTTATCGTCTAAATGTTTGTTTAAGAAATTTAAATGTTTGTTTAATAAAAAAAAACATTGAAATTAGTTTTGTACAGTCAGCATCAGATAGTTAGTAGCAGCCTAGGTAACCAAATATATCGCAACACGTCTTTGTTACTATAGGTGTTAGGATGTGTTACGATATATTTGGCTACTTTGGCTGCTACTAACTATATGACGCTGACTGTACCTAGTCTTTAAGTAAACAGTCTAAAACCGAAGTTACAAATCCCTTACTTTAAAAATGTCTTGCTCTCCATACAAACTAGAAGAACTGTATATCCTAGAAGTAGGTATTTTTGTCAAGACCAATCCAAGCATGTTCAGTAACGTTTCAGAAGGCCGCAGATTTCCGACACGTAAACAATACAAACAAAAATTGAAAACTTTGCAGGGTAGCAACAACACAGCGCTAATCAGAGGCGGAATCTTGGGAATGGCACCAAACATTTTCAATAAAATTCCAGACCGAATTAAACACTGGATATTAATAAATTTAAAAGACAATTGACTTCAGATTCAGATTCAGATTTGTTTATAATCGTAATTTTACAATTGAAATCATAGTACAATGAATATACAGATAAAAATGTGTTAAAATTATAACTTGTCAGTTACAATAAAATACAATAGATGTGTACAGTTGTGTACAGAATTGTTATTATTTGTAAATAGTTTAATAATACTCATACTCATAGCATAATGCTATTACATAAAATAGAGAAAGAAAACATAATACAAATATTAACGTCAAGCTTTTAAGATCTTGTTATTTAGTCATTTGAATGAAATTCTTGTAAACTATACGGTGTTTTTTCAAGCAATAGTTGTTCTACATGGAAGCGAAAAGAGTTGTAGCGGTTAAAAAGTATTTGTCCTATTAACTTCGGAAGTTGTGTGCCTATTCTAAGTCTGGGCGAGGTTGTTTTGAAGTGGATACTTCTTTGCTCGCGTTCTTGTATAGGTGTACAGTTCAAAATGTATCACGTAACTTCCGGATTAACTTTTTGTAGAGAAGCCTAATCTGATTTCAAATAATTGTTTGTTACATGTTTTAATCCTTCTTTATTTGCTATTAGTTGTTAATCACAAATTGTTATTTAGTTTATGTGACGGGCATGAAAACTATGCTGAAATGACCGCCATTTTCAATGCCTCGCGAGTCAAACGAGCTACGTCAGTCAATGTTGCTATATATACCGATTTATCTGTGCTTATACAGATTTTAGTGAATGAATGCAGATATATATTTTACGGGGACAACCAACAAATAAGTATCCACTTAAACTTAATTAACGGTTGTATCTCGGACACAACCCGCTTCTTTTTAAGTTATTCGCATTTCTCATTGATCTCGAACAATTTTCACCTCTCCTTTGAAATTCATTTGGATAACGTTTAACATACATCAAAACTTCCAATATATAAGTTGAAACTGATGTTAAGATACTAAGTTTTCTTAAATGTTCGCGACACGTGTATCTGTCCTTTGCATAGGGAAGTACTCTAATTGCACGTTTCTGGATCTTTAGGATGCGCTCAAAATCCGTACTGTTGCCCCAAAGCATTATCCCGTATGAAAGTTGAGAGTATATGTACGCGTAATACAGCTCTTTTAAGCAACTTTCTGACACAAGTGGTCTTAACTGTCTTAGAGCATAGATCCCTCTTGCTAACTTACTGTATAATGTATCTATGTGATCTTTCCATGACATTATTGGATCAATCATTTCAATCAATAGATCAATATTTGATTGAAAAGTGTTATTATACCATTAAAGATTACTTAAACGACCCTACGACATAACATGATTCCATTCCAGACATTCCTTAGTTATAATATTCTTTAGTTATAGTATTTTTTGAGAGTTTTTGACGTGTATTTGAAGTATTTAACACCAATCACTGTATTGACATTTTTTTTTTAATTTTTATAAATATATTAGCTGGCTGAAATATTTTGTAAACCTACATTGTGGGTAATGCACAGAAGTCTTATATTTTGTATACCAACAATACTTGTAAAAGTTGTAACCTATGTTTAACAAAATAAATGTAATTGAATTGAAAGTACTTAATTTGTATTCTAATAAGTAATCTTTATGCAAAAATTTAAGTCTCTAGCTCTAAAAATAAAGTTTCCCCCATACAAACTTTGCACCCCTATTTACCCCCTTTAGGGGTGGAATTTCCAAAAATCCTTCTTAGCGTTGCCTACGTTGTAAAAGGTAGTTCTGGTGTAAATTTCAACTCTCTAGTCTTAGTAGTTTCGGCTGTGCGTTGATGAGTGAGTGAGTGAGTGAGTCATATCAATAACTCCATACCGACAAAAGGTATGTTCACTTAGATAACGTCACATTTATTTGCTTTAGTGGGCTCATTTTTAAAGGGGCGTGGCGGGGGAGGCTTTCTTGGTAGTTATTTGGAGAAACAGCGGTGGCAGAGTGAGTTCGAGATGTGAAACGGCATACTTTAGTGTTTTGTGATGGGTATCATGTGCACAAACAGCTGGCAAAGTTTTGCAGCTGTATAGGGGAACACCCTGTAGTACTTTGTACCCGACTGCCTCAGAAGGAAGTTTATATTTTTCGAGCGTATGTATCATCATATCAGCCGAAAGACGTCCACTGCTGGACATAGGCCTCCCCCAAATAGTGCCACAATAGCCGGTCCTGCGCCACCCGCATCCAGCGGACTCCCGCGACCTTTACCAGGTCATTAGTCCACCTTGTAGGGGGCCTAACCACGCCGCGCCTTCCGGTACGTGGTTGCCACTCGAGAACCTTTCCGCCCCAACGGCCATCGGTTCTACGTGCAATGTACCCCGCCCACTGATACTTGAGTTTAGCGATTCGGAGGGCTATATCGGTTACCGTGATTCTGCTGCGGATAGCCTCATTTCTGATGCGATCGCGCAGAGAAACTCCCAGCATAGCCATCTCCATCGCCCTTTGAGTGACTTTGAGCCTTCTTATGAGGCCTATAGTAAGCGACCACGTTTCCGTTCCATATGTCATCACTGGCAACACACACTGGTCAAAGACTCTCGTCTTGAGACACTTCGGAATATTGGACGAAAAGATGTGCCGTAGCGTATGTATGCATGTATGTCTATGACGAACATGAGGAAGGGCCGTGGCCTGCTGCTGGTGGAGTGGCAGGGTCTTTTTCCGCACTCGTTTTTAATAGAATCTACTAAACAGCAAGTAAATATACTTCAGTTCACCAACTCGTTTAGGACATTAGTCTAGGTAGTCGCTATCCGGCGCAATAGCCCTAAATGCTTTTGATATATTTCTGTATGAATAAATAAATCTAATATTCGTACAGTCCATAATTGGTACCATTACCCCCCCAACCATGTGCTCGTGTCCGAATCCGATTTACACCCGACTACTTACTACCTAACAGTTCTAAATACGTATTCAGGATAACTGAAGATTTTTATTGACATCTTGTCAATATGCTCCAGCTACCTATTAATACGTTTTAGGTGCGGATGTAGAAACGCTTTAATGTAGTAAATATCGCATACCTTATATTTGTTATTCTATCATTTCGAATGTGTTCTCCAGCATGTATTAGCGTTTCCTATTCCTTTATATATTTTTATTTACCTTGATAACTCGAAATAATTGCTGCAAAAAGGCGTATTTGCGTGCCAGGTAAACATTCACAGGTCCGTCGTCGGCAGTGGCCACGGGCGTACTAAATTGTACTCGCCACCGCGCATGCATGACGCGGACACCCGGTTTTTCAGACAAATGACCAAATGTATTGAATTATCAAACATATTGAAATTCTAAGAAGCCGGTAGATAGATCTACCAAAAAGCTACCTATCATAACAAATTTCATTGTAATATTCCAAATAACTTTTGAGATATTTCGAGTTTGGTGGTAAAAAAGCACTGTTTTGAAAGGCAAAATCTATCGAGGTTTTTGTAAGCAATCGTGATTTTACGAAGTACGAACATAGCCAATGGACTTAAGATATACATATCAAAAATTTGGATCTCTAGCAATAGTACAAGTATACTAATAATCGGTTTGGAAAAGGCACTTTTTCGATGCGCAGCTGCATACAGCGCCTTAATTAGTATAATTTAGTATACTCCAGGCAAAATACGGTTTTGAAAAACATTAATTTATAATAGCTTTTTTTTTCTTTATTTCATTTTAAAACATTATTCTAAGATGCTTTATTCAAGAATCCAACAAACTTTCCATCCGGAAGTATTTATATAGATTTAAATAAAGTATGAATTGTTTTTTTTAATTGTTTATCTTGAATATTATAGAGCAAATGTAAATTAACCAAAATAAAGATAAAACCATTAATTAATATTTTTATTGAGTTTTCAAAAGCTAGTTAAGTTATCATTTTTTTGTTGGATTTTGTTGCTAGGTAACTATTTAATTGATAATATATCCAATACAAAGAAAAAATCAGCTATTATAAATTATTTCCAAATTTGACATTTTTTCCATACAAGTTGTCAGTTCATTGCCTGGACTAGTATAGAAGTGTGGATGATCTGTCTAACTAAACCGACAAATATCGGTACAAAAAGTCCTTCTTCAACTGGACTGGACCACTAATATAGACGTAGAATACATACATATACCTGTAGAATATGCAGGAACTGTTTCTGGACTAAATCGTTCTGATAATTTGCGTCAAATGTATGGCATGCGATAAACGCCGACCTTGACATCACTTATTGTATTATGTAAATATGCAAATTGAGACGGATGGGTATATAAATAACTTTGTTTAATTGCATATTAACGACATAATAACTGAATTCCTTCCTTAATTAGTAAAATACAACCATATAGAAGTTTTCGTATCTAACGTTTAATTCTAGTTATTTCGTCATGATTGTTTAAACATAACTAAACTTAATTTATTTATTAGTATCCAGTCATCCTATGTGATATTTAATTAAATATTTTATAGTTAATTGTACTTTTCTGTATCACCTACTCATTAAGACGATTCTAACGAGCCTAAACTCAACGGGGTTACTTCGGTTAAGTACTGAATTCCCATGGCCACCTTCTGTCTCCATCATCAGATCAGCTCGATGGATAATATTGAATTGTCATCCAAACTATACATTTACCCTTCAGCTCAATCGGTCACCGGGAAGTGGGTCAAATTTTACTTGCAATATTTATACCTCACTAACAAACTAAATGTCCCTCACTAACAAACTAAAAGACGAACAGAAAATAAAACCTTGTAAAATTTGGAACTGTGACCACACTTATACCTACATCTAATTTCGCCATTTAGTAAAACTATCAACATGGGCAGTCTACAATTTGTTAATCCCTTGGGTAGTACTATTCTATGTAATATTTCACTCTACGCATGCGCAACAAGCTAATCTAGAAGCCAAAGGTTATAAACAGTGCAATAAAATAGTAAGCGTTTAAAGGTTAACTGCTCCGATACATTCGTAAGTAGGTATTAAAAGAGGCCTCTCAAGTGTTGACGCGTACTATAGGATTAACTAAAAGGGCTTGAGGTGTGTTATTGATATTGCATGTTGAGGGTAATAAGTAAGTTACATAAAGGGCCTATTGGAAGCCTGGCGCATGTTTTTCATCATGATTGTGAAATAAACAATGAGAGTAGGTACTTAGCCTAGAAAGTATAGCCAGGTCTAAGGAGGGTGGGCAAATTCGCCTATATGACTAATAGGACAAGAGATATGCACTGGATAGCTTATTCGAAGTTCTAAAACTTTTACTATGGCAGGTAGTCCCTAATATTTGTGTGAATAAAGTTATCGCCGCATAAAAGTAGTGCGAGGTGAAACGTAAACTATATGATATTAGGTTCTTTCGATAGACAGGAAATAAGTTCCTGTGTAACAGATTATGAAGGTTTTGTAATTGTCAATGATTTTGTATTAGATTAGGTAGCTCTAAATTATAAGTTATTAAATATCTAAATAGATATTTATACAAAAAACGTAGAGGTCTAGGACGTTTACCTTCAAACGTTTTAAAAACGCTAGTGTTTCCACATTAAGATAATAGTTATCAAAATATTAAAAACCAATCGGTTTGACACACAACGTTTCATGCAAAATAAATTACTTTACTTTACTTACATTTACAAAACTTCGACCATATTTACTTGCTCGACTTGGCGGGAGCGCTACCGTGCCCACAGATTCTGATTTTTAATTATTGACATGGTTTCCTCCACATAAGAATAATACTCGTTTTTGACCTCGTTTCTGATGATCTGCCAATTACCATGACAAGTTATTCTCACGGATTATGTCACACTGATGTCACTAGTAAACTAGCTCAATGTCATATCACAAGACGTCTTATTAGAATAGAAACAATACGACACTTATGTCCTTTTTCTACCGCGGCTGTATCAATGTACTTGTTCTTCGCTAAGTCGTGCTAACGAGAAGACAAATACTTATGTGGCTGAAGGGCTTGTCATGTTAAGCCGTACATAAACATCAGTATTTACCACTGTTCTATCGATTGACATCATCTAATTTGGGGTTTAGGTAACTGACTAATACATACATACATACATATAATCACGCCTCTTTCCCAGAGGGGTAGGCAGATATCACGGATCTCCATTTGCCACCATCCTGACAAACCACTTCCGCTTCACTCACTTTCATAACATTTCTCATATAGATGCTCGTCGGTTTAGGGTACTTTTGAAATGGCCTTTTTGTAAGATTTCTCCAATTTGATCGGAGAAAGTTCGCCTAGGTCTTCCCCTTCCAACTTGCCCTTCCACTCTTTTTATATACACTTTCTTCGTTAATCTTCTTTCATCCATCCTCTCTACATGCCCAAACCACCTTAACATACCCTGCTCAATTTCCGTGACTAATAAAAAAATAAAAATCCTTTATTTCAGACGTAGATCCATATTATGTTGATAGTACAGAAAAACCTTAAGAATTATGTTAGTGATATAAGCTAAGGCGTACAAAAATAAAATAAAAATATTACATTGTTTAGGCTAGCCCTTCACAGTGCCAAGCAGGGAGTCCAAAGTTCACTGCCAATAGCCACCTCCTCCAAAGATGTTTCTCTGGTAATGGCACGAATGTGATATAGGTAAACATTGCCTTGTAAAATCATTGTTCTTAAACGGTTTAAATTGTATTTAACTTACGTTATTTACACGTTCTTGTTATAAGAGCATTTCATCAAGAATGGCAATGGATGGATCGTGTGTGAGACGATATGAACGCGAACCGAACGGGGTAAATCACAGATGTATGAATATAAGGAGATCGGACATGGCGGCCGATTTGTATAGAGTGAGCCTGTCGCAAGTACATTAACCCACACAACGCCCAAGTAATTGACAAGACAAAGCACGCACACATCTAAAACACACACACTTGTATACCTACACGCTTATTTGACAATAAACGCGCATCATATCAGGCATTTTGGGAAAAAACTTAATATTCTCTGCGATCAGCACGCGTGCACAGTATGGCAGTGTATGCCCATTGAGCATACAGCTGCGACACGGCCGCCGGCGGCTTGTCCTCTCTCTAGTATTCTATGCTCTGAGGGGTAAATGCATGGAAGATAAAACAGACTGTGACAGACGTAGACGGACAGACTCCGAGTGATCGCGTAAGTGTTCCGTTGGACCAATTTTGGTACGGAACTCTAAAAAGCATGTTGCGCCGATCCCAAGTAAAATGGGATAGTAAGAACAAGCTAATGCTGATGATATGTTCTTTGTTCGAGCTTACATGTAACCTTTCCACAAGTTAAACGTTTCACTCAACAGTTAAAAGCCTGGATCGACACAAAACGCCCTTCTATCTAAGTGGGCGTCAATGGCGTCGTACAGGCGTTTACAGACTCATGTTCAAACGTGATGTATAGACTTACCTATATCTACGTTTTATCAATGTATTTGTCGGCATTGGAATATAATTACCTTTCATTATTTTTGCCCTTCAATTATCATACCTTCATATAAACTTCCGCTCCCCATTTCACCACTTAGGGAATGATTTCCGGGATAAAAACTCCTATGCCCTTCCCAGGGTCTGAAACTAATTATACTTTTAAGCCCGAAACCTAAATTTTTGGTGGCTGCCTATCAATATTTAGAAAAAGTTGTCACTCCTAGCTCCATAACGACATAATCTATATTATTAAAATAACCTGGAACTATTAATATTATATAATTTTAGTTTTATAAGTTTTATTGACCTTCTGTATTTCGTTGTAAGAATCTCAATCTGATACCACAAAAAAAAAAAAAAAAAAACTACTTTTTAACAATAATTATTATTCTTTTGACATTATACACTCTAAACTCGCATGATAAATATTAATTTACCAATTAGCATGTAAGGTATAACTGTTAGTGCTAATATTAGTGGTAATAATAAATGACAATAATGATAACTATCTCCATACGTACGAACGTTAGTCCCCCATTATACCACCAGAGAGGATGTTTTAAAAGTATTAAAACTATTCTATGTCCTTCCCCGGACTACAAACCTCCACACCAAATTTCATTTTAATCGGTTCTGTGGTTTAACCCTTTTCCAGGCAGAGGCTTTGTATCGACCACATACAGACTGTCAAACGTGTATCTTAATGTCAATGAATAAGACTAACTTTTGATTGTCATTTTTCAATTGCCGGCCTGGAAAAGGGTTAAGCGTGAAGTGGTATGGTAACAGACGGAGTTACTTTTGTATTTATCATATTAGTAAATACTAATATGATAAATGCGAAAGTAACTCCATATGTTACCACTTCAATATGGATTATACTGCTTTTAAAGCAACCTTATTCATAAAGCCAAGTCTGCCATCGACCCCGCTATAGTTTACTGCCTTCAATAGCGTTTAATACAATCCAACGTGCACATTACGGGTTTAGTTATTTCGTTCCGCTGGGTTTAGCCGGTAACATTTCATGATTGATAAAACAATGCAATTACTAGCCACACTAGATTTATTGCAGTTTCCTAGATGTCTGATATTTTTCAGAATTATTTGAGCAAACTAGTAGAACGAGTAGCCGTAGAGAAAAGTCTCTGCACCACAAATCAAGCAAATCACCCACCAGGATTGATTTCAGCTTGAAAGCCTTTTTGGAAAATCTGCTAATGCAGTTTCTCTTAAAAGCTTCCCAAGCGGTTTCTTAATTCTCTGTAAATGTTTCTTTTTAACCCACTTCAAAACAACAAAACAAAACTTCGAGAAAGAGGTCAATCGTCGAATCGGACTCGGAGGGGCAGCGTTCAGGAAGCCCCACCTTTCCGTCCAATATTCCGCAGTGTCTTAAGACGAGAGTCTTTGACCAGTGTGTGTTGCCAGTGATGACATATGGCACTGAAACGTGGTTGCTTACTATGGGCCTCATAAGAAGGCTCAAAGTCACCCAAAGGGCAGTGGAGATCGATCATCCAGAGAAACTCCCAACATAGCTCTATGTTGGGAGTTTCTCTGGATGATCGCATCAGAAACGAGGCTATCCGCAGCAGAACCAAGGTAACCGATATATCCCTCCGAATCGCTAAACTTAAGTGGCAGTGGGTGGGGCACATTGCACGTAGAACCGATGGCCGTTGGAGCGGAATGCACGTAGAACCGATGGCCGTTGGAGCGGAAAGGTTCTCGAGTGGCGACCACGTACCGGAAGGCGCGGCGTGGGTAGGCCCCAAGGCCAAGGTGGACCTATGACCTGGTAAAGGTCGCGGGAGTCCGCTGGATGCGGGTGGCGCAGGACCGGTCACTTTGGCACTCCTTGGGGGAGGCCTATGTCCAGCAGTGGACGTCTTTCGGCTGATACGATGATTACTCAAAGACACTTGGACCGATTTGTAAACTTATTTTTTCGTTTGAAAGTGTATCCTTCCTAGGTGGTCAGGTCAGGATCTGATGATGAGACCCTGGAGAATTTTAAAGGCACACTTGAAGCGATTTGGGTACCAGGTTGATTTGTAGTCGGTTAAAACTTTGTTTTTAAAGTAAATTATATTGTTTCTGATGTTTCTGATTATCCTATTTGGAATTCTCACCACGTAAAAGTACGTACGTGTCACCGCTGTAGCTCTAGCACAACTTAAGTAAGTCTTGTATGACAACTTGCTGCAAAGTCGCGTCGCGCGCGAGTCTACGACTCCTGTCTTACTCGCACTTTACAAATTAGAGAGAGAGGTCGATTTTCGAGGCGAGAGGCGTCAGTTGTGAGCCCAGCTAGGAACAAGCATCCAAAAAAAACAAAATAAATAAGTTCACTCTCAAATAAAATGTAGTCAAGTTTTTTTTACTTACCGATTTTTATTTGGTTTTATTTTGTAATGTTGAGGATATAACATTGAGTGTGTTTGCATGCTTTCAATACGGTTAAAGACCTTGTACGTCTTAAATATAGGTTCATATTTAAATACGTACAAGTGTTTCACTGCTAAGTTGGTTTCTTGCCAAGAAAATAGATTTACGATTCCTACTGTCAAGGTTTTTGCGAACATGGTTCCGCTGAATTCATGCAGTTAAGGCGCCGTAGGTTCATGGTCTTCTCTCCCTCTCGCTGAGCATAAGCGTGAGCGAGATGGAAGTGCGTGTTTGGAAGCGCGGATATCATGTTTTTTTATTTTAATTTTTTGCGCGTTTAAAAAAATAAAAAAGTAATCACTAAGTTCTCTCAACCATGATATTGCCGATTTTTAGAACCAATTTTAATATGTTTAGCTATTGTGCATAATTTGCTACGAATGTTTTAAGTGAGTTTTAATATGTTTTAGACCTATGTTCGTGGTTTTTTTCTATCGAGCGAAAATTTCTTAATCGTGTTTCGAATCACTGATTTCTCTGCAGAATAGCCTCAAGATTACTATTCGTATTTTTTTGAAACCATATTATTATAAACAGACTCATTATATTGTTTCAAAAACTATGTTCGCTTAACTTCGCTGAACCTACGGCGCCTTAAGAGATACTCTATTCTTTAGTATTCATTGTACTTGTTAAACATATCGTTAGATATATTATATACTTTTTCCCGTGTAAGATTAGAAAAAATTAAACATATTAAAATATAGAAACAGTATGATCATTTACAGATATAGATCATTTATAGATAGTGATATGTTTGAAAAGTTATGCATCATCCTCCTAGCGTTATTCCCGGCTGTGCCCCTAAAGGAGCCCGGGGTCCGCTTTGTTTGACACCTAATCCCAAGATTTGGCATAGGCACTAGTATTACGAAAGCGACTGCCAACTGACTTTCCAACCCAGAGCGAAAACTAGACCTTATTGGGATTAGACCGGTTTCCTCACGATGTTTTCCTTCACCGTTCACGTTTGAAAAGTTATTAATGATCGAAATATGTATAGGGAATAATTAAATTTAAATACCTGGTTCAATCAATTCAATTCAGAGGCCTCCTTGCTCGTTCGTGTTATTTAGCGTCCGAGGGCCTTGCGGCAACGTACTATGATGAATATTTCCTCGTTTCTTTACAATTTTCGTCTTGATGTGACGGCGAAGACGTTGAGAGTACCTAAGTATTTTCTTCTTACCGGCCCTTGGTACAGTCAGGGGTAATAATATACGTACATAAATAAGGTCATACATATCTGTACAGGACTCTATTGTCAATGTCATAAAGGCGTGTACAGATATAAATGTCCTTTTTTATCTACGTATATTAATACCCCTGATACCCTGAGAACTTTACGGTTTCGCTCTATGAAAACACAACAATATATTGATATCAGCCATATTTTTACACCAAAAATAGGTTGGGTAATTTGACTAAATATTCATTAATAATCCACCTAAATTTAATACAGATACGGTAAAAAATAATGAAAAGTATTCCGTAAAAATCAGGCGAAAACATTCATTTGCATACGCGCATAATCCACTTATTTACATGGCAGGCTGGAACGAAGTATCCATTTCTGTCTAGTTTGTAACGTATGTAAATAAATACTGATTGCGCCGCGCCGTCTTTTCCAAAAGGATTGCGTTAATCGATTCAATAATTGATAGCGTTGTAAAATATGATCAGATGTCGCTTCTGTAACTGACGCAGCTGGAAAATATACTAATGGAGTAACATTAATAAAATGCGCCGATGTCAATGCAGAAGGTTCTGCCGGATCAGAACTTAGAACAACCTCCAAAATCATTATATATAATCATATGCATACAGCCAAACGCGCCCCGCGTTTGGCGGTATGCATCGCCAAATGATTCGATTATCTGATATGTCATGCTCCCACGCCTCCCGAAACTCGTTTGCAAGGAAGGTGTGAAGCTCTCGCAAATACGTATTAGCTCCTACAAAGTTGGTGCCATTATCGGAGTATATATATTTGACTGCACCACACCTGGATAGGAACCGTTTAAATGCGGACATAAAACTGGCTGTACTTAAATCAGTAAGTTTGCAACGTACGTAGAAACTCATTGCGCCATCTTTTCCAAAACGAAGTGGCCGAAAGAATTTATGGCGTAACCAATGTATACTTAAACAATTACAATATTTATCTTTGTCATCCTAAATAAACGAACAAACGTAGACGAATTTGTCGTTTAAAATTCCAATGTTATATAGAACGACGTGTAAGTAGTATTAGGTATAGGTACAGTCGCCATCAGATATATCAGAGCAGCCAAAGTGCTCACAAATATCTGAACACGTCTCTATTGTCGATGCATTAGAGACGATTTGAGAGCACTTTGGCCGCTCCGACATATCTGATGGCGAGTGTACATATTATGTACTATGTACTACATATAGGATATAACAAACGAGGAATACTATAAACAAAACCCCTAAATAGTGTCCCCTTGAAATCCTTAAAACAAAGACGCTGTCAGCATTTTGTACAAGCATTATAACTCATTCATCCATAGTCCTATTTCAATACAAAAAATAAATCACGATGGTTTCTGCTCAAATGCATTAAAAACAAAAGAAAACCTTTCTCAAAAGCCTTACTTATGTTATTTCATCATAAAACCTCCAAGTACCTATTTAACGGTCAACAATAACATCAAATTTAAGTCCCTCAGGGTTGGGCCACGACTTCAAGCGGCAGCGGGAGCGGTATGGATGCTCCATTAATACGTGAGAGCGAGAGGCCATGCTCCGATCTGTCGCTCCCACGTATTGTGACATTAGTGACAGTTAATTAATTAGAGGCATTACGGGTGGTTACCGGTTACATACAAGAGAGCGAGAAACGTATGGTGACGGTAAATAAATTAGAGGCATTATCTCAACTCGAGTCGTTATCGTTAAGAGGATTGTGAACCTGTAAATTTTCATACAAAAAGCGATAACGTTTTTCACCCCGTAAACATCGTTCGATTTTTATAATTTTTGGACATATTGTAGATATAGTGAAATATTAGGTCTGTACGTTTTGATTTTTAAGAAATATTGCTTACTTTAAAAGTTATTTGCATCTAAAAATCTATATTTTTGACTTAAAAACTTTGTCTATCTTTTTATTTTTATTAAATTAATCTAAACTGATTTACTAAAAAAGGAAAACGTACAGACATAGATTAAAGTGTACTTAATGCTATTATACCAAAATTATTTAATTTAATTAAGGTTTAGGGGGGTAAAAACGTTATCACCCGAAACCATATTTCAACAAGAAAATGTAGGCTATTACCTCCAGGACTTGCAATTCTCTCTATCGCACGATACGGGTCGGGAGGCAGAGCGGTGTGAGACAGATAGATTTTTTTTAAATTCCTACTCGCGCCGCGTATCGACACTTCACAATCCTCTTAAGACCTTTTTAAACGTGCGCTCCATTTATTTATTTAAAGTTTATTGCACAAAATACAGAAATGTACAAATGGCGAGCTTAATGCCAAGTGCCATTCTCTACCAGCTACCCTGGGCTAAACAGATATTTATAAAAGGTGCAAAGAAATAAGTATGATAATTTCTGTTAAGAACTCGTGAAAAAAACCGGTCAAGTGCGAGTCGGACTCGCGCACGAAGGGTTCCGTACCATTATCTATGAAAATATTTATTTTATTCTGTTTTTAGTATTTGTTGTTATAGCGGCAACATAAATACATCATCTGTTAAGATTTCAACTGTAACTATCACGGTATCAGTGAGATACAGCCTGGTGACAGACAGACAGACAGACAAACGGACAGCGGAGTCTTAGTAATAGGGTCCCGTTTTACTCTTTGAGTACGGAACCCTAAAAAAACCTGCATTTAAAATCAGTTCTACACGGCTCATGCGCGGCACGCGGGCTGATGTACCGCCGACTACCCCGAGTTGCACTCAAGTATATTGTACCGACGCGTGTCTGTGTGCGTCACATCGGAACATTCCCGGGGAATACTCCTATACAAGGAAATATAGGGAATTTTGAAATTGTGTATGTTTATATATTTTTCTATCAGGGATTCTATAACAACTTTGGCCCTTTGTTTTTTTTACCAAGACTTTAAACAGTGTAATTTATCCGCAAAAGTAAATTCCCAATGTTCCTGGGATTATTCCCGGAAGCAATGGGAATATTCCCGGGAACAATGGGAATATTCCCATGGTTACTGGAAATATTCCCATGGTTACTGGAAATATTCCCCTAGCCGATTTTTTTTTTAAAGTACCTCTATGAGTAAAGCCTTTTAACCGGTTCTCACGTCAGAGGCATGTCCTAGTGTGAGGACCACTGATTGTTCTACACTGAACCCTTGTTAATATTATACTGTACTAAATATTCGAATAAGTAACAAAAACGATACAAATTATCGTAAGTTAATTTAAAAATCACAAAAAATATATACTTACAAATACAAAATATGAAAATAGTTATCCACATAATAAAGATGAAAAGTCAAAATTACTAATAAAAACAGTTTTTGGCGAAACTGACAGAAGGCATTATTTGTACCACAGATGTATGAATATAAGGAGATCTGACATGCCGGCCGATTTGTATTGAGTACGCCTGTCGCAAGTACATTAACCCACACAAAGCCCAAGTAATTAACAAGACAAAGCACGCACACATCTAAAACACACACACTTGTATACCTACGCTCTTATTGGACAATACACGCGCATTATATCAGGCATTTTGGGAAGAAACGTATTATTCTCTGCGATCAGCACGCGTGCACAGTGTGGCAGAGTATGCCCATTGAGCTAACAACTGCGACACGGCCGCCGGCGGCTTGTCCTCTCTCTAGTATTCTATGCTCTGAGATTTGTACTATTCATTTTAACTTTATTACAATTTTAATTTTAATGTTCTCCTTTTTTCGGAATATTCCCAGCAACAAGGGAAAGTCCCCCTACGGGAATATTCCTGCTCCCGGGAATATTCCCCGGCACATCACTAGGCGTACCCGCTGCCGCTGCCGCTCCAACTCGTGGCCGACCCATAACGGTGCTTAGTCACAAACTCATAATACACATGTCTCAAGCCCAGTATTTTGTCATTCAAATCATTTTTCAACTCCGGCGCAATGCAATTACTTTTGTAAGCTGAGCTGTCGGAATGTCATTGTGTTCTTATTGAAGAAACATGAGCTGGTAATTGGTTGAGGATTTAATTAGTAAATAGTGGTCAAGAGCGAGTTTGATGCGACGGGTTCCGTAATGAAAACTAAAAGAACCTTTGTCAGGAGGTCAGGATGCTCGACTGTCGCTTTCAATACTACACATCCTCGGGGGCTTTGACGACCTTACTCACCATCAGGAACACAACGCCACAACTCCTACCTATACCCTAAGAACTTTAAGGTTTCTCTCTATGAAAACACAGCAATATATCGATATCAGTCATATTTTTACACCAAAAAATAGGTTGGGTAATTTGACTAAATATTCATTTATAATCCACCTAAATTAAATACCGCAACGGTAAAAAATAATGAAAAGTAATCTTTATAAATTCCGTAAAAATCAGGCGAAAATGGTATAAACTTTCTTTACTTTATAATTGACTACGTCTATATACGTTCTTTGGGATACGCGCATAATCCACTTATTTTTGTTAATGAATAAACCTTTCTATAGGCCAGATTAAATTCAATATTATCTCAAGGCCGTAAATATTTCATTAAAATGCTGTTATTTCCCGATGCATATATTTTTGGATTCAGGTAGTAAGTCTCCAAATTTGTGTACTCAAACATGTTTTCATTATAAAAATACTGATAGTATTTTTGCTTGCGGGTTCATTTTTTTTCCTAACTTCCATAGAATTATTGATTTCAATAGTAAAAGTTTTTTAAACTAATATATAAAAGCCGTATACAAATAATTAGCCTCATATTGAATTATTTCCAAAAAAAACGTAATTTTCTCAGGGTACTGGCAACAAAGGTAGTGACATTATGGCTGTGGTCTTCTGTTAGGATGTGCAATCTGGAAGTAAAATTGTCGTTAGGATTTAATGTTTGTAAAATTTAAAATAAAATGTTAAAAGAGTGTCGCTGTCGCGGCTTTTTTTTTTTATTTAAACTTTATTGCACAATACAAGAGAAAGTACAAATGGCGGACTTAATGCCATAAGGCATTATCCAATCAACCATTGGGCTCCGAAAAATTTGGTGCAGGCATTTAAATTTTAAAGAAAACCGTACTAATGGGTTTTATTCCATACTAAAGGGGTTCTTTGAGTAAGTTGAAAAGCACTGTTATCGTATACATACAATATGGCTTACATACGTTATTACTGCTTTAACATTGGGCAGTGCAGCCTCCGAGTCAACGACCGAGTGCCCTAGTTTTTGTGCGCCGGCGCATTGCACAACGAGCGATCAGTCTTTGATTTCATGTAACTGGATGACTTGCTCGATGCAGTTGTGCAACTTGTTGATATTATCCGACTTCTAAAGAGGGTTTTGTTTTGGGCTATAAGGGCTCATTTAGGCGATACTAGGTAGTTTCCCTTTAAAAAAAGGACAGCTTGAGCTCCGCGCAATGCGGGTTCCATTCCAACGACCAGTGTAAACGAGCCTTAAAGAAATAGACAGACTGCGACAGCCCTGAAAAAAAAAACTTTTTTACAATTATCTTCTTGAAGAAGATAAGTATAGTCAATTTACTTCTATATATCTATATATATCTACATAATTTTAAATGAACAACCACTAAGGCTTTTCCTGTTTTTAATATTAGTATAATACATACACATGTAATAATCAATAAATATTACTTTATGAAGAAGATGCATTTAGTTCGCACCTAATACTTACTATGCCACAGAAAAATGTAGAACTGTTGTTTCTACTAAAGAAACAACAATATTTTCCTCACACGGAATAGTAGGCCAGCATTGTTGACATACGTCAGGTGTGGAAAAAGTGTACACGTATTATATGAAACTGTGTAAATAGTGTGTTATATTGCACAGGCTCGGAAAGTAGGGCATTGCTTGATCGGTTTTTTTAATAAGATGAAAATTTGCTTTTCCTTTTCCAAAAGCGAGGATTTTTTTCGTACTTGTGTGAGAGAGCACGTAGAACCGACGGCCGTCGGGCCGCCGGAAAGGTTCTCGAATGGCAACCACGCACCGGAAGGCGCAGCGGGGGTAGACCCTCCACAAGGTGGACTGATGACCTGGTAAAAGTCGCGGGAGTCCGCTGGACGCGCGCGGCGCAGAACCGGTCATTGTGGCATTCTTTGAGGGAGGCCTATGTCCAGCAGTGGACGTCTTTCGGCTGATATTATGATGATGATAAGTAACATATTTCGCAATGTGATAATTTTGCATTAAGGCGAAATCGCAGTTTAAGTATAATGCTGTAGAAACTAGAAACTAATAATTTTTACTTGTGTTGAAACTGAAATAAAATTAGGTCTCCATATTCAATGAGACGATCAATTGTTTTCTCTAGCATCAAACGGGTAGGTACCTACTTTTAATTAAGCAATTAGCACGCTATTGCATAAATACTATTACAATTGAGTGTTTAACAAAAACTAGAACATTTATTTGTCTATAACCGATTACTATGATGTGCCAATGTGAAGGATTTCGTCGGGATGTACCTAAAACGTAATTATAACCCGACCAAGCGAAGTGGACCACTAGCGCGGATGCTAGGCTATACAGTTCGTTTGTCTGATTAATTTGGTCGCCTAGTTATAGCCATCAAAATATGTATACATGGGCGCTATTGTCAAGGGAATAAGGATCTGTGTAGATCATTTTGAGCGCGTTATGTTGCTTAGCTGCTTGTGATGCTGACTGTACCTAAATTTAAATACTTAATTATGCAATATCATCATCAATTACGAGTATAGAACTTGTCTTGTCGGTGCAGCTTGATGCAGTTGTACTAAACATAATCTGTTTTAACAGTTTTCGTTTACACAATAAACTAGAACATTGAGTTCAGAGAAAATTTACGAAGCAAGAGGTCCTGGGTTCGAATCCCGGTAAGGGCATTTATTTGTGTGATGAGCACGAATATTTGTTCCTGAGTCATGGATGTTTTCTATGTATTTAAGTATTTATTTCTCTATATAAGTATCTATATCGTCGTCTAGTACCCATAGTACAAGCTTTGCTTAGTTTGGGACTAGGTTGATTTGTGTAAGATTGTCCGCAAATATTTATTTATTTATTTATTTATGTTCACAGCTTAATGATATCATAACATTCCACACTCACGTGCATTTTAAATCTTAACTCTTACCAAAATGTGTCACACTCACATCATAACGTCCGTCCATACGCTGCTCCTTTTCTGAATCAATAACGTATACGAGAAGTTACTTGCTTTGATACTATTCGTTTTAAGGGTTTCGTAGCCAAATGGCAAAAAACGGAACCCTTATAGATTCGTCATGTCCGTCCGTCTGTCTGTCTGTCTGTCCGTCCGTATGTCACAGCCATTTTTTTCCGAAACCATAAGAGCTATACTGTTGAAACTTGGTATGTAGATGTATTTTGTGAACCGCATTAAGATTTTTACACAAAAATCGAAAAAAAACATTAAGTTTTACGGGTCCCCATACACAAAGCTGAAACTCAAAAATTTTTTTTTTCATCAAACCCATACGTGTGGGGTATCATTTGATAAGTCTTCATAAATGATATTAAGGTTTCTAAGATCATTTTTTTCTAAACTGAATAGTTTGCGCGAGAGACACTTCCAAAGTGGTAAAATGTGTGTCCCCACCCCCCCTGTAACTTCTAAAATAAGAGAATGATAAAACTCAAAAAAATATATGATGTACATTACCATGCAAACTTCCACCGAAAATTGGTTTGAACGAGATCTGGTAAGTAGTTTTTTTTAATACGTCATAAATCGTAAACTGCAATTTATTTAACGGAACCCTTCTCGTACTTGGCCGCTTTTTTTTCTTACTAACCGACTTGAAAAAAGGGGGAGGTTCTCAATTCTTCTGTATTTTTTTTTGTGTGTTCGTTACGCGAGAACTCAGTAATTTATGAAACGATTTGATTTTTTTTTTCTTTGTTTGAAATCATATACTTCCAGATTGGTCCCGTTGTCACCAAAATCCAGTTCTGATGATGGGATCCTGGAGAAATCGAGGGAGCTCTTCAAATTTTATATGCTATCTTGAAGCAATTTGGTTACTGATTTGAAGTCGGTTAAAACTTTGTTTTTAAAGCAAATTATCTTAATTTTAAGTGAGGTCTATTTAAGTTTTTTTTTCTTTTATCTATTAATAAGTTCCTATTGTAAAATATTGTATATCGTGAGATAAATACCTAATCAAACTAAACTTAATCTAAAAGACCAATCTTCGTCACAATGCCTCAGCATTACAGAGTACATTCATATTGTAGTATTAGAAAGGATTATTTAAATACTCTATTATATGTATTTGGCGTGATTGTGTGCATTGCATTCGAACGATGCTCCCACTTTCACCGTGACTCATGACCTCGCGAACTGCGTCCAGCGAAACGATACCATTAACTGTGATGTGACTTTAACAGGGCTCATTGTATGTCCTCATAAATGTCCACTTCCTATACTTATCAATCGCATTTCAATTGGTTTCCTCGCGTGCCCAGTTCGCTTTTCCAAACGCGCAAAAGAATTATTAATCTGCCGTCGAAAGCAAAAAAGACGCATTTAAAAGGACGCACCTGGCTATGAGTAGTCAGGTGCGTCCTTTTTTAATGCGACTCATAGCCAGAAGCGTCCTTTTTGATTCTTGTAAGAATTGTAAGAAGGTGGCTGTGTGTTATGATATGAATGCCCGAGATAATTACTGTGAGGCGATGGATGCTAGTCTGTTTGTCCAAGGTACCGATGTAGGTAATTAATTAGTGCAACAACCTGGCAACCGTACCGTCTTTTCAAAGATCTCACGGTTCTAATACAATGATTTGCCATACGATAAATAAATAAATAAATAGGTAATTAATTGTAGTGTTATTTGTCTAGTTTAGTTTTGATGACGCTTTGGATTTTCTGTAATGTCAAGTTAAATATTTTTAATGAAATAAATAAGAAATAAACCCAATTTACCCACAAGCGATATTGATTGCACTGAACCTTTAACCTTTCGGATGTTTTGTCTCTGACATTGCCGAAGGATTTTGAATTTTTCATATCTGTCATAGAGTCAATTTTCAGTAGCACTGGGGGTAAACACGTAAGGTTCCGAACGCGCGTCGGTACAATTTAACTGTCAATTTTCCATATAAAAAGTGACATTTAGTTAGACCTACCCGACGTTCGTACAATGCGTTACGTGATTGACCTACTGATGCTTGAGTGCTTAGACATACGAAGGGTTAAGCCTAAAAAGAGAATTTGCCTCTTGAGGGGTGATCACGTAACGTTTCAAACGCACGTTAGTACAACTTAACTGTCATTTTCCCATACAAAAAGTGACATTTAGATCTATCTTACGCGAGTACAATGCGTGACGTGTACGACCTTGACATGATGCCCACAACCATATTATATTCTACCATCGCACCGCTCTGCAGGGCATCCCATATAATCTTTGCCACCATGGAACCTAAAGTGACCATTTAGGTCACAGCACGGTTCCAGATTTTCCGTGAACGCTCCGGTTGTAGAGTTAACTCCCTGCCGTGGTTAACTGGAACTAACCACAGATGTATGAATATAAGGAGATCGAACATGGCGGCCGATTTGTATAAAGTGAGCCTGTCGCCAACCCACACAACGCCCAAGTAATTGACAAGACAAAGCACGCACACATCTAAAACACACACTCTTGTATACCTACACGCTTATTTGACAATAAACGCGCATCATGTCAGGCATTTTGGGAAAAAACGTAATATTCTCTGCGATCAGCACGCGTGCACAGTATGGCAGTGTATGCCCATTGAGCATACAGCTGCGACACGGCCGCCGGCGGCTTGTCCTCTCTCTAGTATTCTATGCTCTGAGGGAACTACAGTATGGGGTTCTTCGCGAAAGGAGTGTACAGGTTTAGGGTCGGCCACGCGCATGCGTGTCCCTTGGAGTTGCGAGCGTCCATAGGCTATGGTCACCGCTTACCAGCAGGCCGTACGCTTATTTGCAACCGACGTGGTATAAACAATAAGACCCTACAGAGTGCAGCGAATCGATAACGTGACTTTAACAGGTATATTTGTGTCCGTTGCTTCCTCTCTCAAAGTTCAATGTGTTTCGCGCGCCCCCTTCCACATGCGCTGAGGTAACGTGTCAGAGCGAGCGCGCACATATTCAAATGCGATTGGTATATGAAAGAGATGAACCGAATTGTGGCCTCAGAGTCCGATTACATTGACATTATTGACACGTCCGTTTTATGACGTTTTTACGACTAAAGCAATATTTATGTTTGGTTTAATGACGGTTCATCTAAGGTTCAGGCCATGCGTATAGCGTGCCGGGTATGAAAAGAACAGGCAACGTAAGTATGTAGATTTGCGGAATAAAATTTAACCCACTAGCTTCCGCCAGCGACTCCGTCTGCGTGGAACTCGTTTATATCGTAGCTCCATACAAACTTTAACTATGTGGAAATAATAGTTCACAAGTTTAATAATCTACCGTTTAATATTTTGCTCCTATTACGGGCCACACCCTTTATAGGTAGACTCTCGCGTTTATAGCTCACTGAGCCACAAGTAATATTAGTGTAGAAGTATCTGAAGTATAGACCAGTAATCGATCTAGCTAGGTTTCATTTGTTAAATTGAAACGCCTTATAAACAATGTAACGAAAAATCTTGATAAAAGTCCGAGCTTGTGCGAGGGTTTATAATATTTGTATACCCTTCTAAAAACTTTAGTAGTAAGTGGCGTACTAATTTGTGAGTAGGCAGTGTAAGTGTTTGGAATTTTAATTACTAGCTCAAGTTAATTATCATGCATTAGTGTAATTAATTGTGCTAATTTAATACTTTAAAGTGGACCGCTACTAACCTTGTTTGCTTATAGGTATATGTACTATAAGTGTGTTCCAAATTTCCAATGTTTACTTTATGTTGTGTATTTAACAAAATTTTGAGATAATTTGCTGTAATATTGTCCCCGAAAAATCAATTAGGTGAACTTCATTGACAAGGGCGCCAAATCATCCTTTTCAAATTACCCTTTATGACGCGGTGCCCGTTTTGAAGGGGGCTTCCTGAAAGTAAATGCGAGCATTGAAAATTACGCTGCCAAGTAGGTAAAGAGCCATTTTTTTGTCCAGTCATTATTAAATATCTGTACACGTCAAATATCTGAACATGCACTCTAACGCCTTAACAATATAGTCGTTCAGATATCTGTCCCAAGAGTGATCACATTGTCCCAAGAGTTGATAAAAGTTTAAGAGATTCCGAGATCTCCAAGCCGTTTCCACTTTTAAATGGCTGGTTTGTATATTATAGCGATTTCGCGAAACTGTCACATACTAACTTTCACGCATGACAGGATTCCGCTGGAGATGTCGCGGGGAAAGTGGCTCCTGCGCATGTTTGATCGAGATAAGCTGATAACATTCCTTGTGTGGCGAAACTGATTTGGAGTGGAGATGCCGCGGATTGCACTAAAGTGGATAAACATTCCAGTTGCTAAGTACTTTGTCGTAATAACTATATAGGTACTTTTAGGTGCCATGCGCCTTATGTCAGTAACAATAACGAAAATAATGTGTGACTATGTGTAATTTAATTTAATTGTAATTAACGACGGTAAGATGTCAGATGGTATGACCTTAGTGCCTTGGAAATTGGGACGGCCCCTCATTTGGGACGCTACATGCGTTGACACCCTGGCGCCGTCCCACCTTGGCACTACATCTTTGAGAGCAGGCGGGGCAGCTGCAGCGGCGGAGGCAGCAAAGTGCCGCAAATACATCGGCCTGACAGACCGGCATGTTTTTGCGGCTTTTGCTGTCGAAACCCTCGGACCCTGGAGCCCAGGCGCTCACCAATTATTTGGCCAATTGTCAAAAAAATTGGTCAAAGTATCCGGAGACCATAGGGCTGGCTCGTTCCTTGCCCAACGGATCGGCATAGCCATACAAAGAGGGAACGCAGCCAGTCTTATGGGAACCCTTCCGCAGGAATCCGACCTTGGGGACCTCTTTTGATTAAATTTATGTTTTTCCTAATTTTAGGTTTATTTAGTTTATTTAAGTTTTTTCTATAGTTATGTATTGTAAGTAGGTTTTTAACTGTCAAATAAGTATAACTTATATAGGATATTATATTCCTTGAAATATAATTGTATTAACAGTTCATGTAACATTATTAGTGATGATGATTGTAACAGTAACCTAACCTATTATGACTTGTAAAATGTATTTTTACGAATAAAGACCTGTATTCTGTACTGTAAGTATGTAGACATTTTTGAAAGGTTGTCTGTTTAGATAGTGGAGAACTCGACTAGTATTTTCTTTCTATCTAACCTGCATTGGCAATTTGACAACCGATGCACAGTTACTTAATTCATTTTATTTATACTTCTAATTCCCATTAAAATTTGTCTAATTTCGATTTCTTTAATTGAGATAGTGGAGTAACTTTATGAAGATTTTTACGTAGTTGTACGAATTATCCAATAACATTCATATTTAATTTAGTGAAGTTTAAACGTAGCGTACGCGTATCCAACAAGAAACATCTTTCCTTCGAAGTGTTCGAAGAACGCATCATTGCAATTTCTTTATTCACGAAGGCGAGTTGGCGCGTTCCTATGATAATCACGTTAAAGTCTAATTTAGCAAAATCCACTCGTCTCGTGAAATGACAACTGACAATTACTTAAGTGACAAGTCTTCACGTGTGGCCATTATAGTTGACGCTGTCACTATAAAGGCAAGAGACGCTATTAAAGACATATGCATGCTTTCTAATACGAAACATGTTGATAAAGTGTGTAATATTGACTTTCATACGCTCATGCATAATCGACGCATTACAGAATTTCCATGCAAAATATAGGTAGGTACTTGTTTTCTCTTGAGAGGTTCTCATCTGTAGCATTATGTAAATTGAGCCTTAAGTATTTAAAGGCTGGTTTACATTGAGGAGAGAGGAATTCTACTGTGAACCAGCCATAATATACGTCCCAAGTTGGTTAAGTAGTTTCCTGTTACGGGATTTGACAACACTAATAATAAATTATTCTTGAAGGGCAGATGCAGAAGGCGTGGATAGTAAGGGCTTCCAATCTACCGTGAGAATACTCGGATTACGGTATTGTAGATGTAATAAGTTTGTATGAAAACGTCATAGAAAAGGCGGAATCCCGGGATTGGAAGCCCTAGTGGATAGTCAGGAGATTCCTGTCTCTGTCGACCTGACCACCGGCAGCTTGGGCCCCACCCCGTTACCGGCGGCAACCTAGGTTAGGTTTTGTATGTTTCGTTTTTTATTTTACTTTTATATTCATAGTATTCATACTAGCTTCCGCGTGGAACTCGTTTATATCGTAGCTTCATACAAATTTTCATCCCCCATTTCACCCCCTTAGGGGATGATTTTCGGGATAAAAGTTATCCTTTGTCCTTCCCCGGAACACAAACTATCTCTATACCAAATTTCATCTAAATCAATTTAGCGGTTTAAGCGTGAAGAGGCAAGACTCACTTTCGCATTTATATTATTAAAGTATGGATTGTAAAAAGCCCAATCTGCAGAGAATGAAAGTACCTATATGGGGAAAAGTATTATTACATTACCAATGAACAAACTGAAAGAAATACTCGGAAGATACCTACACACTCAAACTTATTTTTGCTCTTTCAAACGACGTCACTTCACTTGTTCCTATTTCCCTACAAACATCATACCTACTAAGCAATATGTTGTTGTAGGTTATTATTATTTTTAGTATGTACTAGCAAAGCGTTTTTGACGTACCACACAAACATTCAACATCCATTTTCAACCACTCTCTGAACAAGAAACCCAAACATAGTTTAAATTTTTTAAAACAAGTTATTATTATTATTACATTTATTTAATAAACAGAGTGTATAAACATGGGTACATTAGCTGGGTCTCACAAAACTGTCGGAACAGTTTGTCTGTGTGATTATAAACATAATAATACAGAGTTAATAATTAATTAATTAGGTCTCAACATTAAGAATTAACTTTTAGTTATATGTACATCCTAATTTATTTAGGCTGATAATGAATTGGTGATGAATCGTTTCGTGCTGGGCCATTGATAACCTTTACCGTATCGTGCAAATATGCATATAATGTTAACTAGGTACGCTTAGTTTCCTTTTGTACCGCAGTATTGATTCTAGAAACGAATTTGGCTCGCCTTCAAGTTTCTTTACCTTGGCATTAGATCCTTGAGTTATCTAGATTCATAAAATGATTACGTGATTTAATTCAATTGATCGTTAATTATTCACTAGGCAATGTAATTTATCCTAAGTTTTTGTCACTAAAATGGAAGCGTTTTCCCGTTTTTTCTAGTTTAGCAAACGGGTTCATTTTGATATATACAACGTGTCCCAAAACTCAACGATAAGCCGGCACCAGAGGATGGAGCTGCTTATGATTAGTCGAGAAAAAATAAGGAAAAAAAAATATCTAAATAAGTAGCTCCATCCTCTGGTGCCGGCTTATCGTTGAGTTTTGGGACACGTGGTAGATA
The DNA here is from genome assembly GCA_963854355.1 of Epinotia brunnichana. Taxonomy (NCBI): domain Eukaryota; kingdom Metazoa; phylum Arthropoda; class Insecta; order Lepidoptera; family Tortricidae; genus Epinotia; species Epinotia brunnichana. The sequence continues at coordinate 4,672,879 of OY977943.1, read as the reverse complement.
TATTTTATTTTATATATTTAGAATTCAGGGACCGGAAAACACCTCTTTAAGGTTAACCGTATCGATCCGGTAACCGAATCAATTCGGTTACCTGTTATGGGGTTAACCGTATGATACGGTTAACCGATTGTTACGGTAACCTTATCGGAAGTGTTAACCGTAACTACTAATTGAGTTAACCTCAAACCCTATTGGGATGGGGTTTTTAATTGGGGTTTTCATTGGGTTATGGTAACCTTATCATCAGCTGCTTATTGTGATTTGCGCATTATGTTTAAACATGTTATAGAGTATCGCGTATCGTACTCGCGTTGCTGTTTCATGGGATCAGACTCCCGGTGGGTAGTTATACAATTTAATTAGTTTTATATCATGACATGACACACACAATCTAACTTTCTATAGAAAAAAACATTAAGATTTAAAAGTTCAGTGGCAGTAAAGGTAAATTAAGGGCTCTTAAGTAACGAATGAAATAAATATATAGTTAGATATATTAAAATATACTTAATAGGAAGCCCCTACCTTGTAATCTGCATATCACTGTGTTACGGAAATAAATATTTATTTTTCATTTCTTTTTCAAAATAAAAAATTTGGATGCAAATGTACCTACTATACGAACAAAATATTTTCACCTCACTTGCTCGGAAAGGTCTTTTTGTATGTTTGATATCTATTGAGAAAATTGCTTTTTTATTGCGTTATAAGTACTATGACGTAGAACGTTAAATGTTTATTTATGGTTTTTTGTATATTTTATAACATATTTTTTTTTTACTTTTTTTTAAACTTTTTTAAACTTTTTTTTTTAATTTTTTGAAAGTTTTTTCAACTTTTTTAACTTTTTTTTAACTTTTTTTTTTACTTTTTTTTTTACTTTTTTTACAACTTTTTTTAACTTTTTTTTTTACCCTATTTCTTATTTTCCTCGCTGTAGTGAGGTGAAAAGATTAGTGTTATACACGGGTGAAAAGTTATTTTACTTCTCGTGTGTTGAAACACGAGCTAGCGAAAGGATTCTATGATTGACCACGAGCGAAGCGAGTGGTTCAAAAATAGAATCCTGAGCGTAGCGAGTATATACCCAAAATGAACACTCGCAGGTAAAATACAACTTTCCCCCCTTGTATAACAAATAACTATTTCCACGTCGCGTCGCGTCACGGATTAGTCGATAGGATAATCTTTGAGGCGGCGGCGTGTGTGCACCTAATATAGAGTTGTTAAACCACCTAATCCCGGGATCATAAAAATTACTCTTTAAAAGCGTTTTAGTGCGATTCATTTTATATTTGTTACAGTATTTGCTATCGGAGTGCTTATGTGGATTCAATATTATCTGGCGTGATTCCACTTGAGACCGTCATTAGCAATAACAATAGGCTTAAGTCGCGGCGAGCCCATTTTTTGCAAACACTTGCTAAACACCGGCCGGCGGTGCTTCAAATGATCATGATACTTTTCCTGTTACCTTTCCGTTTAGCAAAATTAACACAGCTCAGCAAAACAAAACGACCATTTGAGAGATATGGTCATACTATAGTGTTATAACTAAAATACGTGACCATATTAATGTTTGCGAAAAATCTTATTCTGAAAATAATGAGAAATATCACACCCCAGTTAAAATCAGCCGCAAAGTTAAAAGCTTAAGTCGCTTAAAGATAACAACGTTGGCAAGAACGTATTTATAATAATGAATGAGGCATTTATTGCTGTCACTACGACCGCCGCCGTAATCTGGTTAATCCTAAAACATTAGAAAATACCAAAACACATTCGTTTTTGGCCCGCTTTTACCTCGCCGTGCGATAACAATATGACTATTCATATCAATAGAAAAATAAAATAATAATAACAAGGTAATAAATCTCTTTATATGAGTACTATCTCTTAATTGCAAAAAACGCAGGCAAACCGTGGCATTAACTATGGCCTAAGACCAACCAGAAAGTCCATTCTACAGTACATTGATGAAATAAAAATTAATTGGCCCAGTGGTTCCAGTTATTACCTATTACCAACGATCCGATTTCCCGATGCGAAACGGAGTAAATGATTCCGAGACTTACTTTTATTTTTGGAGAACAAAATTTAATAACATTTTAACAATTGATATAAAATAATATCACTACATACAAAAACATTCTAAATAACTGATCTGCCATTGATCTAAGCGGCTTAACTACAATTATAAAAAAACATTTTTTTTTATACAAGATATTGTAATTTGGTGATTTCCATATTAATATTTCTACTCGATATCCCACCGTGTTGCACCATAAATTCTGATCACTGCCCACACATACACACACACTATGAAACTTACGAAGCTACAGCTTCAAAGATTTTTCCTCTTTATAATATTTGCATAAATTAGGACCAAGAAGGGTTCATACTTAAATCCCGGATTTCTAAAAACACAATTTATTCATATTCTTTTGTAGTCCCGGGATAATAACTCTATGTTGTTATACGTGCGGAGGTGCCGATGTATCGTTGTCATATTGACAACAGATTCTTACATTCTGATATTGTGTATTTGGCTAGCTAGAGCCAATCAATGAGATCGACGAGTTCATTAGAAACGTATATAATAAAATGCACTAAACTGGGTAAAATCGTACAGCTCCGAAAACTGGATTTGAAAACAGTACCTAACAAGATCAACCAAAAAATGGTCCTAATTACTTAATTATTAATCATCATAAATCCTTTATAAGTTAAGTTTGTACGGAATCCTCGGTGCGCGAATCGGGTTCTTATTCAAACTGTTTTTTTTTTTCATAATAAATAAGCAATGTACCATTTGACACACTGTTTGAATAAGAAGCCGCGTTTTCGGCAAACGAAACCAGTTTGCATAGAGATCAACATGGTTGAGTGAAACGCATTAAGTGCTTCGGCTTGCAGACGGCGCTTGCGACTTTTGCCTCGCGGCGTCGCAACAGTGCCGCCGAGCGCCTTGCGGTATCCTAGCAAGCTTGGTAAAACCGATGCCAGCCACTGCGGTTATTCAATAATAAGTCGTATTTAAGTGTGCGTTAAAATCATATTCCTTTAAACTGGTTCAAAACCTCATGATACGGTAACCGTATTGGATGGGGTTTTCATTTCGGTTAGTGTTAACCTAGGTTAACTGAGTTAACTGGATCGTTGGGGTTACCCTTTCAATAAGGTTACCTTATGATAAGGTAACCTTATTGATTGGGGTTTTTAAAACAACCTTTAAAATAAGCATATGGAAAACCCCGATTAGGGTAACCGGTTCCGGTCCCTGATTTAGATATATTTTTTTCCTTATTTTTTCTCGACTAATCATAAGCAGCTCCATCCTCTGGTGCCGGCTTATCGTTGAGTTTTGGGACACGTGGTATGTAGGTATACTTACTTCCGCTGCTAACCTTTTATTACCTACTTTGTTGTAATGAAAGCTTAGGTAAGCATGTTTTTTGCACAATCACCAACTCATGAATACGTCGAGAATTCCAATCAGCACAAAGACGGTGGTTTTGTCATGTGTAATTTAGGAGTAGGTAGGTACCTATCCTATAGCCACCTTCTGCCTTCATAATCAGATCAACTCTGCTGTGTACTGTGTAGGTACCTAAACCTACATATTATGCCAAATTTCAGCTCAATCGGATCGAGACAAGTGGATAAAAAATGGTTTGCAAATTTTGAAGAAAAATTTTGATACGAACAGTACGAATTAAATAAAAGCTTTTTAAGAGACGTAGGTATACTGACTGTCTTAAATCCAACTGTTCTGATAACACAATTACAATTACTTCATTAATTGCGTAACGTTACCCAACAAACGAAATAACGGTCAAGTTTTAATGGATCGGAAACACTGACGAAACACCATCGAAATAGAGAGTTGTTTACTACCTACTCGCCGCAAAAAAAGAATCAATGGTCGCGGTACTGACAGCACTGCGCGGGAAAAAAAGTGCCATGTGCTGTTGGCTTTTGTTATGTGTGTTCCGTAGCCATAAAGGAGCAGACCAAATTTTAAATGTACCTACTTACTAAAACTATGCAAAGAGGAATCATCCAATTGTTATTTGTTTGAAATCCACGTGGTTTTTTGAAGACACGAACCCGAACACGAACGAACGAACATGCACTGCCTTTGTTAAATAAAATCAATCGTTTTACAAATAACATTACACAACCCCAAAGCGAACAATAAGCATCGATAACTTGAAGCTGCCATTGAGCATAAAAAACTTTCGCTTGATAACTTTTTGCTGCACCGTATAGTAAACAAGTATTGTGCTCACTGGCATTGTGTTGTGCGCTATGGCATCAGTCAATGGGGTAAATTAGGTATTGTGTTTATTCACATAAATGTGGTTTCATTGTCAAAATGGCATGTAATTGACGGATAATAATGGATATTGGTAAATGAACACTTTTCTAAATGCAAGTGTAATCAAACGAAAAACACTTAACAAACAAACTCACAAAAGTAACACAAGATAAATGTTTCGATATAAGATAGACAATTATTTCCCTGATAGTTTTTACCAACATTTCACGTCTATACTATACAAAGAGTTATAACAGTGTTAATGTATATTTTAAGGATCTTAAATATCGCATTACATACAGGATTTAGCAAGTACGTAGGTGTTTACTTTAAAAGTCAACGAACTTCGAGGCTTCCTTGGGTATTTGCAAAAAGTAGTAGCGTGAGTTTTTTCGTTTCCGTTTGTCAGAAGATTTACGAGGACTTCAAATAACTAGTTTTCGCATATGAAAAGTTTTTTATAGTGTGGTAACGTGAGATTAATATTGTCATAACATAGGTACAGAGAAACTACTACTTAATCTGTAAAATCAGTTCAAGAAGCAATTTTTCTATAAAGTTTGGCGTATTTAGTATTTATATGGCAAAACTGTTATAGTTGTTATTTTCTAAGCCGTCCGTTCTGCAGTGCGGCGTTCTTTAGTGCGGAACGGACGGCTTAGAAAATAACAACTATACCTCGATTCCCATTCTAATCGCCGTTTGTTAATACTTATAAATTATATCAATAATTCACTTTAAAATCAAAGTTTTAACCGACCTCAAATACGCGACTCGTCGCTGTCACTTGCATAATAGTAATTAGGATTTTATTTATATCAGCGACAGTTAAGTTGTCTTCATTTTTCTCCCAAAAATGTAGGATGAGGTCCTCAAATTTCTCAATAAAAAGGCAATGAAAATCTAATTATATCGAAACACTCAAATACTTCCAGTGCCAGGAACCATGTGCTTCCTCTATATACGGAGCGCTATGAAATCTTTTATTAAAAATGAAAAAAATAAAATAGTGTGAGAGAAAATAAACTTGCTGAAGATAACTGAAAATAGACGAGGCAAAATGATAGGTCACATGATAAGACACGATATTTTCTTTAGAAATATTCGAGAAGGTAAGATTCAGGAGAAGCTTTGTACAGGAACTTAAAGTAAAAGCAAATGTCATGGTGTCTTACCGGGACCTAAAGAAATTTGCCGAGGACCGAGAGAACTGGTGCCTACTCCACCGACAAGAGCCAAGCTCTTAACACGTTCAGTGCCGGAAACCCAATATCGTGTCCCTACGCCGTCGTCGCTTTCCGCTACATACGAGGAAAACCACGGGATTGGCTACAAGAGTAGCGCGTAGCGATTTGCGGCACTGAATGTGTTAAATATTGATAAATAAATAAACAAATATTTGCGGACAATCTTACACAAATCGACCTAGTCCCAAGGGTACTAGACGAAGATAAACATACTTATATAGATAAATAAATACTTAAATACATAGAAAACATCCTCACTCAGGAACAAATATTCATGCTCATCACACAAATAAATGCCCTTACCGGGAATCGAACATAGGACCTCTTGCTTCGTAGTCAGCGTCACTGCCAACTAGGCTAAAGCGGTCGTGGTATCTTATGATGATGATGATGATGATGATGGTGATGAATGTGTTATTGGGTTTACTAATATGACAACCAAATAATATGGCGCAACATGAAGGCCTTCATTCAACAACTGCACTAGTGGACGAACTATGGCTGACGATGAAATGAGAGTGTTAAGAATTACCTACCTCCTTGGACTAAACCACTAAACCGAGTATACTCCAAAAGTCCAAAGTAATGGCTGTGCGGAGTCGGACTTTAAACAGCTATTTCGGATGATTGATAGCTACGGAAGCAGCTTTCTATTTGCGTGGTCGACGAGTGAAAAACTTGCGTTAATGCTTTTAAGTTTACGTCCCTTTTGTTTAGTTTATGTACGGGAAGAGCCGGAAGTAACTGGGCATGTTAGTACACAGGTGAAAGAAAATGCTATATGCCATGTACAGTTAAATCCACAAAAATACTACCAACTCTATAAATAAAACGCAAACTCTTCAATGGTCGTGGGCTCGTGGGTTTCATTGCTGAAGGTCGTCTCTGTCTTATCTTGAAGCTTTTTGACGACTTCTGTAACCGCTGCTGCGACACTCCACATCTTCGGGTTTTTCATCGCGGTTGAGCCTGCCTGTCAAAGCAGCAACCTAATATGTCCATGGGCTAGGAGATCGCTTGCCATCCATTACCAATATGTGATAACTAGTTAAAGTAGTCATTATCATATCAGCCGAAAGACGTCCATTGCTGGATATAGGCCTGCCCAAAAGCGTGCCACAATGACCGGTCCTGCGCCACCCGCATCCAGCGAACTCCGAGCACAGGGAGGCGCAGCGTGGGTAGACAAGGTGGACTGATGACCTGGTAAAGGTCGCTGGAGTTAAAGTAGTAAAACACAAATAATATCTACGCAATGATTAGGAGATACGACTCGGCTAGACAGCGTTCGAGAAGCTACGGCACATCTTTTCGTTCAATATTCCGCACTGTCTCAAGACGAGAGTCTTTGACCAGTGTGTGTTGCCAGTGATGACATATGGAACTGAAACGTGGTCGCCTACAATGGGCCTCATAAGAAGGCTGAAAGTCACCCTAAGGGCAATGGAGAGGGCTATGCTGGGAGTTTCTCTGCGTGATCGCATCACAAATAAGGCTATCCGCAGCAGAACCAAGGTCCGCAGCAGAACCAAGGTAACCGATATAGCCCTCCGAATCGCTAAACTTAAGTGGCAGTGGGCGGGGCACATTGCACGTAGAACCGATGGCCGTTGGGGCGGAAAGGTTCTCGAGTGGCGACCACGTATCGGAAGGCGCGGCGTGGGTATGCCCCCCACAAGGTGGACTGATGACCTGGTAAAGGTCGCGGGAGTCCGCTGAATGCGGGTGGCGCAGGACCGGTCACTTTGGCACTTTTTGGGTGATTCCTATGTCCAGCAGTGGGCGTCTTTCGGCTGATATGATGATGATGATGAATGATTAGGAGGTAGTAGTAGAGGTAGAGAGTAGGGCGCTACCTTATGGTTTAACTAACTGTACAACATCGTAGCAGGGTTGTCGCGTTATGCAACTCTTCCGGAGAATATATCCACCAGATATGTGCGAATTAAGTTATGTTTGCACAATATCTGACGCGTAGCTGACAAGCATGGGAGATGCCAAATATACGAACACACCTTCGCATTTACCCTTAAATGGACGCTGATAAATCGGCTATTTAATGGGTTACCCTCAAATACCCTAGCGGCATTGAATACACCCTCTGTTTATCTCAATTTCAACCTGTGCTCTCAACAGCATGGGGGGATGACTAGCAACGGAGATTAGTGCGTTCACCCCGACTCGGGGCGATCAGAGGGGCACGTGTTGCGAATGTTGAGTGGGACAATTTAATTGATTTACGTGGTAGCAAAAATATTACGAGAAAAATAAATCCCATAAAAACATTCCATGTAAAAAATAGGTAAATAAGTCTAATAAGTCTCGGAACTCTTCCACAGTAAAAAGTGGTGACATATTTCGTAGAGCCAAGTCAGGCATTCTTATTAATCTTTATTTGCTTGCTAAATAAATTCCTGCAGCTTGGGAATCACACGACTTTACTGCATTTACTATTATTTGCATACCTTGAACTATATGTAAGTGTGATTGCCAAGTCACAAAATTTTATTTAGCAAGCAAATAAAGATTAATAAAAATGCCTGACTTGACTCTACGAAATTGGAGGATTACATTCAAATTTTATAACACTTTTTTTTTTTTTTGAACCCAGGGGAAATCCATTATGGATCCCACCCGGCTCGAGAGAAGCCGAATGGGTATGTCCGACTCCCACGGACTAAAACCCCTGGGGTGTTCCACCACTCGCTTTAAGACAGAGCTCTGGGAACGCACCTGCACACATCCACACATCCTGTCAGCGTTGTCCTTGCGGGCCCACGTAGGTTGGAGGGAATGGTGCCCTACACACTCCACTGTCAGCACCCCAGAACACCATGGGGGCTTTCCAGCTCGGGACCGCTTCTAGGCGGATGATGGAGCTCCCGACCCATCAGGTCCTCGTTATGGCGGCAGCATGCGGCCTGCGAAGGCCCTTCGCCGCCTGCCCGGCCTCCTGCGGCGCTGCGGGGCCGAGTTGGCATCGTCCTCGCGCGTCCGCTCTGCTGCCTTCTTCTGCGTCAGGACTGTGACGCTGAAAGTGGCCACTGCCGCCCACGCCTCCTTACTGCAAACCATTCGGCTGATTAACGCCGGGAGTGAGAGGTCTCTTCCTAAAGCCGTGGACAGGGCTGCGCGGGGCTCCACCCATGCCGGGCACTCCTCACGCGTGTGTTTGGCCGTGTCCACGGCTCTTCCTCCACAGTGGTGGCACGCTGGTGACTGCTCCCTACCCACCACCTCACACAGGTATTTGCCGAAGCAACCATGCTCGGTCAGGAGCTGCGTGAGGTGAAATGTGGGTGCGCCGTGCTTACGTTCAACCCATTCTTTCAGAACGGGCCGAACAACATCCACCAAGTCCCGGCTAGCTCCCGGGATCTCGAGTCTCTCTGACCACCTGCGGAAAATTTAATTAATTTTTATCTAATTTGCTTGGCCTAGTGTGATAAAAAGAATTTTATCACACTAGGCCAAGCAAATTAGATAAAGCTGGAAATTGTTTTAATACCTTCATTTGGTCCTAAATGCATGTAATCCGAGTTTGCACCAACCCAGGAGGTGTGCATAACTTTTGGGAGCCCAATAACCGCGAAATTTTTGCTCGTTTTTCAGTTTTTTGCATGTGTACACACGGACGGACGGAAAATGTAATCTATCCAATATTAAAGAAGGTCAATGTATATAATGTGAAATTTTATTTTCTGCATTTTTTATTTTATGGGTTTTACAGCAGGTATATTTTTTTCAAAGATATGTTGTCGGTCTTGAATAGTCGCAAAATGGAAGTTGGCACCTAAACGACAAAATGTTTTCAGTTTCTAACCTTTGATTTCGACTATACTTACCATACCAATACCACTGAACCGAATTTGAAGTTTTAGATATTCATTCGACGCAGAATTTGACCCTCTTTAATATTGAATGGAATACATTTTCTGTCCGAAGTACCGTTTTTGTGCTACATGAAAAAAGAGCAAAAATGTACCTATGCACACCTCCTGGGATTGGGCAAACTCAGATAACACGTAGGTATTTAGGACCAAATAAAGGTATTAAAACGATTTCCAGCTTTATGGTAATTAATTCTTCGAAAAATTCTAATTGGATTGGCCTACACGTATAAATATTTACGATGTTATTGACTCTGTTGAAAACTGCGTGGGCAAATTGTGCGGGTAAATGCCGGATAATATTACACTGGCACATCGACAGCAATCTAGATCATTTGCGACATGCGTACCTATACACAAGATGATATTAATAAACTTCCATTGATAGCAAAAACGTGTAAATACACCAATAAATTAGAAGCAACGTACTACAAAGCTTGTTCAAAGCGAGCGTATTCAAAAGATTTTAATTTCGGAGATCAAACGATTCCTTTTGAATACGAACATGGTTCGAATAAAGTACGATTTCCATTTAAGAACGAATGGGGGGTGCCACTTAGTGACGATTAATTAGGGAAGTATGAAATATAGAAAGCAGGATAAACTAGGATGTATAATTGTATATACTATTTTTTATTTAATTTGTTTATTTCGAACCACATATAGTTCATATACAATCATTAAAATAAAGTACACATTAAAAATAAAATAAGACATTAAAATAAGACAATACAATTATTAGCTACAACATGACGTAAGGAGTTCCAGTGCTCCACCATCGGGCATTCCAGCCTATCAACAATGGTGTTCAGGAGGCTGTTGTCGCTGCCTCGCACACGGCGCATCAGAGAGGCAACTCGTTTTCGAATTACTATGTAAGTTAAGAGTAGGTAAGGCAACTATACTATTTATTTATCGTATGGCGGTTACACACTGGTACATATATGTATTCGTATTGATGTCGCTGATAGAGTTCCAGTGTGCGCTGCGAGGTTCAGAAGGAACAGTGCAGCTGCCGAGTTTGTTGTTCTATTAGCACCACCCGGAGGTCACGTGTAGGGTTTCTAGGGTTATTCCTACGGACGTAGAACAACTATACTATGCGATTGAAATTCGGAATTAAACAATGGACCCCTGTTAAGATGCCCGTATAAAAGGGTAATACAAAGATACCTAAACAAGCATAAAAAGTAAAAAAAACTGTATCCGAACTGCGGACAAGAATAAAAAGTTAAAAAAACGGCATCGGTTCAGTATTTTAAACGATACCGTGGAACACACGTAAATACAAACTTAGACTGCTAAAAACATATCCCTTCCTTGCTGTGCCGTAGTCGGGCAAAACTCGTCTTGTAAATAAATGCTAAATTGCTAAATGTATACATTTATATAAGAGTAGACATCGTTTATGTGGTTTATATTGATCGTATAAATATGGCCAGTATACGACTATACGGCCATATTGCCAATCTAACGGCATCGGTATGAGATAGCCAACACGCCTACGCTTTTACCCTGATGAAGAAACATTTATTTCCTACATACACACACCCACCTTTATTTTCCTTATTTCGCTAAAATAAGAATATTATACTTGATTATGATGAAGTCTCAAAATGGTTTAGATGTTTTAGTTTTCAGTTTAGATGCTTCAGGTAGCTAAAGCATCTAAACTGAAAACTAATATGTTTTCGAACAGAAAAATAGGACCTCTGTAACCAAATAATAATTTAACAATAAAAATATTTTTGAACTAAGATTCGTATTTTTTAGGTAGACCATTTTTACTCTGTGCGAAGAGCTCGTATTGAGTGTTGTGAGCCAATATCTTCGTCGAAATGCGACCTTGAGATATAAGATTACCATGAACGTAATATTGATCAGATTCCGAAGTTTAGCTAGTCATGGGTTATTGATGGCTTTTTGTCAGTGCGAGAAACCTTATACTGAAAGAGATATCTTTGGAAGATGTTTTATTGGATAAAATAAGCTATACCTACGTACATATAACACAAGCATTACTGAGCTTACCGTGGGCCTAGGTTGATTTGTGTAAGATTGTGTCCCATAATATTTATTTATTTATATAAACGTGTTATGTATGTCGCATTACATTGCTGCTCGACAAAATTAATTACGTTCTGTTGTCCAGGCTAATTGTTTTCTGTATTATTATTTCGATAAAACTGCTAAAAATACGTAAAACTATCATTATTATAATTTAGTTACGTATGGAGAGCACAAGGTGTAGATTATACGTCAATCAAACAGATCTGGAAAGTTGTCATTATCTCATTATATTACGTCTTTCATGTCACCTGTAGAAGGCTAAGCGATGCGAAATATACTTATGATAAAATACTCGCGGTTTATTAATTACCCTATATAGTACACTCAGCGCCAAATACTTTGTAGCAACCAAAGTAGTCAAATAGTTCGGTACACCATATATTTGGTATGGTGTACCGAACTATTTGGCCACTTTGACTGCTACAGAGTATTTGACGCTGAGTGTACCTACAACGTACACATTCAGTAAATATAAGTAGGAAATGGCTGAACAGAATTGAACCAGCAATTCAATGCTAACGTAATAGGTATCACGCAGACCGGTTGAGCTCGTTGAAGCCCCAATTCAATGATAAACTGACTAGGTAACCATTATTCATTCACCTGGATACCTAGATGTTGGACTTCAGATAACTAAAGTTACCGACATAGCTCAGCGAATTAGCAATTTGAAGTGGTAGAGGGCAGTTCACATATGCCCCAGAACCCAGAACCGGTGGTCGTCGGGGCAGACTATACCCTGAGAAAATTACGGTTTTTTTGGAAATAATTCAATATCAGGCTAAATATTTGTATACGGCTTTTATATGTTATTTTAAACAACTTTTACTATGGAAATCAATTCTATGGACCGGAATTTAGGAAAAAAAATTAACCCGAAAGCAAAAATGCCATCAGTATTTTTATAATGAAAACATGTTTGAGTAAGCAAATTTGGAAACTTACTTATCCAAAAATATATGCATCAGGAAATAACGGCATTTTAATTAAATATCTACAACCTTGAGATAATATTGAATTTCACGTTGGTTTTAGGGACACACTGTATAAGTAGTTACTGAACCTGCTCACAAAATTTCACGAGAATCTGTTGAGAAATTCGACCTGTAGACGGGAACTGCCGGACAGCCGGACAACGGAAAAGCGGGACATTCGGACATACAAAATAATTTTGGCCCAAACTGAAACGGAGAACTTCGTTCGCTTCGCTCGCTCGTTCAGCTATGCTATACAGTATATTTATAGGATAATTGTTACTGTTGGATCGAAGCACTGGATTGCAACCTGCGAGATGCTCGAACGCGCATAATATAACGGCATGGAGAGCCTCAATTCGACACGTGTCCAAGTCACACAGCCAAGAAACGCGCCTACCACATTTCGAGTCAATTATTTGTATCTTAAGCTTTAAAATTGATAGATCACTTTCTTAAGGGGCTACCCGAGGTTTTAATCGATTTTTGACTAGTTTTGAATTGATACAAATACTTTTGCACTACAGATAGAATTATAAAGCAAACCGCTATCCATTCTTCAATCTTTAATTTCCATTTTGGTCTACCATATTTTGAAAGAAATTATTAGTTATTTTTTTATGATTTTTTTAAACATTGTCTCAAAAAACACCTTTTTTGTTATAAGATTGCTGTGATAGATCAAACATATACGAAGTCTACATATTTGGGTTCGTCTCTGATGTCTCTATAAACGTGTGTACGGTTTTGGTTTTAAACAAATAAACACAAAAGTTATGGCCAGAAAACCTGTTTTTTGGTCTAAAATTGTTCATCTTTGATGCCAAATATCTCGAAGACAGTGATGTTTGAAGTAAATCTGAGATATTATATTGCTTAAAGCAGTTGTTGTTAATATGATAAGCTACAAAAAACCTTAGAAAACTAAGAGATTCAGATCGAAGGTCATTGGCGTATGGGATCCCCTTACTTACTGTACCATGTTCAACTTTCAATATGAAACTGACATACATTCTTTATAGGTAGTATATAGCTATATGGGATAAAATATATATATATATATATATTCCTATGACCATCCCGAAAATCCATTCTACAAGCAGGTGAGAGAATTTTTGGAATCGGATTAGCGGTTCCGGAGATTACCCATTACATGCAATACAAACTTACTTTCTTTTTCTTCTTGCTTAATATAGGTAAGAAGTGGGCGCGTTCACACGCGCCTAATAAAACTCAAGATTATGCCTCTATGCGGTTATTTACCCCTTTCTTAATGTAAGACTAATTCCAACCAAAGTATCAGCACAGGTATTAGGCATTGCAAATGCCTTTAGCGCTTCCTGAATAGAGGCTGCGCGCGCGCATGTAACGGCATAGTCGGACTAATTGTAGTTTATCGTAGTCAGATGATAAGCAGATAGGTACGCACGCGATCTATACAGGGTGTTCGGTTTGTTGACAAAACCTAACAAATACCGGTCGAGTTTCTATGTATTGGAAGGTCAAAAGCTAGAAAAGGCGGAATATGTTGACGCAGGGTGTTTAGCAGCCGGGGGCATCGTGGTAGATTGCAAGCGATCCCATGGTACTCCCCTACAGGTGGAGAGGGTTAACGTCACAGAGGGTTTAGTGGATATTCCCTTCCCTCACGGAAGGGGGAGTCCCCACATACCCCCCACAATGATCCATGACGCCTCGGGTCGGGGGGATGCGCAAAAAAAGACGAAAAAAAAGTGTTTAGTAGCCAAATTTTTAAGGACGGAGGATCTCATTACATGAATTTACATCTGTAAATTCATGTAACTGGTTGAAAGTGGTTGAATACCGACAAATCAAATACCTAGTTACAACTTTTCTTCAATAGGTACGCTGTGATTTCCTAAACAACATAAAACGAGACATTTTTCACGTTAATTCGCAAAATGTAACAAAAAATCTAAATAAAAAGACGAAAACCTCAGAAGGATCGGGGAACCAGACCACAGAATAAGTAATAGTAAACAATTTTATGCTTATTCTGTACCTAAATGTAATTAAATAATATAATTATGACGACGTGGTCCGACTACCGAACATCCTGTATAAGATCATGATGTATGCATGATCTATTTATACCACACACCTATTAATAATGTAATAATGATTATTACAAAAATAATGAGCACATGAGAATAGGAGCGTGGTATTTTTAATTAAAAATGCAAAATGGAGTCTCAATGTGTTATTCAAGCGTATATTTTCCCATTTTCATTTCTATTTAGTATCTTTTATGGCCTTTTTTAATAAACTAGCTGTCCACGCGGCGCCGTTCGCGAATTACATAGACTTGGAGGAATAATTGGGTAACTTTTTGGACGATCGTTAGGACATATCAAGCATACACAATCGACCTGCTAGTCCAAAACTTACAAAATCAAACCTTATAAAATGAGTGCTAGTTATACGTATCGCGGCGAATCTTGACCCCTATAACAGCTCTCATGTCATTACAATAAGTTTTAAGGTTATAAATTGTACGGAGAAATTGTAAGGACCGATAACCACCGGCTTGCCTAAAATCTCTTGTTCTATAACACCAAACTCGTAAATCATCAAAAACAGTCCTTTTTTCAGTCTCATGCTATAGTATTTTATGCAACTGTTGTATAAGAAGGGTCTTAAAAGGCGAGTGGCGTGGGTTGCGATGCGAGCCTTGGCGAGCATCGCAATTAAAGACGCCACGAGCGTTTTTAGACCAGTTATACAACGTTGCATACAATACTTTTTCTATGGCAAATTTTAAATAAATAGCAGACTACAGAATAGTTAAAGTTTTGAGGCAGCAAGTTTTCTATTCGTACTTTTGCTACTCACGCAATTTCTTCAGGAGTGCAGTTATTAATTTATTCGGCCATACGGAACGTACACTGTTGTCTTTACAAACACGAATAAAATCTTAATAGTTTAGGACTAATAGTTTATCATCTTCCGTCTTTTCATTTTGAACTGTATTTTGGTGGGAAATCAGAAATGTGACAGCTCTTGCTTATGGTTTGTTTTGTTTTTAATTTGTTTGCACTTGCCATCCGAACCAAACCGAATCCGGACCCGGACCGAATTCGAACTGTTTATTTTTATAAATAATACCAAGAATTATAAAACATGTAATTTAACACACAATAAATGATGATTTATTATTATTGTAGTAAATAATTTATAATATACAAATGTTAAATCGTAAATAAATACTTTTATTTCGAAATATTTGTTTATGATGTTGGCAACACTGCAATATAGCGGCCGATTTAAAAAAAAGTTAAACAGTGCTTTTATGAAAAATGTATGAACCAAAATAGTACGCTAAACAGTGCGTTTTTGGGCCATAGAGCATAGAGTTTTTCGACGACTCATTAGTGGTGTCATTGTATTTGAGCTACAGTCTATATAAATGACAGATAACGGTACAGGAGTAGAAAAAATACTTAAATACATAGAAAACATCCATGATCGAGGAACGAATAGGTACACAAATAAATGCCCCGCTGAGGGTCGGATGTCCGGGACCGTGGGCAGGGTCATTACCAACTAGAACTGGGCCAACCAACGTGGTAGGTATATGTTTTATAAACATACATTACACTTTTGAAATAGTGCCCCAGTTAAAACCTTTGAGCATGTACGTGTTTGCTTTTACATTTTATTGGCGAAAACTTTGGGTTATTCCCATCTGTTACCACCAATTTGTTACCAAGTGGTAACAGCTGGGATTTTTTTTTGGTAGTAAAGTACTCGGTGCTGAGTACTTTAGTGGTAACTGTTGTGGTAACAAATTGGTGGTAACAGGTGGGAATAACCCAAAACTTTTCTTTCACATAAGTTACAAAATCCAAAAGCCCACGATCAGTTTCACCTGGAGGTACCTAGCAATGTAGATAGGTACTAGTTGGAGAACATCCTCAAAAAGGTTGGAATATTCTGAGAATTTTCTGGAAGCTTATACGCTCATTTTGAAAGGATAACGTTTTAAAATTACCAAGAACATTCCACATAGAAAATCGCAACTATGGAAATCTCTCCTCAGTGCATTGCTACCTGGAAATCAATTGAGTTTGAGTTTGACAGCACAATATGATTTAGCTTGTCTTTACTGTTTCAGTTGTATAACAATTTAAAAAAACCGGCCAAGTGCGAGTCGGACTCGCGCACGAAGGGTTCCGTACCATTATCTATAAAAAACTATTTTATTCTGTATTTTTAGTAGGTATTTGTTGTTATAGCGGCAACAGAAATACATCATCTGTGAATATTTCAGATTGAACTATCACGGTATCAGTGAGATACAGCCTGGTGACAGACGTACGGACGGACAGACAGCGGAGTCTTAGTAATAGGGTCCCGTTTTACTCTTTGAGTACGGAACCCTAAAAACAAATGTTAATTTTCAGGCTCCCTCCAATATCTTCCCCTCCAATCAGAAACTTATACATACACTAGTGACGCCCATGGATGTAACAGGTGGTTGGATCACTGCATTGTCACTGAGGCAGCGCGGAGAACTGTGTGCGATGTTAAAATTCAGTATGACGTGTATTGGTCTGACCACTTGCCGCTCATGATTTATTGTGAAATGAACAAGATCAAAATTAGATGTAATCCTGTCCAGCCGTTGCACGAGGGTGTAATGTGGGGGGATAAATCTTGAAAGAAACCTAAGGAACCAACATATCTACATCAACTCGGACAGCCAAGCTGCTCTGCTGGCACTAGAATCACTAGAGTCCTACTCTAAACTAGTCCAGAATTGTAAAAATAATCTAAACACCCTGGCGAACTCCAACAAAGTCATACTTAGATGGGTACCAGGGCACTCCGACATTGTAGGAAACGAAAGAGCAGATGAACTTGCAAGGCAGGGCGCAGACACGGCCCTAGTCGGCCCGGAACCGTTCTGTGGCATCACAAAACGGAAAGCATATTCTCTGCTAAACAACGCGGAAAAATCAGAGGCAATCAAGCTGTGGAAGTTCACCAAAGGACAAAAACAAGCTAAAGCCCTGATCGAAGGGTTCAATAGTAAGCTGTCTAAAGAGTTATTACAATTCAAAAGGCACAAAACCTGCGCAGTGACAAGAATCCTGACAGGACATTGCAAATTGAACAAACACCTGTTTCAAATGGGTATGAAGCAGGACACAACTTGCAGGTTCTGCCAGGAGACAGAGGAGACTGCAATGCACATTCTCTGCTCCTGCGGACCACTCATGCATAAAAGAAGTACCTACCTAGGGCGGCACATAATGCACCCACAAGAAGTACAACATATCACCGCCCAAAGAATCTGGAATTTCCTGGAGGCAACGGGACTTAACGGTGAACTCTAAAACAAGGGCTGCCACAATAGATCACTTGCTGGTCGAAGCGGCATATTAAAGCCCACAAAATAATAATAATGTGGGGGGATAGAAAGGCCGAGCAAGTGGATGTTTATCACTCGGTTTGTAATGATAAACTGAAACTACTGGACTTCCCGGTCGAGTTAACGTCATGCGCGGATAAGCTGTGCAACGACATCGAACACAGAAAAGTATTAGATAGAATGTATCAGGGCATAGTTACTACATTGACGGAAGCGGCAAGGAAGTCGAGTAAGCATGGGCGAGGTGTGCGAAAGGGGTATATAGTAGGTTGGAATAGACACGTGGCCGACGCTCACGGGGAGGCAAGGGGTACATTCCTGGTGTGGATGTCTGCGAACAAACCACTCCAGGGTCGTATTTATGAGGAAATGTGTTTAGCCAGGAGGCTTTTTAAGTCCAAGTTAAAATGGTGTCAAGATAGGCAAGATCAAATAAAAAATGATATCTTAGCCACAAATCGAGCTAACAAGGACTTTAAAGCCTTCTGGAAAAACACGAATAAACTAAATGTGCGGCCGAGTGTCCCTGTGAGTGTGGGGGGAACGAGTGACAAAAAGGACATCGCTAATAATTTTAGGCGTGCTTTTACTGTGAGTCCAATCTTGGGGACAGGGATGTGCAATGCTGAGACCTTCATGGGCGAGAGCTCTGTGATATTTAAGGCAAAAGAAGTTGAGGCCGTTATTCAAAATATGCAGAGGGGCAAATCGCCGGGGCATGATGGACTCAATATTGAGCATCTCAAACATGCAGGGGTACACGTATCACGCGTTCTAGCGATGTTCTATACTTTATGTCTAAGACACTCGTATCTTCCGGCGCAGCTTACTCGCACCGTAGTAGTTCCACTTGCTAAAAATAGAACAGGAGACTTGTCAGACAGCGGGAACTACAGACCCATCTCACTGGCAACTATACTGGCCAAAATTCTGGACAGCTTGCTTAATGCACAACTTTGTAAGCATGTTAAGTTGCACGATGCGCAATTCGGTTTCAGGCCTGGCCTGTCGACGGAAAGTGCAATTGTGTGCCTTAAGCAAGCTGTCAGGTATTACAAGGACAGGAATACACCGTTATATGGGTGTTTCCTGGACTTGTCCAAAGCCTTTGACCTGGTTGTGTACGATGTATTATGGGAGAAAGTAGCTAAAACGGGGCTACCACCCGATTGCACAGCCTTGTTAAAATACTGGTATAACAACCAGGTCAATCAGGTGAGATGGGCTGGGGAATACTCAGATAAGTATAGGCTCCAATGTGGTGTTAGACAGGGGGGCCTATCGTCGCCTATCCTGTTTAATCTTTATGTTAACGAGCTGATTGAGGGGCTCAGCAGCGCACGTGTCGGATGCCATATTTGGGGGACACCTTTCAATAATATAAGTTACGCGGACGACATGGTGCTGCTGGGTCCATCAGTGGGCTCTATACGTAGGCTTATCAGGATATGCGAGGATTACGCCGCGCGGCATGGTCTTAGGTACAACGCAACCAAAAGTGAGCTTATCATTTTTAAGGCACGGAAATATAACCCAACATCAGTACCTACAATCATGCTGGGCGGCGTCCCCCTTAGAGTGGTAAGTAAGTTTAAATACCTGGGGCATATGCTCACCGAGGATATGAAGGATGACATGGATCTTGAGAGGGAGAGGAGGGCAATGGCGGTAAGGGGCAATATGCTTGCCCGCAGATTTGCACGTTGTAACAAGCAAGTTAAGTTGACGCTTTTTAAAGCTTACTGTCAGACGTTTTACACGTGCAGTCTGTGGGTTAGTTTTACGCAGAGAGCCTTTTCCGCTATTCGGGTGCAGTATAACAGCATACTCAGAATGCTATTGAGGCTGCCAAGGCATTGCAGCGCCTCGGGTATGTTCGCCGAGGCGCGAACCGACGATTTCTATGCCATCAGGCGAAAACGAGTAGCGTCGCTACTGAGACGGCTGAGAGGCAGCAGCAATAGTCTTCTGAGGGTGTTGGCGGAGCGCCTCGACTGTCCACTCTCAAGATACTGGGTTCAGGTGGCTATCGGGAGGGCCAAATAAGCCTGAACCAGTTATTCTTCACTACATAGTATAACACAAAGTCGCTTCCCGCTGTCTGTCTGTCCCTATGTATGCTTAGATCTTTAAAACTACGCAACAGATTTTGATGCGGGTTTTAATGTATAGAGTGATTCAAGAGGAAGGTTTATATGTATAATACATGCATATAAACCCGTGCAAAGCCGGGGCGTTAAGTTATTTGTCTAACCATTTAAGTATCATTAATTTATTGTCATTATTGTCACTAACGTAGTTCATAAGTCTCCACTGTTACTAACATCATATGGATCGACTAAAGATCTGAAATAAAGATATTTTATTTTTATTTTTATTAATATTAATCCTAATAGCGCCCGTAGTGGCCCGACCTTGGCCGGGTATATGAATCGTTTAACCGTTTGGTCGCGTTATAGTTGTTATACCGATTATTTCATGGTTGTAGTTCAAAGACCTATTAGCGTGTAATGTGGATTATGTAACTAGAACTGTAGGTTGATTTCTTATAGGTAATAGGTACAAATTACCACCTGCGTATTAAAGAGAACCGACACCGCGCCGCGGGATAAAATCCATAGTAATATTATTTACATGCTAAAGTGTGTCTGTCTGTTACCTATTCACGCTTAAACCGATTTATATGAAATTGGGTAGAGATCTAATTTGAGTCCTGCCTGGGAAAGGACATAGGATAGTTTTTATCCCGGAAATCCTCCCCTAAGTAGGTGAAATGGGGGGTGAAAGTTTGTATGGAGCTACAATATAAATGAGTTCCACATGGACGGAGTCGCGGGCAGAAGCTAGTGTAGCTATATTTTTTTGAAATCGGATTAGGAGATTACCCCCTACATACTGACAAACGCGGCCGTGTGCATTCGCCTGCCTGCGAACTACAGTGTCACTGTTGGGCGGTTTCAGCCGCGTACGGAACAATTTGCACCTCGGAGTTGCGCGAGAGCATAGTTTAGCCGAAGTGTCAAGAGTGGCTGATATCGGCAATGAATTACACTTTATAAACCTTATTTGTTAATTGTTGCAGAAAGAGTCCCGAACGGACGTGCAGTTCCACCTAGCGGCGTTGCGGGGAGACTGCGAGAAGCTCAGACAACTGCTCGACACGGGGAAGGTGCACATCGACTCGAGAGATCGGGTAAGTTTATCACAGACCATACTAAATATGACGACCAGCCAGTAAGGCCATTTCCACATTCACTCCTCATCCAAAACTATTTCAAAGACACTAGTAGAGTGTGTCTCAAGGGAGCAACATGACGTATTCACGGCGAGGGCGGTATATTGAAAATGAAAAAATGGAATTAAAAATTAGTTTTCTGAAGTACCTACTAATTTAACATGTGCTCGTGTCCCTTTTTAAGTAAAAGTAATACCTGTGCTAAGGGGCACCGCAAGTATATTGAATCCTGAATGAAGCGAAAGCTTCTACAATATAATTATGAGCGTAGCGAGGGCAGATAGGCCAGGGCACTTATACATGTCAATCAATAAATTTACAATAAAAAAATATAAATCTTACAACAATAGTTATTTGGAAGTTGCACTTTAACAGAACTAAATTTCACTAAATGAAAACAATATTACAAAAAAATATCCATTACATTAAATACAAGATCTCTATCAGAATTGACAAGAAGTTTCTGATATCATTTCATATCCCAGAGATGTATAAGGTATCTGAGCGTCCAGATACAATTAATTATTGTAAATAAGAAGAATCGTGAGTGTAACGAGGTATTCAAGTGTTTACGCCTAAGCAAGACGGAAATAATATTGCTATTGCTTTGGTAGCAGTATAATAATGCTTTTCACACTTTCTATGGACAATTGAACTCCCTCATTTGAGAGGGCCTCCCTTTTCTGAATAGTAATAATTTACTTTTCAAAACAAAGTTTTAACCGACTCCAAATCAGTAGCCAAATTGCTTCAAGTTTGCCTATAAAATTTGAAGAGTTCCCTCGGTTTCTCCAGGATCTCATCATCAGAACTGGATTTTGGTGACAACGCGACCAATCTGGAAGTATATGCTTCCGAACAAAGAAAAAAAAATCTAATCGGTTCATAAAATACCGAGTTATTGCGTAACAAACACACATAAAAAATTAAAATAAAACAGACGAGTTGAGAACCTCCTTCTTTTTTAAAGTTGGTTAAAAAAACGTACAGACGAATTGAGGACCTCCTCCTTTTTGAAGTCGGTTAAAAACAGGGAAGAAAAGTACAACTTTGATCCCTTATTTGAGTGCAACAATGACTCTTTTCTGAATAGCAGTCAAGGTCGATTGAGACTTGTAAAGCTATAAATTATATGCTTACATAAACGGACCACTTATGACCTGCCCATATACTTACCTCACAGTACCCGCAGTGACTAATGGTAACATTGGTAACCAACGACAACTTAGCGCTTTAGTAGCCAACCAAGCTTCATTCCCGCTGATACTGCTTGCCCCACTTTCAGTTCTTTATAGCTTACTGTTGCTGGTATAGCTAGGCACTAATGTTAAGGGTTAGGTCGTAATTGAAAGGTGAGAGCGATTTTATTATAGAGAACATTTGACTCGTTTTGTTTAAATTATGTGGTGTTTTGCTGGTGGTGAGTAAGGACGTCAGAGTTCTCGAAGACTTGCTGTGGTGAGACTCAGGTCCCTGTTGCTTTATTTATTTGGGCCCAAAGTGCCATGTCAGGATCTGTCACTAAAATCCCTGCCTTGTTTTGGCACAGTCCGCACAGTCGAGTTCAAAAATGGGCCAATTTACGGAATGTTGTACCCACAACTTTTTTTTACGCAGTTTTTCTACTCAGAATCGAAAGCACTTTCGAGCCTCGTACGAGAAAAAAGTGTCCGAAATGTTAAAATTTCGGGTTTCCGTTCCGTTACCATTTACATACAATATACATTCATACAAGCAAATGCAAAGGTTAACTGGGAGAGATCCCTTACATAAGGAAAGTTCGCCTTTGTACAGGTTTAACCTATTTTTGTCTTTACATTTTCAGTTTTCCGTTCCGTTACCACCATACATTCATACAAGCAAATGCAAAGGTTAACTGGAAGAGATCCCTTACAGGGATAAGTTCGCCTTTGTGCGGGTTTTACCTATTTTTGTCTGTATTTTTACCTGTGGCTTGACTTGTGTACAATAAAGTATTAGCATATGTAGCAAGCTTAGGAAACGGTAACGGAATGGAATAAAACATCTTGGGACACTTTTTGCTCCTATAATATTGTTAAGTACGAGTACTTTCGATTCTGAGTAGAAAAAGCAGAATTATATCAAATTAAAAAGTCGAGTGTACAAAAACACAGTGCTCGGGAAAATAAAAATAAAAACATTTTTAGATTACAATTTGTGGGTTGACCAGTAATGTATGAAATAAAAGGGAGCCTAACCCACCTTACCTACTCTCTTTACGCTGTTATATTATAACTCGTCTGTTGTAATTGCGTCGATGCATAATAGTATTTTTCACAATCGTGTTATAATAGAGAGCTTTTTAGTCGAGTACCGTGTTTAGGCCACGAAGCTTGCTGAGTGGCCTAAGTAAGGTACGAGATTAAAAAGATTGATTATAACACTATTGTGAACAATACTTTTTGTACGAGTTCATTAAAATTAATTTTCTACGAGTCAACTGAACTAATTAAACAAACTCGATACTGTTGAAACGAAGTGCAGCTCATCGCTCGTACGCTTGTTGATATCTTAAAAGACATCAACGAGCGTACGACATCAAAGCGATTCTATTGGTCCAATTCATTACAGTTCAGTATAGCAGCCACGTGATTGGTCGAATTTATTTTAGTTGTCTGGAGCGTATCGAAAAGTAGTTATTTCGATTGTTTCGACAGTAACATGGACTACAACTATGAAAAGAGTGACGTTGCAGTATTCTCTATGAAATCTTAATACACATATTTTAATCGTCGAGTACAAAAAAAAAATTGGAATCCTCCCGAGCACCGTATAATGACCACGAGTTTATTGTTAAGGGCATTACAATATGGTTCCTCAGATAATATTGAACCTTTGGGAACGTACATATATTTAATAACTCTACTGTACATAACCCATTCGTCGCTTGTGCCTTGCACTCAGCACTAAAAGGCGTTAATCTCCAACTTATGACGTGCCGTGTTCCGATCAGACGCGTGAACGTAACATTTCGTAACCGCAGTTGCGTAATGTTTGGTTTAGTTCACTAGTGCACAATGAAACGAATTTTTATTTACGGCTTTCGATGACTTTCGCTTGTACCGTGGGACTGTGTCTTGTTTTTTGAGCGTTTTAAATAATGAAATCTGATCGTGTATGGCAGTACTTATGAACATACATACATACATACATACATATAATCACGCCTCTTTCCCAGAGGGGTAGGCAGAGATCACGGATCTCCATTTGCTACGATCCTGACAAACCACTTTCGCTTCACTCACTTTCATAACATTTCTCATACATGCTCGTCGGTTTAGGGTACTTTTGACCTGGCCTTTCTGTAAGATTTCTCCAATTTGATCGGAGAAAGTTCGCCTAGGTCTTCCCCTACCAACTTGCCCTTCTTTCCTTTTTATATACACTCTCTTCGTTAATCTTCTTTCATCCATCCTCTCTACATGCCCAAACCACCTTAACATACCCTTCTCAATGTTCGTGACTATATCTCCATCCATTCCACACTTATCTCTTATCACACTGTTTCTGACTCTATCACTCAATTTCACTCCACACATACTTCTCAACGCTCTCATTTCTACTGATGATATCATCTTCGGCAAGATACCCTGAGAAAATTACGGTTTTTTTGAAAATAATTCAATATCAGGCTAATTATTTGTATACGGCTTTTATATGTTATTTTAAACAACTTTTACTATTGAAATTAATAATTCTATGGACCGGAAGTTAGGAAAAAAAATTAATCCGCAAGCAAAAATGCTATCAGTATTTTTATAATGAAAACATGTTTGAGTAGGTACACAAATTTGGAGACTTACTACCTGAATCCAAAAATATATTTGAGATAATATTGAATTTCATCTGGCCTATAGAAAGGTTTATTCATTAAAAAAAATAAGTGGATTAATATGCGCGTACCCCAAAGAACGTATAAAGGAAAACGTAGTCAATGGGGAATGGATGAAAATTTTAGAATTGCCTGATTTTTTTTTGGTGTTAGGAATAACCTTCCTTAGCACCAGAAAAAAAATTGCAGACTTTTTAGGTGCGTCAATTATTTTTGAAAAATATAAACAGTTTCCTCACTTATACACTTATACAATACGAGTTCCAGTCTATTCACCTATACAACCTAATAAATCCTCTTATTGACATCAACTCCACAACCTTTAAAGAGTGTAAAAAGAAAATGATGACTTGGCTAAAAGATAAAAACTACTCCGATGTAGAAAGCTTATTATCAGAAAACGACAGATAAAACTCATTATATACCGACATATTTAGATCCACACCCATACGCGCGCACACACCACACACATAGTCACGCACACACACACACACACACACACACACACACACACACACACACACACACACACACACACACACACACAAACACTGCTTTAGTATTTAAAATAAACAATTAGTATTAGTTTTAGGAGATTTACTCCTCTTATATTATATTATTATTTAAACATGTTCTGTGCACTTCTGGCCCCGTAGCATGGATGGCGTTATCACGCGATAAGTGATAGGATAAGCGCGGCGTCTCATTCTATCGAACGGTGTCAGCCAGGGACGGCAGCTCTAACCTATCACTTATCGCGTGATAAGGCCATCCATGCTATCCGTCCAGTACGTTTAAAGTTACACTATGGAAGAGCGGTGTCTCTTGACACAGGTATCTCGATACTTAAAAAGAGACACCAACCTGTATTTAGTTAAGCTATGTTAAGTTACTGAATAAACTATTTTTCATTTTCATTTTCATTTTTCATTCACTTACGTTTTGAGGCTAACCCCGTCCTAAGACGGCGAATGAGACACTTTCTTTGATCCGTCTCATATTTCAAAAAATATTTTGAATATCTGACCCTGGCAATGACAAATATAGCTGCTGCAGCTGTCAATATCATTGCCAGTGTCAGTTTACCACGGATTTTTAAGATATTTTTTGTAATATGAGACGAATCAAGGAAAATGACTCATTCGCCGTCCTAAACCCAAAACGTAAGTGAGGAAACTGTTTATATTTTTCAAAAATAATTGACGCACCTGAAAGGTCTGCAATTTTTTTCTGGTGTTAAGGAAGGTTATTCCTAACACCAAAAAAAAATCAGGCAATTCTAAAATTTTCATCCATTCCCCATTATAAAGTAAAGAAAGTTTATACTATTTTCGCCTGATTTTTACGGAATTTATGAAGATTACTTTTCATTATTTTTTACCGTATCGGTATTAAATTTAGATGGATTATTAATGAATATTTAGTCAAATTACCCAACCTATTTTTTGGTGTAAAAATATGGCTGATATCGATTTATTGTTGTGTTTCTATAGAGCGAAACCGTAAAGTTCTCAGGGTAAGGCCCTCCGATTTTGTAATGACGTAATAAATGGACAAGCCCATAGGCACATATACCTACAGAAGTAGTGGTGTTATCATGACAAATCTTCTGTAACGGTTTTCCCAGCCTCCACAGTAGGGCTGCTCCAAATATCTGTGAGATGACATTCCGCTGTGCAGTACCCCTTTAATGTGTCCTACCTCTAAAGTGCCCTCTATCTCTAACATTATTAAAAGAACGAGCGAGGCGAACGAAGTTCTCCGTTTCAGCTTGGGCTAAAATTATTTCGTATGTCCGGCTGTTCGACTGTTGTCCTCTACAGGTCGCGTTTCTCAACCGATTCTTGTAAAATTTTGTGAGCAGGTTCGATAATTATATCGATATTTTTTTAGTCGAATCTGTTTTTTAGTTAATTTAAAAAATAGTACATTATGATACAAGTGAGGTATGTTAATCAGAGGCATCAGAGGTGGAATTGTCACGCGAACCGCAGGTGAGCGTGATAATAGAGCCGAGGATGTAATTAACAAAGCTCATGCGTGTCATACGACGTTTTTCAATACATTTGCGAGGAAAAAATCCTTTTCATAAAATGAATATGTTACAGGTTCCTAAGTTGTTTCCTTTAGTTATTGATGACAACAGGTTTTTATTCATATAATTGTACATCTCCAAGAATGTACAGTGGCGTCAATTCTATTTATCACTTTTCTATTCACTACGAGTCAACATTTTTAACAATAACCAAACACGCATCATCAATGTTTACAAATATTTGTGAAATTACCTATAATGGCGCGCAACTATTTTTTTTTCGTGAAGTTCGCGCAGTGCGCCCGCAGCGAGGCTTAGATGAAATCTCTAAACAGCTAATACAAAATAAAATAAATATTTTGTTATTCAATATAAATTCATGTAAAATGTTATCAAAAGTAAATAGTTTTACTAAATTAAACGTTTCTATATCATATCCAAGAAGAAATAATCAATTAATTCACAAGAAGGATTTAATTTGTTTAGTCGAGTAAAAATCCATTTGCCGAGAATTAAAAACAAACCTGTATAACCCGGTCAATTTAAGAATGCGCCGAGTCCATACATACACCTTGCTGCAAGGTGCCAACGTGTCTTAATCGGGATATAAACATAACTACACGAGTGTCGTAATGTTATAAAACACGCGTGTTTAATATCCAGGATTATGAGCCTAAAAGCGGCACAATAAGAGGCACGTTACGAGCAAATATGTTGAAAAAAATATTTTTATTACCACGCCTGCAGGTCACAGAGCTACCTACTATTTTATGATACTTACTTACACTCACTGCATTTTCAAAACAGACTTTCTAATATGTAGACATATAAAGCCAGAATTAGCTCAGAACGTGTCTAGATGTTAATCAAAACACCTTCATACTTATCCTTCAAGCACTACTAGACTTAACGACCACCATAAACCGTGTCATAATCGCCAAGACGTCTAAAGTTCAGTGTAAATCAGCCTTTAACAGGCAGATGTGAAGGTTTTATGTGCCATTAAGTACAAGTTATGTGGGCTACAGCAATTATATTTTTGCAGATATTGTACAGATAAGAGTCACGCGGGGCTGAGGGAGTCCTATGTCCAGCAGTGGACATCTTTCGGCTGATATGATGATGATGATAACATGTTTATATCGTTTCATAATGTATTGTTTGAGATGGCTGAGGTAAAGAAAACCGACCAAGTGCGAGTCGGACTCGCGTATGCAGGGTTCCGTACCATTATCTATAAAAAAACTATTTTATTCCGTGTTTTTAGTATTTTTTGTTATAGGTAGTGGCAACAGAAATACGTCATCTGTGAAATTTTCAGCTGGAACTATCACGGTATCAGTGAGATACAGCCTGGTGACACACATACGGACGGACAGCGGAGTCTTAGTAATAGGGTCCCGTTTTACTCTTTGAGTACGGAACCCTAAAAAGGGAAATAAAAACCCAATTTTGGCATCTCAATGGTGAATGGTCCATTTTATTAAGAGCTAATGTAGAATTTTCACTTATAAAACCGTTATCGTGGCCTACTGGCAAAGTAAAGTTATTGATTTAATTTAAGTACCTACCTATATATAGTATAGGGTAGTAGGTAAGTTCTTTTACAGTAACATAACACATGAGTATATTGAGCATGTACTTATCCCTGCTAACTAGAGCGTTTCAGCGTTACGGTGCATAGTAACTGCATTGAGATGTATCTGTTTATTCATGGCGGCCATTTTTAATTATATTCATACACAAAGAGGCGTAAGCGACGTTTGTTTTTCTTAAAAATAAGTCCTTGTGGAAATATTAGATGATTAATGATTGGTGGAAAAGCGTGATTAAGTGTTGATGAAGCGGAAGATTTCTTTGAAAGAATGTTAATCTTCGCGTTTTACTTGGATAATCTTGATTGTATTATTTCCTTAACGTGCCTTAACGGAAACTTACTTGTTCGCAACCGTTTCTATATTAGAGTCTGTCAAGCGAGTCGTGTCCCTGTACTATGGCGGCAAATTAAAAAAAACGCATTCGGGTAACACGAAATGTATATAAAGAATAAAAGCCATTATAAAGAATTTGATAAAAATGCTGTGGACACGACTCGCTTGACAAACTAGATCGGAAAATTAGAATATTTACATATTTCTAGGTAAACTATTTAATGCTAATAATTACACGGTTCAACTCACGTATTAAATGGCACTACGGGCGACATGTTTAATTGAATCGTGTAATTATTAGCATAATAAATAATAATAAATAAATATTACGGGACAATCTTACACAAATCAACCTATTTAGGCCCACGGTAAGCTCAGTAAGGCTTGTGTTGTGGGTACTAGGCGATGATATATATAAGGGCATTTTCAATAATTCGTGCACCCAATTAGCGTGAGTTGTTAAATAAAAATTAACTCAGTGTCAGTTTTGTAACGACAATTAAGTATTTAGTTTGTATAAAAAATTACTTTTTCTTTTCAATATATAGTTCAGTTCGACATCATTTGTATGCTTAACTTTCGTTACAAAACTGACACTGAGTTAATTTTTATTTAACAACTCACGCTAATTGGGTGCACGAATTATTGAAAATGCCCATAATAGATACATACATATAGATACTTATATACATATATAACATCCATAACTCAGGAACAAATATTCGTGATAAATACACAAATAAATGCCCTGACCGGGATTCGAACCCGGGACCTCCAGCTTCGTAGGCAGAGTCAGCATTATTTTAACATGTCTCACGATAGTTTAAATTCGATTAGACTCCATTTGCCAAACTTTTACGGGACTTTGCCAACATGTAGATCAGGGGTCGGCAAACTTTTAGCAACCACAAGGGCCAAATAGGAGCTAACAAAAATTACGCGGGCCGTACTTCTTAACTATTTGCAACTATTTGTGACTTTATCAGGAAATTCCAAAATTTTGAATTCAACGACCGTTACATACAAAACAGCTAGGGAGGCTATCGGCCCGACCCCTGATGCCCTGAAAACCAGCGCCTTTAGCATATATTGCTGCTGGCATATGCTGAGTGGTATCCATCTTGGTGCATTTGAGTTTATGAAACACACATGTGAAATTTCTTTGTGATACCAAATAAATATATTTCTTTCTTTCTTTCTGATGTAGTAATACGAATTTCCGATCCCTAGTTATAACACAGAGAGGTCTTTTTGACAGTAGCTTTAGTGGATTTTGACACCTAGATCACTCGTGACAGTGCTGCCAGCTGGTGACAATTCTCCTAGACACCCTCATTACGCCTCCGTTAATCTTTGGAGTTTGCACCAACTCCCGAGAGATGTCGCTATAATCAACTATTGTTTGTTTTTCAGGATGGCACAACACCGCTCATCCTGTCCGCTGCGATGGGCCACACGGAGTGCGTCAGGGAACTGCTCGCGCAAGGAGCGGATCCAGCATGTAGTCGTACGGTATGGTTCACTTCATGATAATGTTAGAAATGGGAATAATTAATCTTAGTGATGAATTGTTACAGTTGCAAAGTTGCAATTTCAAAGGCAAAGCAGAAACCTTCGGAGTGCCGGTAATGAAATTGCAAATACAACTTCATAATAATAAGGTTCGATATTGTTCAGCGCTGGCCCTAATATAGAACACACAGTAATATTGAAAATTTGATATTATAGTTTTCTACTCACAGCTAGATGGCGCTGTTACTATGCATACCTACTGTACATTCTTCAGATTATGTGTTTCCTTCAATACTACATAGTAGTGCATGCTTAGTTTAACTGAGTTGACCTGTAGGTCAATCACGTAACGCATTGTACGCGCGTCTGACAGTAAAATCACAATCTAACTGTCATTTTTCCATATAAAATTGACATTTAGACCTTACAGACGCGCGTAAGAAAAGTTACGTGATCGACCCACTGCTCACCACTAGAAGGGACAATGATGATGATGAAAATAAAAAAAATACCAAGATATAAAATATCTTGCCCTGAATATAGTAGCTTCATTAGATGACGAAGCGATTATTCTACACTTCTACATATTATAAAAAGTTATCTTTGTGAAATGTAAGTTTGTGTAATAAATGTAATAATTTCCTAAGCAACTCATCCGATAAAAAAAACACTATAGAATGGACCTCCGGGATGGTCATAGATATACGTATATAGATAGATATTTAATCCTACGGCTTCGCCTGGCTTCTGTCTCATACGCGGGCGAAGCCGCTGGTCACATATATATGTTTTGTATGGTATTAAAGTGTTTTCTATGTCAGACAGGAACGAGTGCGTTGTTCTTTGCGGCCCAAGGCGGGTTCCTCGACATCGCGCGGCTACTGCTCGACGCAGGCGCAGGCATCGATATGCCCAGCACGGTCAGTATAATGTGAACCTTACTCTGTAGGCCATAGGGTTTTAAATAGGTTTGGCAATCGCCGTACCAACACCAACGGATGTCTGAGGTATTGCTATTCATGGCATGCGGTCTTTAGACCTTGCTAAATGCAGTGCACTAGCACTCAGCACACTCACTGATTAGAGCGAGATGGTTTATCTCCCATCCCCCAGTTAGTGCACTGCATTTAGCAAGATCTAATCACACTTGCATAGTCTTAGGCTGGTGCCGCACTGGTGGCCGATTGGCGACGCGACTGCATTTTCAGTACAACTTGGGCGACTTGAATCGTCGTCGCGTCGGTAATCGCTCTACCAGTGCGGCCCATTAGACTAAATTCGACTTGTAGAGCTGGTGGTGTTAAGGCGAAATAGCAATCATATGGTACAGCTTATGATCGACAACTACCCAAAAAACGCATAATCATAGCTTACTTGCCTGAATAAAGT
This sequence comes from Epinotia brunnichana, assembly GCA_963854355.1. NCBI lineage: Eukaryota > Metazoa > Arthropoda > Insecta > Lepidoptera > Tortricidae > Epinotia > Epinotia brunnichana. The sequence goes on along the minus strand of OY977943.1, from coordinate 4,641,027 downwards.
CGCATGGCAAATTAATCGAGTCGTGTTTTTTTATATTCTCTCTTTCTCTTATGGAGGTGCTGGGATATGAAACTAAAATCGGCATAATTTTTGCAGTAAACAATAAACTAAATATGTTAATATTAAACGAAAATGTGATGTGTTTCAGGACGGCGGGACTCCATTGTTTGTGGCGTGCCAATGCGGACACCTACCCGTCGTCGACGAGCTGATTGTGAGGGGCGCTAACGTTAATTCTTCCATGAAGGTAACATCTTCCATCTATCACGTATGTTAAGACGTAATAAGATTTCCATCATCGTCATCATCATTTCAGGATCCAAAGATGGCAATTGCTGATAAGAAAATCTCCTTACAGTGTTTAGTTCGCACACCTTCTATTCGGTTCTTGAACAGAGAAAGCGGCAGACGCTTCGTGTGTCATGTAAGTCATGTTCGCAAGGATTAATTACGGAATTCAAATGGTACGTCGATAAAAGCAATATCGTGTCGAAACGGACGAATTTTTACGTATTACATTTTGTATAGCAATGGCGCAGGTCGCGTCCGGGCCACAAACTGCGGTAGTGGCTCGCGCTCGCTACTAGTCGCTGCGTTTAGTGGCTTCATGTGCGGCAGTTGTCGCGTTTAGTGGCGGCCACTAGTGGCTGCAATACGCGGGCACTCTAATACCTACAATGATATCGTGTTCTATGTTACAGGACAAAGCCACCCCGCTCTTCATAGCAGCCCAGAACGGGCACGAGGAGGCGTGTCGAGCTCTCCTCACGGCCGGCGCGCGCGTGGACGCGGCGCGCGCGGACCGCGCCACGCCGCTGTGGATCGCGGCGCAGTGCGGGCACGACCACGTCGCCAGGACGCTGCTGGCGGCTGGCGCGCGCGTCGACCAGATCAGACAGGTTGGACCCCGTTATAACGGGCACGAGGAGGCGTGTCGAGCTCTCCTCACGGCCGGCGCGCGCGTGGACGCGGCGCGCGCGGACCGCGCCACGCCGCTGTGGATCGCGGCGCAGTGCGGGCACGACCACGTCGCCAGGACGCTGCTGGCGGCTGGCGCGCGCGTCGACCAGATCAGACAGGTTGGACCCCGTTATAACGGGCACGAGGAGGCGTGTCGAGCTCTCCTCACGGCCGGCGCGCGCGTGGACGCGGCGCGCGCGGACCGCGCCACGCCGCTGTGGATCGCGGCGCAGTGCGGGCACGACCACGTCGCCAGGACGCTGCTGGCGGCTGGCGCGCGCGTCGACCAGATCAGACAGGTTGGACCCCGTTATAACGGGCACGAGGAGGCGTGTCGAGCTCTCCTCACGGCCGGCGCGCGCGTGGACGCGGCGCGCGCGGACCGCGCCACGCCGCTGTGGATCGCGGCGCAGTGCGGGCACGACCACGTCGCCAGGACGCTGCTGGCGGCTGGCGCGCGCGTCGACCAGATCAGACAGGTTGGACCCCGTTATAACGGGCACGAGGAGGCGTGTCGAGCTCTCCTCATGTACAAAAGTGTCACAAAATAGAAACTCTGCTTCCTAAATAGGTAGACCTGTGCTTTAGGGTAAGCAGTGTCCCTCCCCATAGTCTTGATTACAATGATGTTTAATCACTAAAACAATTGAATAAAGAACGAAATGATATCAAAATAAAATAAAAAGCAAAACAAGTAAAACAATAATTTGTTATGTGTGTATGAATATGTGCGTGTATTGTGTGTGGATGTGGCTTTTGTCTGACCTTCTAGTTGGCAAGCGTATTCGGGCCCTTTTGCCTTCTACTTCGGCAACTAAAACCAGTTTTTCCAGACTCCGCACCCTAACAGGCGGAAACCGGAGAGGGGGTTGTTACAATTTGGTGCCAGTGTCCAGGATTATCAGATGTAATAAAAATGTGACATTATTGGTTCCAGGACGGAGCGACGCCATTGTTTAAAGCAGCGCACAAAGGCCACGCAGCAGTAGTCGTCGAGCTGCTAAAATACAGGCCCAACCTTGGCTTACTACCTGTAAGTATTGACTGAGACAATGAAACTGGTAGGAATACAACTGATCTCGATAGTGTGCGAGATCTGGCGAGCGATCGGTATTCATATTAATTAAGAAAAAATACGCGCCCAATCACGCTCAGCTTCGATCAGTGAACTATTCCAAAAGTGCCGTTTGGAGAATCAAATTCCGTAGTCGTTACCTTATATATTAACTAGCTTTTGCCCGCGACTCCATCCGCCTGGAACTCTCGCACTGTTCAATTAAGAAAGAGTGTAGATATTCTCGTATCGTCGCGACGAAAACTCATCTAGGTAAACTATTCCAGCAACAGAACCAAGGTAACCGATATAGCCCTTCAAATCGCTAAACTTAAGTGGCAGTGGGCGGGGCATATTGCACTTAGAACTGACCGCCGGGGCGTTGGGGCGGAAAGGTTTTCGAGTGGCAACCACGTACCGGCGCGGCGCCACAAGGCCCCACAAGGTTGACTGATGACCTGGTAAAGCGGTTTCCATTCAAAAACCCGTTGCAGAACCAAATTCCATCGTCGATTATTTTATCATCATCATATCAGCCGAAAGACGTCCACTGCTGGACATAGGCCTCCCCCAAAGAGTGCCACAATGGCCGGTCCTGCGCCACCCGCATCCAGCGGACTCCCGCGACCTTTACCAGGTCATCAGTCCACCTTACCAGTCCAGCCTACCCCACAAGATTATTTTATAAATGGTGATAAAAGTAATGTAACCCCGTTTAGAACGGTCAGTCCGCGCTCCACGGCGCCGCCATGTTCGGCCAGCTGTCGTGCGCGAAGCTGCTCGCGCGGCGCAGCGACCCGCGCCTGCGCAACGCGGCCGGCCTCACGCCGCTGCAGGGCGCACTGGCCGCGAGGAAGAACGACGTCGCCGCGTATCTCAAGCGGCTCGAGACGTAGCGAACTGTAGTGCGCGAAGCTGCTCGCGCGGCGCAGCGACCCGCGCCTGCGCAACGCGGCCGGCCTCACGCCGCTGCAGGGCGCACTGGCCGCGAGGAAGAACGACGTCGCCGCGTATCTCAAGCGGCTCGAGACGTAGCGAACTGTAGTGCGCGAAGCTGCTCGCGCGGCGCAGCGACCCGCGCCTGCGCAACGCGGCCGGCCTCACGCCGCTGCAGGGCGCACTGGCCGCGAGGAAGAACGACGTCGCCGCGTATCTCAAGCGGCTCGAGACGTAGCGAACTGTAGTGCGCGAAGCTGCTCGCGCGGCGCAGCGACCCGCGCCTGCGCAACGCGGCCGGCCTCACGCCGCTGCAGGGCGCACTGGCCGCGAGGAAGAACGACGTCGCCGCGTATCTCAAGCGGCTCGAGACGTAGCGAACTGTAGTGCGCGAAGCTGCTCGCGCGGCGCAGCGACCCGCGCCTGCGCAACGCGGCCGGCCTCACGCCGCTGCAGGGCGCACTGGCCGCGAGGAAGAACGACGTCGCCGCGTATCTCAAGCGGCTCGAGACGTAGCGAACTGTAGTGCGCGAAGCTGCTCGCGCGGCGCAGCGACCCGCGCCTGCGCAACGCGGCCGGCCTCACGCCGCTGCAGGGCGCACTGGCCGCGAGGAAGAACGACGTCGCCGCGTATCTCAAGCGGCTCGAGACGTAGCGAACTGTAGTGCGCGAAGCTGCTCGCGCGGCGCAGCGACCCGCGCCTGCGCAACGCGGCCGGCCTCACGCCGCTGCAGGGCGCACTGGCCGCGAGGAAGAACGACGTCGCCGCGTATCTCAAGCGGCTCGAGACGTAGCGAACTGTAGTGCGCGAAGCTGCTCGCGCGGCGCAGCGACCCGCGCCTGCGCAACGCGGCCGGCCTCACGCCGCTGCAGGGCGCACTGGCCGCGAGGAAGAACGACGTCGCCGCGTATCTCAAGCGGCTCGAGACGTAGCGAACTGTAGTGCGCGAAGCTGCTCGCGCGGCGCAGCGACCCGCGCCTGCGCAACGCGGCCGGCCTCACGCCGCTGCAGGGCGCACTGGCCGCGAGGAAGAACGACGTCGCCGCGTATCTCAAGCGGCTCGAGACGTAGCGAACTGTAGTGCGCGAAGCTGCTCGCGCGGCGCAGCGACCCGCGCCTGCGCAACGCGGCCGGCCTCACGCCGCTGCAGGGCGCACTGGCCGCGAGGAAGAACGACGTCGCCGCGTATCTCAAGCGGCTCGAGACGTAGCGAACTGTAGTGCGCGAAGCTGCTCGCGCGGCGCAGCGACCCGCGCCTGCGCAACGCGGCCGGCCTCACGCCGCTGCAGGGCGCACTGGCCGCGAGGAAGAACGACGTCGCCGCGTATCTCAAGCGGCTCGAGACGTAGCGAACTGTAGTGCGCGAAGCTGCTCGCGCGGCGCAGCGACCCGCGCCTGCGCAACGCGGCCGGCCTCACGCCGCTGCAGGGCGCACTGGCCGCGAGGAAGAACGACGTCGCCGCGTATCTCAAGCGGCTCGAGACGTAGCGAACTGTAGTGCGCGAAGCTGCTCGCGCGGCGCAGCGACCCGCGCCTGCGCAACGCGGCCGGCCTCACGCCGCTGCAGGGCGCACTGGCCGCGAGGAAGAACGACGTCGCCGCGTATCTCAAGCGGCTCGAGACGTAGCGAACTGTAGTGCGCGAAGCTGCTCGCGCGGCGCAGCGACCCGCGCCTGCGCAACGCGGCCGGCCTCACGCCGCTGCAGGGCGCACTGGCCGCGAGGAAGAACGACGTCGCCGCGTATCTCAAGCGGCTCGAGACGTAGCGAACTGTAGTGCGCGAAGCTGCTCGCGCGGCGCAGCGACCCGCGCCTGCGCAACGCGGCCGGCCTCACGCCGCTGCAGGGCGCACTGGCCGCGAGGAAGAACGACGTCGCCGCGTATCTCAAGCGGCTCGAGACGTAGCGAACTGTAGTGCGCGAAGCTGCTCGCGCGGCGCAGCGACCCGCGCCTGCGCAACGCGGCCGGCCTCACGCCGCTGCAGGGCGCACTGGCCGCGAGGAAGAACGACGTCGCCGCGTATCTCAAGCGGCTCGAGACGTAGCGAACTGTAGTGCGCGAAGCTGCTCGCGCGGCGCAGCGACCCGCGCCTGCGCAACGCGGCCGGCCTCACGCCGCTGCAGGGCGCACTGGCCGCGAGGAAGAACGACGTCGCCGCGTATCTCAAGCGGCTCGAGACGTAGCGAACTGTAGTGCGCGAAGCTGCTCGCGCGGCGCAGCGACCCGCGCCTGCGCAACGCGGCCGGCCTCACGCCGCTGCAGGGCGCACTGGCCGCGAGGAAGAACGACGTCGCCGCGTATCTCAAGCGGCTCGAGACGTAGCGAACTGTAGTGCGCGAAGCTGCTCGCGCGGCGCAGCGACCCGCGCCTGCGCAACGCGGCCGGCCTCACGCCGCTGCAGGGCGCACTGGCCGCGAGGAAGAACGACGTCGCCGCGTATCTCAAGCGGCTCGAGACGTAGCGAACTGTAGTGCGCGAAGCTGCTCGCGCGGCGCAGCGACCCGCGCCTGCGCAACGCGGCCGGCCTCACGCCGCTGCAGGGCGCACTGGCCGCGAGGAAGAACGACGTCGCCGCGTATCTCAAGCGGCTCGAGACGTAGCGAACTGTAGTGCGCGAAGCTGCTCGCGCGGCGCAGCGACCCGCGCCTGCGCAACGCGGCCGGCCTCACGCCGCTGCAGGGCGCACTGGCCGCGAGGAAGAACGACGTCGCCGCGTATCTCAAGCGGCTCGAGACGTAGCGAACTGTAGTGCGCGAAGCTGCTCGCGCGGCGCAGCGACCCGCGCCTGCGCAACGCGGCCGGCCTCACGCCGCTGCAGGGCGCACTGGCCGCGAGGAAGAACGACGTCGCCGCGTATCTCAAGCGGCTCGAGACGTAGCGAACTGTAGTGCGCGAAGCTGCTCGCGCGGCGCAGCGACCCGCGCCTGCGCAACGCGGCCGGCCTCACGCCGCTGCAGGGCGCACTGGCCGCGAGGAAGAACGACGTCGCCGCGTATCTCAAGCGGCTCGAGACGTAGCGAACTGTAGTGCGCGAAGCTGCTCGCGCGGCGCAGCGACCCGCGCCTGCGCAACGCGGCCGGCCTCACGCCGCTGCAGGGCGCACTGGCCGCGAGGAAGAACGACGTCGCCGCGTATCTCAAGCGGCTCGAGACGTAGCGAACTGTAGTGCGCGAAGCTGCTCGCGCGGCGCAGCGACCCGCGCCTGCGCAACGCGGCCGGCCTCACGCCGCTGCAGGGCGCACTGGCCGCGAGGAAGAACGACGTCGCCGCGTATCTCAAGCGGCTCGAGACGTAGCGAACTGTAGTGCGCGAAGCTGCTCGCGCGGCGCAGCGACCCGCGCCTGCGCAACGCGGCCGGCCTCACGCCGCTGCAGGGCGCACTGGCCGCGAGGAAGAACGACGTCGCCGCGTATCTCAAGCGGCTCGAGACGTAGCGAACTGTAGTGCGCGAAGCTGCTCGCGCGGCGCAGCGACCCGCGCCTGCGCAACGCGGCCGGCCTCACGCCGCTGCAGGGCGCACTGGCCGCGAGGAAGAACGACGTCGCCGCGTATCTCAAGCGGCTCGAGACGTAGCGAACTGTAGTGCGCGAAGCTGCTCGCGCGGCGCAGCGACCCGCGCCTGCGCAACGCGGCCGGCCTCACGCCGCTGCAGGGCGCACTGGCCGCGAGGAAGAACGACGTCGCCGCGTATCTCAAGCGGCTCGAGACGTAGCGAACTGTAGTGCGCGAAGCTGCTCGCGCGGCGCAGCGACCCGCGCCTGCGCAACGCGGCCGGCCTCACGCCGCTGCAGGGCGCACTGGCCGCGAGGAAGAACGACGTCGCCGCGTATCTCAAGCGGCTCGAGACGTAGCGAACTGTAGTGCGCGAAGCTGCTCGCGCGGCGCAGCGACCCGCGCCTGCGCAACGCGGCCGGCCTCACGCCGCTGCAGGGCGCACTGGCCGCGAGGAAGAACGACGTCGCCGCGTATCTCAAGCGGCTCGAGACGTAGCGAACTGTAGTGCGCGAAGCTGCTCGCGCGGCGCAGCGACCCGCGCCTGCGCAACGCGGCCGGCCTCACGCCGCTGCAGGGCGCACTGGCCGCGAGGAAGAACGACGTCGCCGCGTATCTCAAGCGGCTCGAGACGTAGCGAACTGTAGTGCGCGAAGCTGCTCGCGCGGCGCAGCGACCCGCGCCTGCGCAACGCGGCCGGCCTCACGCCGCTGCAGGGCGCACTGGCCGCGAGGAAGAACGACGTCGCCGCGTATCTCAAGCGGCTCGAGACGTAGCGAACTGTAGTGCGCGAAGCTGCTCGCGCGGCGCAGCGACCCGCGCCTGCGCAACGCGGCCGGCCTCACGCCGCTGCAGGGCGCACTGGCCGCGAGGAAGAACGACGTCGCCGCGTATCTCAAGCGGCTCGAGACGTAGCGAACTGTAGTGCGCGAAGCTGCTCGCGCGGCGCAGCGACCCGCGCCTGCGCAACGCGGCCGGCCTCACGCCGCTGCAGGGCGCACTGGCCGCGAGGAAGAACGACGTCGCCGCGTATCTCAAGCGGCTCGAGACGTAGCGAACTGTAGTGCGCGAAGCTGCTCGCGCGGCGCAGCGACCCGCGCCTGCGCAACGCGGCCGGCCTCACGCCGCTGCAGGGCGCACTGGCCGCGAGGAAGAACGACGTCGCCGCGTATCTCAAGCGGCTCGAGACGTAGCGAACTGTAGTGCGCGAAGCTGCTCGCGCGGCGCAGCGACCCGCGCCTGCGCAACGCGGCCGGCCTCACGCCGCTGCAGGGCGCACTGGCCGCGAGGAAGAACGACGTCGCCGCGTATCTCAAGCGGCTCGAGACGTAGCGAACTGTAGTGCGCGAAGCTGCTCGCGCGGCGCAGCGACCCGCGCCTGCGCAACGCGGCCGGCCTCACGCCGCTGCAGGGCGCACTGGCCGCGAGGAAGAACGACGTCGCCGCGTATCTCAAGCGGCTCGAGACGTAGCGAACTGTAGTGCGCGAAGCTGCTCGCGCGGCGCAGCGACCCGCGCCTGCGCAACGCGGCCGGCCTCACGCCGCTGCAGGGCGCACTGGCCGCGAGGAAGAACGACGTCGCCGCGTATCTCAAGCGGCTCGAGACGTAGCGAACTGTAGTGCGCGAAGCTGCTCGCGCGGCGCAGCGACCCGCGCCTGCGCAACGCGGCCGGCCTCACGCCGCTGCAGGGCGCACTGGCCGCGAGGAAGAACGACGTCGCCGCGTATCTCAAGCGGCTCGAGACGTAGCGAACTGTAGTGCGCGAAGCTGCTCGCGCGGCGCAGCGACCCGCGCCTGCGCAACGCGGCCGGCCTCACGCCGCTGCAGGGCGCACTGGCCGCGAGGAAGAACGACGTCGCCGCGTATCTCAAGCGGCTCGAGACGTAGCGAACTGTAGTGCGCGAAGCTGCTCGCGCGGCGCAGCGACCCGCGCCTGCGCAACGCGGCCGGCCTCACGCCGCTGCAGGGCGCACTGGCCGCGAGGAAGAACGACGTCGCCGCGTATCTCAAGCGGCTCGAGACGTAGCGAACTGGGCAGTGGCGTAGCGCGGGGCCGACCGGAAATTCCCTTTACTCCGTTTTTCACAACTACTTAACAAAAGTACCTACATTTTCTCAAACATCCAATGAAATATTCTCTTTACGTTCCTTATAATAGACTCGGAAGTATCCTTTTCCGGGCGCAGCATCTCGAGGCGGCCTGATTTTGCTGGGCTGGCCTGAGATTTCATACAACTATTCAGGCCTAGACCTGCAAAGTAACTTTTTAATTTTCATTCCACTATTTGTGCCACAGCATCGCGGCATTCAGCCATGAAAATTTGTTTGATTTGAGGATTTTTATTTATTTATTTCATTGCATGTTTGAGAAAAGCACTATACATGCCTCGGCGTGAAAACGGATTCCCGGCCTCGTATCTCTATCCGGCCTGTGTTTTCCCGGCTTCTGATGTAATGTACTATTGTGTATTTTTTTCAGCAAAATAATTGCTTACTTACCTATTTAATTGCAAAAGGGTAGGTTGGCCAAGTTTTTGATAAAACTACAAAATACTGTAAGATTGAATAAAACGAAAGGATCTGTTATAAAATCTCATATATTCATAAAGCATAGCAACAAAATATAACTATTTTGTATTTGTATACACCACTAGCCGTAGCATATTTAGTCATATGTCAGCTTTACACCCGCCTTACGCATACATATACCTCACACTAATACTAACATAGATCTATATTAAAGTTAATTCATCACTATTCAATGAAAAAAATATACACCGATTTGAGTTTAGCCACGCTATGTGTAGCCTTTTAGCAGAAATCTCTCATATATGTGAGTTATTCATGGGCCTTAAATGCAATTTTCTGTTACATTTTTGTCATTGAAATAGTCAAATATACTTATCGAGATTTATCTTAAATATGCGGTAAAATACAACAAGTATTAAATATCGTACATACATTAACCGTCTGTATTTCCCAAAGATATAAGCAGAACCTATACAATTTAATTTTAAGTGCCACTTCTAGCAATTGTAGATTTTAATATGAAGAAAATATAAATATCCCCCGTGTATGTCATAAGAGACTAAATATTGTGTTCCAAAACAAATTCCAAACATAATTAGTTTTGTAGTCGATGTTGTACTTGTTGGATTTTATCCATTAACTTTATAAATAAGTACATATAGTATCAGTTATCTCATTGAACATGAGCTTATCAAGTCAATTTTGAAAGGGTTTGGATGATTATTCTTTGTCGTTCCTTTGTCTGAAAAAACAAATTTTCATCCATGCCCAAAATCATGCATGATTAAACTATCAACATCAAGTTAAAAAATAGTTTGTATTATACTTTTTTTCTAATATGGAGTATTACCACTTACTTACCATACTACTTAACTTAACATTTGCTTTGTTTACCATTTTAAACACACACGCCAATTTTTGTTCATTGAACAACTTATATTTCATACTAAATAAAATAACCAACTTTCCTTCAATATTGAAATTGTAAGTAAGCTACTTATTTATACATCTTGTTTTAATCTTAAGTTTCTTTAGGACTCATTTGAGTTGGTGCTGTTGTAGACTTAAGTACAAACATGAAAGAACACTAGGTACATTTATTTTAAACTAGTCAATCTTCATGTAAGAACTGTTGCTAAATGTTTTGATTAGGACATAAAAGGCTTTTGGGGTCTTAATTAAATGAATTAAATCTGCATTGTACTGAGGAGAATAGCCTGACATTGAGCTTCAATTTGTCTATTTTTAACCAGAGATTAAATGTCATAATAACAAAATACATGAAAATCAATTTAGCAACGGTAACGGTGACATAATAAAAGGACAGTTTATTAAGCACTTGGCCACTTGTGTGAAGCCGATAATATGTTCGATTGTACATTTTTATGTTACATATTGTTTACCAAGCAATCTCTTAATATTAACAATAATGTTTTTATTGATATTTTAACCACCGTCCTTTATTTTCATTTATTCATACATTAAAATAGTTTTAGGGTTGTAAATAATTTTAAACGCGTATTTTAATCGCTCAATGTACCTAATTAAGTGTTGTATTGTATTAATCAAAATCATAATAAACGCACGAATGTATAAATGAAATGACAGCAACATCGAAAGTGGCACGAATTTTAAGCATAGTTTTAATATAACCGGTGTATAATGCATTTCAAATTGCATTGTGTATTGTGACTCCTATTCCAGTACTTTTCATGTAACATTTTTATCTTTCAAGGTTTAAATTGAGTCGCTTAATTTCAAACCCGGGTAAATTCATCTGTCAAATCATGCGATTTTGCTATTAAGAAAAGGTGATAAGGTAGGTATTTGCTGATAGGGTCTAATGGATTTACCCGGGTTTGAAATTAAGCGACTCAATTATACTGTGATGACAGCTAAAGGATATGTGTCACCCAAGTGTCACCATATCCAAGGAATTTGAACGGCACTATAGGCGTGTGTCGATTATGTATATGTATGACTATGACAGTCTAGGTCAAAGATTTGACATATCTTTGACGTAGTTTGACAAGTGCAATTGGGTTTCAAGCGTTGATAAGTCATCAAAGGAAAGGTTTTATAATAAATACGAATCTCGAAATGGTGAATGTCCAGTCAATATGTATACGGAATTTCAGTGTTTTGCCAATAGCAAGTTTTATATTGGGGTCAGACAAACTTAATAACATATGCCTTTGAAAATGATATGAAGGCTTCTGGTGATAAGAGTCCAATCAAAAATTTGACCTTAACTTTGCCAAAGACCACAGGAAAGACATGAATCTCTGATGAACCTTTATCAGTGTATGAACCATTGGCAGTATTAAAGAGTTTCACCCTCAAAAGTAGACAAGTACATATGTACGATGTAAGAACCTTCCTTTATCCTCGTAAGGCCCATGGGCCTACTGGAAGGACTTATTATTCTCTTAAAGGAATTTTAACCATTTTGGGTTGGAATAAAGTTGCATTTGTTTTGTTTTGGTCTCTTTTTGAAACAAACGATATTCAACTCTTTTTCTTACGTCAGTTGATTCAAATTTCAATGTCATTTTGTGTCGTATGGTGGGCCTTAGGAGGTTAAAAAGATAAACGATTGATGAGTCCCTTTACCGTAGCTTCAAGTCAAAATTTTAGAAGTTTAACTACAACTGTCTGGCAACACAGAGTCACTTGAAATGGTCAGTCTTTAAGGCGCTGTATGCAGCTGCGCATCGAAAAATTGCCTTTTCCAAACCGATTATTAGTATACTTGTACTATTGCTAGAGATCCAAATTTTTGATATGTATATCTTCAGTTCATTGGCTATGTTCGTACTTCGTAAAATCACGATTGCTTACAAAAACCTCGATAGATTTTGCCTTTCAAAACAGTGCTTTTTTACCACCAAACTCGAAATATCTCAAAAGTTATTTGGAATATTACAATGAAATTTGTTGTGATAGGTAGCTTTTTGGTAGATCTATCTACCGGCTTCTTAGAATTTCAATATGTTTGATAATTCAATACATTTGGTCATTTGTCTGAAAAACCGGGTGTCCGCGTCATGCATGCGCGGTGGCGAGTACAATTTAGTACGCCCGTGGCCACTGCCGACGACGGACCTGTGAATGTTTACCTGGCACGCAAATACGCCTTTTTGCATTAATTATTTCGAGTTATCAAGGTAAATTAAAATATATAAAGGAATAGGAGACGCTAATACATGCTGGAGAACACATTCGAAATGATAGAATAACAAATATAAGGTATGCGATATTTACTACATTAAAGCGTTTCTACATCCGCACCTAAAACGTATTAATAGGTAGCTGGAGCATATTGACAAGATGTCAATAAAAATCTTCAGTTATCCTGAATACGTATTTAGAACTGTTAGGTAGTAAGTAGTTGGGTGTAAATCGGATTCGGACACGAGCACATGGTTGGGGGGGTAATGGTACCAATTATGGACTGTACGAATAATAGATTTATTTATTCATACAGAAATATATCAAAAGCATTTAGGGCTATTGCGCCGGATAGCGACTACCTAGACTAAAGTCCTAAACGAGTTGGTGAACTGAAGTATATTTACTTGCTGTTTAGTAGATTCTATTAAAAACGAGTGCGGAAAAAGACCCTGCCACTCCACCAGCAGCAGGCCACGGCCCTTCCTCATCTTCGTTATAGACATACATGCATACATACGCTACGGCACATCTTTTCGTCCAATATTCCGCAGTGTCTCAAGACGAGAGTCTTTGACCAGTGTGTGTTGCCAGTGATGACATATGGAACGGAAACGTGGTCGCTTACTATAGGCCTCATAAGAAGGCTCAAAGTCACTCAAAGGGCGATGGAGATGGCTATGCTGGGAGTTTCTCTGTGCGACCGCATCAGAAATGAGGCTATCCGCAGCAGAACCACGGTAACCGATATAGCCCTCCGAATCGCTAAACTTAAGTATCAGTGGGCGGGGTACATTGCACGTAGAACCGATGGCCGTTGGGGCGGAAAGGTTCTCGAGTGGCAACCACGTACCGGAAGGCGCGGCGTGGTTAGGCCCCCCACAAGGTGGACTAATGACCTGGTAAAGGTCGCGGGAGTCCGCTGGATGCGGGTGGCGCAGGACCGGCTATTGTGGCACTCTTTGGGGGAGGCCTTTGTCCAGCAGTAGACGTCTTTCGGCTGATATGATGATACATACGCTCGAAAAACATAAACTTCCTTCTGAGGCAGTCGGGTACAAAGTACTACAGGGTGTTCCCCTATACAGCTACAAAACTTTGCCAGCTGTTTGTGCACATGATACCCATCACAAAACACTAAAGTATGCCGTTTCACATCTCGCACTCACTCTGCCACCGCTGTTTCTCCAAATAACAACCAAGAAAGCCTCCCCCGCCACGCTCCTTTAAAAATAAGCCCACTAAAGCAAATAAATGTGACGTTATCTAAGTGAACATACCTTTTGTCAGTATGGAGTTATTGATATGACTCACTCACTCACTCACTCATCAACGCACAGCCGAAACTACTAAGACTAGAGAGTTGAAATTTACACCAGAACTACCTTTTACAACGTAGGCAACGCTAAGAAGGATTTTTGGAAATTCCACCCCTAAAGGGGGTAATTAGGGGTGCAAAGTTTGTATGGGGGAAACTTTATTTTTAGAGCTAGAGACTTAAATTTTTGCATAAAGATTACTTATTAGAATACAAATTAAGTACTTTCAATTCAATTAAATTTATTTTGTTAAACATAGGTAACAACTTTTACAAGTATTGTTGGTATACAAAATATAAGACTTCTGTGCATTACCCACAATGTAGGTTTGCAAAATATTTCAGCCAGCTAATATATTTATAAAAATTAAAAAAAAAATGTCAATACAGTGTTTGGTGTTAAATACTTCAAATACATGTCAAAAACTCTCAAATAATACTATAAATAATGAATATTATAACTAAGGAATGTCTTGAATGGAATCATGTTATGTCGTAGGGTCGTTTAAGTAATATTTAATGGTATAATAACACTTTTCAATCAAATATTGATCTATTGATTGAAATGATTGATCCAATAATGTCATGGAAAGATCACATAGATACATTATACAGTAAGTTAGCAAGAGGGATCTATGCTCTAAGACAGTTAAGACCACTTGTGTCAGAAAGTTGCTTAAAAGAGCTGTATTATGCGTACATATACTCTCAACTTTCATACGGGATAATGCTTTGGGGCAACAGTACGGATTATGAGCGCATCCTAAAGATCCAGAAACGTGCAATTAGAGTACTTCCCTATGCAAAGGACAGATACACGTGTCGCGAACATTTAAGAAAACTTAGTTACAACTTATATATTGGAAGTTTTGATGTATGTTAAACGTTATCCAAATGAATTTCAAAGGAGAGGTGAAAATAGTTCGAGATCAATGAGAAATGCGAATAACTTAAAAAGAAGCGGGTTGTGTCCGAGATACAACCGTTAATTAAGTTTAAGTGGATACTTATTTGTTGGTTGTCCCCGTAAAATATATATCTGCATTAATTCACTAAAATCTGTATAAGCACAGATAAATCGGTATATATAGCAACATTGACTGACGTAGCTCGTTTGACTCGCGATGCATTGAAAATGGCGGTCATTTCAGCATAGTTTTCATGCCCGTCACATAAACTAAATAACATTTTGTGATTAACAACTAATAGCAAATAAAGAAGGATTAAAACATGTAACAAACAATTATTTGAAATCAGATTAGGCTTCTCTACAAAAAGTTAATCCGGAAGTTACGTGATACATTTTGAACTGTACCCCTATACAAGAACGCGAGCAAAGAAGTATCCACTTCAAAACAACCTCGCCCAGACTTAGAATAGGCACAAAACTTCCGAAGTTAATAGGACAAATACTTTTTAACCGGCTACCTTCAAACCTTAAAACCATAACGAACGACAACTCTTTTCGCTTCCATGTAAAACAACTATTGCTTGAAAAAACACTGTATAGTTTACAAGAATTTCTTTCAAATGACTAAATAACAAGATCTTAAAAGCTTGACGTTAATATTTGTATTATGTTTTCTTTCTCTATTTTATGTAATAGCATTATGCTATGAGTATAAGTATTATTAAACTATTTACAAATAATAACAATTCTGTACACAACTGTACACATCTATTGTATTTTATTGTAACTGACAAGTTATAATTTTAACACATTTTTATCTGTATATTCATTGTACTATGATTTCAATTGTAAAATTATGATAACAAACAAATCTGAATCTGAAGTCAATTGTCTTTTAAATTTATTAATATCCAGTGTTTAATTCGGTCTGGAATTTTATTGAAAATGTTTGGTGCCATTCCCAAGATTCCGCCTCTGATTAGCGCTGTGTTGTTGCTACCCTGCAAAGTTTTCAATTTTTGTTTGTATTGTTTACGTGTTGGAAATCTGCGGCCTTCTGAAACGTTACTGAACATGCTTGGATTGGTCTTGACAAAAATACCTACTTCTAGGATATACAGTTCTTCTAGTTTGTATGGAGAGCAAGACATTTTTAAAGTAAGGGATTTGTAACTTCGGTTTTTTAATTATTAATCACTTAAGAAGGTTAAAAGGGGGTTCGAATTATGTATAGAGAGCAAGACATTTTTAAAGTTAGAAATTTGTAACTTCGGTTTCAGACTATTTACTATGAGAGTTCAAAGAGGGTTCTAAGTTTGTATAGAGAGCAAGACATTTTGAAATAAAGAGAGATTTGTTTCTTCGGTTTTAGACTGTTTACTTAAAGACTAGGTACAGTCAGCGTCATATAGTTAGTAGCAGCTAGGGTTTGCAATCCGGATCCTACTTGTATGGAAATATCCGGATCTGGATCCGCGGATCCGGATATTTACATACAAGTCGGATCCGGTTTGCAAACCCTAGTAGCAGCCAAAGTAGCCAAATATATCGTAACACATCCTTACACCTATAGTAACAAAGACGTGTTGCGATATATTTGGTTACCTAGGCTGCTACTAACTATCTGATGCTGACTGTACAAAACTAATTTCAATGTTTTTTTTTATAAAACAAACATTTAAATTTCTTAAACAAACATTTAGACGATAACATGTTATACGTGGACGAAGTCGCGGGCAACAGCTAGTTTATATATATATATTTATTTAAGCTATATTTATTCCATATTGTTTGTGTTAGTACATATTTACTAAATCTAAAAGATTTATGCCATTTTTTCTTTCTTATATGGACCCTATTCGGGTAAAAGCCATATATCGCCAGATATTAGGAGAAAAGAAGGGCACTGGAAGCAACAAACTGGTCAGGGCCGAAAGGCAAAAGAAGGAAAGGTAGATGACGAAGACGTTGGACCAATGACATAACTGAGGTCGCCGGACCTAGCTGGATGCAGTTGGCTAAAGACCGAAAAAAATGGCATGAGATCGAGGAGGCTTTTACCTAAATTTACATTTGCTTTAAAAAATTCAATATAAATCAAACAAAAAAAGACAATTAAAGCTTAATTTATATTTATATAATTACTTCCGGTTGGAAAATTTGTTGGATTCTTGTGTAAAGCATCTTAGAATAACGATTAAAAATGAAATAAACAAAAAAACGCTATTATAAATTAATGATTTTCGAAACCGTATTTTGCCTGGAGTATAGAGCCAAGTATAAGTCCAATCTTGTTGGCTTGTTGAGAGTATCAAGGTCCATCGCGGTGTGGCCGCTGGTCGAGGTAGCATGGTAGGCAGCACGCGCCGCGCGAGCGCAGTGACATAACACTTTTAGGTATTTAAGAGACAAATTGAATTTGTTATTTTTATATGATGTTTGGTCAAATTACATTTTTTAATAGACATAGTCATGTACTGAAGAACTTGCTGGTCTTAAAATAACCACCCTGTATAATAAAATGCTCTTCTGACTAACAGTGGTCTAATTATCCAGTTTTTGATCAGTCAGTCATACTTATGTAACAAAGGTAATAATTATGGTAATAATACTCCTTGCATTTCATTAAATTGTCAAAAGGGCCTCTACGTGTTGGCTCCGTTGGTACTTTGTAGGTACCTAGCCCCACGCATGCCTCCCAAAGGTCCGGGACATCATTGTCCCGTGAGCGGGAAAGACATACATGGTAATAATATAATTTGCCAGGAGATAAATAGATGAACATAGCTATTTGTTTATTATTTTTGATGGTTTCTTAAGTGGGTGTTAACCAGCGCTATAACTTTACCTAGAAGTAATCGATTTTATTTCGGTTTAAAAAACCTGTAATATATTAGTACAATCCATAATTGGTGACGTTCACCCTTAGGAAGTGAAGATGTACTATTATTTTATCAGTTCTACTTATTTGGAAAACGGAAGCACCCACATAGGAACTGGGAAAACGATAGGTGGATTGATGATGAAGAAATCTGTACTAACATATCTTTGGAAAGTAAGTGTCCATAATTGATGTCATCATACTACGATGTACTTAAGAACTGTAACTACCTATTATTCCTTATTTTCTTTAAAAAAATAGATTTAAATAAATAAATAAACAATAAATATTTGGGGACAATCTTACACAAATCAACCAAGATTTGAAAAATAAAACAATTATTCAAGAAGACAAACATTTGATCGTATGATCCGCAAAAACGAGCCGAATACGGATGCCAACAGAATAAGGCCGTTAGCGGGGTGCGCGGGACGCGCGTCTCCCGCTCCGTCTGCCTCACCTCCGCAAATACCTAAATATCGTCTAATAAGAGCGCCTTAATGACTGACCATTTGACCGGTTTTGCCTCTTTAGACTTATAAAATCGTAACTTGTGCTTCGATAAATGGGACATGCATTGGTAAAAACATTTCATCACTATAAGTGCGTTACTTGGGCTATTGAGAGCGAACTAGATTCTAGCCAAAATAGAAATGCCCAGTGAATGTAAAGCATTTTCCTTTTCCATAGCAATATGAGATAATGTTAATCAGTTTAGACGAAACAGGACTGAATGTAAGTAAGGTTGAATAGTTGTTACATTTTTATTTATGTTACGGAAATATAGTTGTTTTACATATTAATCGTGTATTTTTATTAAATCTACATTTAAGTACTTACCTACAACTTTTTCAAAAGAATGAAATAACGACATCATATCTAATCTAATACTATATAAATCTAATCTAAATTAATAACTCTCTATCGAAATGCGCGCTCGCGTTTCGTCGATTCGAATATTTCGATTTCGATTATACCGGCAACAAAATTGAATCTATGTTTTGTTTTCATTAGTTCATATTGATGATGTGCAGTGCAGTATTTAACGTGTTCGCTTACGTTTATGTTAAATTTTTAGGTTTTCACTGCTTCATTTACAGTTAAGATAGCATTTTTTTATATTGCATGGTGAGTGTCGCGAACAATGATTACTTCTTTCTAAGCATTTGTATTGCACTAACGTGGGTTCAACTTTGGACAACGATACGCCAATTATTACTTACCATAAAGAGTCTTACAAGGCCGAAACAATCTTGTTAGTTTACATTTTGTTTTGTTTGATACTATTAGTATCAGGAACCAGCTAGATCAGTGTTTTTCAACTAAAGCTTCTTTAAGGGACAGTCGCAGCCACTTGAATTTTGTAATTTAAAACATGTATGTAGGTAGGGATACTTCATATTTGAAATGAAAATAGTAAATATTATCTAATACAGCGCAGAGGATCATCAGTATCATCACTCGCGGGTCGCAAAATAAAATATGAAAAAGGTTGAAAAACACTGCTAGAAGGACGTTCTGCAAATGGTTTATCGCATGTTATCGGCTACGTGGTAGCTGGTAGCGATAGCGTGGCAAATGGTATAAGTTAATTCTCGGCAATCGAATGGTGTTAATATTTGACATCCTTTTGAACGGTCCCAAGCTGTTCGGTCCGCCAAACTACGCTTATTACAAAACTTTTATTGGTCTTTTTTAGCAAGCATTGTAAAGTTTAATTTATTTTATCTACACCCATATCATAAATCCTCTAAAATGTGTTTGAAATCTAGTCGGCCAGCCATGGCGGTGCAATGGCGGTTATTCTAATGGTTCCCGAACACATCATTGAGGATTTATAAGATGTGGGTAGATAAAGTAGTGTATGTAACTGTACATAATTAGGCATTAAAACACTCGTATTATTATGAAGCTCGTTTCATAAACCCACACTCGTGTTTTGTGCCCTTCATTATGTACAGTCACATAAACTACTAATATTACACGGGTTTGACATGAATAACATTTATTTATTTATTTATTTATTATTATCCACACTTACAACTATTTTTACAGGCATCGAACCTAAGACAACAGTGTAACTATTTTATAATACCTATAACATTTTTTTTACGTAGTACTCTTATAACATATTACGAGCAATGCTGCTTTTGTGAATTCATTCAGAGAACACGAAAACAAATCAATATTTTCCGCTATGAGATTGAGGGTACGCGCTGCTCGCGTCATCGGTGCCCTACCAAGCAGGTTGGTGCGCCCGCGCGGCTCGGCTAGCAGCCGCGTTCGGAGTCTACGCCACACGTACCTATCGGGAACACACACCCTCACACCACTCAATACCTGGCTGTTGTATATTTTACCCCGAAGTAATTTAAAAATGTAGGTGGCCAGGCACAGCTCTCTGCGCACCCGCAGCTGGTTGTACCCTACCATGCCCAGTACAAATAGAGTTGGATACATTAGTGGGTAAAATGGGTATACCCCGTACTTCCTCCAATACAGAAATCGTACGAATTTATTTTGGATACGCTCCACCATAAGGTGATATTTGGACCATAACATGATGGTTATTAACCTTTATTTGTGACGTTTTGACACGGGTATAAAGCGCGAGAGTTTAAAGTGTTACAATGTAAAGTTAGTATGACTCACGCATGACAGAGACTCACGCAAGTGATGGGACCCGCTGTGTATAATAAATTGCCGCAAAATGTAATAGACGCTTCCAGCCTATGTAGCTTTAATCGTCGATTAAAAATATAGCTTGTCGAGCTCCCGTTCTATACTATACCTATAACGAATGTATGTTCTATAAAGAAAAGACTATTGTTTTAATTTTATGTCTATTTTATTTGTACTTTTATTAACCCTAATAGAATTTAAATTTATTTTAAGTAATTAATAATACTCGTATCTCATTTTAACTTTTTTCTTAACTAAATGATATGTAAACCAGTTTTATGCATAAATGGAATATGAATATGATCAGAGCTTGGATAGCATGGCCTGTGCGGCATCAGCCAAGTGTTTCCCGCTGGGGCGGCGCGCCGGCTCAGGCTCGGTGCACGCGTGGAACACGCCCAGCGGCTCCGCGTACTGCGGTATCGGGATGTTGGCCGGGATCGGTGGTCGGGTGCCTGTATATTACATTCTAATATTAGGGTGGGTTGCACCAAACCGTCTGTATTACAAAGCGATATTCGTTACAATCTGAATGTATGGAAAGTTTAAATCGAATAACAGCTGCTGGAGCCATATTTAACGATTATCAGTCTAAGTTAGCGCAACTCGCCCTTAGACAAGTTAGTTTGTGGGTATACCGGGCTAGCTAGCCTGCGATTTCTTAAAATGTTGATGGACATTACTCCAGACACAATAAAAATAACAATAGAAGGGGAATGGATGAAAATTTTAGAAGTGCCTGTTTTTTTTTTGGTGATAGGAATAACCTTCCTTAGCACCAGAAAATAGTTGCAGACTTTTCAGCAGCGTCAATTATTTTTGAAAAATATAAACAGTTTCCTCACTTACGTTTTGGGTTTAGGACGACGAATGAGACACTTTCCTTGATCCGTCTAATATTAAAAAATATTTTTAATATCTGACCCAGGCAAAGACAAATATAGCTGCTGCAGCTGTCAATATCATTGCCAGTGTTAGTTTGCCACGGATTTTTAAGATATTTTTTTGTAATATGAGACGGATCAAGCAAAGTGTCTTATTCGCCGTCCTAACCCCAAAACGTAGGTGAGGAAACTGTTTATATTTTTCAAAAATAATTGATGCAGCTGAAAAGTCTGCAACTTATTTCTGGTGCTAAGGAAGGTTATTCCCATCACCAAAAAAAGAATCAGGCCCTTCTAAAATTTTCATCCATTCCATCCATTGTACGCTTATAACACTTTTATCCCGTATTTGACAGCGTTAGGCGGATTCTTGGGCCAGCGAGGAATGGTTTCTGCCGTATCTTCTGTCTTCCTTCTCTAGTTTTCATCAAGTACTAAAAGTTTACCAATAAGTATATAATTTAAGTGTATTAATGTGAGTTTATTTTATTTCGTTTGGTAAAAATACTCCTTAATCTCGCTGTCTATCTCCATTGTCTAGTCATGGGAGTGTAGCCAGGGCCCCAACCCCAAAGTAACCAAAAGTATTCACTTACCATATTTGTCAGAGAAATACTCCTCACTCATGGACCCTTCCATGTCACTGTCCATCTCTATGGTGTCCTCCTGCGAGTGTGGCGGTGCCAGGGCCATCATCTCCCATATGACCAGCCCCAGCGGCCAGATGTCCGTCTTTGTGGAGACTTCTCCTCCGTGAATCACTTCTGGAGCGCTCCAAGCTTCAGTACCTGAAGTTGATAGGTAGGATTTATTATTAACTAATTTGCTGCTAAAGCTCCTCAATACTTCAGTGTCTGCTATTTAAAAACAAGTTCTATTTAAATGACATTCCGGGTCAAATTAGAAATTAATTTTGAAAAGTGAGGGTTTTAAATTGCATGTTTTGTACTCTAACTAAGCTTCCGTGTAAAGAAACTTTATTGTCTAAAGAAATAAAATATTTCACTTACAAGACAACTTATAAATAGTTACCTTATCTAAAACTATTACAATTTACGCAATAAGCAAGCATTTAAGACAATATTCAACAACAGTAATACTAATTGTATTTAACTTAGGAGAAAAATTTGATTTTTAGTAACAGGATCATACTATCTTTGATTTTGCGACTTATAACTACTTGACTTGTTTACAGAGCCGGTTAAACTTCAGAATTCAATGTTCAAAATCGTTTGGGATCAAGGGAAGTTTACAGATTGACTGCATATCCAGTTATATAAGTAACTCCACGATACAAGCTCAAAATGATCATTTTCTAGAGAAAAACCAGAAGCCTCTATTGTGACATGAATAAAAGAGTTAGGACGCAATTAATAAATCATGAAGCAAATATTAATTCAGGCCTGGATTCAAACCCCGGACGATGAGCTTCAAAACGGGATCAATTAAACTAACAGCATAAAACACAAACATACCAAAATACAATGCCTTCCCAGCCTTCTCCATATCAACCTTGCCATTCTCATCCAACGGCAGTGTGACTCCGAAGTCACACAGCTTGCAGATCACAAAGTCTCCGTTCACCAGGATGTTGTATGACTTCATGTCTCCATGAAGTATCTGCATTGTTGTGTGGAGGTAGTTTAAAGCACTGCCAATGTCTAATGCTACCTGGAAATGTTTTAAAGATATTGTTCAGAATGGTTCAACAATACATAATAGTTAAGAAGAAATTTAAAAGTCACTTGTCAATTGAAATAAGTTTTGTCAAAAGTTTTAGTGACTATGCATTATATAGTCACATCACATTTACACAAAGTTATTCTGGTACAAATAATTATTAGTTATTAATTAGTCAATTTATTTTTAGATTTAGTTTCTTTAACAGATCTATTGTTCTAGGTATACAATAACCACTTCACTCAAGCAATGAAAGTGTCCATATTCTGTATTAGAAACTCCATTATTTTCATACATACTATCCATTTTCATAGCTCTTGATCAATATATGAATATACTCTAATGAATTAGTATACAAGACAAAAATAACAAGTTTGAAATAGACAAAAACAAACACACCTTCAACATTTGCTTTGGACTAAATGGGTCCGCTCCATCATCAATCCTGTTTTCAATCATATCACCCAGCGACAAGTCACACACCTCCATCCCCAGATACAATATCTTATCATTGCTGAATGCTCTAAATCCAACTATGTTTGGATGGGACATGCGTTTCAACAGGTCTGCTTCAGCTTGCAGACGTTCCGAGTATACTTTGCAGGGTTTAACACGTTTATTGATCATTTTGAGTGCCCATGGCGACCGGATCTGACCTGCTCTTGGGGAACGGACTAACTGCATTACATTTACACCTGTAATTTATAAATTGTTTTTTGATTATTCAATTCAGGAAGTAAAATGTATAAGTTCTGAACCAAGTAACAAAAGAATAGAATACAGTACTGTGAACTTTAGTTTTTTTAATTATGTAATACTT
This sequence comes from Epinotia brunnichana, assembly GCA_963854355.1. NCBI lineage: Eukaryota > Metazoa > Arthropoda > Insecta > Lepidoptera > Tortricidae > Epinotia > Epinotia brunnichana. Next base: position 4,617,708 of record OY977943.1, on the reverse strand, counting down.
TCCCAAATTCTTAAAACTTAGTTAATTTTGTAGATATTAGGGGCCAATGACTCTGATCATTATAACAATAAGCTGTAAGCCGAAATAGATACCGGATCCTTTGTATGACAGAATACATGCTAGTCAGTAATTAGTTATTTAACAACTATTAAACCTAGGATCGCTTTCGACATATACACAAACATATAAGTACTTACTTCATCAAACTGGATATTTTTAAGGTCTCTAGATATTTGCATAATAAATACGATACAATACGTTTTATTCAGTTCCAAAAATTGTAATATTTACCAGTGCCATATCCCAGCCGACTTAAATAAGGAGATGGAGGAATTGTTATCTTCTCGTTCAAATCCGACGCCTTGGCCTTCACTGGTGTTTTGAACTCACTCATTTTGCTTACTTTGGCACAAAAAACAGCGATTTCCTTAATTCAAGTAAACAACTACTGAAAGTACTGAACGTTATACGTTTACAAATACAAACGTTCCGTTTAATTTCAAATTCGTTTCGTGACGCAAGTGACGCAACTCGGACGGGATGACATTGACAGTTGCTTGACATTACTAAAAGTGTTGCTAGTCCTCTGCGCGTGCGCTTTTAGTTACGTTCGGAAATCAAATCCAGTGAAAGAAAGAAAATATTTATTCGTGACAAGTTGACAACAAATCACAGCAAATTATAAACACGTAGACACGTACATATTTGTCACGAAATTGTCACAACTCAGCGTAATGCCACAGTCTAACTACATACAGTCTGCAAGCTCAGGGACACGCGGGTTTACGAGAGGGGAGGAACGCGGGGAAGCGGGAGACGAGGAAGTTTAGCGCAAACTCATTGAGTTTGCGCTAACTATTCTGAAGGGGTGTCAAGTTTGACTTTTTATAAAACCGACTTTAAATATCGGTAAGGTTTAGGTGTTTTTTTTTATGATGTCACTTAAATTGTGTTCCAAATTGATATCTGAGGGCCCGATGTCTTTTAATAAAAGTCGAAGTTCTTTAAATACAGTCTCATTTCGTTCAAATTAAATTGCCGCCATCTTGAAATTCTTGAAATACTGTCCGATTTGGTTCGAAATCGATATCTGAGGGTCTGCGGGGCCTCTTAATATGAATCCGAGCTTGGATCGTAAAAAAGTGGCCGCCATCTTGATATTCTTGAAATACAGTCCGATTTGGTTCAAAATCGATATCTGAGCGTCCGCGGGGCCTCTTAATATGAATCCGAGCTTGGATCATAAAAAAGTTGCCGCCATCTTGAAATTCTTGAAAAACAGTCCGATTTGGTTCAAAATCGATATCTGAGGGTCCGCGGGGCCTCTTAATATGAATCCGAGCTTGGATTGGATTGTAAAAAAGTTGCCGCCATCTTGAAATTCTTGAAAAACAGTCCGATTTGATTCAAAATCGATATCTGAGGGTCCGCGGGGCCTCTTAATATGAATCCGAGCTTGGATCGTAAAAAAGTTGCCGCCATCTTGAAATTCTTGAAAAACAGTCCGATTTGGTTCAAAATCGATATCTGAGGGTCCGCGGGGCCTCTTATGAATCCGAGCTTAGATTGTAAAAAAGTTGCCGCCATCTTGAAATACTTGAAAAACAGTCCGATTTGATTCAATATCGATATCTGAGGGTCTGCGGGGCCTCTTAATATGAATCCGAGCTTGGATTGTAAAAAAGTGGCCACCATCTTGAAATTCTTGAAAAACAGTCCGATTTGTTTAAAAATCGATATCTGAGGGTCCGCGGGGCCTCTTAATATGAATCCGAGCTTGGATTGTAAAAAAGTTGCCGCCATCTTGAAATTCTTGAAAAACATTCCGATTTGGTTCAAAATTGATATCTGGGGGTCCGCGGGGCCTCTCAATATGAATCCGAGCTTAGATTGTAAAAAAGTGGCCGCCATCCTGAAATTCTTGAAAAACAGTCCGATTTGGTTCAAAATCGATATCTGAGGGTCTAGATACAATTTCCATAGAAAAAGTGACATTTAAATCTTCCTGACGCGCGTACAATAGTTACGTGATCTACCAGCTGATACGACGACAAAAAAGTTAAGGTACCTGTAGGTATAATTAATGAACCTGCCCATAACTGATAATTATGTGTTATGTTATGAGCCTATATGTATGTAGCTTGAAATAAATGGATTTTAATTTAATTTAATATAACATTTCTCGAAAATCGGTTGAGAAACGCAACCTGTATAGGACAACAGCGGGATAGAAGCCGGACATACAAAATATTTTTCGCTCGAGCTGGAACAGAAAACTTAATTCGCTTCGCTAAATCGCACTAAATTTAATTTCCCAACTGTATCGTTTGTCCGAATTTTCATTTCGGCAAAAAGCCAGTTATCTCGAAAACCCAAAAGCTTTTAATTTTTTTTTATACTTATCGTGTCGTAGAACTCATTAACTAGGTTAGATTAGGTTTGTTTTATAATCATCCTGAAAATGTCATGGCTTTTAGGACAAATGAAAATTCGGACAAACAATACAGTTGGGAAACAATTTTTAGTGATTCAGACAGGTAACCTAAATACCTACCTACTTAATATTAGTAGGATTAGAAGGACGCTATCAATCAATTTCATATTCAGTCAGTACTTCAGTAGTAAGACTTCCTTTAATATCTATTTTGGCAGTAAGTATAGCATATTTCGAAACTTCCAAGATGCATCATAAACACGCACATTCATCAGAATTTAACGAGCCGACATATAACATCCTTCACTGACTATGTATTCCGTCTCACTTCAACACATAGCTGCGTCCTGTTTCTTTTTCAATATTAGCAAAAAAGACGAATATATGACGAAGACGCTAATCAAGCAGCGGAAGAAAGATTCATACATTACATCCGTAATACATTGATAATTTGATTGAAGGATAACCGAAATCGATTAGCATTGAAAATGGATTCGAACACGATAGCGTGCATTAATGTCTTGTTGTCTTAAATTTACTTAAATTCCTTAATTATTATCCAAGAAAAGAACGACATTATTTCTATCTGCTGTTTCTTTTAAGAGCGCGTTCACGTGCTCACAACTCTCACAAGTGCCACTGGTAAATAATTGTGACTATAAAGTTAACGATAGATTTTTATTATTATTATAACCCACTGTATTTAGTACTTATTTAAGTATCTTTTGAATACATCATAATAGTTTTTTTGTACTCGACGATTAAAATATGTGTATTAAGATTTCATAGAGAATACTGCAACGTCACTCTTTTCATAGTTGTAATCCATGTTACTGTCGAAACAATCGAAATAACTACTTTTCGATACGCTCCAGACAACTAAAATAAATTCGACCAATCACGTGGCTGCTTTACTGAACTGTAATGAATTGGACCAATAGAATCGCTTTGATGTCGTACGCTCGTTGATGTCTTTTAAGATATCAACAAGCGTACGAGCGATGAGCTGCACTTCGTTTCAACAGTATCGAGTTTGTTTAATTAGTTCAGTTGACTCGTAGAAAATTAATTTTAATGAACTCGTACAAAAAGTATTGTTCACAATAGTGTTATAATCAAGCTTTTTAATCTCGTACCTTACTTAGGCCACGAAGCTTGCTGAGTACAAACACGGTACTCGACTAAAAAGCTCTCTATTATAACACGATTGTGAAAAATACTATTATGTTGCTGGATTCGTCAATCTATGCGTCCAAAGTTAATACGGCCGTTTTTATTTTGAATTCATAGATCGACGAATCCAGCAACGTAAAAACTAGTATGATGTATTCAAAAGATACTTAAATAGCTACGAAATACAGTGGGTAGTGGCCTCCTTTTTTAAATGTCTATCGTTATCGTCTAAGGTAATCACAATTATTTACCAGTGGCGCTAGTGAGTTAGCTCATCTCAACACTCACCCACAAATATATCTGGACGCCGCGATTCGTACCTAGTAACTAAGCGTATTAGGTAAAGGTCTAGTTTCTTTAAGCGGGACGGGACGGGACGGGGGGGGGGGGGGGGGTGAGGCGCATTAGCGCGTAAAGATTATCAGCCCAGGGTATGTGGAATCGAGCTACTGGGAGTTTAATCGCTGGTTCACTAAACGGAGAAGCTTCCAGCAAGAAACTCAGCTAGGCCCGATCTGAGTCGGACTGACTCTACACGGTACCGGTCTATCTGGATGACACAACAAACATCTGCCAGTTTTGATAATACCTACTTATACTTCATTCTTAAGTGACTCACCTATGTAATGTTGCTCTTTTGAATTTTATAACATCATTGTTGTCAATTGCTCGTCTGTTTAAATCAAAATCGAAGTTTGCTTAAGTATGACACACGCGATTGGCGGAACAGGAACGAAGGGTCACGGCGGAATGCCATCTCGATATTAATATGTTAAGGAGAACTGGAGATGTGCAGACCTCCGTCTTACAGAAAATCGCAGATAATACGACTAGGTAACTTGCTCCTCTGTAGGTACGTTGAGTAAATAAATAGTGCCCTTCGCGAGTAAGGTGGCCAGATAATCCGGGCACTGAGTAAGGGACCTGCACGGGGGTCTTGCTGTTAACGCAGTGAATCCTCAAATGACCAGAAACATGAATGATGGTCAGGAACGCTCTTTTGACTCCTCTGAAGCAAGCGTGCATTAAGCTACTGCACTGATTATTCTAATAGCCTTGCAGCAACATACAGTTCTAACCCACGATGGTCTTAATATAAGTTTGTAGAGAACTGTATCCATGCCATACGAATAAATAAAATAGGCTACGGCTACGGTGTACGCTGACTATCCGGAAGGCAGTATGTTAGTTTGCAAGCACAAACTGTTAAATAAAGTATTAAGATACCCCTTTTTGTGTCCCTTATTTTACCTCTACGGTCAGAAATCATCATTATCATCATCATATTTTATCAGCCGAAAGACGTCCACTGCCTCCCCCAAAGTGCCAAAATGACCGGTCCTGCGCCACCCGCATCCAGCGGACTCCCGCGACCTTTACCTAGACTAACTTAGAAGTATAAACAAATAGTAATTAGTTAATAACACACTTTGTCGACCCTTATTGATATGAGGATTTAATTCACTGCCAACACCGATCATCCTCGGGAACTCTTGGCGATCTTCACCACGAAGACAACCCCATACCTATAACCTACAGAAGTACAAAGCAATCAATGGTGCAACCTTAGGTAGTATCTCACGTAATTCCCAAGTTGCATTGCTCCAAATATTAACTACTTAGTGGCTCTGTGGCTCTAGCGAGTGTTTATTTTGATATGAAAATATATTTTTGAAGAAATTTCCAAATACGGAATGTACCTACAAAAAAAAGCATAAGTAATAAATAACGTAGGTACCTGCTCACAAACATTCTCGAGTAATGCGACCTGTAGAGGAGAACAGCGGGATATATGAAGGGTTCTACAGATTATGTGATTTTACTACAATTTGTCATTACAACATGTCGAAGTCATAATGGGGGTGTGTGGTAACAGATGTTAGAATTCGACCACATGTGCATGCAATTTCTCAGTACAACTCGAAACAAGCTGAAAAGGAGAACTTTGTTACTTGAGCAAGTTCTCCTTCAGTGACCAAAATGATACATATATTACTGTACTCTAACTCCTTCTATATGTTTTTATCTTTCATTGCGCATATTTATTCTGAAAGTACCTACCTACCTAGGTCATTATTTACCAATTTAAGTACAAAATATCCCATCTAGACAAAAACGACCTACAAACAATTAGACTTCTAGCGTATTATTTGATACGCTCGAAGATCGCCAAGTATACTATGTTTTCGTATAGCGCCCGTGCCTTATTGAATATTTTAATAACATAGTATCTTTGTTACAATTTAAACATCATTATCTGCGTTATTAACCTATTTCCACAAGGACCAATATATTCCTTTGTTTAACACATTCTCCCTTAAAGGGTCTACACACGTAATTAATTTAATAACGATTTATAGTTGCGATTCATGCCCAATGCATCTATTCTATAAGATAGGTGGGTGTTTTTCAACCTTTGTCATGGCGCGACCTCCCTACAGTAAGGTAATATTTCGCAAACTCTCTCTACGGTGTTCTCAGATTATATTTTCTATTTTACAAACATGTAATCCCTACAGAATTCAAGTAGGGGCGAGCGCCGTCAAGAAGCTTCGCGCCCCACATGTTGGAAAACACTGTTTTAAATTTAGTTTTATTCATCTGATTAAGTACACAATTCTCATTTGACAACAGTGAAAATAAAATGTTTTTTCATTAGCAACAGATAAACATTACGAAAATAGGTACTCGGAAAGTATCAAGCTTTCATTTGCTATTTTAAGATTTTTAATTCGTAAAAACTAACAATAAGGACGTTGTTTGATTGTGACGTCACTACTTAATCCACTATAATTTACTTTGAAAACAAAGTTTTAACCGACGAAAAATCAATCATCCCCTATTTTCGTACCCTTAGGGTTGGTTTTTTTTTCCAATTTTATATGGGACCAATTTCGGGTTATACCCTTTCCAATAAAAAAAGAATTATCAAAATCGAACTACTCTGTAAAAAGTTATGCGTGGTCATACATAAAAAAAATATATATACGCGTCGAATTGAGAACCTCCTCCGTTTTTTTCGTCGGTTGACAAATCCATACTTACGGAGTGTTTCTGACGTTTCATAAAAAGAAGCTGATTAGACTTTTGTCAAATGCCCAATTGCGCAACAATAATAGGGAAACATTAAACAATAAATATAATATAAAAAATAAGAATGTCAAAATTTTAAAGTCAAGGATATAAACAATATTTAAAAAAAATGCACTGGGATACTTAGTGGAGTGCCGTAGAGATCATTTATAATTAAAACTAGCAGCACCCTTAGCGTGGGATTGAAGTGAGTCGCGTTTACTACAGACGCTACCGCCTATCGTTAAGATTTTGTATGAAAAGTCTATACACCGCCCCTGGTGGTCACTCATAGAACTAAAAATCCAAACTGTAACGTGAGTCACTTATACATTACTTAAGTCGCGATCGACTTCACGTTCGTTCGTATAGTTTAATCGATTTTCCGATATTGAACCTTATATCACTAGCATTTATCGTTTTTATTTAAATGCTAGCGTTTGTCGGTTATGACATTACAGAATACGCGCATCGCGACGTCGACAGTGTCGATACAATATGGCGGCGCGTGGGCTTTTTATTTGCACTTTTAAATACAAAATACGCAACAATCCGAATTTTGCGGATATATGTTGTCAATTCAGAACCCTTATTTTTATAAGTTCTTTAATTTGAGAAAAATTTCGATCGATCTACGGTAACTCTTGACGGAATAATACGATATCACGGGCCATTTTGCAAGTGAAATAGTAAACTTCAGTCGCGACGTTATTCTTCGATTCGAAATGTCTTACACTACCGATTGGTAGTACGAATCGCACGTTAAATCGCATCGAAAACTAAACGCAAAGCGCCTAACGTTTTGCAGTTGGTTTCGTAGTACAACGGCAGTGTGAGTGAGTTACAAGTTTGACGGGTCGATTCGAAATCTATTCGAAGCGCGTTTATTCGCTGGTATGTAGTTACGCATCGTAAGGTTACGATTGTAACTCACATTAGCCGTACTGGTTCCGCCCGCGTAATTCCTACAAAGAATCCAAACAGAGTTACGGGATAAAAAGTAGCATATACCCATCATCACCATATCAGCCGAAAGACGTCCACTGCTGGACATAGGCCTCCCCCAAAGAGTGCCAAAATGACCGGTGCTGCGAAACTCACAAAGTCACTAACTAACATTTAACGGACATTATCCTTTTAGCACCTACAGATAGATATTAAAATAAAGATCCTTGAAATAAGGATTAGTTGATTTATTTAAAATTACACATCTAAATTATCTTTAAATTCGCTCTACACCGGCCTCCATCTAGAGCTAACTAGTAACGATAAATTGTTACTTAATCAAATACGAAGCAAAAAAAAAAGAAATCATTACATTTGTAGAACCTTTAACACTGCTTAAGTACTAGGTATTCGTACAAAAATCCTATTCTCAAGTTATCCATCCCTATCACAACACGTATCCGCTACTTATAATAAAATTATACTTACCTAAGATTTTATAAGTTTCATCGTGACGTTTAGGGTTGCGCGCACGCACAGTTCAGTGATCGAGCGAGCGCCGCGCCGGGCGGCTGGCGAACATGGTAACACGACGTGTTAGGTGAGTCGTTTACATACTCTTTACATTGTGAATATTACTTATTCATCATAAATAGTGAAAATTACTCATTGTGCAAATTTTGAAAATTATTCGGATTGGCTTGGGATTTTTCAATCGTCAGTATTTTTTTTATTTATCTAAACGTTTAGATGCCTGTTACCATCCTTTTTCCCTACCGAGTGACAGTGGTTCTATTTGGAAATGGAAATTGATGGAAGTGGAAAATGGTGTTTATGTTTAGGTACTTATGTAAAAAAAACTTGTCGATAGTCCATAGAGTTAAATGTTTTTTTATTTACTTTTTAAGCTAACCTTAGTACAATATTGTTTCTGAACATCACAAATAGCTAACAGTTTTCCAGATTTTTGAAAATGTTTTATTATTTATTTTTCACAACCGGTACAAAAGTTTTTAAATCAATAAAAATAAGACACCAAGTAGTTTACGAAACAGCTTACTTTAAGATGTTATTCAACAGGAGGTATTTTGAGTGTTTTTATGCAACGGAAAAATAACCAACTAAATCGGCTTGTTGTACCTAATTCATTTTTGTATAATGCAGTTCCGCCTGCTAACGATATTTATAAACTTCATATTAAAGGAAAAATTTAAAAATTTAGGCTCCGAGCCGGATTCGAACCGGCGACCACAGGCATACATGGCCCGTCGCTACTAACCAACTGAGCTATCGCCGGTTCGAATCCGGCTCGGAGCCTAAATTTTTCAATTTTTCCTTTAATTTGTTGTACCTACCTAATGACAATTTCCCTATTCAAAGCATAGTCATAAAAAGTGTCTAAGAAATCTGAAAAAAAAGGGCACCAATGTCACCAATTCATTAAGAGACACACAGACTCCTTAAGAGATATGTCACCAACTGTCAAAAACCAATCGCGTATTGTGGATTGTGGGTACATTCCAGGATGAGGCGGAGCGCCCATACACAAGCCGATTCCCACCGGGTTACCTAAATTTTCTTGCTATATATTACGAAACTCGTAAATCATCAAAAAACAGCCCTTTTTTATGCTCCGGGTTGTCCAGTGAAAATTTTTACGCGCTGCCACTATGCCAGTATCTAGTAGGTACCTACTTAATTAATTCATAAATCATTGATTGCATGGTAATCAAAATCATGTTGCACATTAATTCTTACAAATAATAAGTAAGTTTGAGACATAATGTCCCTAACATTATGTCTCAAACTATACAATTAAAGTCTATTTAAAACTCTATTTTAATAACTTGTTGCTCTAAGAGCTATTATCGAAGTCGCGGATCTTTAAAAAAAACCTAAAATCTGAATTGACAAAAAAAATAGTATAAGTATTTATCGAACGGTAGGTCGATCACGTAACGCATTGTACTAACGTCGGATAGGTCTAAATGTCACTTTTTATATGGAAAATTGACAGTTAAATTGTACCGACGCGCGTTCGGAACGTTACGTGATTCTGATTAGGGTGAATTGCAAAGAAAATGTAGGTACATAGTTAAGAGCCTTAATCTAATATACGCTTTAACTTTTTTCCATTGTGTAACGGCAATTACCCATACATTTTATATGGGTAACTTTCGTTACACAATGGAAAAAATTTAAAGCATAGGCCCTTAATTATGTACAATTTTTTTGTAATCCACCCATTACCCGACGTTCGTACAATGCGTTACGTGATCGACCTGCAGGGTCACAAAATTTCTCAAGAATCGGTTGAGAAATACGACCTGTCGAGGAGAATCCGGACATCCGGACATACGAAATCATTTTTGAAACGGAAAACTTTGTTCGCAACGCTCGCTCGTTCAATAATCACTAACTATATATTTATAAGTTTATAACACGCATATGTTTAAAAAAATGCTGTTTTTTTTCCGAAAGCTGACGTGATCGAAGCGGTTCTTAGCAACGTTTCAACAAAATCAGTTCAGCCGGTTATGAGATATTGAACTTTTAAATTTATTTTGTGTTGCCTTCCAGGAGGTAACTCATGTAAAGGTTCCGACGGAAGACCAGCGCTGGCCTTCTAGGTTAGCACCATGCTGAGTCGGGGCCTTTTCGTGGACCCTGCTATTTTTACGTTCTGTGTTTTGTTTTTTACACCCATTGTTTTGTTCACGAATAAATGTTTTCTTTCTTCTTTCTTTCTTTCTAAATGAATATGTCAGGGGGTTTTCAACTTTTCTAAGTTGTTAATTATTTCTAATTTCTAGCAACATAAACTGCCTAGTTTCCGACCTACATATGGCGAACTAACTACGTTTATATTTAGGGCGACGTGAGCTCCGAAAACGGATTTTTAAAAAATCGTAGCTCTTGTTTGGATTGTAATACGGCTGTTTTAAATTTAATTAGCAATTTTGAGGCCTTTTTCGAGGGAAATCAGCTATTCGAATCCTGAGTTTTTGACTTTCGCTCGATAGAAAAAAATCACGAACATAGGTCTAAAATACACTTAAAAAAATCGTAACAAATTATGCACAACAGCTAAACATATTACAATTGATTCTAAAAATCGGCAATGTCATGTTTGACGGAAATCAGCTATTACTTTTTTATTTATTAAAACGCACAAAGAAATAAAATTAAAAAACATGATATCCGCGCTTCCAAACACGCACTTCCATCTCGCTCACGCTTATGCTCAGTGAGAGGGAGGGAAGACCACGAACCTACGTCCCCTTAATGAAACTACTTACACTAACACATGGTGTATAGGTAGTGTTAGTCACTACAGGTTACCTATGTATATCCGTAACCGATTCTGTGTTATGTTATGAGGAGCCGCGTGCGGAAAAACAAATAAGTAACCAGATCCGTGCCTCCTGACCAGCTTTAATGTAATTAGTTAAAACATGTCTGTTTGTTTTTCACTGTGGTACGTACATTTGTGACTGTGGGCCCATTTAACCCTTTACAACCGAGAAATCGTGATGAAGTCAAAAATAAACTTTATTGACAATTGTCAAAAAATTGACAATTCAATGTAAAAAAACTCGCACGATCGTATCAAGTCGGTTGTAAAGGGTTATCAAAGGCTTGTGATTGATACAACCGAAAATCTCTGCGTAACAAAGATCGCGGGAGTCCGCTGGATGCGGGTGGCGCAGGACCGGTCATTGTGGCACTCTTTGGGGGAGGCCTATGTCCAGTAGTGGACGTCTTTCGGCTGATATGATGATCATGATGGTGCTTGAATTACAAAGCCTTTGTGACTTGGGCCCCAGCTGTTTAATGAATAGGAAAATGGATGGATACAACTTGCTTTTGTTTTAATTTGGCATTTGTGATAAGTATTCGTATTCAGTGTAGCGCAACTAGGAACAAAAATATGAATGAGGTCCAACTGCACAAATTCAGATCAAATCTGACAAGCTCTGACAAGTGACAAGTTTTCTATCTGTGCTATTGCTATCTCCTACTTCGGTTCTTTCTCTGTCTGTCATTTTGTCATGGTGACTTTGGCCGGTTACCATGGATATTATAACTTCACGAGAAAACATGTGTGTGTCAAACAAACAATGCTTTTGACGAAATAAAATTAATAATAATCTTAAAATAAAACGCGTAAATATTAATAACGAAATATCAAGCGCCAATATTGATTTACTTATGATAAACAACGGTTGGTACTTGGATAAAACCTACAAGCGCGAGGTTTCTTAGTTCGAGAAGAATTCATTTTGACCCGCAAAGATATGTGTACAGATTGGTGAATTTTTGTAAATATACTGTGATTTGGAAATAAGTGTGAAATAAACTGTATGAAATATTTGTTCTCCTTTTATTATTTCATACCTAAATCAGATTAGTTTTAGATTTTGTAAAGCAATTTTCTGTTCATGCACTGGGCCCAACGACGTCCCTCATCATAATTTATCGATATCGATAACGTTGGGTTCTAATATTATCGTCCTCGTTCGTTAGGTTGGTAAGTCTACTTCCGTACTAGCGTTTATTTTTATTGGTATTGTGGTATTTCAAACTAGCTAAAGTTCGAATGAGTTGTCATGTCAAAATCAAATGACAATGTCACTGTCATCCAAAACCTTGTTCGAAGTCCCGTCTCTTATTTATATTCTCTTTGTTCGTACTCGCAAGCGATGATAGTTGATAGATGATAGTACCTTTAGGTCTGTGCCCACTACACCGTATCATACCATGACCGAACCATGGCCGTGCTGTGAACGTATGTGTCAAATATATGAAAATGACGGACCGGTGACGGAACGGTCTAGTGGATATGGTCGCATACTTTTCCATGGTTACGGTCATGGTATGATACGTTCTAGTGGGCATAGACCTTTAGGGTTGACACTGGTCAACCTTGACCTCAAATTTTCCGGGTTGAACCTTCTGCTATAACTTGCGCGATTTATGTCATATGATGGATTTATTAACCAGTCGATGTGACAGCTCTGTTATGACAAGCAGCACCGGCCCTAACCCTCTGTGAGCCCCCTTTTACGCCTTTTTTAACTGACTTCAAAAAAGAAGGAAGTTCTCAAGTCGTCTGTTTTTTTTTGTGTGTTTGTTACGCGATAACTCGGTAATCTATGAACCCAATTGAAAATGTTTTTCTTTGTTTGAAAGCATAATTAATACTTCCAAATTGGTCCCGTTGTCACCAAAATCTAGTTCTGATGATGGGATCCTGGAGAAATCAAGGGAACGCTTCAAATTTTATAAACATACTTGAAGCAATTTGGCTACTGATTTAAAGTCGGTTAAAACTTTGTTTTTAAAGTAAAGTATTCGCCTGTTTATTTTCCGCCTTTATCATTTTGGCGCCCCTTTGACATCTGGCGTCTAGATAGATAGATAAAACGATAATTTGTTTGTTACAATCACACAGAAACAAAAGCTCTACTTTCGGGCCGTCTCAATCCCTCATTAGTGTTCCATCTCACGACCAATCATAAAAAAATGCAAGTTATAGCTCGGCTTTGAAAATTATATTTAACATAACGACTCCATGGATTCTAGAACCGCGGTGTCCTGCCAAAAGTCCCAAGCCCAGTTATAGCAGTAGCTAGAAGGTCCATTCGGGATGAAGAGAAACGTATCTAAGTATCAAAAAAAAAACCCGGCCAATTGCGAGTCGGACTCGCGCACGAAGGGTTCCGTACCTATCTATAAAAACGGCAAAAAAATCACGTTTGTTGTATGGGAGCACCCTTAAATTTTTTTGTATGTTTAGTATAAATAAAATAAATATTTGCTGACAATCTTACACAAATCGACCTAGTCCCAAACTAAGCAAAGCTTGTACTATGGGTACTAGACGAAGATAAACATACTTATGTAAATAAATAAATACTTAAATACATAGTATTTGTTGTTATAGCGGCAACATAAGGGTCAATCAACTTTTTCTTGTTGTTATTCTGTCCCGGTAAGCCAAGAGACAGCAGTGACAGACTTTCTTAGAAAAAATACTATAAACTGGACTCCTATCATGCTAAGGAGATGCGCCACCATGGAATGGGTTTACCAATATAACAAAAACACGTTTTTAGTGGATTTAAACCACATAAAATAATAGTTTTAAAGGGTGACCCAGGAGACGTAACCATGTCAACGAGTAACAAGAAATAGTTGATTGACCCATAAATACATCATCTGTGAAAATTTCAACTGTCTACTTAACTATCACGGTTCATGAGATACAGCCTGGTGACAGACGGACAGGCAGACAGACAGACAGACAGACAGACGGACAGCGGAGTTTTAGTAATAGGGTCCCGTTTTACTCTTTGAGTACGGAACCCTAAAAAGCCAACTTGCCTTGTAGCTGACTGCTTTTTAACGCGCGAAAAACCAATTTGTAAACGTATCCTTATAAAAGTGTTAATCGCTACAATCGGATATCGGTTAATTTGTATCGACTTAATGTTAGGCGTGATGCAACATTGTTAATTTTTTAATCCATGTTTACGGAAGGACTATGATGGCCGCTTATTAGGTACTTAAACTTGTGGATATACCTAGGTACCTAACACGCATAAATTTACAACGGATAGACATTGAAAAAGTTTTTTCAACAACACATTTTATGCAGCGAATCAATGAATTTGATTCACGTACCACCGTAGAACCCTGTCGCAATTGACGGGCCGCCGTCACTCAAACTCGAGTGATATGTCACCTTATTGCGATAGGGTTCTACTGTGGTACGTGAATCAAATTCCTTGACTGTACCTACAAGTAAAACCTGAGATTAAACTTAAAAAACCGGCCAAGTGCGAGGCGGACTCGCGCACGAAGGGTTCCGTACCATTATCTATGAAAAACTATTTTATTCTGTGTTTTTAGTATTTGTTGTTATACCTAGCGGCAACAGAAATACATCATGTGTGAAAATTTCAGCTGCCTATCACGGTATCAGTGAGATACAGCCTGGTGACAGACAGACAGACGGACGGACGGACGGACGGACAGCGGAGTCTTAGTAATAGGGTCCCGTTTTACTCTTTGAGTACGAAACCTTAAAAACTAACAGACATATAGCAATGTGTGATGCTAAAAAGAGACTAGAAGCATAATGTTGTAGTAACTATCACTGCAACGCCAGTTTTCAGTCAGACCAGAAGAAAATCTTCGGAGCAAAGAAGAACTATTTAGTGCAGTTTGCACTGAAACTTACTAAGGAACAGCAGTTTACAGTTTAAAATATAAATAAAATAAATAAATATTACGGGACAATCTTACACAAATCAACCTAGGCCCACGGTAAGCTCAGTTAGGCTTGTGTTGTGGGTACTAGGCGATGATATATATAATAGATACATGCATATAGATACTTATATACATACATAACATCCATAACTCAGGAACAAATATTCGTGATAAATACACAAATAAATGCCCTGACTGGGATTCGAACCCGGGACCTCCAGCTTCGTAGGCAGAGTCACTACCCACTGGGCTACGGAGGCCGTTTAACAACTTACAATAACAGTAGAATCAAGACTACAGATCACTATATTATAACTCGTCCTCTTAGCGTTTTTGCCCGGTCGAGCCTTAAAGGAACCCGGGTTCTACTTTGGCACCTAATCCCAATATTTTATTGTAAATACAGATCAACAGAACTATAACTACTACTTGGAAATGTTGAATAACTCCCAACATTTTCACAAAGTTCAATATCTCAAAAAAACCGGCCAAGTGCGAGTCGGACTCGCGCACGAAGGGTTCCGTACCATTATCTATAAAAAACTATTTTATTCTGTTTTTTTAGTATTTGTTGTTATAGCGGCAACAGAAATACATCATCTGTGAAAATTTCGTACGGTATCAGTGAGATACAGCCTGGTGACAGACAGACGGACGGACGGACGGACGGACAGCGGAGTCTTAGTACCTAATAGGGTCCCGTTTTACTCTTTGAGTACGGAACCCTAAAAACGGCTAAACCGATTTTGTTGAAACGTAGCAAATAACCATTTCGATCACGTCAGCTTTCGGACAATTAAAACCGCATTATAATCGGTCCATTCGTTTAGGAGCTACGATGCCACAAACAGACGCACAGACATACAAACTCCTCTTTTTGAGTCGAGGGATAACAAAATTATAAAATAATATTCATAGACACGCGGCAGCGTGTCAAGCCAAGTTCAAGCAAAGGAACTGGCTAGCCAGCGCCGAGTGTAATATTACACGAACCACTTGGTGCCACTTTTGACCCTTCTATAACTCAAAACCTCTTTAACGTAAACACATAAAACTACGTGTGTTTAATTATATCCTCCATAAGGACATCTAGAAGCCCAAATTTCATGAAGCTATCTCAAACGGTTATAAAGATATGAAGGTCAAAAAGTCGTAAATTTTAGCACTGACTGACTGACATATAGTAGGTACCTAAATCTAACCTACTCCCAGATGACCTAGAAGGATGAAATTTTGAATCCAGCTCGGTAATTGTGTGTAAGCGTAGGAAAAAATCTAATAATAAAAAAAAGTTAAAAATAGATATTTGAAACTATCCCAGTATATGTATTATTATATTTGCTATACACCGTGCCCCTTAATAACCCGAAAGATTTAAACCACGTATTTTTGACGACATTACGAGTAAATAATGTCATATATCAACATGGGTCTAATTATGTGTCTTAATTATATTACTATTTCAGTACAAATTAAATAATATTAATTGCCCGCTTCTTTGTGAACAAGTCTTTAGTTGAGAAATTCAAGTTGAAGAACAGAGAGCGAGCATAACACTTCACGAATCGCTCCGAAATCATACGACGAACGGCGAATGCCGTGACTTGTGTTCCATGACAAGAAGTGTCACGTTATGCAAGCCTTTAGGGTGTGTTAGACTGGAGATTTTTTAACTTTTGATTTGTTTTAAATAATTAATATCTCCTTAATTATAAGTTTTTGGACTATATGTTACATAACTTTATACTCTAATTAGGCTCTAGTATCGTTAGCTTAAATCTTTCGGGTTATTCACGGGCACGGTGTATAACAGAAATTTAAAACTAAAGTTAAGTCAAAAAATAAGTGATGTCCCCATACAAAACACTTGTATTACGCGCTAAACAACCGGCCAACGGTGTGTCGTCGGCGGCGCGCGGCACCACATAATTATACACAGACTCACGATTATGCAGCGGAAACGCAAGAAAAAACATGAAATCTCAATACCTGCCTAGTTTTCTTTACAAAAAGTAATGATATCCCACCAAACACATAAATGTAAAAAAGGAGAGCCAATTTAAATACAAAAATTATGCTTGGCTGTGGGCTTCGCCGCAAAATGAATGGAGATCTAAATGGGTGCCAAGTTGTATGCAAAATCCAAATATGTATTTATAGGAACAAAATAACATTATGAACAAGTATTAAATTCAATCTCTTTGCGTTATTGGATACCTTTAACATCATCCTCCTAGCGTTATTATTCCCGGTTGTGCCCCTAAAGGAGCCCGGGGTCCGCTTTGACACCTAATCCCAAGATTTGGCATAGGCACTAGTTTTACGAAAGCGACTGCCATCTGACCTTCCAACCCAGAGGGAAAACTAGACCTTATTGGAATTAGACCGGTTTCCTCACGATGTTTTCTTTCACCGAAAAGCTAACGGTAATTCCGTACATAAGTTCCGAAAAACTCATTGGTACGAGCCGGGATTCGAACCCACGACCGCCGCTTGACAGCCGCATGCCTGAACCACTAGGCTACCGTAGCTTGGATACCTATAACAATTGCTGTTATTTGAAAATGTGAGATCTTTAAGTAGGTTAGATTTGACTTGGTTTGTTAAATCGGCAAAACATTTCCTATTTATCCGAATTCGCAGGATATATTATCGATTATCAGTTAACATCAATCAGTGGAACTTGGTCGGCATTCGTGTATTTCCTAACTTAACCACAATGGTGTTAAATGCACATTTCAAGCCAGTATTACACCGACTGTAAGTATATTTAGACGAATAAATATTTTTTAATACAGTTGCTCAAAAAGTGCTACTTTACGTAGCTGTTTAGCGTGCGGAAAGTTGGTTTTCGTGCACAAGTGCTTTTCATTTTTCCACGTGTATCAAACGACCTTTTTTAATACAGTTGCGAAAAAATAAGAATAACAACAAGTAAGGAATTTAAAACTTTTATATTATTATATTAATTCTTTAACATCATTGTAATACAGTTGAAAAATAATGAAGTTGTTCATAAATATTTTTTTTTAATACAGTGCTTCCTTACTTATTGTTTTTCTTATTTTTTCGCAACTGTATTAAAAAACGTCGTTCGATACACGTGCGGAAATGTCATTCTTCACTCGTCCCGAGTAGCTCGAATAGCTCGGTGCTCGTGTAGTAATGACATACTTTCCGCACTAGCATCGAAATGTACTAAAGTAGTTGTGTCAGTTACAAATCAGTCAGTCAGTTACAGTCAGTGAAGTAATTTATTTTACGTCATACCTGGCCATAAAGTAGGGATTACCGCACGCTATGCGTGCGGAAAACCCCACTTCTTGGCCAGATAGAGACGTAAAATTTTGTACTCACCACGGGCGGTAATAAAGAAAGCCTCAGAGCGCATATTTATCGCCCTTGCCTTCGGCTCGGGCGTCAAATACCTGCGATCTGAGACATTCTTTGTTTAACCGCCCTAGGTAAGTAATGTACTATAAAGTCAGTGAAGTCATTAAACAGCCCAAAATAAAGATAATTCGTGCCGTAACGGAAATGCTTTTAAGGTAACTTTGGTGATAGTGTTATAAATATACGTAACATGAAAAGTTGCAAGAATAAATTGCACAATTTTTTTGGCACAGCTGATTGCATAATTTTTGACAGTTGTTTTCCGGACCAACTGTCAGGCTTTATGTAAAATGTCATATCAACTTCCGATATAGACAGTACCTAAGCCAATTAACTAGTTCTTGGGTATGTTGTATATTTAAGTTACATAATTATATATACAGATATTACTTTATAAGGTTTTGTAAATATTTATTTAAGTAGTTTCCTTATTGGTTTTCGTTTCCATATGTAACTATTATTTTCTTTATAAGTATAGTCGTAGGTATATCTTTTGAATGTCCAATGAAGGCCTTTTAAGTTTTCAACGAAGTCAATGTGACATAAGTGACAAAGTGTTATCCTCAAATAGGAATTTATAAATCATAATCTACTTTAAAAACAAAGTTTTAACCGACTAACTTCAAAGTTACATGAACATTTCCACATTTATTTTCCAATTTACCACATGAACTAATTTGCGTTGTTGCTTATTAGAGAAAAAAAACAAATCGCTGTATATGGGCCGATAATATTTGAGGACTTCCGTTGATTCCTTAAGGATCTCAAAATTACCTTTGGCAGTTCATTGTTTGCTATTTCAACGGAAGCATATCAGAATCTGTGACGTACTTTTATAGTTTGAAGTACATCATTGAGAAGTCCCACAAGCCATATGTGGTCTTTCTCATCACTTCAACTTCACCAAATTTTTAATTGAATACTTATAGAATCCATATTGTAAGCTTGTTTTGTACGCCAAAAGGACCAGATGTACCTAAGTTTAACAAATAACCACTTTTGAGTTTGAGTTTGAGTTTCAAAGGGTATAGCCGTGTTTGTATGGCGAAACTGCCTTTGACGAGAAAATGGTTTTCCTAATGCTCGGATAATTATCTTTATATACGTTGTAATTTCACCAAATATCAGCCCCAAAATCATCGTGATTTTTGAGATAATTAAAAAAAAAAAGGAAAATCGTTTTTATTTATTATCTACTAAAGTAGCGGCCTGATTTATTTGAAATTTGTATATATTATGAAGACAATAGAGTACTTTTTATATAAAAAAAAATCCATGAAATTTTATATTTAAGTAAAAAACTAAACTTTTTTTAAGTATACTATTATAAAAAATCGTGCGTGACGTAACGCAAACCTTGACCTCCCCCTCCCCCAACGTAACAGGACCGTAACGCTTGGCCGGACCCCCCCCCCCTCCCTCCAATTTGCGTTACATAATTTGTGGACGCCCCCGTATGTTTTATCTGAAAATATCCATTTTGTTTGGTAGATAGGTATCTTTAAATATGTGCACACTGACTGAGATACCTAAATAGATTACATTCGCACATAACTGAAATTCTATTAGACTTCACCAAAATCAAAGCGAAAAAGTTTAGTTTCTTTGTTATTTTTACACACTTAAGGTGTTTTTGCATTCAAATCAAATTGCGTTAATCCAAATGTTCGTTCGTAGTCTACGTGGTTTCAAAAGGTCTTAGACGTTTTAGGCATTCGTTGAGGCTTGAGCTGATTTTACGTCAAATCTAATTTACAAATGCAAATGTGAGTAATTAGCGTGGTTCCGAAAGATACTAGAGCGTAGTTAATACTCAAATAAGCACATAATTTATCTTATTTGTAAATAAATGTGCGGTTGTCGGTTTGCGAAATGCGATGGAAAATTGAAGACATTTTCGATTCGCAACTATTTGTACACAGATTTATGATTTCAACTACTATACATATTTGCAGAATGTAGCACAATGGAAAGTCCCTGGGCGACCGAGCCCCGATCGGATGAAAACGGAGAAAATACGGAGAAAACGAATTTTCCCGGACATGAGACCTATCTAGATCGATTCCTCGCCCCCGTAAACCCCCGTATTCCAAATTTCATTGAAATCGTTAGAGCCGTTTCCGAGAACGTGATTGCAAATATATATATATACACATATATATATATATAAATACATATATATATATACAAATATTGCTCGTTTAATAGTATAGGATAATGATATATAGGTAACCTCAAATTCGATGAACTAAATGAAGTCTATTAAACCTATGTGGACTGTAAACACAACAATACTATGGACAATACACATAGACATGCATTTCAGGAAGAATGTAAGAATTTATGACACAAACGAACATTTGGCGGGAATCAAATTCACGAGCTCCAGCTTCGTAATCAGACAGCGTAACCACCGGGCTAACCGGATTGTCAATAATTTACTGAAAACTAGAAATAAACTGTAATCTATAATTCCAAGTCCAAATGGCAAGCGAGTAAACTCGTAAACCCCAAATGGTTGGTGAATGTACGTAAAAGAATCGCATGTTATCAAATACTAATCACATTACAAGACAGGATACATTCAGGAAATGCTGTAGATATCATTGCATTAGTCCCGTAAACTTTAGTAAACATAATTACCTATTAAATCGATAGATGCCGATAAAAAGTAAACGATATATCCTTTGGATAACTTCCCGGTTTTAGTTTTTCCTTCCCGGTTTTAGGCTTCGACGAAACGAAAAGGGGCCGGGCTACCCAATTCATATATAGGTATAATAGGAATCCAGTCCGTCGTATGTAGAAATAGCAGTGTCAACACGAAGGTATTAAAGATTTAACCAGCCAATTTATCGAATTAAAATTTAACCGAAGGTACTTGTTTCATACAAAAAATACATTACTTTTGGTAAGTATTGTTAACTTAAACTGCTATTTAAAAAAACCGGACACCATTGCAGTCAAAGAAGGCCATCAATCAACTGCCTGTCAAGTGCAACAGCTGATATTACAACGATTTATTACCACGTTGACCTACGTAATGGGATAGCTAAATAGTACGCACTACACATCTATATACATCAATTCATCTCGATTTTCTCTTGACCCGGGTTTTGTTTGCATAAAAACACTAACGGATGAGGTAGCAAGTAGACACTAAGCGCGTCCTCGTGGACTGCTTGATCTACAAATAACCCATTATCCTTATTCTTGCTAACTTGAATGGCTCACTGGAGTCTTGGGCAACACGAGTTGTCGCCACTTGTGCCAATCTTGCGCCACTTCCCACCAGTTCAATCTACGACTCATAATACGGTCTATCAATAATCAGTCGATCAATTTCAGTATCCAAGTGCTGCAAAACGATCTATCAAACGACTTTAACTGGAGCGACATGAGGAATGCAATGAACTTTACGGCTGAATGCTCGTGCGCAGTAATAGCGCGCTGCACGACAAACTCACATGCGGCCAGTTGGTCAATCCATCGCTTTTAGGGTTACGTGGGCCCTTAACTTGAAATAATATCTTGAATTGATATAATCACACATGTATTAAGTAGGTAGGGTACATGAATACTCACGCCGGTGGCATACCTCATTGTGGTACACAGAGATTCCCTTCTTCTTAGCCGATCCCTAATGACTGAGGATCAGCGCATGCAATTGCCCTCCATGCAGTTCAGTTGCTCGTTAAGTGGAGCGCATGAGCACAACTGCATTTGGCAGCCCTCTTACTTGTATCAGTCCAGCGCAATGGAATTCTTCCTCTAGCGCGTTTGCCTTCCACAGAACCTAGAATTACATCTTTCTCTATTCGTTTGCTATTTGAAGACATATACGCGTTGCGTTGCGGGTAGGCACCTACTTCTGACGTACCAAATGCCTATACATTTCGGCAAGACAGAGTCCTTTTATTTTTATTTTTTTTTGTAGCCTATATTGTGTCCCACTGCTGGGCAAAGGCCTCCCCTTTTTTCCGCCACTTGTCTCGGTCCTATTTTATTTATAGATAATCAACTGTATATTTATTTTGTAGAAAATGTAAACCAACGCTCCACCTAAGGTCAGGTTATTAAACTAAGCCACAATATTTTGTTTATTTTCCTTGGGTTAAATATCCACAAAAAAATTTAACGATTTTCTTCTGATTCGCGTTACACCTAATTCAAAGCATAGTAAATGTTGCATGAAATCGCACCATACACAATATCCGCAATTAGTGTATGCATTATGTATGATATGATATAATAACTTTATTATGTGCGATTGGCGGTGCGATATCTGTAACGACTCTACAACACAAAAATCTAAGTTAAATATTTTGTATTCATCTTAAACCGAAAACTTAATTTTGTTTATCCTCCTATTTGCTAATATAGCGAAACAAATACATCATTTGGATAATTGGATGTAGTCATTTTCTGATTTTAATACCAAGCATGATTTATATCTTTGGAAATTACGAAAATAGCCTCGAGTTTCTGGTAAATAGACTCACTATACATATGAGTGAATATTGCCTGTTCCTAATAAACTTTGCCCACTTACGACCTAAATTGTTTTTTAAAAACAGCTACAAATTAATTTGTACAGTCGACGCCAAAAATATGTTTACACTTTTGCACCTTATTCTATTGTAATAAGGCGAAAACTGTAAACATATTTTTGGCGTCGACTGTACATCGTGTCCTTAATAGCAGTTTCCCTGCTCGCGTCTGCTATCTTGACTATAATTTGCCATCCACAATAAATATCAATATTTGGGGAAGGTTTTACACAAATCTACCGAACCCCAAACTATGCAAGTCTTGTAATATGGATACTAGAAGACTGTAAATATGTATAGGTACTACGATACAAGGATGTCCTAAGACGCAACTAGTCTGTCACCGGCATATCATGTGAGAGGAACTTGCTACTCGGACTGATGTTCGGTTACGGAACTCGCGTTTGGCGTCCAGATCTTAACGACCTGGACGCCAAACGCCAGTTCCGTTAAACTCGGCCCAAGCCCTCCTTCCTGCCACTAGAAAGAAAGAAAGAAAGAAAGAAGACATTTATTTACTACACAAAAGACACACAGAGACAAAGGGAGTAGGCAATTTAACACATATTGTGTGTGTCTTCGCGGCAGTGAATAGGTCGCTGTCTCAGCATTATGCCGAGGTGTCAACAGACACCTACAGCGCTGATTTTCAGACAGCACCGTACGTGACCCACGGAACGCAACACAACATAAGACCATTGATAAACACATAATTATTGTATACACATAATAAATAATAAATGTAATAAATTTGTAAAATATGTACCAGTAGCCAAATGGGATAGAAAGAAAAACACAAAGCACAAAACGCGACACGGTTGGGATAGGAAAGTGCTGGATGGGTTAGGATTGGGTTTAGGATTTCTGGAGCGTCAACAAATAGCCCACTACACTTATAAGTTTTGGTTTTGCAAGTCACACTCGAGCCCATGCACGTAAAGTTTCCCAACCTTACAGAGGACATCATCATCAACGTATTTAATCGTCTAGTAGCAAAAGTAGGTACTTAGTCAAACAAGTATTCGTGCTCGTCACAAAGAAATGCCCAGGTTAGCAGGGTATGAACGCCATCTTGTTGGTAAATATACGGAACCTGACAACAGAACATCGAAGTCGCGCACGTTCATTCGTTCATATCCACAGTGTAACGATTGGCACAAAAACAGTAGTCCATTATGCAATAAAATAACACTGCTTCATTGCGGCTTAGTCTGTCGTTTTCTGAAAATGTCATTAATTCAGTTAGTCAGTCAGTTAATTCGAACAATGAAGGTAAAGTTTATTGCAATATTAGACCGTGCAATTCTGATGGATACCCCCTTATTCATAAAACTGTGTTAACTATGTGTGTATATATGTGTTTTGTTACTTAATTCTCACAAACACAAATCAAGACACGAATTTTAACGACATTTTAGTTAAAATAGGTTTAAGTATTGAACATTTATAAAAAAGGGCATTAAGTCTCAGGGTTCTTAATCCCAGTTTGTTTACTTACCTACTAAGGTGACAAAGAGATAGTCATCTAAGATGTTGTGTGTGTGTGTATTGTGTGGTGGTGTTGTCTTCTGGTGGTGAATAAGGTGCGCAGAGGTGTTGAGGTTAAGGGACTTATCTCTAGCTTTCAACACGAGGAGTCCTCAAAGGATCGCAAACGCGCTGTTCACTCCTCTGGCAGTGGGCGGGGCACATTGCACGTAGAACCGATGGCCGTTGGGGTGGAAAGGTTCTCGAGTGGCGACCACGTACCGGAAGGCCAGGCTTGGGTAGGTCCCCCACAAGGTGGACTGATGACCTGGTAAAGGTCGCGGGAGTCCGCTGGATGCGGGTGTTGCAGGACCGGTCATTTTGGCACTCTTTGGGGGAGGCCTATGTCCAGCAGTGGACGTCTTTTGGCTGATATAAGGATGATGATGATGACTCCTCTGGAATCACAAGCGTTCATAGCCCAGCGGCGCCTGCGAATCGGAAACGATAACGCAGGTCAAGCAAAGATGCCAGCGGTCAATTTTTGGATGGGCGACCGCCTGTTTGAGTGGTTACTATAAATGAGCGCTTCCGTGCTTTGGAAGGCACGCTAAGCAGTTGATCCCGGCTGCTGTCTATGACAGTAGTCGTTAAGCCAAGTTACCTTCGGGCAGCTTAAGAACCTCTAACAGTCGAGTTGCCCATTCACTTGACAAAGGGGGGACAACTGTCACTTGCGTCCGCAGGAGCTACCTACCACAACCCTGCACTTGTCCCCTGGGTGGTACTAAAGAGTGACAAACTCAAAGGCCAAATTATGTATGCCATACGATTAAATAAATAAGCTACGGTGACTGCGTATATACCATCAGGCAGGCCATATGCTTGTTTGCAACCTTCGTGGAATAAAAAAGATGTAAGATGAAGCACAAAACCAAGTTGATAGTTGAACTTGAAACTATCATTTGACTGACAGCGAACAACAAAACATGGTACAGTCGAATTTAATGTTAATATTGCACTTGACTGTACGGATTCACAACCAACAAAAATTACAAAACAATTGAATCGATCGTGATATTCGTGATCGTTAAATGTTACAAATTCAGATAAAATTCTAAAGAGATCAAGGTCGGGGACATTCAAAATTGGCATCATTTTTTTATATCTTAATGTTTTGGAAAGGATGAATATGCAAACTGATTTAATTTCGCTATCCGATACTATCAGTAGATGAATAAAATTTGCATGTATTAATGACTCAATAATACCAGAGGATATTGGGTAAGGCAAATTATGCTACGAATTAGTTTCGGATTTCAAGCAGTTAATTATGACAATATGATTGCGCCCATCTTATTTCTTGATTGACCTGAAAGCGAGCATTCTAACAAAAATAATAATTGCCTTACGAAAGTTATTTCTTTACGTACCTATGGGAATGTGGTAATGGCGAATAAATAGAACTTAGTAATTTAATAAATATTAACGTTACGCGTTGACTTTGGCTTTTCTGATGCATAAAATAGTACATTTCGATGCTAGTGCGGAAAGTATGTCAACACGTCACGAGTACCGATATATCTCGGGACGAGTGAAGAATGACATTTCCGCACGTGTATCGAACGACGTTTTTTAATACAGTTGCGAAAATAAAAGAAAAAAAAAAACCGGTCAAGTACGAGTCTGACTCGCGCACCGAGGGTTCCGTACAAAATTTCATACACCATAACCGTCATGTCAGGACCCCATTCATTCTTGAACAATCTTAAACAGCTCATAGTAGAAGTTACCGTTGCACAGCGCCTTCTGCATTTTGGTACTAACAACTTACAACCTAATATGTTTGTTTATCAGCGATAGCTTTTTATCACGCGTACCTACTGATTTCGATTATTTATTTTTTATTTGAAAGAAGGGACTTTAACAATAATCTGATAGGAATTTGAAGATATAAAATTCCATACAAAAGTAAGTAAATTACAAATTTAATTAAGAAATTATTTTTGATAAATAAAAAAAAATAAGCTAGATAGAGATATCGTTCTATTTTTCCTGTATTATTCATGTTACTCTTAATCATATGTAATTATTTCAGAATTTTCGCTTCGTAAACTTTGGAGATAAGGGGGAGTGGTTTTTTTTTCTACATTTTCCTTAATAAATCAAAATTTAACCACTGTACAAAAAAAATATGAACTGTTTTAGGAAGTGCAATTCAAGCCCTTTTATATGATTGCCCACTTGATCTATTTACTAGACTTTGATTTTTTAACCCCCCTCATATTCGTCATTTAAACAGAAAATTAAAATGTTTATTTAATTTTTTCATTTTCCATACACGTGTCTTAACCCTTTTAACAGTTGGTCCAAATTTCAAATTGATAGCTTAAGTAGTTCCTGAGATATTTAACGTTGTGACAGACGGACGGACGGACAGACGGACAGAGTCGCACCATAAGGGTTCCTTTTTTACCTTTTTGGTACGGAACCCTAACAACAAGTAAAGAAGAACTGTATTAAAATAATTGATTTACAATGCACTTGCTCTGAATGTGCCCCTTTATATGGTTCAACATAAACACGGGAAGTGGTCTATGCCGGCACGGCGCGGCGTAGCCGGGCGGGCGGGACCTGCCCGTGCGGGAATGGGTTTCAGGCCAAAATTCCCGCATACTGTGCGATAATGAGATTTCGTGACAATTAAAATGTCACCTTTTATGGATATTTTTTTTATTTCCTCGCATGATGCATTGTAAAATGTTGTATGATACACGTGCGGATAGGTAATTCCCAACTCGTGTTGATCAAAAACACTCCCGTGCGGTCGTGTTTTTGGTCATCGCCACTTGACGAGTTACCTACTTTCCGCACTTGTGTCTTGCAACTGTAGGGTTATGGTGGTGAGTGATGTGACGTTAGGTATCGCCACAGTAAATGTAAACACACCACTTTTCCTAATATTTATAATGTCAATAAGTACAACACAGAAGGTATATCCAAAGTCAGAAGATAGTTTACACAGAAGAGAACAGTACGGAAGGAAGAATCAAATATATAACAAGGTTTAAGCGCAAGCGATTTGCGTATTAAATATGTAAGCGATAGCGGTCAAGAGCGGCGCATGCACTTCGCGCGAGTATCATAGATTGACTGGCCGCGCGCATGGTAACTGTCGGGCGGCCGGCGACTCGCGATCCGGTTATCGGAGCGCGGGCGCATTGCACCGAACTGGTTGACACGTCAAGAATATTGACGGATGTAATGTAAATATCCTAAGTGTATTAAATATGTATAAATGAAATATAAGGTAGTGTTTATTAATATGGTTGTGTATGTAGATGTAGATAATGTATAAGTGTATATAAATAAATATGTGTGAATGTAAAAGGGCAAGTAGCCCACATCACTCCCTCCCAGAGACCTGGTTAGGGGCGATAATAATCTGGGAAACGTACTTGCCTCCCCGAACGAGTAGTTCTAAGTACGTTTGCTTGTTGAGTATCAAGACTTGGTCTCTTACCTGTATTTACTGTGGTTGGTGGTGTGACAGGCGCGAGTGTATCCTGATCGGTATGAACATTTAAATGTTCTGATATGTAAAATGCCGGTTTTAGTCTATCAACGGTTACGGTAACCGGTTTGCCCTTAATCAAAAGTTTGAAAACTTTGTCAGTTCTCTCCAGCACTTTGTGTGGACCTGAATATGCAGGTGTTAGAGGAGCGCGTGAAGCGTCTACACGTAGGAAGACGTATTCAGCGGTCGCTAACTCTTTGAACACAAAGATTTTGTTCCTGTTATGGCGTGAAGCTGGAACGGGCGTCAACTTCGAGGCGAATGAGCGTAACCGTGCGGTAAAGTCGGTGATATCCGTGGTACCGGGTATGCTGGGCTCAAAAAATTCGCCAGGAAGGCGCAGCGGCTCGCCGTAAAGTAATTCGGCTGAGGAAGATTGTAAGTCCTCTTTAAATGCACTGCGTATACCGAGTAGAACATGGG
This sequence comes from Epinotia brunnichana, assembly GCA_963854355.1. Taxonomy (NCBI): domain Eukaryota; kingdom Metazoa; phylum Arthropoda; class Insecta; order Lepidoptera; family Tortricidae; genus Epinotia; species Epinotia brunnichana. Next base: position 4,589,396 of record OY977943.1, on the reverse strand, counting down.
GCAATACTTCAGACCAATTGGCATCAGCATGGCATGTGATGGCGGCTTTGAGCTGCCTGTGGAAGCGCTCTACCATGCCATTAGACGCTGGGTGGTACGCTGTCGTGCGCTTGTGCTGGAATCCGATGGCTTTAGATAGATATTGAAACAGTGTGGACTCAAATTGTCGACCACGATCTGTGACAATATCTACAGGACATCCGAACCTGGATATCCAGCCGGACAGCAAAGCTTTGGCCACCGTCTCCGCTGTGATGTCCGCTATTGGTATGACCTCCGGCCATCGCGTGAAGCGATCTATGGCTGTCAAGCAATAGCGGAAGCCTTGCGAAACAGGGAGTGGGCCAATCAGGTCAATGTGTACCTGCTGAAAACGAGCACGAGGCAGTGCGTATGTCCCTAAAGGTGCAGATACGTGTCGGCTTACCTTGGCTTGTTGACATGGTACGCAAGCTCGTGCCCAGTCTCTGCAGTCCTTCCTCACGCTGGGCCACACAAAACGCTGTGCTACGATCTTAGCAGTTGCGTTGGCGCCAGGGTGACTTAAGGAATGGAGGCTGGTGAAAATCGTTTTCCGGTACTGCTTGGTAACAAATGGTCGGGGAGTCGGCGTACTGACGTCGCAGTACAAGGGTTCACGACTTCCCGGGAATGCCATTCTTACCAAGCGTAAAGAAGATGATGACAAGTACTCAGCGAGTTCAGGATCGGACACTTGGGACCTAGCTAGGTCAGCGAGATCAAGTGATACCTCCAGTTCCTCTATCCGAGATAAGGTGTCGGCCACAACATTATCTTTGCCGGATATATGCCTTATGTCGGTTGTGAACTGGGATATGTAGTCCAAGTGCCTATACTGCCTAGGCGAACAATTATGTTTCCTTTCGTGGAAAGCAAAACTGATAGGCTTGTGGTCAGTATAGACAGTGAAGTGTCTCGCCTCTAGCATGTGCCTGAAGTATTTGATCGCTTCATAGATCGCGAGCAGTTCACGATCATATGGCGAGTACTTGGTCTGGGAGGGACTCAGCTTCCGGGAAAAGAAAGCTAACGGCTGCCATACCTTGTCCTGTAGCTGCTGTTGCAGGACCGCGCCCAGCGCCAAATCCGATGCATCTGTAACCAACGCAAGCTTCGCCTGGCAATCAGGATGAGCAAGTAACGCTGCGTTGGATAAGCTTTCCTTGGTGTCCTGGAAAGCTTTTAGAGCATCGCCGGTGAGGTTAATGGGCGTGGAGCCTTTGACTGCACCACCTAGGAGTGCGTTGAGAGGTGCCTGGATTTGGGCGGCGTGCGGCAGAAATCGCCTATAAAAGTTGGCCATGCCCAAAAATCTCCTCAGCTGCCTGACGTCCTTAGGTGGCGGGAAGTCACGTATGGCTTCGACTTTCGTGTCTAATGGCTTGGTACCGCTCTCCGAGATCAGGTAACCTAAAAAAGTTACCTGGGGAGCACCAAAGACGCACTTAGACACGTTGAGCACCATGCCGTAGTCCCGGAGTCTGGTAAAAACTGCACGGAGGTGTTGTTTGTGTTGCTCTTCGTCTGTGGAAAACACTAGAAAGTCGTCCAAGTAGCAATAGACGAAGTCCAGTCCCCGTGTCAGCTCGTCCACAAATCTCTGAAAGGTTTGACCAGCATTGCGGAGGCCAAACGTCATGTATGGAAATTCGAACATACCGAAGGGGGTCGTAATGGCCGTCTTCGGTATGTCCTCTGGATATACAGGTATCTGGTTGTAAGCCTTTACCAGGTCAAGCGTACTAAAGGTCTTACAACCAGATATGCTGTGAGCAAAATCGTGAATGTGCCGGATCGGGTATTTATCGGGCACGGTACGAGTGTTGAGCTGTCGGTAATCGCCGCAAGGGCGCCACCCATTATCTTTTTTAAGCGCCAGGTGCAGCGGTGAGGACCAGGGGCTCTCGGAAGGTCTAGCTGTACCGTTGGCCAACATACCTTCAAACTCTTGTCTGGCCACCTTCAACTTGTCTGGAGCGAGACGTCTCGGGGCGCAGGATACTGGAGGACCTGGAGTGGTGCGAATGTGGTGTTGTGTGTTGTGTGGTATTGTGCGTTGCGTGCCAGCAGGTCGCGTGATTTCAGGGAATTCCTGTGATAATATGCGATGATAGCTAGATGCGCCGGTCAAGACCTTTACAGAAAATATGTCATCACAAGTAGCGGAAATTGCAGATGAAGTTAAGTTAGTCGTATTATCTATAAGCTTTTGTTTTCTACAGTCTACCATTAAATTATAGAATGACAAAAAATCAACACCAATTATAGGCTTTGTAACGCTCGCTACAACAAAACGCCATGGATATTCGCGTCGAAGTCCGAGGTCCAGGTTGAGATGTGCGTAACCGAAGGTATCGATGGTCGTCCCGTTGGCTGCGGTGAGTTTGTACTCCGTCGGTGCTCGACGTTCCCGAAGTAACGACTTGGGGAAGACGCAGAGGTCGCTACCAGTGTCGACCAAAAACTGCGTCTTCGACTTTCTGTCGGTGACAAACAGGCGACCGGAAGAAATAGGGCTATCAGCTGTCGCCATCACCGACTGCCCGTGGCGTTTCCCGACTTCCTGTAGTCGCAAGGGTGTATGCACTTGTTGGCATTCTCGCCATGCTTAGAGTGGTACCAACAGATGGGAAATTTCCTGTAGCTGGACTGCGACCTGGTACTGGAACGGCTCTGCCTCCTGGAACGGTTGCGGTTTATGGACCGGGATCTACCACTGCCGTGATCTTGAGTCCTTAGTGACTGGACTTGCTTCCTCAGCTCTGCTATTTCTCGAGCCATGGCGTCCATGCTGGAACGTGACTGGTCAGGACCGGGGCTGTAGCTCGTGGATGCGACGTGCGATGAACATGCACAACGTGGGCCGATGTCCTGGATCCTGTCAGCGAGATCTGCGAGGATATCAAGTGATGCTGAAGGGTGCGCCGCGAGAACAGTCTGGATGCTCGCGGGTAATCGGTTGGTCCACATCATGCGTAAGACGTCGTCCGTGATACGCTTGGCGGCCAGGCCCTGCAGATGACGCAGAAACTGAGAAGGCTTGCGCTCGCCAAGTTCCTCATGATGAAGAAGCTGCTGGATCTGGCGCTCATTGGTGTCGCTGAGTCGGCTGATGAGTTCACTTTTCAGCTTCGGATATTTGTCAGTCGCTGGAGGATTGGTGATAATATCCTTCACCTCCTTTGAAAATTGCCGATCAAGCTGGCTGATGACGTAGTGGAACTTGGTCAAGTCGTTCGTTATGCCGGCTATCATAAACTGACCCTCAATTTGCGAGAACCATATCTCCGGTTCTTCCGGCCAAAAGGGTGGAACGCGCACTCCAACTTTACAAATGTCGGATGACGGTGCAGTGGAAACGCGCTCTCCGTCGGTCGGCATTTGTGCGCTCGACGGCGCAGCCGCTTCTTTGTTCTGACCAACACCGTTATCAGGCATAATTTTTAAAACTTCTACGTACGATTTCTGGGTAAATCCTCCGGTTGGTAATGTGTTCTTCAGGGGTCACCACTGTAGCCGTCTTCGGTCCACTGTAGGGTTATGGTGGTGAGTGATGTGACGTTAGGTATCGCCACAGTAAATGTAAACACACCACTTTTCCTAATATTTATAATGTCAATAAGTACAACACAGAAGGTATATCCAAAGTCAGAAGATAGTTTACACAGAAGAGAACAGTACGGAAGGAAGAATCAAATATATAACAAGGTTTAAGCGCAAGCGATTTGCGTATTAAATATGTAAGCGATAGCGGTCAAGAGCGGCGCATGCACTTCGCGCGAGTATCATAGATTGACTGGCCGCGCGCATGGTAACTGTCGGGCGGCCGGCGACTCGCGATCCGGTTATCGGAGCGCGGGCGCATTGCACCGAACTGGTTGACACGTCAAGAATATTGACGGATGTAATGTAAATATCCTAAGTGTATTAAATATGTATAAATGAAATATAAGGTAGTGTTTATTAATATGGTTGTGTATGTAGATGTAGATAATGTATAAGTGTATATAAATAAATATGTGTGAATGTAAAAGGGCAAGTAGCCCACACAACGATTTTACCGTGATTGATTTTTTAATTCAATCATTAGTCTCCGTTTTCGCCAAGAATTTGATTGATTTGAGAAATCGCTTCTCGGTGAATTCTGATGTGGATGTGCTTCAATGAAAATGAAAATGATTTATTTCATAAAAAACGCGTACAAAATGACAACAGGCAATGAAACAACACATAGTATAAAACAAAGTCGCTTCCCGCTGTCTGTCTATCTGTCCCAATGTATGCTTAGATCTTTAAACTACGCTACGGATTTTGATGCGGTTTTTTAAATAGATAGAGTGATTCAAGAGGAAGGTTTATACGTATAATATATGTGCATGCATCTATTAATTGTATTATACATATAAACCCGTGCGTAGTCAGAGCGGGTCACTAATAAATATATAAACAAAATTCTGTCCCACTTGTTTGATCGGTAGATAGCTACATTCAAGTTTTGGCGGAGGTCTAATATTTATTGGGAATTACCTACTTTTCGCACTTGTATCATAATAGTTGTGGAGAAAACGATATGTCCTACTTATCTGGAACGATTTCTTGTCCCCGTAAATCATTGTATGTACCTACATACATATCATCGATTTAGAGCCGTTTCCGAGAACTTATTTACCAATAAATAGCTTTACTTAGTTTGGAACTAGGTCGATTTGTGTAAGATTGTACCCACATATTTTTATTTTATATTTATAAATAAACTAGCGACCCGCCCCGGTTTCGCCTGTTTTATATGTATTTATAATACATGCACGTATTATACATATAAACCTTCCTCTTGAATCACTCTATCTGTTAAAAAAAATGCATCAAAATCCGTTGCGTAGTATACATAGGGACAGACAGACATGCAGACAGCGGGAAGCGACTTTGTTTTATACTATGTAGTGATAAGTTATGTTGCTCGTTTAAAGCCAATGCAATCCTTAACGTTTTGTCTCTCTAATTCATTATTGTTAGTTCGATATGCTGCATCAAAAACTTGCAAAATCGGTATGATAATTGACTTCAAAAACAAAGTTTTAACCGACTTCAATTCAGTACTCGGCCACGCCACAAACAAGATCATTTCCACATTTTCTTTCCATTTTACCACATGACTGCTTTCCGAGAGCAAATGCGTTGATTATTACAGAAAAAAATCCACTGTGTGTATAATACATATTTGAGTTCTGTCGATTCCTCACGGATCTCAGAATCACCTTTGGCACTTCCGTAGTTGCTATTTTAACGGAATCATATCAGAATCTGTGACGTATTACCTACTTTTATAGTTGTTTTTAATTCATCATTGAGGAGTTCCATAAGTCATATGTGGTCTTCATCATCAGTTCCACTTCTCCAAATGTGTGATATCCGGGTATGAATACACGAGTTATAATAGAAAATACCAAACGCGTGCCTAATATATTTGAGGAGTACCCTCATTTCCTCATGGTGCCTATCATCCAACAGGAGTTTTGATAACAATGGGACTAATCTAGAAGCATATACTTACTTTCAAAGAGGGAATTATGAGGTAACAAATATTTAAAAAATACAACCGGATTGAGAACCTCCTCTTTTTTTTGAAGATTTTTTATTTCAAAGAGTGATATCATAGAAGTGCCTATTTTGATTTTTTTCCTTAAAGAAAGAAAAGGAAAACAGAATAGTGAATTTAAAGTAGAATACAGTCTAATTTAAATGTTTTACATAGTTTTAATAAATGATGACGATGAAAAAGACAAAACAAATAGACGTTGCATGGGAACTTTCGTTTGTCAGAAAAACGATTACTTAATTCACGATAGTAAATGATATGTGGTGATGCTCAGTTTCTTTCTCATAATTGAATCAACCATAAAAACTAATGTAGAACAACGCCAAAGATATGTATACATTTTCGGCCTTGTTACCCAGGAATACGGTGCAACAGTGTATACATATCTTTGACTTCGACCAAACATATAAAGTATCACGATCAAAGTGTTTCTTTACGCATGCGTGCTGCGACGAGAGAAGTGTGGCATGCATTTTAAATAAATAAAGAGGGGCTCAATTTTACGCGCCACATGCATATTGAAAATGAGCGGTTTAAAAAAAAAATCTTTACATAAACTTTTTTTCAGAGTTCCATTTTCATGGTTCTCTTACTCAGAATCGTTGATACTAACGATATATATACGTACATACTTATCTATAGACTTTTATTTCAGACACACTTTCTTAATTAAGTACTCTAATGGTCTAATATATCACACTTTCTTATCTTCTGTGTGTCAGTTTGCCAATCGGCAAAGGCCTCCTCCAACCGTCTCCATTCCTTCCTATCTTGTGCTACTCTGCTCCATGTTACTCCAGCAACCTGGGTTATGTCGTCATCCCATCTTTTTAATGGTCGGCCTTTCTTCCTTTTGTTTCCTCTGGGGTACCATTGAGTAACACGTTTGCTCCATTTGTTTTCTCCATAATGTGACCAGACCATTTCCATTTCAGCCTCCTTATTTTTGTTGTGATATCCTGCGTCTTGGTTTTTGATCTTATATTGGTTGTTCTAATGCGATCAGCTTTTCACCTACATACACACAAGAAAAAAAATGCCGGTCATACGAACATGACGAAACTATGAGGGTTCCTTTTCCATTCAAGATCGTTACTTTTCTGTATGGACACAGACATGATGCACTGGAAGAATTTTTACATAGTAAAATCTGGGTAGTCTTTTTCTCGTATTAGGATCGTTAATATCAACGATTCTACGTATAAAGGAGTACCTAACTACCAAAAAAAAAAATTGAACATACGTTAATGTAACGCAGTTTTTTTTAATCGTTCGCAATTCCAATCTAATTCTTATGGCAATAGCGCCTTGCGAAATGGGGCTCTGGGTGTTAATGCCTGCATAGGTACTATTAGGTACTTTAAATTTTTTCCTAACATAACTATATTGATTTAAGAAAGGAATACAACAATTATCGTTTCCCTGTTATTTAATGTGAGTAGTTAATTATAGATATAAATAACAATTAATTTTTAGAACGGAATTCGCGAAAAATCGCTGATGCATGCGTGCATTGATGTATTGTTTATACGAGGGTCAAACTGAAAGTTCTTAGAAAATCAAAAACTGAGCAATCAAGCAACTTATTACTTTTATTATATCTTTTCAAAATAGCCTCCCTTCACATCAATACATCGCTGCATTCGATAGAACCACTGAGAAAAGCACTTTGCCCACTCGTCCTTAGGGGTCTCTTCGACGGCCTTTTGAAACGCAGCCACTGCTTCGTCGGCGTCCATAAAACGTTTTCCTCGAAGTTTTTCTTTAATTTTTGGGAATAAATAAAAATCACAAGGTGCAAGGTCGGGGCTATAAGGTGGGTGACCCAGTAATTCCACGTTTGCCGTCGCCAAATAGTCGATCGTTTGCTTGGCGGTGTGCGATGAGGCGTTGTCGTGGTGAAGCAGGATCCTACTGCGAGGCCGTTTTTCTCGAACTTTTTCCAAGACAAGTGGTAAACAATTGTTAGTGTACCACTTCGCAGTAACTGTTTTTTGATCCTCTAAAATAATTGTTGCGTAATGACCAGTCCTTCCGAAGAACGAGGCCACCATCTTTTTTCCCACACTTCGACCTCTCTTCACTTTAGTAGGCAACTCCTCGGAAGGAAACACCCACTCAGCAGACTGTCTTTTAGTTTCAGGATCATAACAGTAAATCCAGCTTTCATCACCCGTAACTACGTCGAACACAGCATTTGAGTCACCTCCGTTGAATCTTTGACCCATTTCACGGCACCAATCAACACGACGGACTTTTTGGGCTTCTGTCAAATTATGAGGTATCCACCGGGCACAAAGCTTCCTCACCGCTAAATGTTCATGGAGGATTTTGTGGACTTGACTCATACCAATGGCTAAGCTTGTACGAATCTGCTGATAGGTTACTCTTTTGTCAGTCTCTATCATACGCCGCACAACACTGATGTTATCTTCAGTAGTCGCCGTAGAAGGCCGGCCCTCACGCAGATCATCAGTGAGATCAGTGCGGCCACGTTTAAATTCATTAAACCAGTTGTAAATAGTAGCACGAGATGGGGCTTCATCGTGAAAGGCCAATCGAAGTCTATCATAACTTTCTTGTTGACTTAAATTACATCGAAAGTCGTAAAAAATCATTGCTCGAAAATTTTCTCGCGTTAAATTCATGCTCACGTAGTACACACAATTTTCAATTTGCCGCCAAATCGTAAAACAAATGACAATCGAGTGGAATTCGTACACAAAAATATTAAGAAAGAGTTCCATTTTCAAATTTTGAACTTATTTTTTTATTATATTTATTACAAGTGGCCAGTTCTAAAGACTTTCAGTGTCGCCCTCGTAGATGCTTTATGATTTATGATTCCTTAAATAGGGGAGGCCAGGGCTGAAAGTTCCGATTTTCAAAAACCATGGAATTTCATGATGAAAATGAAAGGTTACATTTTTGATATTTGGACCTATTAAAATATCTTTATCGGTCTTTGTAATAGTCTAGTCATTTCTGCCAGTATCTCAATGGTTTTTTTATACTGGTAATTCTTTGCAAAATTTCGGAGGGAAACATTCAGCCCCACTTTACTTCACTTAGGTACTTACTTCACTTTTGGAAAACAGCGCCATCTTTTGTTGTTAGGCATGTCACCTGGACCCCGACACTGCCGGGAGACAGTCATTGAGGAGTCGGTCTCCCAAGCAACAAATGCTGACACTCCAAAGTGTCTTCAATGACTTGCAAGCTTGCTTATATCCCACAAAAAGTTTTCGTGAAATTGTCTTTGTAGAGATGTTAAACACCCAATCTAGGTCTAAAATGATCATGGCTACACCGAATATCGCACACCGCAGTAAGTATAAAAATTTTACTAAAATGCTGATAGAAGTGAAATAATTGAAAATGCCATGTGCCATAACGCTCATCACCATTGGCCACTGCATCCTTCGTGAGAGGTCGTTGTTGTTTTACGTCCGTAGGAATAACCCTAGAAACCCTACACGTGACCTCCGGGTGGTGCTAAAAGAACAACAAACTCGGCAGCTGCACTGTTCCTTCTGAACCTCGCAGCGCACACTATAACCCTATCAGCGACATCGGTACGAATACATTTATGTACCAGTGTGCAACCGCCATACGATAAATAAATAAATAACTGAATCCTTGTGGGATGATTGTTGCCATAAAAGTGATTTTCTCTGAAACCGTAACATTTTCAGGTCAAATTATATAAACTTTGTATATAATCCTGTAGGTTAGGTTAGTTTTGTTCTTTAAAAATAATTAGGGCAAACGATGGTTATGGCAAACGTTACATTTATGGCCAATGCAATTATAGATTTCATTAGTAACCCCATCGTACCATAACGTATTCTCGTATTGTTTATGGCAGCTAACGTCATCACTAAGGCAGTGGACCTTCTAATTCTTATTGTTTTGTGGTTCAGGTTCTTTCACTTACATCCGAAACAAATGACAAAATTCCACACAATTAAGACGACCTTTAATTTAATACGGCAATATACACGCCATTGGATAACTGAACACCTGATTAGACATGGAGTAAACAAAAGCTGCACCTAAGACAATGACTGCTGTTAAATAATCATTACGTCAGGGTTAAGAATTGTTTAAAATCGCTGCATCTCTTCGCACGTCCCAAATGTTTAAAGTCAATGTCGGTTGTAAGTTTTTTTTTAGAATTGAAATCTCACGGTTTTAATTGTAGAATAGTTGGTAGATTTTAAAGATTTAACCTCCTGTGTTGACGCTGCCTGTACATATTTGTTGAGATCCTGATCTATAACGTCTTTAGAGCAATAAATGGTCTAGAAGTCTAGATAATTTTGAACACTTCCCCGCGCACCAGCAGAGCGCTGCAGCTGACTATACGGTCGAAATTAGTAAAAAGAATATACTTAACCGCCTCTTCACATAAGTTACCAAAATATAAAGCATCTGAACAGTCGCCATCAGAGCGGCCAAAGTGCTCACAAATCTATAATAGAGACCCTGTAACGACCGAGTTGATTGTCGATGCATTAGAGACGTGTACAGATATTTGTGAGCAATTTGGCCGCTCCAATATATCTGATGGCGACTGTAACGTAATTAATGTTTCGTCGCGATATGTACCTCAATTACATATAATTTGCTTGAAGAAAAGAAAACCTAATTTTTCACTAGCTGTTAGCTATCACAATTTCACTATTCGTCATATTTTTTACTAAAAGTGTAAGTCATCGAAAAGTGGTAGAGTTTCTTGACTGAAATACGTGTTGGTTATACTCTACCACTTTTCGACTCTACATATTATTTATTTCTATGTTAAAGTCCATATACTCCCACTTTCTTGGTTCTTAGAACCGATGGCCGCTGGGGCGGAAAGGTTCCCGAGTGGCAACCACGTACCGGAAGACGCAGCGTACCCACGCCAGGCCCCGACAAGGTGAACTGATGACCTGGTAAAGGTCGCGGGAGTCCGCTGAATGCGGGTGGCGCGAGACCGATCACAGTGGACGTCTTTCGGCTGATATGATGATGACGATGATGATGAGGATGATGATGATGAGTACACATTCTTGGCTTACTGTACCTACAATTGGCCGCAATATTATCTAAAGAAGAAGATGCTCAATCTCATTAAGGTGGTTCGATTGCCATACAAAACGTTATTTGACATTCGCAGGCCAACGGCGTGATATTTTAAGATACTTATGTAACAAACTTTCATCAATTGGCTTCCCATTTGCGCCAAATCCCCCCTTTCCTAGAATAAACTTGTTTAAACTAGATTTATTTGAGAAATTGGTTTGGGACGTGATATTTTGGGAAAACAATTTTTCTCAAATTAATCTAGTTTATATAAGTTTATTCTAGGAAAGGGGGAATTTGGCGCAAATGGGAAGCCAATTGATGAAAGTTTGTTACATAAGTTTCTTAAAATATCACGCCGTTGGCCTGCGAATGTCAAATAACGCTTTGTATGGCAATCGAACCACCTTAAGTCATTAATGTTTAAAACTTTCGTTTTGTACAGTCGTTCGCTCTATTGCCAGATACTACTCAAGTAAGGATTCGGTTATGAAAGTGAAGCGCCACACCGTCGTATTGCAAGATAATAATTTATGATGGCTCCTTGCATATCAATGGAATGGACGCATGATGCGCGCAATATTAGTTAGTCGTATTTTGTAGCCGATATGTAAGTATATTATGTTAGTTACTCGTGCGGCTCCGCCTGCTACGGGATTGAATATAGCCAAATATCCATCACAAAGATCCTATTTACTTACTGGTAAAATTTTTTTTTAATCGGATGTGTAGATCCGGAGATGACCCCTATATACAAACTTACTGCCTCACAGAATGGTCCTCTTTATAATTAGTATGTTAAGATCTCTTGTTATGAATCGGAAAACATCTCATTAAATTTACTTTGAAATAATTTTCTTTCTAGAAAATGCCATTGGAAATAGAGTTTTTCGAAACCGTTCTCACTATCTCGCAGCAAATTAAATCTATCAATAGACCATTTCTAACTGATGGATCTATCCCAGTTGTTCAACTCCATGCCGCAATATTATTGTAACAGAGAAAATAAATAGGTTGGTACGAGTGTATTCATCCGATCTGGGAGATATAGGAATTTTACACATCAGTTCCGTTCCAAACTAAGCCAGACTTAAACTAGAACTAGGAACATAACAATATCAATTACTTATGAGTGTGCTTAATTAGATAGAATATTTACAGAACGCATCTATAGTAATTTCCAGTCCATTCGTTTAGCTTGTACAATTTTTAGAAATATTTTTTTAAAGTGGCGCCATCTCTATTCCTGAGGGGTTAAACTTCCGCTACTGCGGCAAATCACTCAGTTTAATCCCTACTGTCACTGTGCCAAGCGGCTTGCTTTCATCATAAAGTGCTGCATTTTGTTTATAACAAGTATGACTAATACCTAAATATTTGCCCTCCTGAATTCAATTCTGAGAACACTAACTTGCAGTGTGGTCAAAATATTTTCTGTAGTAGTTCCTATTTGCTCGATGGCGTCATGATTTCAGAGGATCATCCGCGAATATTTTTTGTTTCTCCGTTTCTGTTTATAACAATCCTGCACAATAGGCTATAGTAAAATCCATTCAATATTTTGTCAACACGTGACATAGTCTTACGTGTGGCTATATAATGAATTCGGATTTGTTTAATAACACTATTGTAGCGGGCGCCATTGAATCAATGATGAAGAAATACAAACTAATATCGAATTATCAAAAGTCAGTCGAATGAATATAGCTTGCTCAATCGACATGAAGGCCTACGCTAGCAACATACTTCTTAGATAAACAAAAAAATACCAACAACTTAGAGATTTTTATTTAGATTTAAACGCGAAAAGAAGCGATGAGCCATCAGCAAACAACAAAGTTCCGTGCTTTGGTTTTGATTTCTGTATTTTCTTTGCGACTGATTTTCCTCATAGCCTTGATACTAAGGATGGTACATTTTTGTTACAGGTTACAAGCGATATCGTTAGCAATAGTGCTAGCGATAATCGGCCAGACACAAGGCTTCACGCTTCGCTACGAGTACGTGAGGCCCCACGATCTGACTGCGGAGGAGAGCAGTGTCACCGAGGTGAAACACGAGTTAAAAAGAGATGTCGATGAGAACGAGGAGTACCATGTTGAACCCATCGGTTTTGCAATGCCATTGATAATGACTACAGAAGCTACTGCAACTTCAGATAATGAAGCGGGAACGATACAGAATGAGACTTTAAGTGACCGGTTAGAAACTACTGTTATTCCAAATAAGAATGCAGAAAGCACAGAAGATATGATGGGTAGTTCCTCTAACAATAATGAAGTAAAGGCTTTCCTCTTCCAAGAGCTAGAACGTGTAGATAATACTACATCCACATCGAGAACTCAAGAAGGATCAACTACGGTCATGACTACATTTGGCGTCACTGATAATCGTGTTGAAACATCAGCTACTGAAGCAACAAATACATCTAAAGACATAGAGAATACGATTTCTGAAAAAATATATAGCACTATTCCTCCTCCTCCACCTTCCGCAACAAATGATAGTACTAATACCAAACCGCCTTATAGTGGAGGGACACAAACCGAACTACCCAACACCGTGGATATTACAACAGAGTCGAGTAATGTCAGTGTTGAAACGACACCCGCGTGGAAAAAATATACTAAAATTGAAAGAAAACCTGTCAATATAAGCGAGGAAGCAGTCCTGCCATTAAGAACTGAACGGATTGGAGACTCGGTTAACGCGCATACGACTGAAACTCGAGTTAGTCTCGAAAAAGCATTCGGTTTGGCGCCAGATATACTATCCCTGCAGGAGTTAAAGAACCATCTCATGGATACAACAAATTCAATACCAACGACCGATTTCCTAAAAGTTGCAGATGCGACTAAAGGTAATTTAAAATCGGTTGACAATACAACGAAAGAAGAATCAAAACCAACAGAAGTCAACCCTACGGAGATAGTATCTATGCGAGCAGGATATTTAGATCATACAAAGCCATTAATCGAAACTGAAGTGGGAGGTGTAGCCTACGAAATGGACGCGCACGAGGACGACGATACAGGAAACATGACGTCTCACAGCCAAATGGTAAGCAAAATACGAGTTTGATACTATTTTATTTTACACAATGCTTGGGTGCATTAATCATTTTTATTTCAAAGCGATTATCAAATTCTAGTTTGTAGTAGGGTAGGTAAAAAAGTATAAAATGACAATGTCAAACAAATATATGATAACTACCTACTCTTCATGTAGGCAAAAAATGTTTCTGCCAGCTAAATTATAATGCGGCTGGAAACTCTATAACACGAACGTCATGAACCATGTGTTCAGGCTAATTTCACTTTAACATGAAATAAATACCATTACATTTCCACCAAGCTCCAAAACTAGAAAAAACCGGCCAAGTGCGAGTTGGACTCGCGCACGAAGGGTTCCGTACCATTATCTATAAAAACGGCAAAAAAATCACGTTTGTTGTATGGGAGCCCCCCTTAAAAAAATATTTTATTTTGTTTTTAGTATTTGTTGTTATAGCAGTAACAGAAATACATAATCTGTGAAAATTTCAACTCTCTTGCTATCACGGTTCTTGAGATACAGCCTGGTGACAGACAGACGGACGGACGGACAGCGAAGTCTTAGTAATAGGGTCCCGTTTTACTCTTTGAGTACGGAACCTTAAAAATGTACCTCGATGACACAAAATAAATAATCAGTGATGACGTCTTCCCTTGAGATTCGCATCACCGAGATACTACTTTACTTATTTTATATACATTTACTAGTGACCCGCCCCGGCTTCGCACGGGTTTATATGTATAATACAATTAATACATGCATGTATTATACATATAAACGTTCCTCTTGAATCACTATATCTATTAAAAAAAAACGCATCAAAATCCGTTGCGTAGTTTTAAAGATCTAAGCATACATAGGGACAGACAGATAGACAGACAACGGGAAGCGACTTTGTTTTATACTATTGATTTTAATTTCAGGTAGAAGACGCTATGAAAGAAGAATTTTTAAAAGAAGCCCGAGTAGTCGACTCTCTTCACTACACCACATCTATAAATGATAAATTAAATGCTGATATAAATGAAATTAGACCATTAGACCAGATCGCGTACCAACAAGCACCTGAAGATCTAACAGTCAGGCCTATAAATTATGAGAAAAAGAATAATCTTTATACGGTTAGCCCTAACTATAAGCCGCTTAAAAAAATTGAAGTCCAACCTTCGAAACCTTTTATGCGTGACCCCGATGACAACAGCTGGAGAAACGAAAGTCTCAGTTCGCTAGGAATAGTCTTCAAAGGAACGAACTCATCCAAGGCCTTTACGGAAGTTCTTAAGAATAAAACTGAAACCGTGATGAGCAATTTACCAGAACCAGAGAGAGCGTTGGAGAAAGTCGAGTTGAGGGATAGGCTTGAGAAAATAGCAGAGAAGAGAAAGAGGAAAAAAAAGATTGACAAATTTGGCAATACCGAGTATGGTGATTATGAAGAAAACAGCTCTGGTGATGCACATTCGTCGAAGGAAAAACTTAGTAGTGTTTCTGAACTTTCTCTGACAACATCTACACTTCCAACTGTAATTAAAGAAAACATATGGCGAGGATCCGTTAAAGCATCTAGTAAAAATAAATCCAAGTCGGCCCTCAATGACTATTACGACGGGAAAGAAGATTACGCGGACTACGCAACATTCCCTAACATCGATATCTTAAAGTCTACACAGCGACCAAGAGTCCAATGGCCGGTGACACAAAAGATGTTAGACAGCACACAACCCATAAAACCATACTTGCCCGACAGACAACCTACTGTGCAATACTTCCCTCCACGACCTAAAGCTCTGACGCCCAATGATAGCAACAACTATCGCGATAAATATTTAAAGCAGAAATTTACTTTTTTCGGACACACTGCACAACCACAAAACGAGCCAATCGAAACATACGAGTACAATGAGAGAACTGAGAAAAACCCTGGTACTTACCGCACTGAGAAATTTGTTCCAGACGACAGAACTCGGGCCCCGACGGAAAATAAGAATCCCCCAATCCAACACGTAGAATACCGGCCAGTAGGCGTGACGGACGGAAGCTTCTCTATAAGACATTACAAGGATCTTCTAGAATCAGTAATCAAGGATACAGATTACGATAGAAACGGACCGTACCAACAAACGCCAGTGATAGCCGACGAAGGCAAGTCAGTGAAATCGGAGGAATATGACTATGGCCAACGGAAGGAAGGCCTCAATAGATTCGTGGATTATTTCAATCAAAATCACGAACGATTCAAGGCTGACTTTCCGGTGTTATTCAACACTAGTGTAGTGCATGGTTCGGAGAGCGGAAAGGTTCTGGCATCCTCAAGTGCCGTGTTCAAGCGATTGTACAACGATGCGCAGACGGGCCAAAAGGAGACATTTGCTTTCAGTGACAAGCCTTTTGACATTAACTGTGACAATATTACAGTAGAATTGTCCCCTGCGTACGAATTACATTATTATGTTCCGGAGCAGGAAGAAACGGGGGACCACACTTTGCCAAACAGTTACAGAACGTAAAGTGCTTCACACAATGCTTTTGATTAGGTAGACCCTGAAAGATATGATATGTATTTTATTACTTCAAAGGCACAATGCAGAAAAAAATTACCTGTTCCAAATTATGTTTCACTTATGTGTTTAAGCCCAAAATGTATTATGTCTAATTGATTGCAGGCTTATGACATGAAGTGTTAGCATTATTAAAAGAAAGTATGAAATTTTTTAACATCATAAAGAAATTGTCTGGTGCAGGTAGGTCTTCAAAGAGGCTGACGGTCAGTAAGTAGACAGTTCAGTAGTAAGGTAAATAAACGAATGTATAAAAAGGATGAGGAGAATATATCTCGGACCTAGCTTAAGATAGAGGATTGATTACGGAATGCACGTTCAATAATATAAAAAAATAAATTGAATCTCAAGCTAATGAAGACATGATTTAGAATAAATGTTCTATTATATGTTCAGTGTTCATATTATTGAGAGTGTATGCAGAGCGTATTAAGTAATAATTTATTTCGAATAAGTTAAAATTTTAAGGTCGTTTGCCAAAGTAAAGTATAGTTAATACTATGTACTTAAGTATACTGTGTAAGGATATGTTTTTACAAGTTTGTATATAATGCGTATTAACGTTTTAAAACAAATATTACCGAAGTATAATATAGTAGGTAGTATGGATGAGTATAATATGTACTGATAGTTAGAAATAAACGAGATGTGTAATAACTTGGTATTTTATTGAGAAACCAATTCTGAATACTGTCCCTAAAGCCGTAGGCAGCGTGTTTGACGGTACGTGTTGCGAGCTGTCAGGCGAGTATGGAAATTATTTCGCCTGTATATGAATATATCGAAAACCACGTAGCTGCAGGGTTATCAGGGCGTAGTGGATTGGACGGTGGGTTGGGCTCTGGGACCGTAACCGGTTTCCCTTATTACGGTTTTCCATAGGGTTATTTTAGAAGTTGTTTTTAAAACCCTATCCATAATGGTAACCATATGATAAGATAACCTTACTGATAGAGTAACCCTATTGTTAAGGTACCTAAGCATATTGGATGTGGTAACATACAATCACGCCTTTATCCCTAAAAGGGGAGGCAGAGCACACGAACCTTGTGTTCCAGTGCCACTTTTAGCATAAATGTGGGTATAAAAGATCGACAAAATGTGATGTCGCAGTGATAGGTTGCTAGCCCATCGCCTACAACACACTTCAACCCACCATAAGTTAACCCTAAACTAAACCCTATTAATAGGGTTATCTTATGGTTGCCCATAAAAATAGGGTTACTCTTTCGTATAAGGCTATCAGTAAGTTAGCTTATCATAAGGTTACCAAATGGATAGGGTTACCAAATGGATAGGGTTACCAAATCGATAGGCTTTAGCATGAAAAGGAGTTTTTGTACTCGACGATTAAAATATGTGTATTAAGATTTCATAGAGAATACTGCAACGTCACTCTTTTCATAGTTGTAGTCCATGTTACTGTCGAAACAATCGAAATAACTACTTTTCGATACGCTCCAGACAACTAAAATAAATTCGACCAATCACGTGGCTGCTTTACTGAACTGTAATGAATTGGACCAATAGAATCGCTTTGATGTCGTACGCTCGTTGATGTCTTTTAAGATATCAACAAGCGTACGAGCGATGAGCTGCACTTCGTTTCAACAGTATCGAGTTTGTTTAATTAGTTCAGTTGACTCGTAGAAAATTAATTTTAATGAACTCGTACAAAAAGTATTGTTCACAATAGTGTAATAATCAAGCTTGTTAATCTCGTACCTTACTTAGGCCACTCAGCAAGCTTCGTGGCCTAAACACGGTACTCGACTAAAATACTCTCTATTATAACACGATTGTGAAAAATACTATTTCCTGTCGTTGGCGTGCTTCCCACTAAAAGCCACATTATGACGCCCTTGTGTGTGACATGGCGAGTAAATGTAGCTATGAAATAGGCATTTCCCTGACATCTGTATCAGGGTCAGCAGCAAATGGTAGAATTGGGAATGGATGGAAATATCAGAAGTGCCTGATGCTGAATTGTGTGAAAAATATTTTCTTGTAATATGAGACGGATCAAGGAAAGTGTCTTATTCGCCGCCCTAAACCCAAAACGTGAGTGAGGAAACTTTTATATTTTACAAAAATAATTGACGCAGCTTAAAAGTCTGCAACTTTTTTCTGGTGCTCAGGAAGGTTATTCCAATCACTAAAAAAAAAATCAGGCATTTCTGAAATTTTCATCCATGCCCAATTGGCAGAAGGTCGGTGCAGCGGGTCCCGATAGGACTTTCAACCAACCAAGTAATGGACTAATAATGGGTCTAAACGGCTATGATTATACTGCCATGTGGAAGGCAAATGGGGAAACCACCACATTACCAGCCCCTGTACCTTGGAGGAGTATACTTACATTTTGTCACTATGACTAGCAATATTAAATGTATGGAAGCCGCGACAAATTTGATACCTACTTACCACTATCAGTGATGAGGCCCAATCAACATTTTTTTAGCTCGATGCCATGGTTACATCTCCTGGAAAAATATTAAAAACTATGATCTTATAGCGTAGGTATTAACTAATTTTAAGCCATTGAACATATTATTATGTTTTTATTATATTGGTAAACCCATTCTAGTGTTGGATGCATCTCAGTATGCTAGGAATCAAATGTACCTATACATTTTTTTCTAGGAAACTATCACTATTGTCTCCTGGCTTACTGGAATAGTATAAGATCAAGAAAAACTTGATTGAAACAGGTAAATAAAAAAAATGCTAAATTAAATAAAAACAACCAACTTTTTAAAATACCATTTTATTGACATTTTCATTTTAGAATAGTATGCAAACATCACTCGATCGTTCCAACAATCACCACAGGCTAAACGTCATTTGAGCATAAAAATACAATAAAATAACTAATATGCTTCTGCGCAGAGAAATGCAGAACTGGATGAATAAATAATTATTTATAATACAAAATTAATTCATTAAATGACATTTCTACAAATGAACACAATCCTCTTTGGATAAAACAAAAATCCGATTACAATTATATACAACAAATGCTATTTCATTTTTAGATGTGTCCATTTTTCAAACTTTGTGCTGAATTCGTTTGACATTATCAGTGGCATATTTGTCGATGTATTTTACAGTACTTGAACAAAATGGTGTCAATGTCAATTACTTTTGACATACTGTAAATCATTAAAATCGGAATATAATTGAATATTTTCTGAGCATTTCGGTCTTAAATTCGTATGACACTTCAAAAATGTGATATGTGTCATTGATTGCCATTTTTATTCATAGTTTATAGCTCAGAAAAATTTAAAAACATAACAAAGTAAATAGCGTATTATGTTGATAAAAATACGGTCTACAGACCCTCATTCCAAAACTCTAAACTCTAAGACCAATAACGAAATTTGAATTCCAACATTCAAAATTAACATCACATGTATCCTATCCCGTCTTTTACAACTGTTAATGTTGTTGATTTGTATAATTGAATAATCACGAAATCTAACACCAATGGAACGAACGTAAGGAATGACATTTATAACTGTGTCAGTGCTGTCCTGTCTGATCCATTTCGAAACAATTTTGCCAATTTTAATTAATTCCTTCATTCAATTCGTGTTAACGATCATTCATTAACACTTTCACTGCTAGGAGCTCGCCTACGCTTTCTGCTACGTAGCGGGACAACTCGTTTACGAGCGTGTTCGATTCTTGGCAGTAAATGTGTACTATACTTCGGAAAAGTATCGTATGACAGGACCCTGAACAAATTTCAAATTTTATTCGTTGGAATTCCAATTTCAAAATCGGCCATAGACTAAAATAAAAAAGCGAACAGCATAGATTACGGGCTGGGTTAAACATCGGCTTACATTATGGTAGGTACATTACTGGATACAATATAATTATTTAAATATAGTTTATAGCTAGAAGCGCTTATTTACAAGGACACGACACTTTACTCGCTAGAGACCTGCCTCCCGTTGCTGCTCTACTGTCTGTGGTCTTTGGTAAATCCATTTCAAAATGATTTAATCATCGATATACACATTTATTAGCTATTGGTCGACTGCTTATCTAAGATGGCGTTTCTTCATCGGACAACCAAAACTCACTAGCGAATCAGTCAGTATTCTTAGAAACCTCGTATCGCAGTACTGAATTGATAATGAGATACGAGCACCGGAACCTTCTTTAACACTTTCAGTGCCAAGAACCGGCTAGGTAGCGCCACTACATACTAGTACGGTTTTTAGCACGTTATTGGCAGTAAATGTCTTAATTAGGAGTTGAGGTACACCGTATTCGACTCGGAAACTACATTGGAAATGGTAAACCATGTCCAAACCGGTTTCCAATTGAGAGTGTATTTAGGTAACCATTTAATATAGTAACCCCATCGAAAGACTTAATCAAACGAAGGGCTTTTCCGGCCCCTGAATACTAGCTTGTTTTGAGGCAAGTGAGTTTTGGTCTCTTATGATATTTACGAACCTCACCAATAGATGTCGCCACATTTCATTACCTAGTTTTCTCAACTTATATCTAGATGTCGCCACACTCGCCGCATATCCCAAAGGCCACAGACAACGGGGCACGCACAAATTCGAACCTACATCGTTACATTAGCCAGTCTTTCGTTTATTACGCTACGCTACTTACGCCGCTACGTCGCTCCACAACCTCGCAGGAAACTTACAAACTCACTTGTTTCGTAAAAATGTTAAACAATACTAGTGTAGCCTGCCTGATGTTAAGCAGTTACCGTAGCATATGGACACTTGTGACTCCAGAAGAATCAGAAGCGTGTTGCCGACCCTTTATTCACTTGAGGATTCGCTGTGTTGGCAGATAGAGACCAAAAAAATTTCAATTCTGAGAAAACAGTAAAAGTCGCACATTTTAGTGAAAACGCTTGTCAGAAAGGAATCCACTGAATCCCGTCAACGTTATAATGTAAAGTATAGAAAAGCGACTTCATATGAGTCATGCTCAGGGAAAATGAACCTTATTGTCATTGGCGTTTATGCCATTACTAACGATTCGCAGATACAAATATCACGTAATAAAGTCAACCGCCAACCGAAATAAGTTCGTTTTCCCCTAAAAGGACACATATATGCACAATGTCTATTAAACTGTCTGAAAAAGGTCGTAGCTTTTATTCAATACAGAAGACGCTTATGTGAGGAAATTTAAAAAAATATATATTTATGTGATTACGTTAAGTAATGTAGAATATACTGAATATTTTATTTCAGGGACCGTTTCAATTACAATCATAGTATTATTTAGCATTTTTACGCATATACGGACGTTTTTATCGAAGTTTCATAACATATAATTTGACTTTGCAGTTATAATGTGGTAAATGAACAATCTCCAAGTAATTATATAAATATTGTTAAAGATAAAAAAACAATCTCCATGCTTTAATAAATTCACAGGATACCTATATAATTGTATAATAAAAACTCCGATGAAAACAATATTTTATGATTTAACTGCGTAGATAAAAAATTAAAATTACAGAATGTCAAGCAGATTTCTATTGCATTTATTAATCTAAGCGTTGAAGTTATCCCTATGGATACTAGATGGCAGTAATACTAATAAAAAGGAATCTTGATAGTCCTGACACTGTCTCTTTGTAGCAACTAAAGTGCGAAGGAGATAGATAATATTGATGTCAGCAGTGGAAGTTAGAGTTTCAAACATTAATAGTACCAGTGCTGCCATCTAGTTTACAAAAATATAACTTTTAAAGCAATGGAAGTCAGTTTATAAATTTTAAATGAAATTGGAGGGATTGTTAACGGTTCACGTTGGCACCTAGTATTTTTGGCACCACTAGCAAATTCAAAACCAATAGCTATAAATTAAAAAAAACAAGCACCAAATCATAACAAAAGAATATAGGAACGTGACGTTCTAGAATGTTCAAATACTTTCCGACAAGATACTGATGGGAAATGAATGAGTCTTAGTACTTAGACATAAGGTTGCTTTCAGCTATTAACTGAGGAACACATATTTCCCTAGTAAAATAAGTTTAGTGACTCGAAATAGCTTGTCGGAAAACAAAAAGTGTTAACAAATTCACAATGGTGTACAATATACCTAGCACCGCTATTTAAATATATAAATTAAAGCAGAACAAATTTGTATAAATGCAACATCACACGTTGAATTGACTTGAAACTGCCGTTTGTAAAGTTGGCAACACTGACTGTTGGTTTTATACTGTTCGGGACGAAAGCGAAGCAAAACGCAGTGGTGCCAACCTCAAGACAATAAGTGTCTAGTGATATGTAAAGAAATTTCAAAAACAAGTAGGCTGCAAATTTTAAACAATTTAAAACCTTAATGCTATAGTGAGTATGTTCAATTTTCCGTATACTTACAATACCACATCCATAAAGCTCTAGAGGAAGCCTCGCTATACAAATATTATAATTAGTGTAATGGTTTTTTTTTTATTAAATATTTTTTTAAATATCATTTAGTTACACATTCATACAAATCCTATGCTAAAGCATTCTCGATGTCCAAACTAATCACTATGAACCATTCCGAGTTCTCGCTATAATTTATAAAATTTCCTATACTTTATACAATTTTGAAAGCGTACCAATTGGAAACTATTATTTTCTATTTTACTTTGTTAGGACATACAACATTTACACCAGATGGCGTTAGTTTCTTTGGTCGAATGTTTTGCTTCAGATTACCAACACTTTTTGCTTCAGATCAGATGACAGCCGTCATCTCAGTACAATTTTACGTTTTAAGGTTATAAATTGTACGGCGATGATAGCTGTCATTGGAATCAAGATTCGCCGCGAAACAAATCTATATTATTTTGGTAATAAGCCAATTCCAGTTAGAAATATATAACCAAGTAATATTGTATATCCCAACAAAGTGTGTTAATTAAAAATTAATTTAATTCGCATCGGAATAAGATTCACAATCGACTAGCAAAGGGGTTAATGCACGGTTTGATCACGATACTTAGCCGTTATATCACACTAATGCACATTTTGAACCAATGTTGGGCCAACATTGGCGGGCTGACTAGCTAAGGCCAGTATGAACGGCCATTTTAAAATGGACTGCAAATATATACTAGTAAAGTTTAAATTTGCAAGTACAAATACAACGAACGTTCAGCTGAAAACTTGACTTTATTCAGCAGGGTCATTTAAATTTCTAATAATCACCTTGAGGGGTAATACTTGCCCTGATTGGATCACAAAGTTATAGAGAATTTTCTAACCGTTTTTGTATCCATTTTGATTCCGCTAGCGTATTTAGAATATATCTAAGACGGAGTTTGTGTTTATTGTGAATTTGTGACCATGTGCAATTTCGCGGGTGAATTAAGATTTCGTAGTAATTGAGCACGTTTGCATTTGTATTAATTTAATAATTAAAAATAAGATCCTCTTTAGATCAAAATATACCCGGTCTCAATACAGGGTGACTGGTAATTCGACCTATTCCTTGAAAGGGGTTATACTAGAGCTAATTTGCAACAATGTATGTCCAGTCAACTAGGGGTCGAAACTCGCTGGTTTCCGAGATATTCGAGTTTTTAGTTTGTATGAAAAAAATTCTTAAGCTGGTGATTGTGACAAAAGTACTTCCATTTGCATGGTAAAAAAATTTTTTTTACAATCATCACTTAAAGCTGTAAGGCGATTTTTTTTCAAACGAACTAAAAACTCGAAACATAAAAAAAAAATCGTGTTTTGACCCCTGGTTGACTGGAAATAAATTGTTGCAAATTAGCTCTAGTATAACCCCTTTCAAGGAATAGGTCGAATTACCAGTCACCCTGTATATGTGAACCTCCCCGGAATGCGACGCCCCTCCCGTTTCCCCTTTCACCTCCCCGCGCTCGCCAAGCGCCTCACACCGTACCCAGAGCGCCGATATGACGTCACGCGGCGAGGTGCACAGATAATAAATATTAGGGCACAATCTTACACAAATCTGTCAAGTCTCATAGTAAGCTCAATAAGGCTTGTGTTATGGGTACTAGACGACGATGTATTTAATAGATAATAAATACTTAAATACATAGAAAACATCCAAGACTCAGAAACAAATATTCATGCTCATCACACAAATATTTGCCCTTACCGGGATTCGAACCCACGACCTTGAGCTTTGTAGGCAACGTCACTATCCACTAGGGACTAGGCTAACTAGCATATATTGTGGCCTAAAAACATAATGAATCATTGAATCGGCTTTAAATTTTATTCCGTAATAGAAACGAATGCAATACAGGAATGTAAACGTAATCGTTTATATTCATGAAACCTTCCATATTAGGTACAGAGAATAGCCTATGTCAACCCTTAAAAGGTCCTTTCAATATAGGTCAAAAAAAATATTGAAATCGGCTAAGCTGTTCCGGAAATTATCCCTACATACAAACTTTTAGAAAGTTACAACTCACAGACTTTTCCTTTTTAGATCCCACAAGGTGGACTGATGACATGGTAAAGGTCACGGGAGGCCACTGGACCGGTCGTTGTGACACTCTCTGGGGGAGACCTATGTCCAGCAGTGGACGTCTTTCGGCTGATATGATGATGATGATGTTGATGAATTGATGATGCATATTAGCAGGTATCCATACTAATATTTTAAAGTGTGTCTGTCTGTCTGTTTCCTCTTCACGCGTAAACCGCTGAACCGATTTAGATGAAATCTGGTATAGAGGCAGTTTTAATCCCGGGGAAGTACATGGGATAGTTTTTATCCCGCAAATCATCCCCTAAGGGGGTGAAATGGGGGGGTGAATTTTTAACGATATAAACGAAATCCTCGCGGGCAGACGCTACTTGATTATAATGGCATTTCGTGCTCAATTAATACGAAATCTCAATATACTCGCGTCCCTTCATATGACGGCAACTGCTACGAATACCTATATAACACTTACTTTATACAAAGATTTGACTTCAATTCATTCGTATGAAAAATACACAATTCGGCGATACAAAATCTCTTCATAAGACCCTATTCTATAGCCGATTTACTTTTACACTGAAGATTATTAGATGATAATTATTGTACCCGGTATTTTACTACGTAAAGCACTGACTGCATATAAGTGATTCTTGTTTTAGAGAAGTAAACAGTTAAAAATAAAATAATAAAGTATAAATATGATAAAAAATTACATCACTATTAAACAAGACTACTCCACTTAAGAAAAAACTCGGAAAACAACAAGATTCAACTTATTTTTGCTTTAAGATTTTTTAAAAACATAATCAAAAACAAATGGACGCTGTTTAATAATGATAACAGATAATTGTGACGTTACAAATTTTATTAGACGTATTTCCTTACAAATGTCATACTTAAACAGCGTTTTAGACATCTCGCAAATAGTTAAGTATATATATCATTCAAATAATACTTTTGTCTTCGTGCTTTTAAAAAATAAACCTCTCTAACCTTCATTATAGTGACGGTTCGAGAATTAAAAAAAACTAAAATTAATCAACACTGTAAAAGCAAATCAGTAAATTACTTGAATACGGCGTAACTACACTAACCGAGTAAGTTTTATAACGGCGAGTAAAACTCATTGTATAGCGGCTATGACTTAATATAATATATAAATAAATATAAATATTTGCGGACAATCTTACACAAATCAACCTATTCCCAAACTAAGCAAAGCTTGTACTATGGGTACTAGGCGACGACATAGATACTTAAATACATAGAAAACATCCATGACTCAGGAACAAATATTCGTGCTCATCACACAAATAAATGCCCTTACCGGGATTCGAACCCAGGACCTCTAGCTTCGTAGGCAGGTTCACTACCAACTAGGCTAAAGCGGTCGTCTTATACTTGTTTTAGACGCAAGTTAAAGCGGTCGTCTTAGACTTGTTGTACTTGATTTAGACGCAAGTTATAGTTAAGCCTACCCGCCGTTGTAGGTACTAACTCGTTAACCTAGGTGCATCGGAAGTATTGGAGATGATAATTAGCGCCAATCGCAGAGCTGACGGTTAACAGGCGAAGGGTCCAGTGATGGTCGAGAAACTCAAAAAAACCTTGAACGTAAGCGCCGACTAGACGGTCGCCAACAAGCCCCTACGACAAAGCTTGGTCCGAATGGACCGTGTATACAGTTGTTTCAAAAATATATTATTACTCCAAAAGAAAGAAGGCAGAAAAATATGCTTAGAGACGAAAATCCCATTCAGATATATCAAAAAATGACGAAGCTACAACCGTTTTAATATTGCTTGTTAGAGAGAAAACGCAAGGGGACCGTGACGTCACGATCCTCGAGCGTCATAGTGAATGACAATGGGGAATGGATGAACATTTTAGAAATGCCTGATTTTTTTTTGGTGATAGGAATAACCTTCCTTAGCACCAGAAAAAAGTTGCAGATTTTTCAGCGGCGTCAATAATTTTTGAAAAATATAAACAGTTTCTTCACTTACGTTTTGGGGTTAGGACGGCGAATGAGACAATTTCTTTGATCCGTCTCATATTACAAAAAAATACTTTGAATATCTGACCCTGGCAATAACAAATATAGCCGCTGCAGCTGTCAATATCATTGCCAGTGTCAGTTTACCACGGATTTTTAAGATATTCTTTGTAATATAAGACGAATCAAGGAAAATGTCTCATTCGCCGTCCTAAACCTAAAACGTAAGTGAGGAATCTGTTTATATTTTTCAAAAATAATTGACGCACCTGAAAAGTTTGCAATTTTTTTCTGGTGTTAAGGAAGGTTATTCCTAACACCAAAATAAAAATCAGGCACTTCTAACATTTTCATCCATTCCCCATTGTTTCATATGAAGGTGCGTTCAACGGATAAAGGACATACCATACCCTCTTATAACTTAGGACACTTGTAACTTTGTGATTATTCAACCGGCGTTGTTTTTTTCTCCATTTGACTACTTACATATTAAATCCTTTTTTCGAGAAAATACAACATTATTATGTGCATATTTAGTGTACCGTCTACACTCCTATTGTTACTCAGTAACAAAGAATTATAGAAGCCTGGAATCTTCACCCGATAACCACGAGTCACGTAAAGCTTCAAGGTGTCGGATATAAAACAGCTAGTGATAATCTAAATATAACAACAACATTCACACGCGAATCCAGGGCACCATGGACCACTGTTTCATGTATAAACTACGACATGACAATTAGTACCTTATGTCGAGGCAGTAAGGTTACTAATTGGGTACTTTTCTGGGTAAAAAAAAACTATTTAGTCGCCAGTTAGATTACCAAAAAATATTGGACACGTATTTTTTATTTTGCCAATCAAACAAAAAATGATTAAGATACAGCCCGTTAAAGTTCTGCGTGACGTCACATTATTCAAAGTGTACCATAATGTGACGTCACGCGGTCTATTTCTTAATATTTTCTCGTTTGATTGACAAAATAAAAAATACGTGTCCAATATTTTTTGGTAATCTAACTGACGGACTACATATATTTTTTTAGGAAAGTAGCCAATTGTCAAATCTTACGTACATTCAGGGGTATTAATAAACGCATATATCTGTACAGAACTTTATTGTCATAAAGGCGTGTACAGATAGTTATGTACCCATATTAATACTCCTGACTGTACTCACTACAATTAAATTCCTAAAAGCCGATCTGTGTCAAAATGTTCTACTTTACTTTTGAGATATCAATGTTAACAAGAATGTTCACGCCATTTTATATCGTATGTTAATAGCACTTAGATGGATTTTTGGCAGATGAATTTCAAGCAAATGACCGCCCACTATAGTAATTTTATTTATTTAATTAAATAAGATAAAATGTTGAATAGATACAACCGGCTATAGTGAGAAAAATACAATAAATTATATGAAACAGGATCACAGCTAAACAGTACCACTTGACACACGAATCAACATAGAAACACATACAATAATAGTCTTTATGACCACGCCATAAGGTTTCATACAATTTGGTAGGAACTCCAGCCTACTTGGTACCAGCCCGATTAACTATCCATGAGTTTAGTCAAGTGGTAAGGTTTAGTTGACAGTAGCTGAGGACTTGACTCGCACACGACTTCTATATTAGGCATTCGGTTACGTATCCAAATATTTAAGATAGATCTTAATTTACACCAGACTCGCCTAATGTCTAATTAGGGTTAAATATTATAACAAATCCATTTTTATTGTTGACGTTTCTAGAACAAAATGCTGAGGCATCACATCTTTACTATAGTGCCACAATATCTTTGCCCCTCTCGCTTGCCTTTTTACCACCCCGCTCGCTAAACTTCGCTTACCCAGAGCGCCGATGTGCACTGATATTATGACCGCATAGTTTTACTGACATAGCACGATTTTAGACAGATTATCATACAAATTCTCCTCTATACTACGTTCAAGAGCAAAAACGGCCAAACTTTGAACAGAGATCCTATACAAACTTTACCCGTTTTTATTGCTTATGAGCATATATTACAACAAAATCTCATCGTGCTAAATTGTCACAAGGTTTTCACAGGCACTTATATGTGACAGTCGACATGTGACAAAGACAATTTTATACAAGTGACAAGTTTGTCACGTATACTGAATGGTTGTTGTCAACTGTCATGATAGTTCATTACATTGAAAGATGTGATGAATGGAATTATAGAACTACACTTTCGTGAAACACGTGCCAGTTAAACGCATGAAACTATCTGTTGTTCTGCCCTCATAAGGCAATAGGTGTTTAAAGTTTTTGCTAGAGTTAAAATACTGTGTTGTTGAAATAGACAATTAGACATAGATACTGCGGTAACGGCTAATTATGACAACGTTACTTACCTAGGGCGGTAAAACAAAGAATGTCTCAGATCGCAGGTATTTGATGCCCGAGCCGAAGGCAAGGCTACTCTACACACTCTCGCAGTTCTAACCTCGGCACACTGTCAGAGTTACGTGCAAAGCAATTTGGTGACGCAAATTGACAAAGATACACCAGCATACCCATGTTTTTCCCCGTAAATGATTGCCTTATGAGGACTACGAACAATGGTTTCAACTGTTCCTACTAAACATGGTCGCAGATCTAACCTGGGAACACTGTCCGAGCTACGTGCAAGGCGATTTGGTGAGGCGCGATGACAAAGATACACCAGTTTTTCCCCGTAAATGATTGCCTTATGAGGACTACGAACAATGGTTTCAACTGTTCCTACTAAACATGGTCGCAGTTCTAACCTGGGAACACTGTCCGAGCTACGTGCAAGGCGATTTGGTGAGGCGCGATGACAAAGATACACCAGTTTTTCCCCGTAAATGATTGCCTTATGAGGACTACGAACAATGGTTTCAACTGTTCCTACTAAACATGGTCGCAGTTCTAACCTGGGAACACTGTCCGAGCTACGTGCAAGGCGATTTGGTGAGGCGCGATGACAAAGATACACCAGTTTTTCCCCGTAAATGATTGCCTTATGAGGACTACGAACAATGGTTTCAACTGTTCCTACTAAACATGGTCGCAGTTCTAACCTGGGAACACTGTCCGAGCTACGTGCAAGGCGATTTGGTGAGGCGCGATGACAAAGATACACCAGTTTTTCCCCGTAAATGATTGCCTTATGAGGACTACGAACAATGGTTTCAACTGTTCCTACTAAACATGGTCGCAGTCAGAGTTGGGCGTTATCTAGATAATTATTTCAAATAAATCTATTCGAAGATAAATTCAATCACAAATAGTGCGTTGCCAACTTTTTTATTTAGATAAATTATCTAGATGAAGATAACCGCCCTCGTTTGTTATTGAAGTAAGATAATAATAAATGTATACAGAATGTCACGTCGGGTCAAACCGTCACACTGACATTCATCTTTTATTTAAAATCCCAACTAATTTATCTAGATAAAAATGAAACTGATCTAGATAAATTCAAAATAACAAATGACGGATTATTTAGTTACTTCAAATAAAAGATGATTTAGTTATCTTCCCGGTTTTTCGTAAATCGATAACTTTTGCCCAACTCTGGTCGCAGTTCTAACCTGGGCATACTGTCCGAGCTACGTGCCAGGCGATTGGGTGACGCGCGTTCATAAAGATACACCAGCGTACCCATGTGTTTCCCCTTAAACAATAGCCTTATGAGGAGTACGCACAATAGTTTCACCGGTTCCTAGGCGCGTTGACAAAGATACACCAGTTTTTCCCCGTAAACGATTGCCTTATGAGGACTACGCACAATGGTTTCATCTGTTCCTAGTGGCACACGGTCGCAGTTCTAACCTGGGCGCGCTAGGCGGTGTGGATGGCGACGCGGGACTAGCTGGCGAGCTGCGCGCGCGCACCGAACGAGCTGCGCAGGGACTCTTCCATGAGGCGGCAGAGCTTGTCGCGGTCGCACTGTGGACGGGTTAAGTGGGTGTTTTATTCGGTTCCTGTGAAACCCAGCGTAATAATAATACTGCAAAATTACGGATCGCCGAGAATTTAACAGGCGACGAACCTTAAAAAAATATTTTATCTATCCAAATATCATAAACCCTCCATGATACGTTCAAGAACCGCACATTATGACCACCATAAAAACAGACTGTTTTGTTAGAACAAATTTCTTATCTGTGAAAATGTAATTATTGCTAAATAATAACATCGATTTCGATGCTATTATTACATTCAACTTTCGAACACCTCGAAAAACAAAGCAATTTGATTTGACCTCTATTCTAATATCAGTCGAGATGACGTTTAGTTCGAAATGAATTGTCAATTTGCATACAAATTTGACAAATGTCGCACGTAAGTAAGATATCGCACGATATGACAGTTTGGCGCCGACTCTTGTTTGTCTCTGAATTAAAAAAGTACTATGAAAGCTGCCAGAAAACAACGCCGCGATGTCGGTCATAATATGCGGCTCCTGGATGCATCATGGAGGCTTATGATATGTGGATAGATAAAGTAGTGTATGTAACTGTACATAATTAGCAGTGATCGGATCTAGGATTCAATTTCCCGGGGTTTAAGTCCGTAATATTAAGGTGGATATGACTTACAATCCCGCGACTTTTTTTGTTACCTATCTTTACAAAAAGGTAAATAACTTTTAATTTTAAGTAGTTTACAGTATAAAATTAACAGAAAATGTAATAACAACAAAAATGTTTACAGTACCTACTGCATAGAAGAACTGAACGTATCTTGTATGTCTTATCTTTTATGTTTTCTTATTATTCTTATATGTTTACCAGGGTATACAAGAAAAAGTAATAATTGTTATTAGTTCACTATCACTATTTCGTTAATCTTATCACCAGGGCTCTAACTTTTAGTGCCGATGACGTTGCACTGCACCGCACATAGGATGCCATCAAATAGTCTTTTCGTCAACAATTACCACTTATCAACCTCTTTTATTAAATGAAATGGCCACTTGAAATGAGCAGTATATAATGTCTTGACTGACATTGTCATTCAAATCGAGCCCTGCTTATCACATTCTCAACTTATCGACAAATAATAATAATTTCAGTTATAAATACCCATTATTAGACAATTCTAGTGTGCTTTTAAGTGTGCAAAAATTAAGTGACGTATTTTTTAATTTACAATAGCCCATTTCCCAAAATCCCGGGAGATCCGAGACACATCCACGATAAACATAACGTTTGAGGTCGTTCACCCCAAATTGCATCCTAGATCCGATCACTGATAATTAGGCATTAAAACACTCGTGTGATGTAATTATGAAACTCGCCTGCGGCTCGTTTCATAAACCCACACTCGTATTTGATGCCCTTCATTATGTACAGTCACATAAACTACTATAATTCAGACAGGAATCCATAAATGTTAGTAATACAATTAAACTTAAATAACTATGTTAGTACCTAAACTTAAGTGCTGAGAGGTCCAGTGCCTTATTAGGGCGCTGTCCCATCTCTCATCTGTCTTTTGCGAGGCCGTCTAGTAATATGAATGTTAGTAATACAATTAAACTAAAATAACTATGTTAGTACCTAAACTTAAGTGCTGAGAGGTGGTCGATCCAGTGCCTTAAGCTACGTTAGTACAGTCACGGACTTTAATTGTTGAGCCATTTAAAGTTCACCTTATCTGGACATTTCAAAGCTTACTATGAAAACAAAAACTATTTGACACCTAAATGGCTCGTCAACTGAAGTCCATGGCTGTACCTAAACGTAAGTGCCCACAGTTCCCTGGTGGACGTCCAACTCCACCACACGATGCGCCTCATCACGGGATGCCTTAAGCCTACTCCAACTTACTGGCTACCAGCCCTATCCCATATACTGCCTCCTCATATGCGAAGAGAAAGATGCCTTGGACTCGAAATACAAAAAAATCAGGCATCTCCAACACTACCCGTCCATGAAGACCTAGCCGACTTTAAAAAGACAAGACTAAAGTCACGCCACCCTCCAGCGCTGAGATTCCATGATCCTGAACCAACTTCCAACCTACAGGAATCCTGGGCATCTGAATGGGAGTCAAGATCTCTTCCTGATGATATCTTCAAGCCTAATCCCAAGGCACGACCTACTGGATTTGAAGAGCCCCGACGCGTTTGGTGCATGCTGAATCGGATAAGGACAGGAGTTGGGAACTGTGCTTACTTATGGCACAAATGGAACTGGTGCGAATCAGCAGTGTGCCGGTGTGGAGCTCCCGGGCAGACTGTTCACCACACGGTATTTGACTGCCCTCTAACCAAATACCACGGGCAAGTGGAGGATTTTAAAACTTTAACTAAAGACGCGGTAGCGTACTTGAAAACCGTAAATCTTTGAAGTAGAGATATAAAAACAAGCCATACGATAAATAACGTAAGTGCTGAGAGGTCCAGTGCCTATCAAGGCTCTGTCCCACACTTTTGCGATCTCTCATCTGTCTTTTGCGAGGCCGTCTAGTGATATGAATATATGAAAATACAGCATTTTATAAAAGTTGCCTGCTAAATCTACGGACTTATTTTATACATTCATATTTTAAATATGCGACGGTGAGAAACAAGCACACGGCCTGCCTGATTAGGTGTGTCCACAGTGCACGCATGCTCAGCCGAGCGCGGCTCGCGCTAGCGTGCGCGCTCGGTGTGGACGTCGCTCGGCGAGCACATTCGACCGAGCGGGGAGCCGCTCGGGGAGCCGCTCGGCTGAGCATGCGTCCACTGTGAGACACCTAATGTAAGCAGACACCGTCCAGAGTTGGGCGTTATTTAGATCATTTCTTATCTAGATAATTATTTCAAATAAAATAATTTCAAATAAATCTATTCGAAGATAAATTCAATTACAAATAGTGCGTTGACAACTTTTTTATTTAAATAAATTATCTAGATAAAGATAACCGACCTCGTTTGTTATTGAAGTAAGCTTATAATTGCCCAACTCTGACACCGTCACTGATGGCCGTAGGGATTCCAGAAGAATCTCAAGCGCGCCGACCCATTGTTAATTTGAGTATTCGTCGTGTTAATAAAATAAATATATATGCAAGTCCCCCATTCATCACAGCGCATCCATCTGGCGGTCTTAGTGGTGTCTTAGGGCTGGTTGCACCAACTTACGATTACAGACCGGTCAACGTTAAATATGGCGCCAGCAGCTGTCATTCTATAGAAACTTGTCAAACTTTCCATACATTCAGATTTTAACGAACACCGCTTACTTATTACACCTAAGTGGTGATCAGGAACACAACATCAAATACCTACAAAGCAAGTAGTGTTGTTATTATGGCTACGGCTTTCTGTAAGGCAGAGGTATCCCCCAGCTGGGATGCTCTAAATATTAGCAAGGCTTTGTGCCGCGTGTGTGTGCCTCTATAACACACTAGGCGATCCTTAATTAAAAATTAAAATTTATTCATGACAAGATAATAATAAATACAATAAGATAATAACAATAAACTTAAGACTACCTTAAGCCTAGTCAAACAGACCCCCTCAAGTCGTCCCTCGCGCAAAGGTCCACACAACCTTTGCACCAGGTACGACCCTGCGCGGGTGTCAGATCCCCTCTCCCTTATTCGTCGTCTTATCCTTAATTTGATAGGTTTTGGAATAAGTGTGGTGTGTTGTGTGTTGTGTATGACTAACCTCGTGTATGAACCCGAGTTGCACCAGGTCGTGCGCCAGCGCCGTGGCCGAGTCCCGGCGCGACACGCAGCACGTCAGCTGCCGGTTCATCTTGTCGTCCATGCGCAGCAGGATCGTCATCTGGCGAACGGGAGAAACATTTAACCGGCTCGCGTTAAGGGTTACGGGAATATGGAAGGACTTGGCGACCTGTGTGTGTGTCATATGTCTCACAGGCTCACCTGCTGCTTGAGGCTGCACATGTTGACGACGCAGCGCGTCTCCACGTCGCGCGGCGACCTGTGTGTGTGTCATATGTCTCACCAGCAGGTCGTGGTCGCGGGCGGTGTCGTCGGGCGGCTGCGGCTTGAGGCTGCACATCATGTTGACGACGCGCCGCGTCTCCACGTCGCGCGGCGACCTGTGTGTGTGTCATATGTCTCACCAGCAGGTCGTGGTCGCGGGCGGTGTCGTCAGGCGGCTGCGGCTTGAGGCTGCACATCATGTTGACGACGCGCCGCGTCTCCACGTCGCGCGGCGACCTGTGTGTGTGTCATATGTCTCACCAGCAGGTCGTGGTCGCGGGCGGTGTCGTCGGGCGGCTGCGGCTTGAGGCTGCACATCATGTTGACGACGCGACGCGTCTCCACGTCGCGCGGCGACCTGTGTGTGTGTCATATGTCTCACCAGCAGGTCGTGGTCGCGGGCGGTGTCGTCGGGCGGCTGCGGCTTGAGGCTGCACATCATGTTGACGACGCGCCGCGTCTCCACGTCGCGCGGCGACCTGTGTGTGTGTCATATGTCTCACCAGCAGGTCGTGGTCGCGGGCGGTGTCGTCGGGCGGCTGCGGCTTGAGGCTGCACATCATGTTGACGACGCGACGCGTCTCCACGTCGCGCGGCGACCTGTGTGTGTGTCATATGTCTCACCAGCAGGTCGTGGTCGCGGGCGGTGTCGTCGGGCGGCTGCGGCTTGAGGCTGCACATCATGTTGACGACGCGCCGCGTCTCCACGTCGCGCGGCGACCTGTGTGTGTGTCATATGTCTCACCAGCAGGTCGTGGTCGCGGGCGGTGTCGTCGGGCGGCTGCGGCTTGAGGCTGCACATGTTGACGACGCAGCGCGTCTCCACGTCGCGCGGCGACCTGTGTGTGTGTCATATGTCTCACCAGCAGGTCGTGGTCGCGGGCGGTGTCGTCGGGCGGCTGCGGCTTGAGGCTGCACATCATGTTGACGACGCGCCGCGTCTCCACGTCGCGCGGCGACCTGTGTGTGTGTCATATGTCTCACCAGCAGGTCGTGGTCGCGGGCGGTGTCGTCGGGCGGCTGCGGCTTGAGGCTGCACATCATGTTGACGACGCGCCGCGTCTCCACGTCGCGCGGCGACCTGTGTGTGTGTCATATGTCTCACCAGCAGGTCGTGGTCGCGGGCGGTGTCGTCGGGCGGCTGCGGCTTGAGGCTGCACATCATGTTGACGACGCGCCGCGTCTCCACGTCGCGCGGCGACCTGTGTGTGTGTCATATGTCTCACCAGCAGGTCGTGGTCGCGGGCGGTGTCGTCGGGCGGCTGCGGCTTGAGGCTGCACATCATGTTGACGACGCGCCGCGTCTCCACGTCGCGCGGCGACCTGTGTGTGTGTCATATGTCTCACCAGCAGGTCGTGGTCGCGGGCGGTGTCGTCGGGCGGCTGCGGCTTGAGGCTGCACATGTTGACGACGCAGCGCGTCTCCACGTCGCGCGGCGACCTGTGTGTGTGTCATATGTCTCACCAGCAGGTCGTGGTCGCGGGCGGTGTCGTCGGGCGGCTGCGGCTTGAGGCTGCACATCATGTTGACGACGCGCCGCGTCTCCACGTCGCGCGGCGACCTGTGTGTGTGTCATATGTCTCACCAGCAGGTCGTGGTCGCGGGCGGTGTCGTCGGGCGGCTGCGGCTTGAGGCTGCACATCATGTTGACGACGCGCCGCGTCTCCACGTCGCGCGGCGACCTGTGTGTGTGTCATATGTCTCACCAGCAGGTCGTGGTCGCGGGCGGTGTCGTCGGGCGGCTGCGGCTTGAGGCTGCACATCATGTTGACGACGCGCCGCGTCTCCACGTCGCGCGGCGACCTGTGTGTGTGTCATATGTCTCACCAGCAGGTCGTGGTCGCGGGCGGTGTCGTCGGGCGGCTGCGGCTTGAGGCTGCACATCATGTTGACGACGCGACGCGTCTCCACGTCGCGCGGCTCGGGCGACGCGGCGGGCGCGGGGTCGGCGACGGGCGACGCCGCGCGCCCGCACTGGCTGCCCGACCCGTACGCCGTCAGCGGGTAGATGCCGTATCTGGCGATACACATTTGACTATATAACAAGCCGGCGACAGGGAGGGATGGTTACGCATGGAAGCGTTCGTATCCTACCGACTGCGCCAAGTAGTATCTTCACATAAAAGCTGTGTTGAGTCACGGTTTACTTTTTAAACTTTTTATATAATATTACAGAAGTAAGTCTGTCCAGGTCAAGATGTCCAACATTTCTTTTAAAGGTACGTTCAAATACTAATACCGAAGATAGGCAGACACCTAATCAGAAAGGTTATGGACGTTCGTCTTGCCTTGGCGCCTCCTACTGATTTCAGAATACGTATCCAAAAACATATCTCTACTCTCAATAAGAAACCTTGTGCATCTCTGCTGATTGTGTAAGTTTTGACATTATTTTAAAACAGCTTGATCATATAGGAATAAGGGGAAGCGCAAATCAGTTGTTTTACAATTACTTGTGTAACAGGGAGCAGGCAGTAGAAATTGTAAACTATAACGCTCAAACTAAAACAGTAGAACATGTGCAGTCTTCGTTTGAGAGAGTTCTGATGGGAGTACCTCAAGGTAGCATTTTAGGACCACTCTTATTTCTCATTTACCTGAATGAACTTCCCAACATAGTCGATGTGCCATGTGTTTTATATGCTGACGACGTTACTATGCTATTTTCAAGGGAAAACACCAGTGAAAGTATGCAAGAACATGTAAATAACGAATTAACGAAAATTATAAAATGGCTAAATAGTATTAACCTCAATGTTAACCTCAACAAAACCAAGCTTATCCAATTCAGAAATTATAAATCTATTCCGAAGTCCCTTGTAGTGTCAAACGAAAATACTGTAATAGATGAAGTAAACCATGTAAACTTTCTTGGAGTCGAAATAGATTCACATCTGAATTGGAAAGCGCACATTGACAAGGTAAATAAAATGATGTCTAGTCGATGCTATGCTTTGTCAATTCTCTCGGAAACTTGCTCTGAAAACATAGTAAAAAATGCATATTACGGAACAATCTATCCATTACTTACCTATAATAAAACGTTCATACTGCAAAAAAGATGCCTAAGGACTGTTTACCGAATGTACATTGTGGAATCACTTCGAAACATTTTCCGAGAAAAGCGTTTCCTGACTCTTACCGGTATTTACATGCTATTAAGCGAGAGAAGTCAGCTCGTCAGGAAGACGAATTCCCCTACGAGAAGACACCAGCACCTCGCCGACGTCTGCAGCAGTAAACGGTCAGGTCTACCTATCCCGTCTATTCCTCTACTAGTCGAATTGTGTTAAAACCGTGTCGTTTTGTGCATTCCAGTGCGCTCGTTATCGCAAGTCACGCAGCGGCAGCCCTTGACATCTACCGCACTCATTCGTTTATACACGTAAGTTATTTCAATTTCACTTAATCCTGCACATAATTGGTCCTTCGAGCCGGATACGTAAATTAATAGACACTATTTTGCGTAATTTACGCGCTTTAAAAACGTTAGATGAACCTACCGATTCGTGGGATACGTTATTAATCCATTTAATTGTGTCGAAACTCGATGCTCCCACGGAACGTAAATGGGAATCTCACATTGGGTCTATCTCGGATAAGTCGAGCAATACTGAGTCTAAGAAACTTAAGCTGGAAGATCTCTTATCGTTTCTCAGAAACCGGGCTGATACGCTAGAAATGATAAACTCGAGTCAGTCTAAAGCACCGATGGTGACTAATAATAAACATAACTACGCGTCTAACAAACCTCCGCAAGTAGGCAGTTATGTATCGGCCGGTATCAATGCGAATAAATCGAAATCGTTCCATAGCAAACCCCTTCGTTCCTGTGCGTTGTGTTGCGAGAATCATGCATTGTATACGTGTGTTAAGTTTTTGAATTTATCTGTACAAGATAGGTTAAATTTAGTTGGTACAAAAAACTTATGTAACAACTGTTTACGCGAGGGACATTCCTTAAATGAATGCGTATTCGGTCCATGCAAACAGTGTCAACAAAAACACAATAGTTTATTGCACGTCGAGAGTAGCCGCGGTGAGAGTGTGTGCGCGAGGCCGTCGAATGCGCCTGCACACAGCGCATCCTTATCGGTACCGAGTACATCTAGCTATTGTGTATCTGCCGACCGCGCGCCGGTGGCTGAGTGCAGCGAAGGCGCCGCGGACGGAACGCGGTTCATTCCCAAGCAAGTTTTGCTTTCCACAGCATTAATCGAAGTAGCCGATGTGAACAATCAATTTCATACGTGTCGTGCTCTTTTAGACAATGGGAGTGAACATTGTTTCATTACGGAAGATTTAAGAAATCGATTAAATACGACTATTATACAGTCCACTATTCAGATCTCGGGTGTAGGACAGTCTGTCACACAGTCGAGTCATTCATGCGACATAAATATACGTTCTAAAATAAACGATTATCACACGTCGATAAAATGTTTTGTCTTGCCGCGCATAACATCCAGTTTGCCCTCGACTTACATTGATGTCGATCTTATACGTATTCCTGATAACATTCAGTTAGCAGATCCCACATTTGATGTGCCATCCAAAATCGATATACTTGTTGGTGCGGATAAATTTTGGGAATTATTAGACGAAGATAGGATTCGCTTATCAACTGGACCTTACTTACAAAATTCGAAGTTAGGTTGGTTGTTATCTGGTCCAATAAATACACGGAACTTGCGCATTAATAATCAGGTCCAGTGTAATTTCACTCAAGCGATTGACACTCAACTCCGAAAATTTTGGGAGATTGAGGACATTCCTCAAGTAAATTGTATTCTTACAGCTGACGAACAGAAATGTGAGGATCTTTTTATCAATACGACTGAACGCGAAGATAACGGTAGATTTTCGGTACGTATGCCGTTAAAAGAATCAGCAGACTCATTAGGTGATTCATATACGTTTGCAAAAAATCGATTTTTATCCTTAGAACGTAAACTTGAACGTTTGCCGGAATATAAACGTTTATATTGTGACTTCATGCGCGAGTACGAAGAGATGGGTCATATGACTCGTGTAAACAAATATGGTGCGCCGAATTATTTTTTGCCACATCACGGGGTATATCGATCAACCAGTAGTACCACTAAGTTACGAGTAGTATATAGTGGAAAATAAATCGTTGAATGACATTCAGCTGCCGGGACCAGCACTCCAAAATGACATATTTTCTATTTTACTACGTTTCCGTCAATATAAATATGTAGCCTGTGCTGATGTGGAGAAAATGTTTCGGCAGGTTTTGATTCAGCCAGATCAAAGATCCTTGCAAATGATTGTCTGGCGCGAGAATCCTACTGATCCGTTACACGTATACGAGCTAAATACAGTCTCGTATGGTACCGCAAACGCCCCATATTTGAGTATGCGATGTATACGACAACTTGCATCGGAATGTGGTGATGACGTCATCGCGCGCGTTATTAACCAAGACATATTCGTTGACGACTTAATTACGGGGGATGATAATTTTCAAACTCTGCTCGATATTTGCCAGAAAACGTATAACGTTCTGCAGTCAGGATGTTTTCCTTTACGTAAATGGACCTTTAACCGTGACGTCACGGATGATAAATCTAAGGAACATTTTACTGGTGAACACACGCAGAACAAAACACTCGGGCTAGGCTGGGATAATACGCGCGATGAATTGTATTTCACCACAAAGATCGATCCGCTGCCTAACTCGTTACACTTAAATAAACGTACGATGTTATCGATTATTTCACAGATTTACGACCCGCTAGGACTACTGTGTCCTGCGGTGATAGTATCCAAAATTTTACTACAAAGACTTTGGTTAAGTAAGATTGATTGGGACACTCCAGTGTCTAGGGACATTGCGCTAACCTGGCATAATTTCATGGACACTCTGCACTACTTAGACGATTTACGAATTCCGCGTCATGTAAGGGGTGAACACACTGGACGTTCGGAACTTCACATTTTTTCCGATGCATCGTTGCATGCTTATGGTGCATGCGCATATGTTAGGTCATACGAGGAAGGGGCAGAGGTTACCGTGAAATTATTGTGTGGTAAAAGTAAAGTTTCACCGCTTAAATCGCTAACGATTCCAAAACTTGAACTTTCTGGCGCATTGGTTGCTGCCCGCCTTTACAAGAAAATAACCGATTCCTTAAGGTTAGTGTTCACTAACATTTACTTTTGGACCGACTCGACAATAGTCATGGGATGGATTCGTATGTCTCCCCATTTACTGAAGCCATTCGTTCAAAATCGAGTAACCGAAATAAACGAACTTACTGGTAACTCGGCTTGGCTGCATGTAAATAGCGGAGACAACCCTGCTGACTTATTGTCAAGAGGAGAAGGTCTAGATAGTTTAATTAACTGTAGTTTATGGTGGAACGGACCATCATTTTTACATGATACGAAATCGGATTTTATTCATGAAAACTCAAATGCAAACACAGTAATTGATAATTTACCTGAATTACGATCGAAAACTGTAAGTTTGGTTTGCAATCCATGCGATGAAACATTTAATTTTGATAGATGTTCGTCATACATAAAATTAATTCGTACTGGCGCGTATGTACTCCGCTTTATTCTGAACTCACGCATTAACTCTGAGCGTAAACAACTTCGCCAAACCGGTTCCCTATCAGCTGACGAGCTGGGTGCATCGCGTCGCATGCTAGTTAGATTCGCACAGATGCAATCATTCCCGGACGTTTACGATAACTTACTTAAAAGTAAAACTATTAAGACTAACGCTAAACAGTATAATCGCATATCTAGTCTTAACGTGTTTTTAGACGATCAGAAGTTACCAGTGATTAGAGTCGGTGGTAGGTTGTGTAACTCAACAAGTTTTGATTACAATAAAAAACATCCGATGTTATTGTGTAGTAAACATAGTTTCACGGCGTTGTTATTCAAGTACGAGCACAAGCGGCTGCTTCATGCAGGCCCGCAGCTTCTCCTATCTACTATGCGTGAATGTTGGTGGCCATTGGGAGCAAGGAACTTAGCAAGGAAAGTAGTTCAGCAATGCGTTACCTGTAATCGATTTAAAGGTAAAGTTCTTAGTCCTATTATGGGTAACATTGTTTTAGACCGGTTAGAACCTGACTTTCCCTTTAATCGCACAGCGACCGATAATGCGGGCCCGATGTACATCCTAAATCGAAAGGGAAGGGGAGCTCAACTAATTAAGTCATGTGTGTTTGTTCATATGTATGGTCACACGCGCCGTCCATTTAGAACTTGTTACGAGTCTCTCCACTGATGATTACTTATTAGCACTTAAACGATTTATAAGTAGAAGAGGTAAACCTCATATAATTTTTTCCGATAATGGTAGAAATTACGTAGGCGCTGAAAAGGAGTTTTCAGTGTTTCTAAAAAATAATTCGAAGGAAATAGTCGACTTTGCAGCTAACGAAAGCATTAAATTCAGCTTTATTCCTCCTTATTCTCCTCATTTTGGTGGATTTTGGGAAGCTGGAATAAAATCGTGCAAATTCCATTTAAAACGGGTTGTAGGTAACGCTCGGCTAACGTACGAAGAGTTTAGCACGGTTTTAACACAAATCGAAGCCGTCCTAAACTCCCGTCCCATGTCACCTATGTCCACAGACCCTAATGACCTTTCTCCACTTACGCCTGCACATTTCCTGATCTGCCGACCGCTGAGCAGCCTGACAACCGAGGACCTGACAGCTGAGCAGCCTTCCCGCCTGTCACGCTACGCCAGGATCGAATTGTTACGCCAACACTTCTGGCAGCGCTGGGCTAAGGAGTACATTGCAGAACTTCAGCTTAGAACGAAGTGGAAGACAAAGAAAGCCGACATAACACTTGACAGCCTCGTCCTAATCAAAGACGATAACCTGCCACCACTTAAATGGCGGTTAGGCCGAGTCACACGTCTATATCCTGGAAAAGACGGTGTATCCCGGGTCGCTGACATCCGCACAGCGACGGGTACCACTCGACGTACTTTTTCAAAGATCTGCCCGCTTCTACCAGAACCGGCAGTCCTCGATGGGTGAAGAATCCTGTTGGGAGCTGGTGCTCCCAAGGCCGGGGGCATGTTCGCGCACCTACTGGCGACATCTAGCGCCACGCGTCCACATGACACCATCGGCCCCTCTCCGAGCAAGATCTCCGCTTTCATTCGACTCGATATACGGCACGATATACGATCGTCCGTTACGCATTAAATATTTTTAATTATATAACGTCTTTTGCGAAATAAACGCACTGTAACAATACATTAATAAAATTATTCATTGAATGGACCCTGGAAACCACCGAATCCTGCACAATTATGCCTACTTGTTAAAAACTACCCTGAATGCTTTCAGTGGAGATCGTGCAAACCTAGCGTACGGTCTCAATACAAATATGATATTACTGTCCCAAAAGTAAGTACATCCATATACAATAAAAGTACATTCATATCAGCCATACGCATTTTTAACAATCTTCCTGTAGAAATAAAAAGCCTGGAAGGAAATAACTTCAAAAGGTGTTTAAAAAACTTTCTTATAGATAAGGTTTTCTACAACCTAAACGAATATTATAGTTATGTGTAATATTATAATGTAGTAATTTTTATAAATAAAATTGTAACTAGGTTATGATTTACAAAATTGTATGCCCGAAAAGGGTAAAACTGTTGGAACCCATAATATCATGCTTCTACCTTTGTACTTACACGGTTTTATACAATAAAATTTTCTATTTCTATTTCTATTTCAACACGGCACATCCTGGGAAACTCGAAATTTTCGCTGTGGACTTACTTGACGTCCTCGACGAACTTCTCGAGTTTCTCCTGGTGCGGCGGGAGATCCCGCACAGTGATCTCGTGCAGTTCCCCGCTCCGCACGCACGAGGCGAGCGCCTCGCCGCCCGCACCTCCCACCTCGTCTGTGATCGTCTCGGAAATATTCGCTGTAAAAAAAAAAGTTATTGTTTACCAAGCGAGCGAAGTTCTCCGTGTCTAGTCGAACAATCCGGCGTTTATTATGTATGTATTAATGTTTGTTCAATAATAACTCGAGTATCTTTGATTGGAACGTCGTGAAACTTGTTATTTTTGAAAAACTTAAACAATTTCCTCACTTACGTTTCGGGTTTAGGACGGCGAATGAGACACTTTACTTGATCCTTAGAAGGTTATTCCTATCACCAAAAAAAATTATCAGGCACTTCTGACATTTTCATCCATTCCAAATTGCCGACGCACGGCTTACGTCTTCTGCCTCTAATTACGCGTAGCTGTTGCTGTTCTAGGGATGAATTTTTGTGAATTGTCTCAGCAAAAGGGGCTTTATTGTCGTTGGTGCTTTTGCTATTGTTACGCCGTGTCGCATTTGTATCAACGACAGTAACATCTCTTTTCCCTGAGAACGGCAAAAATTAGGGATTAATCCCTAAAAAGGGTCGTGAGGTGAGCAGACAGGTTGTGGACATACCTGAGGTGTTAACGAGGGTATGCGCCGCGAGTAGCTTCAGCGAGTGTACTTCGAAGAGTAGAGGGTGGAACAGCAACTCCCGGGCCGTAGGCCTTTGCGCTGGATCCTTGTTTATACACCTACAGAACAGACAAGATCATCATCTATACCAGTAGTTCCCAAACTTATTTTTCTCGTGGACCCCTTCCAAAATTTTACTGGTTTCGGTGGACCCTCTGCTGCTACATTTCTACCACATTCTTAAAGTCACCAAAAAATAAAAATTGTGTCGCTTCTGAGTTCTGTCCCTTTATTCCGATAGGTAAAATAAAAACGAAAAATGGTACATTTTATAACACTTTATTTATTAAAAGAATATAATTACAAGAAAAAAATAATAAGGTAATATACTAATATACCTAGGTTCAGGTCATAATTTTAATTAATGGGAAGGATGTATTTGATGGAGTGTCAGCAAACGATCAATGTTTGGCTTTATTTTTGTGAGCAATAACCGCAAATCCCCCCGTTCTGTGATGTTTAATTTGCTCCTTTTTTTTGTTAAGAGGTTTGTAACTGCACTAAAACTCCTTTCGACAAGGTATGACGAGGGAAAAGCTATTAAAAATTTCCTTGCGATTTCCCACAGTCCA
Organism: Epinotia brunnichana; assembly: GCA_963854355.1. NCBI lineage: Eukaryota > Metazoa > Arthropoda > Insecta > Lepidoptera > Tortricidae > Epinotia > Epinotia brunnichana. Next base: position 4,544,586 of record OY977943.1, on the reverse strand, counting down.
GGATATTTTTCGGGTATTTCTGCTTACAGCCAAAATGTTTGGTAGCCTTTTCTAAATTTCACCTTCAGCTCCTCATTGGTGCTTAGCTCGAGCAGCTCCTCTTGTAATACAACATTAGCCACTTCCGTTTCATCAAATGGATTTATGATCCATGGTGGTATATCCATCGTCAGCATATCTTCAAACCTGGTTTCAAAGTCATCATGCAGGGCACTTAAATGTTGACTGTAGGTATGGTTATCCTCATCAATACATTCTACCTGCGACAAGTTTGGAAATTGAGAGAATTCACGCCGACTAATGTTTTGCTTCATAAATTTCAATTTCCCAAGAAAAGCCGAAATTATCCCCTTTGTTTTAATTAAATTCAGGCTGTCCCCTTGTAACTGCAAGTTAATATGATTAAATTTTTTAAACAAATCTGTCAAATACGCAATGTCTGCTTTAAATTTGATCAAGTTTTCTTTTAAATCTGGATCTCTACTTTCTAGGAACTCTAATACGGAATCGAAAACAGAGTAAAATCTCGTTAAACATGCACCTTTTGACAACCAGCGTACTTCAGTATGTAAGAGCAGTCGTTTGAAGTCTTCATCATTTTCGTCGCACAATTGAGCAAATAAACGCGTATTCAATGCATTGCTTCTGATTTTGTTGACAGCTTTTATTACAAAATGAAGAGATTGGTTCAACCTGTCACTTAAATGTTTTGCCACAAGATGTTGTCGGTGGATTACGCAATGAATAGCTGTAAGTCCTGGTATAATTCTTTTGAGATGACTTATAAACCCACGATATCGACCGACCATTGCAGGAGCTCCGTCTGTTGCCGCTGAAATAATGTTTGTAAATGGAATCGATTTTTCCGTAAAAAAATTACTCAGGACATTAAATATTGATTCGCCTTTAGTGTCAGTCTCCAAAGTTCTGGCAAATAGCAATTCTTCGTGAATTTCTTCCTCCATAATAAATCGAACATATGCTAATAATAATGCTTCATTACCGGGTAACGTTGACTCGTCCAGTTGTATAGAAAAATGAGTTTTTTGCAGATGATTGCACAAAAAACTTTCGGTATCAGAGCTCATTTCATCAATGCGTCTTTGAACAGTATTGTTACTTAATGGAATTCTTTTTAGTACGTCAAATGGAGATTTGTGCAAAACAGTTTTTAAAACCTCTTCAACAGCGGGTAAAATTAATTGTTCTCCGATAGTGTGCGGTTTTCCAGATTTTGCTATTAGTAATGAGATATTGTAAGATGCCCGCAAGCCATCATCGTTACTTTGAGATGTTGAAGCGAACATACTGTGCATGGTGGGTCTCTTTTCATATTTTTCCTTCAATGTTTGAAAATATTTCAAATCTTTACCTATTTTATCAGTATGACACCTTTTTAGATGATCTTCGAGCTTTGATGGTTTCATAGAGTCATTGCTCAAAACTTTGTTTCATAATAGGCACATGGGCAATTGTTTGTCTGCCTCTGATGGAACAAAACCATATTTCAAATAATCGACACTATATTGTCGACATTTTTTCTTTGCTGTAGCCATGTTTCGTGTCAGTTACCTTACCTGTAAAAAAAAATGTTTTAGTAACCAAGTTTTTTTCTGAATATAGGTATCACACCGCAGCCTTTGTCACCACGCGGTAATAGAATTACGGCTTGTAAAGGGACCAACTAATAAACCGCTAAGACAAATACAGACGTTTTCACAAAACGGTATCAATTTTAAAGTACCTAATTTACCACAAATTTTTAATAGTACAAATAAAAATTGGTGTACTCAGTATCAAATACTGATCATATTTGTGTAGAAAAAAATAAAAGTCGAAATCCCAAAATTGTCCATAAAAGCGATAACTAACATTTCATCAAATCAATGAGTTCACGCGCTCCGTGTATTTGCGTATTTTTTGTCTGCGGCTTCATTGTTAAAACGTGACAAACTGGCATCGAAGCTCAAGCCCTGCTCTTTCCAAAAAGAAATAGTTTTGATAAAATAGTTACTTCAAAATCAATTTAAAATGATTGTGAAATTACTGTTTTATAAAATTAGTAGTCATTTGCAAGAAAAATTACAAAATTAATTGCTCTGCAATATTGCTTATTCGGCCTTTTTAGAAAGGCAGTGCTTCTGTCGTGAAAAAACAATTGAATAAAACGTGCTCTTTGTCTTCAAATCAAAAGAGGACAATTAAAATATCTGTAAGTTACGAAGTTACCTATCTACAAGGTGTTTTTTTAACCGTCTTACACCAAAAGCCCATTTAATGTATCCATTATAAGAAATTGAAAGGTATACCTATTTATTAAATTTTAACTCTTTTTTCATAAAATAACGTATTTAATAAATAACAATTTTAATTTGAATCACTTGTTTAGTTTCAGTCAATAGGTGATAGTACCTAGCAATCGAGCCTGCTAATCAATATCCAATAAAAATAAGTCCACGTGGACTACCGTCCAATAACGTGCGAGCGGCACCTTTCAACCCCGCGCGTAATCCCTATTCTAAGGCGCTCGCGCTTCCCTTTGTGAAATGCCGCCTCAGTGACCTCAGTCACATTTTGGTTTTCGGCTAATGCACATTATGCACAAGTGCTGCTTTGTTATTGGCAAGTGTCCGATCGCGTGTGACGATGAGTGATAGCTGTGGTGATAAGTGATAGTGATAATCTGGATTATTTACAAATGGTTGATTCCAATCTTTTAAATACGCCTGAAATCCCTTACTTTGTTAAATACGTATCTACCACTAATGTTTTACATCGGAAAATTGTGTCAGACAGTCCTAAGCCTGTTTAAGTATGAAGGAAAGATTGGAATTAATCTCTTCCGACCGTCGCAGTGTTAGTGATACCTACCTATTCGGTTTAGAGTGCGTTGCCCTCACCGTTTGCGCCGTGAATACAAACAGTTGTGATCAACCGACTGGTACACGTAAACAAAATACTTAAGTACTATAAAACAAAAAAAAGGTAGGTACTTACTTTTCTCCGGCACTAGCAAACACTGATATAAATTTTCTCACACCTTCTTTTCGTAATTCCGGAAACAAATGAATGAGTTTGCCTTTGGCATCAAGTATTTATAGTGGTGATCAAATTCATGTCTGAACAAGCATTAAGCATTGTCGGGCGGATAGCGCTTTGCAAGTTTGTACACGAAATTGTACCTACGTAATATCGAATACGCAAGTTTGAACAAGTAACAGTCGCTTGCCTTATTAAAATATAATCTGCTTAGTTAGGTACTAAAAACAATGTAGGTAGGTAGTAGGCCCTTTTAAAAACTATGCTTACATTTTTGCTCTTTACTATCAAAACCAGATAAATTTTCGTGGACCCCCATTAACATTTTATGGACCCCCATTTTTTGTTCACGCCTACGTAGACCCCCAGCAAGTCTCCCGTGGACCCCTGGGGGTCCACCTGGACCACTTTGGGAATCACTGATCTATACTAATATTGTGAAGAGCATTCGGCTGCTACTGCTCTTCGATTCGAACACTTTTAGGCTGCCACATATACAGGCTGAATTTCGTGACCGAATTCCGTCGCCAAATTCCTCTGGGTTGATGACTTCAGCTGCTCCTAACAAAATGTATGGCCCTACCGCAGACAAGCGGATGAATTCCGCGGCGGAATTGATGGGCCTTGTAAGTGGCGTTCGCGCTCTATTTTTAGTTTTTGAGAAGCCTAAGGGCTTCTCAAAAACTCTCAAAAAGTGTAAGTTGACATAACATGTTTTTTTTATTCTTCTGTTGTGGGCTTTTTCTACGTGCTTGGACCAGAGATTGATCTATAGTGACAATCCTTTATATTTAGTATAAGGTAAATTTAGAGACGTACCTAAATTACGGCGCCAGTGTCTACCGTACAGCACATCTTCAGACCGTTTAGACATAATATGACTATTTTCAGCTGCCTAACTCTCGCCGCCAGTAAGCCAGCCAGCCAGCCAGCAAACCTTAGTCGTTTACACGGTGCCTTTTCAGTAAAGAGAGACGCAAGCGGAGGTCACTGGCGCCAAAAAATAGACGCGTGTTCTACTCCGTGCCAGCGCTGGCATGCCGCGAAAAAATGGCAGCGAAAGTATTTATACGGTGCCTGAAAAAGGCACCGTAATTTAGGTGGCTGAAAATAGTCTCTGCCTAAATTGACCTTTAATTACTTATAACCGCTGCTCCTAGAAATGTTCAGACTCTTTGGATCTCAATTCTACAGAATTAATGCGTCCATCTCCTCTGGTTGCGTGATGTTGCTCCCTAGGTAGATACTTCTTTTGCGCATTAGTGGTCCACAAGAGTAGAGGGTGTGAGGCTTCGGCTGTTTCTTCTGACTCCTGAACCAGCATGCTGCATTCTGTTTTCATTGCAAGTTTACCTGTATATGAAATCCTTCTGCCTCGTCTCCTCAAGTGACTCGACGGTGCGCGCGATATGTTCGTCAGTGACATGGCTCCCTGAATCCCCGTTACCCTGTATCTCGAGGGCTGCCGTTTCTAGGGCGCACATACCGAAGGAGTATATGTCCATGGCTGGCGTTACCATTTGTGATGCTGTGGGGAAATGATTATTTATTAAATTCACACACAAGTTACAAGACTATAAAATTCTTGATTCGTGTGAGTATGAGACATGTGCTTGGGCTCAATAGGGGCTGATCATTGATCCCTTATCGTCTAACCACCGACCAAGAATGCAATGATTTGAATCAACTGTAATAAAAATAGAGTGGAGTTTGATTTGTTTCAAAATCGAAAGGAACAAAACATATTCTTCAATTATGTTCTAATCTAGAAAAGTATAGATTCCATGAAGGAGGAGGGAGCGGCAAGTGGAATGGCCTGCTATTGAGTTCAATGACAACTTCTGTGTGAGGACAAAGTGAAATAGGCCTAACTAGTTAAAGCTGCTCATGCAGCCAAATCCAAATGATCAGCTACTAGTGTCCGACCGAAACATGTTTTATTGCCGAAACCGAAACTGAAGGTTCGGCTTTGGCTCTAGTTTCGGCCGAAACCGAAACCGAACCTTTTGTAGACTTGTTAAAATCGTTAAAAAAATGACGTAAAACCGCTTTTATACAAATATTAACAATGTAACACCTAAAACTCGTGAAGGTTGTGCAAAATAAAACAAGGTTTACTACAAGTTACGACAATTCCGGAAACAAGCACACAAAGCGTCACTTCACTGAGCCGGTCCGGTGGCCGGCGAGCTACGCCATATTGCCGATTGGCACGAGCGCACCCGAAGTTAGCCGAACGCGACCTGAAGTCCGTTTCGCAAGTTTCGGCCCGGCCGAAAGGTTCGGCCGTTTTTTGGCCGTAACCGAAACTACAGCCGAAACATAATTTTTTGGCCGACACTGGCCGAAACCGAACCTTCGGTCGGACACTATCAGCTACTTTTGAGGTTGATTGTGCAGTGATCTTCTTTTATTTTGTGTGTTCAGAGAATGGTCATCAGTGACATTCATTACAAACTGACTAGCGATTGACTCCAGTCCCGAAGTACTCTTTCCCAGTTTTTTTCCGCTAATAGATCGGAGATGATAATGAATTAAGTCGTACGATTTGATTCAAACTGAACATAAGTATGTACTTGTACCCAGTATGAGAATTGTGTCAGTCATGGAACCAATCGAGTGCTATAAACATTACATAAGTGGGCTAAGACTGAATTCAATCAGGCGTATGATTGAACAGTGATGTGGAAATTGCGGTGTTCGTATCAACGTACCATATTCCATCCCAATTCGGGCTGTGTCGTTGAAAAACACAATCATATTTAGAATTTCAGTTACCTAAATAAAGTAAACGATATCATCAAACAACTTAAACTTATTTCTACGAAGTTGATGTTGACATGATGTTTTGAGAAAGAGACCTGAAGAAAATGACGCCCGTGATCCCTTTCACGAAGCTACATACAATTTTACAAGTATATTGGCAACACAGGTCAAATTGCTATTCGTTATTGGTTCGAGGTTCATTAATTTCTTAACATCATTCATTTCATTACATTATTATTATTATTATTTTTTTCCAAAAATAATAAGTTAAATTTTTTATTACTTATAAGTTCGCCAAACATTGTTTATTGGCGAGGATTTAACTCACTTTCTTTATTTTTTAGTTTTGTGTACCTATATATCTTATTTATTTCTCTTTGATGCAATTCTATCTCTTGTACTCCTTGTAAATGCATTATAGTAGTTTATGTGACTGTACATAATGAAGGGCATCAAACACGAGTGTGGGTTTATGAAACGAGCCGAAGGCGAGTTTCATAATAACATCACAAGAGTGTCTTAAGGCGACGTGAGCACCAAAAACGGATTTTTAAAAAATCGTAGCTCGTGTTTGGATTATAATAAGGCTGCCTTAAATTTAATTAGCAATCTTGAGGCTTTTCTCGAGGGAAATCAGCTATTCGAATCCTGAGTTTTTGACTTTAATTAAATAATAAAATAAATAAATAAATAGCAATTTATTTCAGACATTCATCCATAGGTATTACACATAGGTGGGTATATACATAAAAGTAAAAATGATAACAAAGGAAATTTTGAATTTTAAAATAATAAACATAACTAAAAGAATTAACTAAACTACTAATAACTAGGACCGTGAAGGGCCAACCACCTCTTCATTCACTTTTGCTCGATAGAAAAAAATCACGAACATAGGTCTAAAATACACTTTAAAAAATCGTAACAAATTATGTACAACAGCTAAACATATTAAAATTGGTCCTTAAAATCGGCAGTGTCATGTTTGAGGGAAATCAGCTATTACTTTTTTATTTATTAAAACACACAAAAAATTAAAATTAAAAAACATGAAATCCGCGCTTCCAAACACGCTCTTCCATCTCGATCACACGTATGCTCAGTGAAAGGGAGAGAAGACCACGAACCTACGTCCCCTTAATGCCTAATTACATACACTACTTTATCTATCCACATATCATAAGCCTCCAAGATGCATCCAGGAGCCGCATATTATGACCGGCATCGCGGCGTTGTTTTCTGGCAGCTGTCATAGTTTTTTCTTAATTCAAAGACAAACTAGAGTCGGATCCAACTGTCATATCATATCGTTCGATATCTTACTTACGTGCGACATTTGTCAAATTTGTATGCAAATTGACAGTTCATTTCCCCGAACTAAACGTCATCTCGTCTGATATTAGAATAGAGGTCAAATCAAATTTCTTTGATTTCAGAGATGTTCGAAATTTGAATGAAATAATATTATCGAAATCGATGTTATTATTTAGCAATAATAACATTTTCACAGATAAGAAATTTGTTCTAACAGTCTATTTTTATGGTGGTCATAATGTGCGGTTCTTGAACGCATCATGGAGGGTTTATGATATTTGGATAGATAAATAATTTTAACTTACTTAACTCTTTGGACGCCAAGAACACCTACAGATGTTGCGTGTTGTCATGTCCGAGGCGCTAAGAACGACTAAGGTAATCGTCCGAGTTTTCGACGCTGCACTAGTATATGGCATGGGCACTTTATGCAAAAGCAATATGGGTTAAATTCGAACTAAGAGGATTTTTCTTCATTCGAATTTAAGCCATGTCACTTTGACATAGAGTGCCCATGTCATATACTAGTGCAGCGTCGAGCACTCGGACGTTTACCTTGTACCTATGTATTTATGTTATGGCGTACGCTATGAAAATCATCTTCATGGTTTCAAGTAAGCTTACTATTTGCACGTGAATAATGGCGTCCGAAAGGTTAATGTGTGGTCAAATGGTGCGGAATAGGGAACATTACTGCAATGTTTTGCCGCCAGAGGCAGCACTACCACTAATAGTAAATATAGGAATATAGGGATTCACACCAAGGATACCTGTAGTACTGATAACTATAAGGCACTATTTAAAAAACTTAACATACTGCCGGTGCATGAAAAAATTAGGTATCTAATAGCAAGTGACCAAATCAAGGGAACGGAATTTAAATCACGCCGAGTGTACACCCGCACACTGAGAGCTACGACGCGTCAAACTTACACGGAACCCGTAGCTAACAATTACTACGGAGAAAGAACATTAAAGTACTTAACACCTCGTATTTTCAACACAATCTTTCCTGAACAAGAATGTACTAGCAAGAATATCTTCAAAAAGAGGTTAAAAAAACTGCTAATAGATACCCTCTAATTTAATCTAGTATAAGGTTTTTATTTTTATTCTTAATTATAAGGTAATAAATAAGATATGTATTTAGGTACACAAAACAAAAAAAATTGTAAAGAAAGTGAGTGCAATCCTCGCCAATAAACAATATGTTTGGCGAACTTATAAGTAATAAAAAATGTAACTCAATATTTTTGGAAAAAAAAATTAAAAAAAAACACACACATGCACAATTGATTGTCAAATGAGTGACAAGGATGCTTGCATAGACCATACCGCAAGTGGGAACGAGATACAATGTCAACGCTGCTAGTGTCGCCACCTACGAAGAGTTTTGCGTAAGGTATGTTCCCTATTAGGGGTAATGTGTGCTGGAATCTTTGCGGCATTTAATGACAATATACTCACAAGCATACTCAGGCGCGATGAGATGCATATTCCTCATGTTCTCCCGACAGGTCTTCACGTGATGATGGATGGCGTCCGGCGCCACGGAGCCGATCTTCACCAGCCCGTTGTGCTGGATGAAGATGGTGTCGCAGGTGAGGTTCCCGTGGACTATGGGGGGCACGCAGCCGTGGAGGTAACTAGGGTGGATACGGGTTTTTTTTTTAATAAAAGGGTGATATCAAAATTGAATGAAAACGAAATGAGCTACGGTAGTCTAGTGGTTCAGGCATGCGGCTGTCAAGCGGCGGTCGTGGGTTCGAATCCCGGCTCGTACCAATGAGTTTTTCGGAACTTATGTACCGAATATTTACCGTTGACTTTTCGGTGAAGGAAAACATCGTGAGGAAACCGGTCTAATCCCAATAAGGTCTAGTTTTCCCTCTGGGTTGGAAGGTCAGATGGCAGTCGCTTTCGTATAACTTAGTGCCTATGCTGAATCATGGGATTAGTGTCAAAGCGGACCCCGGGCTCCTTTAGGGCACAACCGGGAATAACGCTAGGAGGATGATGATCAAAATATAATGAAAACGGGTTACTCAAGGTCCAAAATTAAACTTAATTTTCCTTTCTTACTAGGGTTGCGTATTTTTACAACCTTTCTATTAACTTGCAATGTACGTACCTAACTAACTATGTATGTAACTATGTTTGTTCGGGTGGAATCTTGCAACTCAATTTTGAAGCAGATATCTTCAACCGATTGAACTGAAATGTTGGGTAAAGGTATAGTTTGGATGACAATTCAATATTATGGTACCATCGAGCTGATCTGATGATGGAAACAGAAGGTGGCCATGGGAATTCAGTACTTAACCGACGTAACCCCGTTGAGTTTGGGCTCGTTAGAATCGTCTCAATTAGTAGTTGATGACGATATAAAGAAAAGTGGAGTCGTCAATAAAAGCTTGTAGGTACAGTCAGGGGTAATAATATACGTACATAAATAAGGACATAAATATCTGTACAGGATTCTATTGTCAATGTCATAAAGGCGTGTACATATATTTATGTCCTTATTTATATACGTATATTATCACCCCTAACTGTACCAAAATATATAGAAAACAGCTATAGCTGCGCCAATAGTATATATGCGATTGGCATAGCCAAGGACTGCTGAATATCAAACTATATTACGAACAATGTTTCATAACAAGGTTTTTTGCAACAAACCCTATAAAAGTTTGACCAGACTGTAGATCAATTTATTGAAGTGATAAGTTGGAGTATTGATTACTGATAACTGTGGTTAGGCCTGCAATCGAAGCGATGATACATTTTGCAAAATAAATAATCAGATGCAAAACTGACATTGACGTATTACGAGCGTGTAGCCAAATGGATTTTTGAAAAGGTAAGGAAAACTATTCACGTTCACATGCCATTTGTATATTCTGTATTTATGACTATGAATTTCTAGTTAAGTACGTTTAGTAAGAAGATATCAAAATAAGTTTCTGTCAAAAATATAATTTTTGATACCTACAAGCTTTTATTGCCGACTGTATTTTATTTTTACAAGCTTTTATTTAACTTGATTGTTCGTTTGTTTGTTAGCTTGTTATTAGTTTGTTAGTGTGGGAAAATTCTTGGAGCTGATGTTTAAACCAGACCGATTGAAACGAAATTATGGGTAAAAGTATAGTTTGGATGACAATTCAATATTATGTTACCATTGAGCTGATCTGATGATGGAGACAGAATGTGGCCATGGGAATTCAGGACTTAACCGACGTAACCCCGTTGAGTTTGGGCTCGTTAGAATCGTCTCAACGAGTAGTTATATTATGATATGTAGCAGAAAAGTACCTACATTTGCCAACAAAAGCTTGTACCAAAAATGAAATTATTAGATTAGATTTATTTATTTCGAGATAAAAATTACAATATAGGTTTGCATACAATGTCAAAATTATAAGAATCCTTATCACGATCGTCAATTAATCAGAAATAAAAATATTCAAAATGTTAATACACAAAGTGGAAATTGTAGCTCCAATTACGGATTGTCATTTAACAACTAATAGAAAGAAAGAAAGAAAACGTTTATTCGTGGACAAAACAATGGGTGTAAAAAACAAAACACAGAACGTAAAAATAGCAGGGTCCACGAAAAGGCCCTGACTCAGCATGGTGCTAACCTAGAAGGCCAGCGCTGGTCTTCCGTCGGAACCTTTACATGAGTTACCTCCTGGAAGGCAACACAAAACAAATACCTACGCTAAACATAATATATATATCTTAAAACTATTCCATTCCATTCCATATAATAGACACTTACTATTGCATAAGGTACGATTTAAAAGTTGCATATAGAATATAAATGTTACACAAGAAATAATATCAAATTAGCTATCAATAAATCAAGTAAACTCTTAAAAAACCATTTCCATGAACTGTGGAAAGTGTGAAAAGATTTCTCAGTCTACGCTTTCTAAATGTTTCGTCACAAGGTTCGTTTCTTATATCGGCGGGTAGGTGCTCGAAATAAGTAGGCCCTATAACCCGGGAATTTTTCTCTGAGAGCGCCATGCGACGAGACAGAAACTTATTTTTCATTTCTCATGCTCGCAAAGTTCGCCTTTGTGCTGGATGTATGCTGCACAAAATGCCACTTTTATGCTCTAGTGCACAAAGTAAAATTGTTTTAAAGACTAAGATAATCCGGCCTAACAGCCACATATGCAATAAAACTTCGTAGAATAAACTTGTCATTTGATTTGATTTGCCTTAATAAATTTCACATCCGTGTTTTCCATTACTAAATTAATAAAACCAGATAAAATAGGAGTATATTACTATTTTAAAACGTATTGAACCATTAAAGGACTTGGCATTATGAAGCAGGTACAGTCAAATAATTTAATTTCCTACCCATTTAGGACTATTTCAAAGTGACACTGTAAATAAAATCATAAGAAGTCTCTTACGTTTTGATTGATTACGTCACTTTGACAGTCCAAAGTGGGTAGGAAATTAAATTCTATGACCGTACCTAAGTCTAATATCACGTGTCGAAAATTAAACATAAAAACTTTAAAAAGTTAAGTGACGGGAATGAGCTATTATTTTATTTTATTTTGCAATTATTTGTTATTTTCCCGCAATCTAAGTGAAAAGCAGTGTCTAACTCGGGCATAAATTAGCCATTTAACCCCTCAACTTAACTATCCACCCGAGCCAACGTCTCAGGTTAAATGGCTCGTTTTATGCGCTTGTTGTGCAATCTACTATTTTAACTCTCTCACCTTAGGGCAGACAAAATCTGCGTACACCACCTTTTCCAGGCTTGCAGTGGGAGCCGTTTGACATTCCGTTTTGTCCTCTTCAGGAACTGTTTGAGGGAGCCACACGACATGTATTCCGTTATGAATATCACCTGGAATTGAAGAGTACTCATTAACATAATTATGTACAGTCAACACCACAAGGGGCTTAATACCTTTGTACCGTGCCGCAGTAAACGTCATGTTAAACTGCCATGTGAAGTTGTCAGACGCGTGAAAACGACAAGGTACTTAGGTGTTCAGCTACTTATGAGGCGGACTGTACGAGAGCATACCAAAACCCAACAACCAAAAATTCCTTTTGTGGTGGCTTATATTCGTTTTATACAACGTGTCCCAAAACTCAACGATAAGCCGGCACCAGAGGATGGAGCTGCTTATGATTAGTCGAGAAAAAATAAGGAAAAAAATATATCTAAATAAGTAGCTCCATCCTCTGGTGCCGGCTTATCGTTGAGTTTTGGGACACGTGGTAGATATATTTTATTTTATATATTTAGATATATTTTTTTCCTTATTTTTTCTCGACTAATCATAAGCAGCTCCATCCTCTGGTGCCGGCTTATCGTTGAGTTTTGGGACACGTGGTAGATATATTTTATTTTATATATTTAGATATATTTTTTTCCTTATTTTTTCTCGACTAATCATAAGCAGCTCCATCCTCTGGTGCCGGCTTATCGTTGAGTTTTGGGACACGTTGTATAATGCAGTTACGCCTGCTAATGATATTTATAAACTTCAAATTAAAGGAAAAATTGAAAAATTTAGACTCCGAGCCGGATTCGAACCGGCGACCACAAGCATACATGGCCCGTCGCTACTAACCAACTGAGCTATCGGAACAATCTGTCTCAGTCCCTAAATCTTTCAATCAGTTCCTTCTTACAACACCTTAGGCTTATATTGCCAAAAAAGTGCAATTGGGCACAAATTATAACCTTATACCCCCCCAATAGTTGCTAAGCATTCTTAGCTTTTTGTATCTTTTGTGTGCTTTACTATGACAAGCAACAAAAGGTATTCAAACTTATAATGGCAAGGAACATGCTCTTAAAAAAGTCTTTGGCCCTTTATAACATTTTTCATTTTGTAACAGTTTGACAAAAAAATATACATACATACATATAATCACGCCTCTTTCCCAGAGGGGTAGGCAGAGATCACGGATCTCCATTTGCTACGATCCTGACAAACCACTTTCGCTTCACTCATTTTCATAACATTTCTCAATTAAGTGTCCACAATTTTAATGGAAAGAAAACGGTAAGTTATTGATGACCAAATAATATGTGGTTATTTATAGTGAAAACTGTGTGAGAATTCAAATTCATGATAAAATGTGGTATGCAGTGTGTTGTGTTATCAACGCGCCCTTGTATTTAAGCGGTTTTGTACTAAAAATGTGGTTATTTATTTAGTCATGCTTTAAACAAAGGCCATAATATTTTTATTTTTTATTATCTCACTAAAAAAAAATATCGTTAGGGTTCCTTTCTTACAAGTGAAATCCCGTACTTATCTAAGTAAGTACCGTACTTATATAAATTTTTACTTGTCCGCAAATTATACAATGATAGTATTCGCGCATGTTGACAATTCTTTAAATTAAGAAGTTTTCAATTTACATAACACGGCCATGGAACTGGACGCAGTTTATAAAAAAAAAATTATTATCATATAAGTGAATATGGATTGCTTTAATTCTTGTAAAGCCCATACAAAATGCTATAATTTGTTTGTTGGATAGACATCCTATAGAATGCTCCTATGAGTCAAAAATCATCATAGTTACTTTTATAAGAATAATTGGCAATATTAAAAGCCTTCACACGGCTTTGAATATTATACAGCTAAAAAGCATTGTAACTAGCCTCTATAAGAAGACAACATTTTGAACCCTTATTGTAGCCATATTAATTGGATTTGTTAACTTTTACATAGCCAAGTTACAAGGTACATTGACGAGAGAGTTTAGTTCTTAGTTTGCTTGTTGGGTAGGTACTACATGCACCCAAGAGTCTAAAAGTCTGAGTTGCAAGATTAGACTATACCATGTAGCTTTAAATGGACACATACATAACATAGTTGATACTAGTAGAACTATGCTCATATGATCTTTACGAGCTATTTAAGCGGCTAAAATACTCAATGCAAGATTTGCTAAGTTTGTACAAACTGGAATCCTAATCCTTTACCCATATCAGAATTTCCATTAACCCAGTCGTTTGGGACGTCACTTTCACGAAACGCCTTGAGGTCCTCTACATTATTCTCAGTCACCTGCAGATAAACCTGACTTCCTGCATATAAGCTTGTATGCAAGGGGGGTCATGTGTCTCTGCAGCTGAAGGAATATGCACTTAGAATGCTATCTAACAACGCTGCTACTTACTCTAGGCTTATCATTATGTGTGTCCGTCCAATACCGGTGAAACTTGACTATGTTCGGGTGCTCGAGCCTCGTGAGGTTATCGAAGACCATCTGTATCTTGTCCTCTTGGGCTTTGAAGTTCTTCCTCTCTGAGAATTGGACCTCGTTCCAGACCACTTCCACGCCTTCTTCTGTGTCCATGGCGAGGTGTGCGCAGTCGATGCCGGGGACATCTCGCTGTTCCACCTGGAAGAAGGAAAGAGAAAGTTAGACATCACTTCACTTTCGAAGTGAATGGAACAGTTGGGTTTCCAGTGGAAACTAATGCTTTGGCCAACCATGGTATGAGACGGGGTTAGCACAACTACACTCATATATCTTGCCTCTCATATTACCAGTAAGTAGTAAGATGGGGTAGTATTTCTCAAACGACAAGGGCGTGAGGTCTGTTGTGTGAATCCGCTAAGTAGAGATTCTGATTGTCATCATCATCATCATCATATCAGCCGAAATACGTCCACTGCTGGACGTAGGCCTCCCCAAAGTGTGCCACAATGACCGGTCATGCGCCACCCGCATCCAGCGGACTCCCGCGACTTTTACCAGGTCATCAGTCCACCTTGTGGCTGCGCCTTCCGGTACGTGGTCGCCACTAATTGACGTAATTAGTATTTATTATATTAGTTATTTTATGTTAATATCGAATAGCCTGCCTTGCTGTGATACTCGCACAAATTGTACCCTTTTCTATTTCGTGTCCGTGCCTAACTTTAATGATTCACTCCGCAATTTGAAATTCATTCTGATTCACCAATCTGAATCTAATTAATTCTGCAACCCTAACAACCTTATTTCGCAATCACGTAACATTTGTTATTCAAGGTCTTGCGGAACCCATTTCATCAGGATTATTTCGGCACGCGAGTCGTGCCAATAGTTAAATTGCCGATACGGCGATCATTCAATTGTGGCCATCAGCTCTTTGAAAAGGGACTTATCTTACATAGTTTACCAAAGGGGATACGGCTTTTTGGAGCTAGGGTAGTGACTGGGAATATCGTATGCAGAACGGGATTGGTTGAATATCTTGAGGGGGAGTCAGCCGACGTTGTTCGGTTTTGGTTAGTTAATTGAGGACATGATTGGACAAAGGTACAGGGGCGACAAAGTCCCTCGCAGTTTCGGTACGTTGAATGAAGTTTTAGAGATGGTTACACACACGGCGACTTTTTGAAGCGATACAAACGTCACGCGACACTAGCCAACTCACCTGTATCGCGATTGCAGAGCGCTGCAAAAAGTGGACGAGTGTATTATAACCGCTCTGAAACCCGTTTTTTGAACAGGTACCTATAAATAAGTCATTTTCTCTATCTTTAAACCTACAATTGCAGTGGCGTCATGTGCTCCCGTCGTTATTAAATCTTCATACTTCGCAAGACTACGACTTCAGACATAATAAAAATCTAACTTTTACTCTTAATATTTGCTTACGTCAATCCCACACGCGATTTAATATGACAGCTCAACTAATCAACTTTCACCGAGATCTTGACACTGGCGATCAGCGCTCATCAATCATCGAACGATCGCGTGCTAGAGCGCTGCATCGCAATTGATTTATTATAGTGCAAAAAAGTGTGTCCAGCCGTATTTAATACCTGAAGTTGATATGTGTGTGAAGTGGTAGAGCTCGCAATACTCTTTAAAAAAAAATGCTTTTTGTAAATTTTCCAAAAAAACTGAATCGACATAAAAATCCATATAATTATCGAACCTACTCACAAAATTTTACGAGAATCAAAAGTGAAATGCGACCTGTAGAGGAGAACAGCCGGACATCCGTCGGACGTCGGACATAGACATACGAAAGCATTATTGCCCAAGCTGTAACCGAAAACTTCGTTTTAAGTTCTTCCCTTTAATTTAAAACTTATAATATCTGTGGTGTCTGACCACTTCTAACAGCCGTTCTCTATCAATCTAAGTTAAGGATAGATGTTACCTACTGTTTTTATGGTCAAATCGCTATTGGGACGACCAAATGAACGAAAGATAGGTGACTGTGACAAACAGAGGCACACTAAAAGGCACGTCTGCACATTGAAAATGTACTGCATGTGCGGCAGTGGTCTCCGAGACCCCTTGACATACTTACTAAAGGGTGCGGATGTAACAAGATCTCTTTTATCGACTGAGGGACTTGACCCCTTTTTAAGGCCTGGGCACACGACAGTACAGGAATTACACGTTCGCATTTAAATTTTGATGGAGTATTTACTTAGGTAGTTTCAGTGGAAAGCGGAATAGGTGCTAATAAACGACAACTTACTTCGAAATATCGTTCCAACCTTCCACCCATTATTTATACAAAGCAAGGTTTCTAGAAAATTGCCGCATTTAATCTCGCTTCACACAAAATTAAGGCACTGAAAAGAGGATGCTTGATGCGGCGAGTGAGGGACAGTGACAACAGCCTCCTGAACAGCGTTTTGGAAAAATTTGACTGCCCAGTTGTAAAACATTGGAACACAATTCATATGGGGGACAGGGTACCCATTTTCAATGTAAAATGAATGTATTTAATTAATTAATTTTATTATATTACACTAACGTAGACATATTCTTAAGCTATTAAATGTTACTAACTATTAATGAATAACTATGGATTGTATTATCTGAAAATAAATGAATTAATTAAAAAAAAAAAATTAAATCCATTACTCCGTTCATTAAAATAAATAAATGCCTTGGAGTTACAGTGGAAAGCTGAATAGGTGCAAATAAACGACAACTTACTTCGAAATATCGTTCCAACCTTCCACCCATTCCTTATACAAAACAAGGTTTCTAGAAAATTACCGCATTTAATCTCGCTTTACACATAATTAAGGTACTGAAAAAAAGGATGCTTAATCCTTTCCTCCGTTCATTAAAATAAATGCCTTGGTAGTATATTAAGACATTGTTGAATCCAGACAAGAAACGACACTGTAAAGTCACAGCTATGGTTCAAAATGGAATGGTAAAATGTATGCGGCAAGTAATTAAAAAAGTTAGTGCGGTTAATTAGCGCGCTGAAACCTAATTAGGTACGTTGATTTTAGCTTTTTATGTGTTTAGTGTATTTTTATTGGTGGTTTAACGCCCTCCGTAGCCCAGTGGGTAGTGACTCTGCCTACGAAGCTGGAGGTCCCGGGTTCGAATCCCGGTCAGGGCATTTATTTGTGTGTTTATCACGAATATTTGTTCCTGAGTTATGGATGTTATATATGTATATAAGTATCTATATGTATTTATCTATTATATATATATCATCGCCTAGTACCCACAACACAAGCCTTATTGAGCTTACCGTGGGCCTAGGTTGATTTGTGTAAGATTGTCCCGTAATATTTATTTATTTATTTATCTAGTATTAATTGGGTCAATCAACTTTTTCACCCACACTTTTTCTGTCTCCTGTGTTACTTTTTACAAACTTTCAAATCAATCTATTTCCAACCTGTGTCTATCAATCCAATTAAAATCTGTGGCATATCGTAACTGCTGGTGTAAACCATCGTTATACACAATTGGGTACCTGGTTTATAGCAGTTTCTCTAACAAACATGACAGTTCTGTATCTTGCGTTACCGGACAAAATACTGTGGGTCCAAAAGTTGATTGGCCCAATTACCTAGTGTGTATTACAAACTGCGTTGCATTGTAACATTGATTCTTTCGACTCAACGACTAATCCGGGATGAAATGTCATAATTGTACCTACATACTATCTTACATTAGGGATTTTAAATTAATCACATTTTATAATTGTTTTTAATAACCAAAATGTATTTGTAGTAGTTAAGTAGTAGTATTTTTTGACGTATAATATAATGTACTTTATCCATTATAATTATAAATAAATGAGTATGAGTATCTTCAATGGCTATTTCTTTTAAAAAAGATGTGTTTGTCTGGAATAAATTATTTCATTTCATTTCTATTATTCCCGCTTCGCAGTTGCCAGTTATAAATCAATAAAATAAAGCCAACATCTTCTAATAAAATATAGAATCTGTATTTCTGATTGATCGAAGAAGTTGTTCGTTTGTGAATAGTTTATCTTTAAACCTTTATTGAATTTACTAGACCGTATGAGAGACGATATGAACAAGAAGGAAGTGATCATTGATCATGTTATAGTATTTGCATTCTTATTTGAATTCTGACACAGCTGTCATCCCAGTACAAATTATGTCATCATTGACGTTAATTGTACCGGGATGACAGCTGTGTCAGAATGCAAATACCACAGTGACGATATTGACGGGGGACAGAGAGCTAGAGAAGAATACATTTCTGTCAAAAATTTCATTTTTGGTACAAGCTTTTATTGCCGACTAAACTTTTCTGTATACCGTCATCAACTACTCATTGAGACGATTCTAACGAGCCCAAACTCGATAGGGTTGAGTCGTTTTATTGCGGAGTTCCTATGGCCACCTTCCAGCTCCAGCATCAGATCAGCTTCATCTCATCATAATATTGCATTGTCATGCGATATACACATGCATGCAATATTTCAGCTCAATCGGAAACCGGGAAGTGGGTCAAATTTAACTTGTAATATTTGATTACAGACAGACAGACAACGGGACAGGTGAAACTAAATAAGAGCTTGTAAAAAGACAAGCTGCACCGCCTATAAGTAAACGGGATAAAGGCTCTCCATTGAACCTTACCTGTATTCTGTGGACGTTTACAGCCATTACATGCAATGCAATGCGTTGTCCTAATTAGTGCACTCAATAACTGCTTCTTGTAACAATGAAACAATTACGAACACGCTATTATTGTTACAATGAGTAGTAGGTACCTCATCTTAAGAGTTTTCACCTTCCCATACAAACGGAGTTTCGTTCTCACTTTAAAACTACGTGTTGGATTGTAACGAAACTTTGCATATACAATAACATGAGGTATATCTAGATCGTTAAGTAGTTTATTATGGCTCCAGTTTATAAAACAAACGAAATACAGCAAAAACAAGTTTTGTATGAAAAACTTTAATTTGCTGTTTTTTTTTTACTATGGTATCTGAAACTACATAAACTAATTACAGACCTGGATGGTACTTAACTTATTCTAAGTACAAAGTATCAGACCAAACTAGCTAGTCGTTTTAAAATGAGAGCGTATAACCACGTTTGTATCGAGAATCGAGCTTACTGCGGACTCTTAACTACGTGGGTTTTAATATCAATTTGATAACCAACTTCAAACTAAGACAACTTCAGAAGTTCAGAACTAACTTCAAGTTGCGTTCAAAATTGAAGTTCAGGTACGAAGTAGTTTGCATTACGAAGCGAATAAGTCCTTCCAATATAAAGGTAGAACTCATTTTAACTTATGAGTGCTTGTTATTATGAGTATGCTTAGTTTGGAGTTAGGTTTGGCATTATATAATGGGGTACCTACTTATTCATCATCCACCTAGCGTTTTTCCGGTTGTATCTTAAAGGAGCGCGGAGTCCGCATTGTGACCTAAAAAGATTGGGCTTAGGCACTAGTTTTTTTTATTTTTTAGGTTCGTATTAATTACCTAAATCTAGTAAAAGGACGAAGGACGTGAAGCGCAATGAGTATAGCCGGTTTGACGGAATCTTATTAGAATATTTTACGCTGTTATTATGTAAGGAGTTAAGGACATTACTCGGTAAGGTACGTCACACGAGATATTTATATTTAAACGTACGACAGACGGGACGTTCCGATTTGCAAATATTTACGCGAACAAGGCCCGTGTGACGCGTTTCGACATAACCTAAAAAAGATCGTAAGTTAAAATTGAAGAGCCAAAGGAAGATCGACTTCATGGACTCTGGCATAAGACGTAAATTGTAAGTAGCCTGGCGGATGGAATGTTTCTTAGGTCAGGAATTATAATATCTAGAACTCGTTCTAGGACCGGAAAATTGTCCGCATATTTGTATTCAAACCTGCTCTAGGATGTTTAGACGCCTGAGAACTAGCATTTTAATTAACATTTCATACTTCTGTCACGATTGTTTGTCTATATATATACGCGAATTTAAATAAAATGTAAACCAAATTTTTCTAGTAAAAATGCAAAATGTCAAAATATGATTTTTAATCATATTCTCTCACTACCTACCAGTGTAAATAAAGAAACTATGAGTTCGACTGCAAGTTTACTCCTAAAATAATTTGAACCCTACATTCGTAAGCACCACGCTTTGACTTGGTTGGTTTGTCTGAAGCGATGTTTGGAATGGAAAGCTTAGTGAATAACAACCCGATCACTTGCTAGAAGGCTAGAAGTGGTTGTAAATCAACTTGCAATGTTCCAAAAGGCTCACCTCAACATGGATTATCGATCAAACCGAACGAAATGAAGAAAATTACAAAAACTACTGTCATCAACGTTAGCGCAATATCCCAACCAGCCACAATTATCAGACGACCTTTGAAACCCTTTCAAACCCACGAACAAGTTGGAAACTTCACTTTCAGAACTAAACCATTCAATCCGCAGACAAGAGACAGAAGTGACAGAACAAACAAAGCAGATTCAGAAATACCGAGAATGAAAGCGTCAAGTCAAATAAATGAACCAACTGAATGACTTTCACGAGCATAAGTCAATTAGTAACTTAATTAGAAAGGCGACTCCTAATACACAAATCATGAATAAAACAACCGATAGTTTGATAATAAGATCTCAAATTTCTAATTGTCATGTCTCGAAATATGATTGAGATAGGGAGGCATATCTGGGGTATGCTTTCAGAGAACTCTCAATTGATTATCAGAAGTCGAATCGGACTTAACATTTGTTTCTAGAAACGAAACAGGACTCCTGGAAGACTTTTAAATTTAATAACTAGCGCTATTTGGAAAGTTGGCACTTGACTCGCTCTGGGCAAAGCTGCCGTAACAACAGCAATTTATGAAAGACAGCGTTTATAAAATATGAGCTATGAACGGCTTTACTGCTGGTAGTTAAACTGTGGAAGCCGTTACTTTAAGTGGGAACTTACGTGGTGGAGTGGACCCGAACAATTGCTTCGATACTTTTAGATTTTTTTCCCATTTGTAACACGCGACTAGAGCTATTCAGTAGCGAAATAATAGCATTGTATTAATGCCAATGCGCGACTGCTTTGGAAGATATCTGGTGGAGGAAGGGGGCTGCATCGTCACTCAAAGTAAGGATGAATCAAACAGAGATTTAGGTTCATTTCATTCTTGTGGACATAGCCAAAGTTAAGGGTTATAAAGCCTAGTCTTTGGATACGTGAGACAGCAAAAGAAAAGAACAACATAATAAATAAATACGTAAATGCATTAGAAAACCTCCATGACATGACTCAGGGACAAATATTCGTGCTCATCAGCTCATCACAAATTAATGCCTTTACCGGAATTCCAACCAGATACCACCGGCTCCGTAGACAGGGTCAACACCAACTAGTCCAAAGAGGTCGTCGAGAGACAGCCCTTTCAAAACAAACTTGACACACAAAGATAGAAGTCTAATGAGTTTAAATAAAGATGTGTGACGAAATGATAAACACGAAGATTTATAGTGCATTCACATTTGCATGACTGGCGCCAGCAAGTTTGGCAGTAGAGGCACTGAATAGTTTGCCAACAACACAACTAACCACGGTGTATTAAGGCAAATCAAGTTGGCAGCTGAGACAGATAAATTAGACGTTTATACAATAATTCAACAGGATTTCTCGTCGTCAAATGATGTCCACCATCCCGATTTTGCATCTAAACGAAATTGATACGCGCGAGGAATAATATCCCCACTGTTAAAAATGAAATCTTAACGTGATTTTGTTTTGCTTTAGCTTGTTAATGCATTTTTATCCACGCAAATACGCTCCGCTACTTTTCGTCTCGAGTTTGAAATGTTAGATAGAAATGTTGCAGCGAGTATTGTAGTCGTCGACATTGATTTTCTGAAAAGTTCCCAGTTACGCTGAAACAGGTGCAAAATGTACTTTACAATAAAACTGTACATATTTCCATTTCAGTTAATAGTCAGACGGTATAAGGTGCTTAAAAATATCTCATGGTATAACCGTTAGTTCGTGTCAGATCAGGTGATTACAAATTTTTGAAACTCCTATCTATATCTTGAATTAACATCAACAAACTGTGAGCAAGCGAGCAAGCGTGCCTCGTTACTCGTTCAGATTTAACAGCTTCGGTTTATACACTTCGTGCGAAAAACAGTTCCCGCGATGAACCTCATAAGCGGGTAAGGTGAAGGTCTTACATAAAATCCCGATCGGCATTCAGGGTCACGACATTGAACCGATCCGATCGAGCCCAGAGCTGAAACGATTCAATGTCAAGAACAAATTTATTTCGGTACATCGCTGGCGTCAAAGACTACGCGAACTCGGGTTGGTAATTAATAAGCGACAAATGTATCTCGCCCACGTGAGACGCCCGCTCGAATTAGGCGGGATATTAATAAAACGGAGACTGATAACAACTGATATAAGACTACCGTGGAAAGTCACTTTAAACGTTGTTCTACTGAGACGGTAAATCTGCAATGACGTGAAGCGCGTCTTCAATGATTAATATGCAACCTATTTATTACTGGAAATCTACGTCAATTTACTTTCGCTATAAATTTAAACAGTCGGCGAAGCGAGATGAGAGATAAGGATGAAAATTAAATTAAAGCTGCCAACTGGAAACATTCAGCCCTTAAATACTCTGTGTTTTGTCGTCAAACAGATGTACTTAGAAAGTGTGATTTGTAACAAGGCAACTGAATTTGGCGGAGATGAAAAGAAGGATATGTCTTCCAGAATATTTCACCCAGTAAAAAAGCTTTTCTTCCAGTTTATCTTTTGAAAGGAGGTATTTTGCAGTTCTGAATTTAGTGCCTTTCTCCGTGGCCCTTTGCCAGGTGCCAGGTGTACCTACGAATTGTAAAGTGATTAAGTTTTTAATGTGATTGTGTTTTTAATGGTCACCTCCTTCTAGCCTTGATTCTCAGCCATGGGAGAAAAAGCAGGGAGAGACAGATCTAAAATAATACGGACCTATAATTTGCAGCGTCAGTAGTAAACGAAAACTCATCATCATCATCATATCAGCCGAAAGACGTCCACTGCTGGACATAGGCCTCCCCCAAAGAGTTCCAAAGTGACCGGTCCTGCGCCACCCGCATCCAGCGGACTCCCGCGACCTAACTAATTAGTTTAAAACCCATAACTACCGTCCGGTGTCGTCGACCCGTTCTAATGTACAAAAGAGGAAAGCTACAAAGGTACACGACAACACTCGCATTGTTACCGTCTTTTTCGTTTGCACGACATCCCTGCACTATTCGCGACAATGTTGGCAACTCTCCAAAATTCTGTACCTAAAGCTTTAGTGGCACGAGTCTATTTTGTTTTACGCGAAATTGTATTACCAATTGCAGCAATCATACGCCCGAGAAAGGCGTACACGTGGACTTTGGACATTCTGAATTTCGCGTAAAGAATTCGTCCGGAATATCGAATGCGCTTGTACAACCTTAGCGCTTGTACATTCAGTTGCCTCATTTAATTATCGATCACGCTTCGCTTTTTCGACTTTACGCCATATGTAATTAGACTGGAAGTAATCCCAGGAGTTTCGCCGTCGCGTCGGTATAGTTGAGTTTGGTTTTCAGTTTTTGCGAAACGGTTAGTGCCTTTGAAGACACATTTATGCGCGCAATTGTAAACTTTATTGCTATGATTTTAAGGTCTAACAAGTGTCTCTGGACGATCTTTTTGATGTTTGTGTCTGGAACGGATGCTGTAACTAACATTACTGTAACTGGGATATGTAATATTGACATAAATGTTCTAATATTTTGCGAGTGAAATGAGAAACGTTGCACGCTAAGAACCATTTACTTTCGTATTTAGTTTATTTGTAGCCTTTGAATCTTCAGTTAGCCATGGCAATTTTATGAAGTAGATAATTTCCGCATCAAAGTTATATGGTACCTACTTGATTCAATTCAACAGGTAGTGTAATATAAATATTTTATTTTTATAGATCATAAAAGCTTAGCCTATTTTTAATTTGAATTATATGTACTTTCTCGGATTTATATGCTAAATTAGTTTTAACTCTTGATGTTACACTTAACTCGTCAAATATATCTACAGACAACAATGGAAGACAGTAAATAATACATAAACCACCCATTCTAACAAATTGCACAGAGTTGTGAAAAGAATTTTTTGTACTCGACGATTAAAATATGTGTATTAAGATTTCATAGAGAATACTGCAACGTCACTCTTTTTATAGTTGTAGTCCATGTTACTGTCGAAACAATCGAAATAACTACTTTTCGATACGCTCCTGACAACTAAAATAAATTCGACCAATCACGTGGCTGCTTTACTGAACTGTAATGAATTGGACCAATAGAATCGCTTTGATGTCGTACGCTCGTTGATGTCTTTTAAGATATCAACAAGCGTACGAGCGATGAGCTGCACTTCGTTTCAACAGTATCGAGTTTGTTTAATTAGTTCAGTTGACTCGTAGAAAATTAATTTTAATGAACTCGTACAAAAAGAATTGTTCACAATAGTGTTATAATCAAGCTTTTTAATCTCGTACCTTACTTAGGCCACTCAGCAAGCTTCGTGGCCTAAATACGGTACTCGACTAAAAAGCTCTCTATTATAACACGATTGTGAAAAATACTATATAAACAAGGACCATAAAGTCCTTCGAAAATGCGGTATAATTTTTTTTATAAAGATAATGCAAACGAGCACAGGCCACTTGAAACTAACCCTTGAAATTGCAAATGCGTTAACTCAAGGGGTCAAGCCTTGTTGGCAGCCAGCCCTGTTAAGGTGGTTCGATTGCCATACAAAGCGTTATTTGACATTCGCAGGCTAACGGCGTGATATTTTAAGAAACTAATGTATCAGACTTTTATCAATTGTCTTCCCATTTGCGCCAAATTCCCCCTTTCCTAGAATAAAATTGTATAAACTAGATTAATTTGAGAAAACTAGTTTTCCCAAAATATCACGTGACAAACCAATTTCTCAAATTAATCTAGTTTATACAAGTTTATTCTAGGAAAGAGGGAAATTGGCGCAAATGGGAAGCCAATTTATGAATGTTTGTTACATAAGTTTCTTAAAATATCACGCCGTTGGCCTGCGAATGTCAAATAACGTTTTGTATGGCAATCGAACCACCTTAATCTGGTCTAAATTGATTAACAGACATTCATATTTGCTATTTGAGTTAAATGCAAGGATAATACGAACTAGTCAATTGAGGACTCGGTACAAGTACCTACAATGAACATCCTCGTATAATATCCAGCGTATTCTGAACTCTAATAATGATATCGAACTGTGAAGACGTGAGTAATATTATGGCAAGTATTAGCATTACACCAATGCGTTTCAAGTTGCGTCGGCGTAAAGCCTAAAAGTCATATCTGCAAAGATTCCATGCGATGCTCATAGCCTAAGACTGTTTGACTCTGCATCGCTGAATGCGAGTTTATTGTTGCATGTAATCAGCACGAGTGGCACGTGTATTAAATTATGAAACATCGACTTCAGATAAAATGACGTTTTGAATGCATGTGATATGTGATATTCATTGGTGACTAATATTGCCAAGTGTCGACTTGGAGCAGTTGGAGCTTGTCTAAGACTATGCTCGATCTAATTGGTTAGTTGACTTATTTTTATTGATTAATAATAGGATCATTCATTTTCACGAGGTTGCTAATGACAAAGCTGCGTTGCGGCCCAAATGTGCCAAAAAGTTACGTAAAACATGACGATAAAACCTATCATGCTAGCTGGCCTAAGGGCTCTGCTCTGCCAACCTTTTAATGATTTATGAGTATGAGGATAGAGGCCGTACACTCGGCTACCGTACCTACCGGTTCAAGCGTGCGACTCTCAATCCTGAAGTTTTAGGTTTGTATCCTGGCTCGTATTAATGGGTTATTTCGAACTTATGTACGGAATGTTATTCGATATTTATCGTCACCCTTTTTAGGCATTTGTCCCACCACCGGCGAGTAGCGAGTACTCCCATAGTAATTCTTACTCGCTTTTACTCGCGCGAGTTAGCAAGTTACTATGAGAGTACTCGCTACTCGCCGGCGGTGGGACAAGTGCCACAAATGGCCACAATGGAGCATTCTTGGCTTAGCAAGTTGGTCGCTTTTAGTGGTTACTAACTGACCGCATCCGTGCTATGGATGGCACGTTAATCAATTGATCCTGGTTTTTACCTATGGCAGCGTCTTCAATCCAAGTTAGAGACCTTCGGGCAATTCGCAAACTTCTAAAAGTCAAATTGCGCACTCACTTGACGAAGCAGCTCATTGACGACGCCGACGTCTAGTTTCCTTCTGGGTTTGAAGACCAGTACTTAGGATTGGGTGGCAGACGGATCGCGGACTTCTTTAGGATAAGATGAGGAGGATCTTTTGCTGCATTGACAGGAAATCCCTTAGATTTCCTAACCCTTATGCTATCACCACAACGAATCCTTAAGATTAGGACCTCTGTGTTTACAAATTTACTCACTACCTGGTTAAAGTGCAAAGGAGTGTTGGCCTCTATAAACTTAGTCTACTCGTATGTAACTATCAAGAACAGGACACAAAATAAAATCTAAATCAGGGTATGACTCGCGGCGTCCGATTGTGTGGAGTGTGGTGTACTAAAAAGGACATTAAAAAGACTGACAGACGCGACTTCGTATTCGTACGAAGCTTTGACTAATTTATAGCATTTTGGTTTTATTTTAACACTGTCGTATATGTTCGGTGGGATTCGCTGCCTCGCTGTTACAGCTCATAAAATGAGCATAAACTTTAACCAACGATGTCAACTTTATCGTCAGTATTGGAAAAATAGGGGCCAGATAGGCAACTCGACACCGATCCGAGTGACGCAAACAAGAATATCGTGTTGCGACAGTTGCGACCACACAAAGGACTGTTGACTCAATTATGATTCAATTCGCAACATAGCAACTCGACTGGAAATAGCCTGGATACTTTGGAGTCAGCTCTCTGGAATTGAGTACGGTTGGGAGTTGGTTGCCTATTATAGAAGTTAGTGTTTTGTGCATGTATGTATGTAGAGTTAAAGCACTTTGTACAAACTTCAATAAATCAGGTAACAGGGGTTCCTGAAGTTTTTATGACCCTTCTTGTGTTACGGGGAAATATATCTACGCAAGCCTAATATAATTAAAGGGTACTTATATATAACTTATTATAACAACATGCAATAAAAACTTACATAAACATAGATAGGTACTGATGGACTAGGAGTGTTCAGTAAATTGGGAGTTTGAAAACCTAGGCGTAAAAAAAAGGATTAAATTAACCTGGCCCACAGCTGATACGATGATGAGTTTGTTTAGTTTAGATTTTGCCCTCTAGGGAAAAATTGTCTAGTCATAGGCCCAGCGGTGGGACGTATAAAAGCCTGATGATGCCAGTTTTTAACACGATCTATATCCTGATACCTATTAATGTTATATTTGTTAGTTTACGGAGCTGGAAACCGGCCAATCCAAACGCATTAGATCATTTCATGTTCTGTATTTACGCAGGTATTGTTTATATAACCTGTATGATAGCTAGTACAGCATATCGTAGTAGCATGATCTAGTTTATGTCGGACGTAAAGCATGCCCTGCC
This sequence comes from Epinotia brunnichana, assembly GCA_963854355.1. Taxonomy (NCBI): domain Eukaryota; kingdom Metazoa; phylum Arthropoda; class Insecta; order Lepidoptera; family Tortricidae; genus Epinotia; species Epinotia brunnichana. Next base: position 4,516,565 of record OY977943.1, on the reverse strand, counting down.
CATCTAGCACGATAGGTTTTATGGTACGTTTTACGTGGCGTTTTAGTACAATATAGGCCGTAAAACGTGACCATAAAATTAACTTATCGTGCTAGCTGGACAGCTCGACCTTATATTATGCTTGCTACACTGAAAAAAAGTGAACTAATCAAGCCCACTTTTTGCTCGATTAAATTATTTAATTAATCAAATTCATAAATTATACTTATTAACTACAAAATAGTTCAATTGATCCAACGTTTTAATGAAGTACTCGTAACATATTATATTTGATCAGCTTCTTAATTAGGGTTTTAATTCAATCATTCACTTGACTCATTGAATTATCAATTATCAACATTATCACCAATTAATGTAAAAACAATTTATTACGTTAAACAAGCAAGAGATTGATTTACACAAACAAATCATTTAAATTAATTTTGTACAGTCGCGGAATGAAAAGGTTGACCAGTTTTCAAATAAATTAATTTACGCGTTGCAAGCACATGTTAACTTTTTAGGGTTCCGTAGCCAAATGGCAAAAAACGGGACCCTTATGGATTCGTCGTGCCTGTCTGTCCGTCCGTATGTCACAGCCACTTTTTTTCCGAAACTATGAGAACTATACTGTTGAAACTTGGTAAGTAGATATATTCTGTGAACCGCATTAAGATTTTCACACAAAAATAGGAAAAAAACAATTAATTTTGGGGGTTCCCCATACTTAGAACTGAAACTCAACAAATATTTTTTTATTAAACCCATACGTGTGGGGTATTTATGGATAGGTCTTCAAAAATGATTATAGTGGTTTCTAATATAGTTTTTTTCTAAATAGTTTGCGCGAGAGACACTTTCAAAGTGGTAAAATGTGTCCCCCCCTTCCCTGGTTTCCTGTAACTTCTAAAATAAGAGAATGATAATACAAAAAAAAATATATGATGTTCATTACCATGCAAACTTCCACCGAAAATTGGTTTGAACGAGATAGATCTCGATTACGATTTATCGTACACCGCAATTTATTTTACGGATCCCTTCATGGGCGAGTCCGGCTCGCACTTGGCCGCTTTTTTAAACTGTGTAATAGACGAGAGTGTTGTATTGAAAATTATGTTAAACTGTTTGACAACAAAGTTCAAATTGAATTATACGAATGTTCCTTTGCTATTAATAGTTGAACTAAAACCGTTTTATTACATTGATCTTGCCATTAAGTTGTGTCAAGTTTGATAAATCTACCTCTTTGCTTATAATTATTAAAACTATAAATATTAATAACAGTTCCTGTCAATGTCATCATTGCTTTTTCTTGTATTCGTTTATTTTATTTTAACTCGCCTTTCCAATATGCAAAGAGGTCATGCAATTCTCATAGTGGACGCATCTGTGGGCTATGTAGAAAAGTGACATTCATTATGACAGAAAGTGTCATAGGTACCTACTCGGTCGATAAAGCAGATACTGATAACTTATACTGAGCAAGCAAAAACAGATCTTAAGGTGGTCAACCTTTTCATTCCGCGACTGTACCTAATAAAATAAAACGATTAACTGGACTAAAGGAATAAAAGTATAATTGAACTTAATCACACGAATAATGTTAAATCATTAATTAATTAACAAGCCATTTATAACATCAAACAAGAAAAAGATTTAATTGTACAATCAACTTCTTACATTTAATTTTGTACTTAATAAAATTAAACAATTTACAGCCAGGGGTAATAAATAATATGTACGTACATATATTAACTCGATATTTATTGTTTTTATTATGTCGTTATTTATGTTCGTATATTATTACCCATGTATTAAAGTCATGGCTGGATTTATAAAGTTACTTTCAATAATTTCAACTAGATTGCTACGAGTATATTAGCTGACTTAATCTGCTCGCTATACATTAAGTTACTTTGTCACGTGTATCACTATTTTGATTTAGGTTTTTTTTTTCTACGAGTGCTTTACCTCCGACATAAACTCGATCATGCTAGGCAGCTTGGGAACTATGAGATAGTTACACCCACGAGGAAGTGCCCTGGTGCATGCATGCCATTGTGTAATGTCAGGGGAAATAATATACGTTACAGTAGACGGCAAACTTCGTGCGCAAATGACCTTGCCTGCGCAAAGGCGAATTGTACGTGCGAGCTGCCTCCCCACTTCGTCCCGCATGTTCAAGTTGTTTGCCGGGAACTGTACCTAAATATCTAGGTACAGGATTCTATTGTCAATGTCATAAAGGCGTGTACAGATATTTATGTCCTTATTTCTGTACGTATATTATTACCCCTGACTGTACTAGGGTTTTGTTTTTTGTGGGTGTATGTGTTTGTTTTCTCGATAGATTGAGCGATTTACTAAGTACTTATTTTATTTTATCTATCCAAATATCATAAACCCTCCATGATGTGTGAAAATGTTATTATTGCTAAATAATAACATCGATTTCGATAGTATTATATCATTCAAATTTCGAACGTCTCTGAAAACAAAGAAATTTGATTTAACCTCTATTCTAATATCAGTCGAGATGACGTTTAGTTCGAAATGAACTGTCAATTTGCATATAAATTTGATAAATGTCGCACGTAAGTAAGATATCGAACGCTATGATGGTTGGATTAGTTGGATCCGAGTCTAGTTAGTCTCTGAATTAAAAAAAAAAACTATGACAGCTGCCAGAAAACAAAGCCGCGATGCCGGTCATAATTAGCGGCTCCTGAATGCATCATGGAGGCTTATGATATGTGGATAGATAAATTAGTGCGCGCCACAGCTGCGTGTTTGATGTGATGTCGTTCATACTGTTCCTTGCATTACAAAACCCGCGTAATCGCGCTTGCGACCGGGTCCGGGTAGTCGCCGGAATCCAATCGCGTTTTAAGTATTAAAACGCCTACAAGCTTGTACTAGTCAATCAATTGGGTATTTGAAATTTAAAATTACTTGTTTTTTTCATTAGCAAAAGAGAAACATGTAATCAATCTTTCTTTTATGTTTGCTATTTTAAGATTTTTAAATTCATAAAAACTAACAATTAGGACGTCGTTTGATTGTGACGTCCCTACAAATTCCGTACTAAAGAGCGTTTATGACGTTTCATAGAAAGCTGTACTTATTGACTTTTGTCAAATACCGAATTGGAATCTATAGGTACACGAATGTCTTCAAGGCTCGGCATTCGGCGTTTTCGAGTTTTTTAAAACAATCTCAGACGTAGAAAATAGGGTTTAAAAATCTAAAAAAAAGATACGTATTACTTAAGGATCTAATCTAGTCAAAGTCGCATTCAGTTACGCGATCTAATAAACTTCACTCGATAGAAAAAAATCCCAAAGTTACCTCTTGTTGTAAAGTTTATTCAATAAGTATTATGACTAAACTATAGATATTTTAAATTAAATTTTTGTACTCAAATAAAGTTATTAAATATTTATAGACAAATTCGCAGAGTTTGAATAGATAAAATGATTATCTTAATTACTATGTTTAAATACCTACAAAATGCGCGAGCGCGGAGGCTCGGCAGGCCCGATCAGTCGCGCGCTGGCCCATACGGACGACGACTCAAGGACGTTAGCGGGTGTACCTATAAGCCTTAATCATAAATTCCTGACCTTTGATTAATATTGCTGTGGATAGGTCACACAAGGTCGGTCGCAAATTGCTCGTAAAACTACTTCCTTTTCGTGAAACCTCCCCTCCCTCTCAAACAGTCCTTTTACAAGAGGTCCCTTTTGGATATTCGCCAAACGTTCCCACGGTAATATGATCCTGTACAAAATTTCGTGATTACGCCTTGTATAAATAACATCATCATTGAAGAATACGACCAAAAAAGAGAATAGGCATCAGCACCTACTAAGGTATGTCAGGATGAGATCGATCTTTAGCAATGTGATTGCCATTTATTTGAAATTCATTTACATTACTGATAAGCTATGATATTATACCTACCGTACCCTAGCCTGTAGGTACTTGTTTTTCGCTATTTAACGTGAAGGTACACGTAAATGTCTTTTTCATCTAATACTATCACAAAGAAGAACACAGTCTGTAAGATTGTAGCTTTGTAAAATGTAAGTTTGTATGTGTGTATGTATGTGTGTGGAACCGCTTATTCGATCTCAAAAATTATTTCTCCCGCGTTTAGACTAGGCTTTCTGGATGGTTATATTTTTTCCCTCGGGTTTGCCTGCGTTCTTTGCAATAAACACACTAATCAGTTTCGCGTTATATTATCAACTAACAAGAATTCACACAAGGTACACTAAATTCAAAAGGTCAAAAGCAAAAGTTTCGGGTCACCCTAAATTAAATACCCGCAATAGGTTTTTTTAAAAAAATTTACTAGTCTTATTTACATAACATACTAGTCTTCGTAATACCCAAATGTATTAGCAATTTCCGGGATCCTATCATAAAGATATCAACATCCAAAAATGACGATTTTTGCGATATCTCGCTCCGTTAACGTTTTTTTCATGGGTTTTTATGCGTCCGATTTAAACCTGGTAACGTGTTTCTTTTTTACTGTTATTTCTGCAGTTTAGATGTAAAATTTAATAAAGATCATGAAAGGATTAAAAAACTGTAAAACATTTCGTCGGGTGACAAGCAAAACTCACTAAGTAACAAATACCTACGTAAATCAAACGTCGTATCTCGATATTGACTACGTACCGAGATACGAGGTTTTGAAGACCAGTGACAGTTTTGGTAGTGACTTTTGCTTGTCACCCGACGATTTGGACTATTTTAGGAAATATGACGGTATTTCATCCACCCGAAACTTTTGCTCTTGTATGTGTAGTTAGTATTAGTAGTGTAGTTAGTATTAGTATTTGTATTTTATCTCTATATAATGTTTGAGTAACTTATTTTTAACTTGCTGGACGCAACTACGCCGAAATTCCGCGAAAACTGACACCGATCAAAACAAGGAAGTGTCTTGAGACGGCTCAATTGACAGAGCCAAAGGATGTTTGTTCATGTCAAATATTGTGTAGAAATAGCAGGGCTATCACAACCAATCTCGTTTCAATCGATGCGTCGATCATAAAGCCTCTGCTAGACGGTCGCCGACCGAGCGACCTTGGTAGGCACCGACCGCTGTAGTATGAAATTCTACTGTAAACAACTGTCTACACGGTCGGTGCGGACTAAGGTCGCTCGGTCGGAGGGGCGTGTTGGCAACCGTCTAACAGAGGCTTATACGATGCCTTTTTGGCCATCGGGCAGATCCCTGCTGAATCGAGTGCGTGGCAGCAGCAACGGCCTTCTGAGGGTGTTGGCACTGCCCACTCACTCGCTATTGAGTGGAAGTGGCTATTGGCAGGCCCAGGTAGAGCAGGTTGCTTGACTTGCATGCCCCCTTCAATGTCTATCCAAGCCTATTTTATTTCGTTTTGAGTTTTTTTTTTCATTTGTTAAATGGTTCACTAACATAGTTATTAAGATACTGTATCTAACAATCTATGTATGGATCAATTTGGTCTGATAATAAAAAATATTTTATTTATAAACGCACTTGGCTATAATACATACGTACGTACGCATTAGCGAGCGCACGCACCAAAATGACGATTTTCATACGTCACAAATGCGTTCCCAAATTGGGACTCATAGGCTTCGGTTACACGCTATATCGATGGCTGTGTGACTCAAACTCGTATATGAGAAATGTCCACTTTAGGGAAACACGTAAAAACGATTTTTTTCGTGTTCATTGTACTCAACATGTTTAATGTTTATTAATATTTAGACAGCTAATTCGTCATTATAAAATAATCAAAATCGATAATAGCTAATTTATAAATATGCTTTTCGTGTAAAACGAAAATGTGTCTATACGAGTTTGTGTTATACAGGTATGGCACTATAAGATGTTATACGTGTTTCTGCCAAGAGGTCGATTTACTTATTTTGTTGAAATAGACGACTACTGACCGCTAAAATTTAATATCTTTTTGTTTAATTTAAGAGCTTCATTTTTGTCGGTGGAGCAACCGCCATCCGTCTCTTATCTTTCGCCATCGTCTTCAGCGTTTGATAAATAAAACATTAATTTGTGAGGTTTATTTATTTTTAATATAGTAAATGTAATAATGATAATGATAAACAAAACGAAACTGGTCTTCTCTTCAACAGTTCAAACTAATACTTGGTGATAAAAATGAAATGCTCTTCTGCATATTATAACATTTAGCTAGATTCGTGGTTCGGTGTCAAAGTTCTATGGGAAAATAGGATTATATGTAAAGTGTTTAAATTAACACACCATTTTACGTCATACGAATAGTTGTAATGTATTGTCATGTATTCCTAAAGTGGATGGCCATTGATTATTTCTATATCTTTCCCAAACCATTCTACTTCATAAATATCCATTTTTATTCAGTTTATCACACAGCTCTAAGGCTTGAGTTCATCACAGTTTGCTCTGTAGGTACCTATGTGGTGTTGTGTTCCGGGTGGTGAGTAAGGTCGCCAGAGCTCCCGAGGATGTGTGTGTGTTGAGAGCGAGGGACCCGGTGATCGTCTCTAGCTATCAACATAACGAATCCTCAAATCAATAAAGGGTCGGGTCGGCCACATGCTTGTGATTATTCTGGAATCACATCAGGCAGACTGTATGCCTGATACTATAAAAAAAACTTCCAAAGCTATCTCTCTCGGCATATCATCAAACGATATAACCCAGTAACAGACGGACGGAGCCTAAATATTAGAAAAGGACCCCTTTTCCTTTGGGCACAGAACCCGAAAAAGACACAACAAAAACTTCCTGAAATAATTGGTTCCGGATAATACCCCCTACATACAAACTTGCAAAGCTACATTCTCACAGACTTTTCCTCTTTATTATATTTCTACAGATAAAAATACTTCACCCATATCAAATTTTATTTAGTAGTAGGTAGGTTAGCAAACTTGTATAAATGTATACTTATTTAGAGGTTGTGTCATAAACATATATTTCAATACCAAATACGAGTTTGGGTTTTGAATAAATGCATACGTAAAAAATGTGTTTCATCCTGAATGCTTTTGCCATAACGGAAATAGTAAAAATTTACATAGTTTTGTATAATTATCTCATTTTCGCCAAAATTTTATATACGAATTTGAGTCACACAGCCATCGATATGTCTCTGTCATACACACCGGTAACACTATCATTGTCTCATAATACTAATGGACTAAACTGACGCCAGAATTAGCGTGTAACCGATGTCTTAGACAACGAATGTCACTGAGCGACAAACTTGGGGTAGGTTCAAGTGTTGATAAAAATCACGATATCCATACTTAATACTTAATGCGAAAGTCTGTCTGTCTGTATGATGCCTCTTCACGTTTAAACTGCTTAACCGATTAAGATGAAATTTGGTATGGAGATAGTTTGGGTCCCGGGGAAGGACATAGGAGAGTTTTTATCCCGGAAATCCCTAAGGGCGTCGCGGGCAGAAGCTAGTTTTAAATCATAATCCATGTTTCTTTGCTGCCAACTTGCCAAGCCGTGCATTTTATGTACAACTGAGAATTTATTTTAAAATGCCACTGGCAGACTCGGAGACGGGAAATGTTGAGACCGGATCTCCAGTGTTTCAACCTACTAATGTAATAAATGTCTAACTTTGGATGTTTATAATTTATTTGCTTGGAAGTTTGTTACTCAATCACGCAAAAACGGCTGAACGGATTTAGATAAAATCTGGCATACAGGTACATAAAATCAACCCTATAAGGGATGAAAAGTTGATAGCAAGTTCTCGTGACGAAGTCGCGGGAAAATGCTGTTCTGCTCACAATTACAAACTATTATTTTGTAAAAAAAAAAGTAATATCTCGACTTTTGCGTATTCCACTTGTATTGCTCACAAAAGATGACCACAGAAGACGCATTTAACAGATCAGAAACCATATTGTCATGAGATAATTCATATTTATGAGTCAAGTTTGACTTGTGATTTATTTGACATATACGCCGGCCATAAAATCACTTTCGTCGCGATAAAGAATATTTCGTGAGCGATAAAACGATTTTACCACGTTCATGCTCATACCTCATAAAAGTATCGCTTTGATTACGTACCCATGTCCTGGGCGACATAAATATTTTGCAACCTTTACTCAATGACGTAGGCACCGCTTTTGCCGACACCCAGATATCGATGCATGATGCTAACCCTAAACACAAGTGTCAGTCAAATGCCGATCGAGAATCAATTTGCCAGGTGACATTCAAGGATAGCAATTGAGTGAGAAAATAAATATTTAATTTGCCTTCTGTTGATCGAGTCGATATTTCATTCTGTAATTGCTGGTGTATGTGCATTTAATTGAACGTGAGGAGGCGATATTGTAGAGGTTAACATCGATATAATAGAACAAGCGAGCGAAGATTCTTTCGTATAAGGTGACCAATCATTTTCCCTCTCCCACTCTTCTCAGCACTTCTTCATTTGTGATTTATAAGTGTTCTAATTATGAAACGAAAAGCATTTATTTCAAACACACATCCATATTATGTTAGTAAAAACTTATACTACTACTCGCGACTGGCTCCTGTGTGGTCTTGTGTTATCTGTTCAGGTAGTCATTCATTCAGTCGGTTGCTCAATGATTCGAGACCGCTACGTCACTGTCGGGGAGAGCAGATGGCTCGGCTCGGCAATGGTTCTGCTGTCACGCTGCTGGTGTTCTCGTGGTCCGGTGAGCTTTGTCACTTGCCACTTGGTCACTCCATCCATTTGGCTGGTGGTGGCATTGGGTGGTTGGTGGTGTTAGCTGTGAAAAAGGTGGGTTCTAGCCCATCTTCTTTTTCGTCGTTCTCTCACCACTACTGAGGATCGAGACTCCGTAGAATGTCAACAGCACGCCTCCATCGGTGCAATGAAACGTTGAGAGGTATATACAGCTGTTCGGATATCTGGTCGGACCATCTCAGGGCACTACGGCCTCTCGGCCTTTTACCCTCAACTTTCCCCGTCACCATCAGTCGTTCAAGATTTTCATCCCTACTGCGAGCAATAGCCCATATTTGCAGCAAAAATATCTTCGCTGCGTAGTCGTTTAAATGCCAATAATCACTTCCATTTTTCATCATGTCACATTTCGAAATGTCGACTTTTAAAAATGTTCAGTACACGAAAGCAAATTCAAATTAGATTCACGGTTCATTAGTAAAGTTTGCGAAATAACGACGAAGCCATAAAGAGTAATTTGGTAATTATCCAACAGGCGGAACGCTATCGGATCTGGATGTGGAATTGTGGTCCCAGTGTTAGCGTGAAATATACAGTGCGTTACGGGCAAGTCGGCTTTTTTTGAAATAGGGTAAATTAACGTACATCTTTAACTTAACCATAACCTTAATTTAATAATAATAATAATCATAATTTATTTGAGATAAAAATCCATAGTAACATTAATATTAAATATCATTACAATTAAATTCAGTTAATTGATATGAATTAAGTAAAAGTCTGACTTCATTTATGACTTCAAATGAAATTATATGTACATTGCTACAGCAAAATAAATTGACAAGTAAGTGTAAATGACAGCTCTTGTTACTGTGTTTAGTACGAACGTAATGTAATACACCTAGTACATTGAAGGTTCGGATTTTGGAAATTTAATTGTGAAGTTAGTTTACGCGCAGTTAGCAATTGCTTATGCTAATGGAACATATTATTTATGAGTTTAAATAAATGACCGCGTGCCGCTAACACATTGTTTAATATAAGTAGCAAACGAAACCAGCGATTGACCCTAGTCTCACCTGATGGTAAGCGATGACAGAGCCTAAGATGAAGCTCACTGCTTCAGTAATAGCCTATTCACTCATCTTTGCCACCGACGTGGTATTAAAAATGTGTCAATGTCTGAGTACCTAATTATATCAAAATTAACTGGCTATCCATTCTTCTCTGCCCGCGTATTAAAAAGATCGCAGGCGGAGTCACGGGAGAGAATATAGTATGTGTCCACTGTTTATACTGGTGATTTTTAGGGTTCCGTAGCCAAATGGCAAAGAACGGAACCCTTTTAGATTCGTCATGTCCGTCTGTCTGTCCGTCCGTATGTCACAGCCATTTTTTTCCGAAACCATAAGAGCTATACTGTTGAAACTTGGTATGTAGATGTATTTTGTGAACCGCATTAAGATTTTTACACAAAAATCGAAAAAAAACATTAAGTTTTAGGGGTCCCCATACACAAAACTGAAACTCAAATTTTTTTTTTTCATCAAACCCATACGTGTGGGGTATCATTGGATAGGTCTTCAAAAATGATATTGAGGTTCCTAACATCATTTTTTTCTGAATAGTTTGTGCGAGAGACACTTCCAAAGTGATAAAATGTGTGTCCCCCCCCCCCCCCCCCCCCTCCCTGTAACTTCTAAAATAATTGAATGATACAACTCAAAAAAATATATGATGTACATTACCATGCAAACTTCCACCGAAAATTGGTTTGAACGAGATCTGGTAAGTAGTTTTTTTTTAATACGTCATAAATCGTAAACTGCAATTTATTTAACGGAACCCTTCATGTGCGAGTCCGACTCGCACTTGGCCGCTTTTTTTTTGAAATAGGATGATTTGATCCGGAGATAAGCTCCTACGAACAAACTTACAAGCATTATCTCTTGGCTATAGGCATCTGACCAGAAACGCAGGATCCTGGTCTCTCCACCTGAGTGACTTCAGTGTTTTGGGGATTTTTACAAATAAATACAAATACAAATCTTTATTTTACATAAAAATGTGGTACAAAAGTCGTTATTAAATTATCAGGTTTCACACATTCCACCAGAAACTGGCATGCAAAATGAACATAGGAAAAAGACTTAAATATCGAGAAACACGATTTAGAATACTTAAAACCTAATGTTTACAATGTCAATATGAACACTTAATACCGTCACAATTACAATTATATTCCTAATATGTCATAATTACACTACAAATCTAGTCACAATAATAAATGTCAAGTTCAATGTTTAAAATAATCAAAATATTCGTCAACAGAGTAAAAACATTCTTGTACTAGCCATCTCCTAAGTTTACGCTTGAATAGTCCAATAGGCAAATCTTTGATGTCATCATGCAAACGATTAAAAATGTCAATAGAATTACAGTATGCGTTCTTGCTGTACAATTGTGTCTTACGAGCAGGACCAACGAGACGATTTGGGTATCTTGTACGAAAGTTGCATGTATCTTTATAGGTTTTAAAGAGATCTGGGTGAGCCTTGACAAATAAACAAACTTCATATATATAGATGCATGTCATAGACAGTAAATTCAGGTGTCTAAATAGCGGCCTACAGGATGTTAAGACATCTACGTTACAGATCGCCCTGATGCACTGCTTTTGTGCTATAAGTGCGCGCTTTACATGGCTTGAATTTCCCCAGAGGAGAACGCCGTATCTGAGCAGTGAGCAAACATAACCATGGTAAGCCTGTATTGCGGTTTGCTTGATTTGATTACGCCAAAGAAGAGTTTCGTCCCTTTTTAACCCCCGACGAAAATTACGGGTGTTATAAATATCAATATGTCTTTGTGTGTTTGTGGCATCGTAAGATCGTAACTCCCGAATGGATGAACCGATTTGATTGCGGTTATTATCTGAAGTCTAAATTATATAATCAAAAGAATAAAATAAATAAATAATGATTTAAGTACAATCTTACACACATCGTCCTAGTCCCAAACTAAGAAAAACGTGTACTATGGGTATTAGACGACGATATATATTATTATATAGATAAATAAATACTTATATGTATACATAGAAAACTGTACAAAGTTCGAGAGTTTAAAGTGTTATTCTGCTAACAGATATCGTGATTATCATGTTCCCATTTTACGCCGCTACAACTAGCGCCCTACATCGCACAACGATCGCCAGATAACGCCAATCGATATGTTAATTGAACACAATTAATTAATTGATTGATCAACCGCAGTTTTGTGTGTCGGTGTCGTGAACGAATGTTGTCATGGTGTTGCCAATCGGGCAGAAAGTTTTTGCCAGGATGGATAGATGTTTGTCTACATACAATCATTTTTTCTACCTTCATAGCTCAGTGTCCTCACAATAACCATACTTGAAAATCGTATTTATTTCTTCCAGTATTATTTCCAGAAACTAATGACAAAGCAATAACAATGCCAGTAAATCTACCTAGTATGTTTACAAACTTTAACAATAGCAAATAATGTGCAATCGCAAGAACCAACGGGAAAGGAGTAACTGGGGCGCGATAGCGGGTTTATTGCACTGATAATGACATGCAATTTGTCTATTTATGGTTCTATTACGCAGTGCTATAAAGGCTAATTTCAATTGGTCGTTAGAGATTAGTCTCCCCGCATTCGAGGAGACGTGATCATGTTTTCCTCTTTAAAAAAACCAACCATAGCTTCTCAGTCCTAAACGAACTCCTAACTCCTAAGGTACTGCGCATTAATGCCACCAATGGAGTTTAGGCTCCTTAGCCGCTTTGTGATCGACATGATAGCTATTACCGGTCGAGATTTTCCTGCGTTCGTCGTATCGTGTCAAGTTTCTGAAGTTACCATGAATACAAGAAATTAGGAGCTCACGTGAGGCGATTAGTAGGGCAGAGTGCTAGAACAAATTGTCGTTAATGTGGACACGCTGGACAAAGGCACCAATTTTTTTTAGATACTTGTTAGGTCTATAGCTTTAAGTTTTTGATAGGAAACAACTCCTCAGTCGGCCATCTTTTATTTAATTTTTTATATGTAAGTTGTAAGGAGTATCTTCTAGTGAAGCTTTGAACACAAGAGTTAGTTTTAAGAATACTGGTTACTTTTCTTTTTGAACGAGCGAGCGAAGCGAACAAAGTTATCTGCTTCAGCTTGGGCGAAAATTCGGTTGTCCAAATGTCCGTCTGTGCGGCTTTTCTCCTCTACAGTCAATAAAACTCAACTCGTGAAATTTTGTGAACAGGTTCACAAATTATATAGCTTTTTTTGTCGACTAAGTTATTCAAAATAAAAATTAAATTTTGGAAGAAACAATGGAGTTCTACAGCTCACAGAGCCACTAGTTTTAGTTTCACAACTAGCGTTTCGCGAAAAGTTTTAATAATGCTTGAAAAATAATAGAAATATCGTACATAAAAATGCTAAAGGCACGCCGAAATATTGAAATGCGTCGGATTCCACAAATCCAATAAGAGGTGCGTGACAAGGTCCCAAATCTCCCTAAACAATTCTAAAGATTCGACCTAGAACTACATCCAGTCAACCAGGGGTCAAAACACGATTTTTTTTTAATTTTTCGAGTTTTTAGTTTGTTTGAAAAAAAATCGCCTTGCAGCCTTAAAGTGCTGATTGTGACAAAAATGTTTTTTTACCATCCAAATGGAAGTACTTTTGTCACAATCACCAGCTTAAGGCTGCAAGCAGAATTTTTTTCATACAAACTAAACACTCGAATATCTCGGAAACCAGCTAGTGTCGACCCCTGGTTGACTGGACATAAATTGTTGCAAATTAGCTCTAGTATAACCCCTTTCAAGGAATAGGTCGAACTACCAGTCACCCTGTATATATATATATAAAACACAGACCATGTAAGATTTTTTTAAATCGGATTCCGGAAATGACTTCCTGCAAACTTCACAAGCATTACCTCTTTAAAATATTAGTTAAGATAAAATCTCATGACATAAACTGTCATGGTGTTATGCCTAGTGTCTGAAAGATTGCGAAAAATCACCCCATTAAGGTACAATGGTGAAAATAACACGCACCTAACTCATTTACCGTCGTCAACTTTCGTCGCTCAGGTCACTGGGTCACCTTAGAGTCTCACCGATTATGATCTAGAGTTTCGTTGCTTACCTGAAACAGAAAGAATTTTATTAGTTTTTTAATTTATACAACAAAAGCACAGAGTTACAAACACGATGTAAAATCAGAGAAGAGCTCTTCCAATATGTACGGTCGAGGAAATTCAATGATTAGCACTTTTGGAACTTAATGCCATCACATATCTAGAGTCTAATAGTGCTAAATATTCAATTTCCTCGACCGTACATTAAAATGTAGAGAGTTGTGTGTAGCTATGTAGGTATTCCAAACGTTGTACCTACGCCTTTACTTTTTTTTTTAAATATTCAAATTTCGAATTGTTCCTGTCTCTTTCACAGACGGGATATAATCTCTACAGTTTCGAATTTTCGATCCTGTGCAATTGTGCATTTTTGTCACTCAGAGGAAGCCAATTAGGACACTGTCGGAAATTGTGCCATTGTGTTTTGCGCAAGAGGAAAAAATTGAAAAGAAAATAAAAATTGCTCCATTACGAACTTTAGGAAAACTATATCGCTTTCTTGTGAAGTTAAAATGTATCTAAATCTTTTTAATTCGTCACCACTATATGATAAATAGTATATCTTTGAATAGCCAATGAGTTATGTAAAAAATTAATCTGAAAATGTGCCACTTGGCAACCTCTGTTGATGGAGTCAGCTGTCGTCTCTGGCAACGTAACTCAACAGTGTTACTCCAAAGAAAAAACAATTCATTGTCTTTGAAAATATGATTAATTGTCAAGTGTGTTGGTTGGTGTACAGTCGTCATAACATCGTGGTACAGTCGCCATCACATACATAGGTACACTATAGGTGTTCAAAAATATCGGCACATGCACCCTAATGCCTTGAAAATAGAGGTGTTCCATCACATACATCGGCGCAAACAAGCACGTCACAAACATCGGAACACACCTCTATTTTCAAGGCATTAGGGTGCATGTGTCGATATTTTTGAACACCTATAGTGCACCGATGTATGTGATGGCGAATGTACCTAAACAAGTTACTCTCGAACATGTGAATAGGACCCTAATGTCAAGGCGTTAGTGTGTTTTAAGCGTATTATTACGATATATGTGACGGTACTGTTGACGGTACAACCATGGCACCGTCTGTCAGCCACTCATTTGTACGGTAAGGTATGGCTGAGATTTGAAATTATTTAATGTAGCCAATTTTTAAAACTGTCATTGAAATTGGAATCTTATACCTTGGACGGTAGAGTTGCTTTTTGCATGGACTACTTTCATGCAATTCGGCCAACTCCAATAATTCCAATCCCAAGTATAACGACATTATCTTCTTCTTAGAACGGAGTACTCGTATAGGTCAGTAAAGGTATACCTACTGGAAAATATCTCGCAAAGGGATAAGTCCGCATTTGTAGGTACTTAACTTCTCTTTTTGTGAATCGTATTCATTCCTACTATACTTTCTAT
Organism: Epinotia brunnichana; assembly: GCA_963854355.1. Taxonomy (NCBI): domain Eukaryota; kingdom Metazoa; phylum Arthropoda; class Insecta; order Lepidoptera; family Tortricidae; genus Epinotia; species Epinotia brunnichana. The sequence continues at coordinate 4,501,268 of OY977943.1, read as the reverse complement.
TATTTTTCATCTCTCCTGCTCTGAAAGTTGATTTTTCATGGCCATATAGCCGGGTGGAAAATAGCTTTTTCTCCCCTAGGGTGGAAAGTATTTTTTTTTTATTGTTACGGTCAGCCACGGAGTCGAAGATAATAGAGTTACGTCAAATCATTAAAATAAAAACTTTTCACAAATCGACACTCAGCTATAGGTACCTGCATTAACGAGTTGTTTATTACGATTATAGGTTGATATTAAATTATTTTTCCTCACAGTCGAAATGAAAAGTAGAGTGTTTAACTCGGGTGAAATTACCCATTTAACCCTCGAACAATTGGCGCTCTCACTTCGTTCGAGCGCCAGAAATATCTCGGGTTAGATGGGTCACTTTCAACCCTTGGTTAACAATCTACTATTGTACAAAACTAACTACTTTTAAGTTAGTAGCTAACTCTTTTTGAGCTAGGGCGGGTTGCACATACCTGGGCGATTTTCAAAAAAAGTGTACAAAACTTTTTTTTTCAGAATTCGATATTTTTTTGGTTTTTCATAATCAGAATCGTTGATACTATCGACCCTCATACAAGAAAAAAGTGTCCCCAGATTTTACTACGTAAGTTTTTTCTTCCAGTGCGTCACGCACGATCATATAAAAAAAAATGCATACAAAAATGTGACAATCTGGAATGGAATATTTAGGACACTTTTTTCTTGTATGAGGATCGATAGTATCAAAGATTATTAGTAAGTAAAACAAAAAAAAAAAAACGAATTCTGAAAAATATAAGTTTTGTAAGTACCTACCTACTCTTTTTTTGAAAAAAGCTTACTTACGATTACAGACCGATCACCGTTAAAATGAAAAAAAAAAAATAAAAATCCTCAAAACAAACTAATTTTCATGGCAGAATGCCGTGATGCTGTGCCACAAATAGTGGAATGAAAATTAAATAGTTACTTTGCAGGCCTAGGCCTGAAAAGTTGTACGAAATCCCATTTCAGGCCGCCTCGAGATGCTGCGCCCGTAAAAGGATACTTCCGAGTTTATTATAAGGAACGTAAAGAGAATATTTCATTGCATGTTTGAGAAAAGAGAATATTTCATTGCATATTTGAGAAAAAGTTATTACCTATAGTTATTAGTATTGTTGTGGACTGTCCGGGTAGGCATTTGTTTCGATGGTGAAGATAGTGCCATATATGATATTGATTGCTGCCTATAAAGACAGTACCTATATGACTAACTAATTAAAAAGTAAGTCAGTTGCTTGATAGCTTTCTGCAATCGGTCATAACTCTACTGTAAGCAATAAATCTTATCAAATTATCATTTATCAGTGCTATTCATCAATTTGTTGATAATGATATTTATGACACATAAAATACCTACTTATTAGGTACGTATTAGGTACGTGATATAACTCCCCCGACGTGCTGTCACCTTGTTGTGGTGGGGGAGCTTGCGTGTTCCTATGATCCCCGAGGCTATACTGGACAGGGCTACCCATTCCAGGAAGGCGAGGGGGGAGGGACCAGACCAAGAGCAGCACAAGAGGAGGGCGCCCAGTTGCGCAGCGGGAGGAAGACGCTCTGGGGTTTTTCTGCTTTAGCTTAGCAGAGGATATCCTAGAAGCGACCGAGGACCCCCTTGTGTAGGGGTGGACGTGGCAGGGAGAGTAGTTTGTCACAAAACTATTAAAAGGGGAGAGAACTGGCAACCTCTACAGTATGTAGCCACATCTTCGGAATGGGCGTCACCCGGGGGTGTAACACCATCGACCTTACTCGTGGGAACTAAATGGCAAATGTACAAGAATTAAAACAAACAAACGGAGATTCCAAAGAAATAAACGACGACTCTGGCAAATTCATCATGGACACTGATAAGCAAGCTTATGATATGGTAGAAGATGTATCATCAGATGGGAGTGGGCACCTGTCCAAGGAGCCAAAAACCTCTGTGATACCGACGGCGGGTACCTCAGTGAAACATACCCTCGAGGCACCCTTATTGATAGGTGGGCATTCACTGCGAAAAAGGCCTGCTGAAGATGCATCCATCAGACTGATCTTAGATTCTGATGATGGCTCCGACTTAGATACCGAACAACCGCTGGCTGCGAAAGTATCAACTCACTGCAGAGGTGGTAAGGCCAGTTCGGTTGGCCGTAGCTCAGACATAAACCGAGCAAAGGCAGAACTGCGCGCTATGGAGGAAGAGGCTCGAGAAGTAGCCGCAAATGAGAAGTGGAAAAAGCGCCTAAATAATGAAAAAGGTGCGATCCCCGGGGGGGAAGTGGATCCAACTAGTCTTTCCACTGAAGATTTGAGAGCTCTTGCAGAACAAAAGATGGCCAAAATCTTCGACGTTGCAAAGACCTCAAAAGGGCAGAAAAAGGTCAAGGATCTCAAAGAGGCAGGTTCTGCCCTGATGAACGTGGTAGATGCCGCCTTTTCCCGGTCAGGGGCGGATGAGATTCATCGACTAAGAGCAGATAAAAATCGACTACAACGAGAAGTCGAAAATATGAGGGCTGAATTGACGTCTTACCGACGAGAATTCGTAGAGATGCGAACTTTAAAGAATAAGACGCCAGTGCCGGCTCCTATATCAGAAGTATCGACTGGCACTGACCTGCTGGAGGAGCTGAAGCGATCAATTATAGTGTCCGTTGGGGAGATCATTAGTGCCCGAATGGCGGGGATTGAAGATCGTCTCCTCCCTGCAAAGCCATGCCGTCTGCCATTATTATCGGACAAAATTAAGGTGGTAGAAACGCTGAATCCAATGGTTCCAGCGTCAGAACGAAAAACGGCTCCAAAAGTTACCTCTGCCCCTCTGGCGGCAAAGACCGGAGCACGCACTACACGGGAGGTGACTGTTTCGGGACCAGCCTCGCCACAAATGAGTGGGCCTGCGGGTAATGCACCTGAAACCTTTGAAAGCGAAAAAGACCGAGAAGAGTACACCTTGGTCCAAAGTAAAAAGTCCAAAAAGAAGGAGAAGAAGGCTTTATTAGCCGCCGCAACATCTGATGCTGCTGCCGGGAAAAATGCTGGCGAGCCAAAGGCCAAAAAGGTCAAGAAGTCAAACAAACCTCGACTCACTCCGCCGAAAACAGCTGCCGTTGTTATCTCCTTGCAGCCCGAGGCTGCTGAAAAAGGAGTGAGCTATCTAGATGTAATGGGCAAGGCCGTAGCGGGTGTTAATTTGCAGGAAATAGGGATTCATTCCCTCAAGTTCCGCCAAACGGCCTCTGGAGCAAGGATGGCTGAACTCCCGAAAGAGCTGGACGCCAGCAAAGCCGATGAACTAGCTGACAGGCTTCGTCCAGTGCTGGACGGCATTGCCATTGTCACCAGGCCTACTAAATGCGCCGCGTTGCGAATCTTGAACCTGGATGACTCGGTTACAGCAGACAGCGTGATGGCTGCAGTAGCGAAGTTCGGTGGCTGCTCCTTAAGCCTAGTGAAGGCCGGAGAAATACAACGCGGCCCTGGTGGAATGGGTGCCGTAGTTGTACGATGTCCTGTGGCAGCAGCGAAGGAGTTGATGACAAAGGGTCGCGTCTTGGTTGGCTGGAGCTCTGCCCGTGTTAGAGCAGTTAGAGCAGCTTCCTAGAAGGTGTTACCGCTGTATGGGGCTTGGTCACACCAAACCAATGTGTCCGTCAGCAGTGAACAGGGAGCAACTCTGTTACCGGTGTGGTGAAGGAGGGCACCGATCTTCGACTTGCTCTGTGAAGGTGCCTAAATGCGCTGTATGCGCTGAGTCTGGTAGGCCTCATGGTCACGTGATGGGTAGCCTAAAATGCACTCCTCCGTCCAGAACGGGGAAGGTGTATCCACGGACCGGTTCTGCAACCAACACCGGCTGCTCGCCGGTCCAAGAGAATGAGGAAACTGACATGCAAGAGTAATGGATCAGACTCTGCATGCCAGTTTTCTCCAGAGTAACCTTAACCACTGCGCCGGGGCTCAGGACCTTTTCCTGCAGTCTACGGCGGAATGGCAGGTCGATATAGGAGTAGCCTGCGAGCCATATCTGGTTCCATCCCAACCTCACTGGGCGGGCGATTTAGACGGTCTGGTAGCGATAACCACTAGATCAGACAGCCAGTCTCCCCTCACATCACTTGAAAGAGGTCCAGGATTTGTTGCTGCTGGTTGGAAAGAATATGTAGTTCTGGCCATCTACTTTTCTCCCAATCGCAATCTAGCTGAGTTTGAACTGTTTTTGGACTCCCTCAGAGCAGTAATAGGTAGGTGGTCTTGGAGACCCATGCTGGTCCTTGGAGACTTCAATGCGAGGTCCAGTGCATGGGGGGACACCATCACCAATCCACGTGGCCGGGCCCTAGAAGCCTGGGCTCTTCAGGCCAACATGTCTCTTTTAAACCAAGGAACGTCGCAGACCTGCGTACGATATCAGGGAGGGTCCGTAGTGGATGTAACATTTGCCACTCCGGCTGTCGCACGCCGAGTACAGGACTGGAGAGTAGAAAATGAGATGGAGACCCTTTCGGATCACCTTTACATCCGATTTGCGGTCTCTCATCATTCTACATCATTAACACGAACTAGAGAGCCTAGCCGATTCGTTCGCTGGGCCTGTACTAAGATGGACCGAGAGCTTGCCCGTGAAGCAGCACTCGTGCAGCGCTGGGTTACTCCCAGCGCGATGATCGAGACATCTTCGGTGGACGACCTGGCCGACCATTTACGAAGCTCGTTGGTCAAAGTATGTGACGCGGCCATGCCTAGGATAAAACGTCGCACGGCCAGACGACAGGTCTACTGGTGGACACCGGAGGTTGCAGCATTGCGGGCAGAGTGCAACTCCGCACGCCGAGCTTATGTGCGGTCTCGAAGGCGCTACGGCTTAGACCTTACAATTGAGGAGCAGCTGAGGGGCGTTTACCGGGAAAAACGTAAAGCTCTACAGGCTGCCATAAGTCAGTCCAAGGCTAGGGCGAGAGAAGAAATTCTGGCCAGTTTGAGCCGGGACCCCTGGGGGTGTCCGTATAAAACAGCACGGAAGAAACTCCGAGTGCAAGGCCCCCCTGCGACAGAAACACTTCCTAGAGAAGTTTTGGATCGGGTCATGGGAGAACTATTCCCGGCATCTGTGGGACACGAGCCTCCTACGATGGCGCCGCCACTTCCCGCCGTTACTGAAAACGGAGTAGATTTTCCCCCAGTTAGGGATGGGGAAATGACCAAAGCCTTAGAACGACTCCGTAGAAGACGGACAGCCCCCGGGCCAGATGGCGTTCCAGGTCGGCTACTGTTTGCTGTGGCAGAAGCATGGGTAGACTGGATTCGGGAACTATTTAACAAGTGTCTGCGTACTGGCCAGTTCCCAACCCTATGGAAGACGGGTAGAGTTTGCTTGATTCCTAAAGAGGGACGCCCTCAAGGCCACCCCTCAGCATTTAGACCTATCGTGCTGTTAGACGAGGTGGGTAAACTTCTTGAGAAGATCTTGTCTGACCGCCTCGTTCGACATCTCGAGGAAGTAGGACCGAACCTTTCTAGTGTTCAGTTCGGCTTTCGGGCAGGCCGGTCTACTATTGACGCAATAGACTACCTGAAAGTTCTCTCCAAAGAAGCTACGGATGGAGGAGATGTAATGCTGGCGGTCTCCCTAGACGTCAAAAATGCTTTCAACAGTCTCCCATTTGAAACGCTCAAGGAAGCCCTTCAGTACTTTGGAGTGCCTGTCTACCTGAGGACACTGCTGGGAGGCTACTTGGAAAACCGCTACGTTGCGTGGGAAGACGGAAGTGGATCAATGCTCCAGCGACAAGTTAAACTTGGCGTCCCACAGGGATCTGTCTTAGGTCCCACATTGTGGAACGTCGGTTTCGACTGGCTCTTGCGAGGCCCCGTCCTGCCGGGCATGAGTGTACTCGCTTACGCCGACGACACCCTCATCGCATGCAGAGGTCACTCCTATGAGGAGGCTGCCAGAAGAGCCACGGTCGGGACATCACTTATGATCGACCGAATTCTGATGAATTCGGGCATACATATGCCCACACATGGCAATTTTTATATCTTCAGGTGTCCCGTTGTGGGTGGTAATTAATTAATAACACTGCACTTTAGGAAACACACTTATTTATTTATTATTAATTTAAATGCACGACTGAGTTGTAGTACAAACTAAAGACCGGGAGTAAGAGAGTGATCAGCCAGATGAATGAGTGAATGTATGAATATATAACACTCTCCCCCGCACACAGAATAATGATTACAAACTATATTCTCTAGTCAGTAATTAACATAAAATACTAGCTATATATATTTTTTTTTTAACCTAATATCTTTTCTAAACAAAACTTGCAGTTTGCTACCACTGTTATGAACTAAATTAACATTCTACTTCCCTAGTTTTTAACCAACTAACATATGTATGTATCACAAAGTAAATTAGCAGATATTTTTTTATTTGTCACATTGACTACAAGTTAAGATTTGGTTGACATGTCTCTTCCACCGCAAACCCTCAACATCAATATAGTAGGTAGTTCCATGAATGGATTCTTCAATAATGGTGCCCTTGACCCATGGGTTTCATGGGTCTCAAGGTGTCCCTTCCAAAGACAGAAGCTCTCCTATTCCATGGTCCTAGGAAAGGCCCTCCTCGAAATGCCGGAATAAGGGTAAATGGGGAGGTAGTGACGCTGAAACCTCACATCAAGTATCTGGGTCTTATCCTAGACGGACGATGGAACTTTGGGGCACACTTTGCCAAGCTTGCTCCGAAGTTAATGTCTACAGCCGCTGCCCTAAGCCGGCTGCTCCCCAACATCGGTGAGCCCAATGCCACGTGCAGGCTCCTGTATTCAAGGGTCATACGGAGCATGGCTCTATACGGGGCTCCCATATGGGTTGATGCCCTCTCGGCGACAAATAAGACCCTACTCCGCAGACCTCAAAGGGCAATTTCGTTAAGGGCCATTCGAGGATATCGTACGGTATTATTTTCAGCGGCAACGATCCTGGCCGGGGACTCTCCTTGGGACCTCCAAGCACATGTGCTCGCTAAGGTCCATCAACATAGGGCTGAGAAAAAAGCGGCAGGGGAGTTCCCCGACCGGCAGGAGTTCGACCGCGTTCGAGCGTCTGCCCAGAACGAATCACTCCGCCAGTGGAAAGAGGAGTTGGGGTCTGCGGATTACGGCTTAGTAACAGTAGAGGCAGTACTGCCTCACTTAGAACGCTGGGTTGAGAGGCAGCATGGAACCCTGACGTTCCATATGGTGCAGCTGCTTACTAACCATGGCTGCTTTGGTAAGTATCTGCATCGCATAGGGAGGGAATCCTCCCCTTGCTGCCATGAGTGTGGCGCGCCTGTGGACACGGCGCGTCACACTTTAGAAGAATGCATTGCGTGGAGGCCCCAACGGGCTGCTTTAGAAGCAGTGACGCGGTCGGACCTCTCATTGTCAGGTGTTATTAGGGCCATGCTTGACAATAAGGAAGCATGGAAGGCGATGGCCTCCTTCAGTGACCAGGTTATGTCACAGAAGGAGGCCGCGGAGCGGGCACGCGAGAATGATCCCCTCGCGGATCCGCTCCGCCGGCGACGGGCGGGAGGCAGAGCCAGGCGCTACGCGCATTTACTGCCTCCTCCGTAGTGGGATGGTGCGGGGTTCGGGGGATACCCTGCAAAAATGAATCCCACTGGACTGAATGCGCTGACCTGGCGCGCAATGTCTGCGGCCCGCTACCCTGTAGGTCGCCCGTCGGGACGTACGCGGTCGAATGCGGAAAGCGATCCCGCGGCGCCCCTTTCTTAAGGCGGAGCTGGCAATCGTTGGGGTTTTAGACGGTAGTCCAAGGCTTGCCGCGGTTAGTCCGTCATACCCGCCCTGTCCCTTCCCCGTGGCGGGCGGGATGCGTAAAAGCATTTCCCCAACGTAAAAAAAAAAAAAAAAAAAAAAAAAAAAAGGTACGTGATATAAAAATTAACTAGTAGGTATCTTGAATCTTTAAAAAAGTTACGGACAAAAATGTGCTTCTTTCCTACTGCAATAACTCAAGTTTTTAAAAAGGTTTATTAAATAGTTAACTATACGTACTGTGTTTTCTAAGGCTACTCTAAGAAAGCGCTAGCGAAGGCAGAATTACTAATTTCATCGTAACATTTTATATGAAATCTCTGATTGTTATTAACTTACAAGCATTCTATTAACTTGCAATGTATGTATCTAACTGTGTAACTAAGCATGTTTGTTCGGGTGGAATCTTGCAACTCAATTTTGAACCAATTGAGATTTTGAGCTGATCTGATGATGGAGACAGATGGTAGCCATAGTTATTCAGTACTTACAGACGTAACCCCGGTGAGTTTGTGCTCGTTAGAATCGTCTCAATGAGAAGTTGATAACGGCATACAGAAAAGTACCTACAGTCGGCAATAAAAGCTTGTATCAAAAATGACATTTTTCACTGAACCTTATTTCTCTTCAAATAGTAAGGTCAACCTTGATTATAGTGGACCATTATAAACTGTAATTTAAAGCATCACTGCTGCTATTGTTGCACGAGCACACATGTGTTATCGATAGCTCGAATCAATAACAAGCATATGAGGATCGCATTCGAGGGTGATTTGATCCTGCTGCCATTGTAGTCGACCTCAAAGATATGTACACATTGTTCGCCTTACGATTACAATCGAACGAAATGCAAAAGTGTAAGCATATGTTTGGCATCGCCTCGGTTGTACGTATCCATCGCCACATAAACACATGACTACATGACATGTGGGCTGCACGAATTATTACACGTTTTGTTGTTTGACACAGTGTTTACCTACCTGCGGGTCGCGATCCCTTGGATCTCCGAAACGACACATTAATTTCAAAAATTCTTTCAACAGTATATAGAGAGTATATTCAGGATGTGCCTAATATACGGGCACAGCAGTGTAAAGAGTAAAGAGAAACAGTGGACCGTCACCTTGATGTTTGCGTAAATGTCGACACCGCACAAAGTCACAGAACTTGCCTAAGGGTTGTCAAGTCATGTCCCGAGCTCCCAAGCTACTAACATTGGCGACGTATGCAGCTCGGGCTCGCCCTACCCGCCCCTCACACCCCGCATGATTGCCCTGTCTAGACGGCTTCGTCAAATGACTGTATTTAATTAGTAAAAAAAAATTAAAAAGTTTATTTAGGTTATAAAAGATTAGTAACAGATAGCAAAGGTTGGAGCCTCCTATTAAGCAAGTTATTTTGCTTGAGTCAGGAGACACCGCACTGTTTTATAGACTGTGATATGGGCTATATTTCGTCCCGCGGCTCCGCCCGGATTCTCTTTAACCCTGTGAACGCCAAGGACGCCTAAAGGCGTCGTGTATTGTCGTGCCCGAAGCGCCAAGAACGCCTTCAAGTGTTATGACGTCCGATGTCAAAGCCACCTTCTGCCTTTCATATAAGGTTCATAGTTACTCTCTTATGGAAAAAAGGTCAGCGTGTCAGTGACACTTTAGCACTTACGTGAAGAATGCCGTTCAAAGGGTTAATAAGTGGGCGGAGCCGTGCGGGTACCTAGCCTTGAATAAAATAGGATCTATCTACTTTTTTAGGGTTCCGCAGCCAAATGGCAAAAAACGGAACCCTTATAGATTCGTCATGTCCGTCCGTCTGTCTGTCTGTCTGTCCGTCCGTATGTCACAGCCACTTTTTTCCGAAACTATAAGAGCTATACTGTTGAAACTTGGTAAGTAGATGTATTCTGTGAACCGCATTAAGATTTTCACACAAAAATCGAAAAAAAACATTAAGTTTTAGGGGTCCCCATTCTCAGAACTGAAACTCAAAAAATTTTTTTTCATCAAACCCATACGTGTAGGGTATCTATGGATAGGTCTTCAAAAATAATATTGAGGTTTCTAACATCATTTTTTTCTAAACTGAATAGTTTGCGCGAGAGACACTTCCAAAGTGGTAAAATGTGTGTCCCCCCCCCCTGTAACTTCTAAAATAAGAGAATGATAAAACTAAAAAAAATATATGATGTACCATGTAAACTTCCACCGAAAATTGGTTTGAACGAGATCTAATAAGTAGTTTTTTTTTAATACGTCATAAATCGTAAACCGCAATTTATTTCACGGAACCCTTCATGTGCGAGTCCGACTCGCACTTGGCCGCTTTTTTTTTGACGACCGGTTAGCGTAGTGGGTAAAGTCAACATCAAAAGTAGCTACGCAAACAAATACGTAAAATGTCTTTATTGAAAGGGAATAAGAACTTTTGACGTCTTCGATTACGTATATAGTTACTTTTGATTCTGACAGTACCTAGTGACGCCGCCTACGAAGCTGAAGGTCCTCGGTTCGAATCCCGGTAAGGGCAAATATTTGTGTGATTGGCATGCATATTTGTTTGAGTCTCGGACGTTTTCTATGTATTTAAGTACTTATATCTATGTATTAGATATATCTTCATCTAGTATAACCATAACATAACACAAGCGTTACGCACACTTAGACGAGTACAAAAAGCGCTCATATTCATCCCGGATGCTGCGATACCCCAATAAAATACTCCCAGTAAAGCGACGACTGGCCAAATCCGAGAAGGCGACGCACGTGATGGGGCCAGCCGTGTATAACAAGTTGCCAGAGACAATCACGTCGGCTCCATCACTACTGATTTTCAAACGAAAACTAAAAAAATGGCTTCTCGAGCACACATTCTATAGCTTCGACGAATCTACAATAAACATTGTATGAATATTTTTAAATATTATTGCAATCATAACTAGTAAATAATTATTATTTGTAAGTACACTTTTTGTGTAAAGCTAATATTAATATTACAATATTTTTTTGTATAAATTCCTGACATGTAATATTGACAATTATGAATAAATGAATATGAATATGAGCTTACTATGGGGCTAGTTCGACTAGTGTTAGATTTTCCTCTTATAATTTTTTTTTTATACCAAACTGTAAAAAAAATACCGGACTTTCCTACTTAGTGATTTTAAATTGGAAATGTCCGGGGAAATTTAATCCCCAATCCGGCCGTCCGTCCGTCCGGCTAATCCTCGCTACTCTACTCTATAAGCCGATTACGATATGCTACACCGATAATGCATCACTATGATAAGGTTAGGATAGGCAATCTAGGAGGCATTAGGTAATGATCATTTTATACCTAACTAATATAGCTTCTGCCCGCGACTCAGTCCGTGGAACTCGTTTAATATCATAGATCCATTAAAAAAAATTAGGGGATGATGTCCAGGATAAAACCTATCCTATGTCCTTCCCCGGACTATCTCACGTTTCTACTGGGGCAAATGCTGAAGAGAAATGAGACTGTAATTTTTGACTCCTAGGTCAAACTGAAAAAAATTAGTTTTGTGGAGCAATGTATCAACGTATATATGTAACTTTTTGTTTTTAATAAATAAAATAAATAATATACCAATTTTCATCTAAATCGGTTCAGCGGTCTAAGCATGAAGACGTAACAGACAGACAGGCAAACACACTTGCGCATTTATAATATTATAGTATGGAAGTATGGATTTGTTTTGATAGCGAATCTATTAAAATTTTTGCCTACGGTTTCTTCCGCGTAAACTCCCGATTCACATACCAACTTCTACCTTCAATTGAAACTCCTTGAGGGATGATTTCCAGGGTAAACAGTCATCATGATATCAGCCGAATGACTTCCACTGCTGGACATAGGCCTCCCCCAAAGAGTGCCAAAGTGACCGGTCCTACGCTAACCGCATCCAGCGGACTCCCGCAACCTTTACCAGGTCATCAGTCCACCTTTTGGGGGGCCTACCCACGCCGCGCCTTCCGGTACATGGTCCGGTCGTTTAGGCGTTATTGTGTAACAAACATCCAACATATTTAAATATCTACACATTTACAATATTAATATGTATTAATATAAGTAGGACGCTAGAAAGGATATAAAGCTGTGACGTCGTAATTCTGTGTCAATTATTACGAGCAGTTTTTGCCTTGTTGCCTTTGTTGTGCTCTAATTGTGGTTAAGGTGGTTCGATTGCCATACAAAACGTCATTTGACATTCGCAGGCTAACGGCGTGGTATTTTAAGAAACTTATGTAACAAACATTCATAAATTGTCTTCCCATTTGCGCCAAATTCCCCCTTTCCTAGAATAAACTTGTACAAACTAGATTAATTTGAGAAATTTGTTTGGGACGTGATATTTTGGGAAAACAATTTTTCTCAAATTAATCTAGTTTATACAAGTTTATTCTAGGAAAGGGGGAATTTGGCGCAAATGGGAAGCCAATTGATGAAAGTTTGTTACATAAGTTTCTTAAAATATCACGCCGTTAGCCTGCGAATATCAAATAACGCTTTGTATGGCAATCGAACCACCTTAACTCCCATACTTACATCAGATACTTGATTTTCCTCTCTAAAAACTGGTTCGAATGGCATCATCACTACATAGTATAAAACAAAGTCGCTTCCCGCTGTCTGTCCCTATGTATGCTTAGATCTTTAAAACTATGCAACGGATTTTAATGGGGTTGTTTTTAAGAGATAGAGTGATCTAAGAGGAAGGTGTAGATTATGAATAATACATACAGGTCGATTCACGAAAGCTGGCATGAATGGATTGAATGAAAGTAATGTCACTTGTCACTGTGAGTGTCAGTGTGAGTGCCGTTCTTATACAGGGGCCTCCTAATATTTTGTAAACATGTACCTAACCTAATACGTTTTCGTTATTCAAGAAAAAAAATAATTATATTATTATAATCTGCACCAAGTATCATATTAATCCTTTTCGTAATTATTATTAAAGTCCTTTGTAAATAAAACGTATATTTATTTTTCTGACTTATTTTTAATGAATGTATGAATGAAAACATTAACTTAATGTCAAGAATCGAAAGCAGATCAAATTTGACCCGCTTCGATTCGAATTGTTAAAAAAAAAAAAAAAAAAGAGCAGACCAAGAAGGAGTCCGTCGTCAGCTGTATTTATACCTATCCTGTTTTCCCACTGACGCCGCAATCTACAAAATGACGGCGAAAAGATTCAAAATTCTTACGAAATTTAACTGTTATTTTCGCGTTTCACGGCATCGTCATTTGTGCATGAAACAAGGTTATAAATGTTATAATTATATATTTATTTTTTTATAAAATGCAAAATCTCGGAAACATTTTATCATAATCACTTTTTGCATCAACCTGTATTTAATATATATGTGATGCACACATATAGACATTATCATTCACTCGTTCAATTCATTCGTGCCAGCTTTCGTGAATCGACCTGTACATAATAAAATAATAGTTTTAAAGAGTGACCCAGGAGTCGTAACCATGGCAACGAGCAACAAGAAATAGTTGATTGACCGAAATAGTATTATTAGGTTAGTCTTTTGGGTGTGTACTTGTTACTGAGAAATACAGTTTTTTTTTTTAATAAAAGACTGACCTAGATGGTTCACTCTCTAGTCTCACCTGATGGTATCTAAGTGACGGACGGGCCTAAGATGTACTTACTGTAATAATGAATTCTAAGTCGTCAAAAGAAATGTGTGTTTCTTACTAAACATGTGGACGTGACCACAGGCAAAAATATGTAAACGTTGTTTGTTAATTCGTTATTTTTATTTTTTTTTTCAAATTTAGTGAGTCTCATGGCCACCGTAATTGCTACGTTACTACTGATGTGCAAATTGCGGAAAATTTCCAAAAAGTTGCAAAAGTTCTCGGAAATTTCTAGAAAGTTTCACAAGTAATAGAGGAAATCCTATACAAAAATGCAAGAATTTTCCGAATTTTTCCTATGTTACATTGCAGAACAATTTCGCAATTTATGAAACATTCCGTCAGCACATCAGTAAGTTAAACCTAAGTCGTAAAAAAATCTGTTTAATACGACTTAGGTTTCACCCTGTACATTATTCACTCTTGCTTTGGAGACACCTAGATCATAATTGTGAGGGAATACAGATAACGGGCGCCAATTCCATTCCTTAGCAGTTCGCATGAGGAAAGACGAGGCAAATCGCTTCGTGCGAATAAAAGACTTAGAGCTACCAAGCAATGGATTCAATCTCACCATACCAGATACTCCAAATCGTTCCCAAAAAATACCGTCTCATTATGTTCTGCTAGGCTTCCTGGTGGAACTGGGTTGGCACGAATAACAGTAGTGCCAAAACCCCTACGCAAAATAGGCGCATTTATGACGTCGCGTTGCGGAAACCCAGCCCGCGTACAACCTATAACCTATGTTCATTTTACTATTTTCAGAGCGGTACGACCATTTAAAAATGTAATGAAAACATAAAATGCCATCTTTTACCACATTCGGTTTTTCAAGCTTCATTTACAGCAAATAAATCTTGCTTTCAACACTGACTGAGCTAACACATGCAACAAGTGAACGAAAAAATAAACAAAGTATGAATGGGACTGTTTACCCACACGGTCTGATGACAAAACGCGTGAACTGTAAAATACAAATATGTCAGTTACGGCGTTTTGCGTGGGGTGTAGTACTGGTTTCGAATAAAATAATAAAACCAAGCGTACGCGACGCGTGCGCATACTTGCATAGTCACGGAGGTGTTTGGTTAGCTTTGTAACTATAAAGTAAGGACCAAAAGAAAATAACACGATGTTGTGCAAATATATAATAATTTACTTTAAAAACAAAGTTTAAACCGACTACAATTCAGTACTTCGCCAAGCCACATGGTACATGAAAATATCCACATTTCCTTTCCAATTTACCACATGAACTGCTTTCCGAGAGCAAATGCGTTGATTATAACAGAAAAAACCCCAGTCGCTATATGTGGGCTGATAATATTTGAGGAGTTCCGTCGATTCCTAAAGGATCTTAGAATTAACACTTCATTAGTTGCTACTTCAACGGAATCATGTCAGAATCTTTGACGTACTTTACATCTTTGAGGAGTTCCATAAGTCATCCGTGGTCTTCATCATCAGTTCCACTTATCCAAAATTGCGATTTCCGAGGGTAAATACACGAGTTATAATAGAAAATACCGAAATCACTACACGCGTGCCTATAAATCTCTAATAGTGCCTATAATCTAATATC
Organism: Epinotia brunnichana; assembly: GCA_963854355.1. NCBI lineage: Eukaryota > Metazoa > Arthropoda > Insecta > Lepidoptera > Tortricidae > Epinotia > Epinotia brunnichana. Next base: position 4,486,175 of record OY977943.1, on the reverse strand, counting down.
AAGTCACCAATTCAAGGGAACGGAATTTAAATCACGCCGAGTGTACACCCGCCCACTGAGAGCTACGACGCGTCGAACTTACACGGAACCCGTAGCTAACAATTACTACGGAGAAAGAACATTAAAGTACTTAACACCTCGTATTTACAACACTATCTTTCCTGAACAAGAATGTACTAACAAGGATATCTTCAAAAAGAGGTTAAAAAAACTGCTAATAGATACCCTCTAATTTAATCTAGTATAAGGTTTTTATTTTTATTCTTAATTATAAGGTAATAAATAAGATATGTATTTAGGTACACAAAACAAAAAAATATTGTAAAGAAAGTGAGTGCAATCCTCGCCAATAAACAATATGTTTGGCGAACTTATAAGTAATAAAAATGTAACTTATTATTTTTGGAAAAAAAAAATAAAAAAAATTTTTGAGGGTTGCTCTCAATTTCCCTAGGATCCCATCATCAAATCCTAAATTGGTGACAATGGGACCACCTCGGGAGTATACTATTTCGAATAAAAAAAAATTTTTGGAAATCGGTCTACAATTGACGGAGAAATCGGCGAACATACATAAAAAAAACAACTACTTAGGCCAGGCGCGGGCACGGCTTCGCTCGCGTACTGCAAAGAACGCAGGCAAACCCGCGGCATAAAATATAGCCCATGACCATCCAGAAAGTCCATTCTACAAGCAGATGAAATAAATTTAGAAATCGGTTAAACGGATCCGGAGATTACCCATTACATACAAACTTACAAATCTTTTCCTCTTTATAATATTGGTCATCATACATCATCCTCGGTCGCCCGGCGCGTCCTTTCGGGTCCCCCATGGAAATAATAAAAAAAAAACTTCATCATCCTTGCGTTTTTCTGTGTAATGCTCAAACGCAGTCGAGTTCTGCTTTGGCACCCAATCCCAAGATTTGGCGTAGGCACTAGTTTTACGACCGCGACTGCCATCTGACCTTCCAACCCAGAGTGAAAACTAGACCTTATTGTGATTAGACCTTTTCCTCACCATGTTTTCCTTCACCGAAAAGCTAATGTTAAATATCAAACAACTAACTTCTGCCCGCGACTCCGTACGCGTGGAGATCGTTTATATCGTGATCATAGCTTCATACAAACGTTTATCTTCCATTTCACTCCCTTAGGGGATGATTTCCGGGATGAAATCTATCCTTAGTCCTTCCTTAAGTCTCAAACTATGTCTCTACCAATTTTCACCTGGGTAAATCGGTGCAGCGGTTTAAGTAGCTCCATACAAACTTTCAACCCCCATTTCATCCCATTAGGGAATGATTTTCGAAATAAAAACTATCCTATGTCCTTCCCCGGGCATCAAACTACACTCGCGGACAATGAATACGGGTCACCCTAAATTAAATAACCGCAATAGGTTTTTTTATATATTTAACACTAGTTATTAACATAGTATTATTTTATTATTATTTTGTTTGTGGGCCTTAATGTGCCGCTTCGACCAGCAAGTGATCTATTGTGGCGGCCCTTGCTTTAGAGTTCACCGTTAAGTCCCGTTGCCTCCAGGAAATTCCAGATTCTTTGGGCGGTGATATGTTGTACTTCTTGTGGGTGCACTATGTGCCGCCCTAGGTAGGTTTATGCATGAGACTTATTTTATGCATGAGTGGTCCGCAGGAGCAGAGAATGTGCATTGCAGTCTCCTCTTGTCTCCTGGCAGAACCTGCAGGTTGTGTCCTGCTTCATACCCATTTGAAACAGGTGTTTGTTCAATTTGCAATGTCCTGTCAGGATTCTTGTCACTGCGCAGGTTTTGTGCCTTTTGAATTGTAATAACTCTTTAGATTAACATAGTATAGTATTCTTTTTTAATACCCAACTGTATTAGCAATTTCCGGGATCCTATTATAAAAATATCAACGTCCAAAAATGACGATTTTTGCGATATCTCGCTCCGTTAACATTGTTTTTTTCATGGGTTTTTACGAGTCCGATTTAAACCTGGTGACTTTCTTTTGTTGCTGTTATTTTTGCAGTTGACATGTATAATTAAATAAAGATCTTGACAGGATTAAAAAAACTATACAACCCTGCACTATTTTAGGAAATACTAGCTTTTGCCCGCGACTTCGTCCGCGCGGAACTCGTTTATATGGTAACTTTCTTCCCCCTTTTCACCCCCTTAGGTGATGAATTTCCAGATAAAAACTATCTTTAGTAAGGACTCTTTGGGAAGGCCCCGGAATTCAAAGTATCTCTATACCAAATTTCATCTCAATCGCTTCAGCGGTTTAAGCATGAAAAGGTAACAGACAGACAGAGTTACTTTCGCATTTGTAATATTAGTATGGATTGTATGAAGGAAAGGGTATAGATGCATGTAGGCTTTTTTCAGTATTATTTTGCATATTTTCATATCACACGGCCGTAAGGACCTTTTCTAATAAACCGTAGGATTAAATTAACTGACTTGTAATTTAAACATTTTATATTAAAAATAAAAATACTTCAACAAAATGTTACATCTAATAGTTTTCAAAATAGCCATAACAAAACGTCTTTTTTACCCCGTTTTAGAAAACATCTTCAAAACTAAGGCCGCCATAAGGTACCTTTACCCTTGGAACGTCACATACATATATTTACTTATGTAATGTTCATATTCCCCAGGACTTCCCATTACCGCTATACCGTAAATGGGTTCAATCCAAATTTTCACCCCCTATTTCACCTCCTTAGAGGATGATTTTCGGGATAAAAACTATCCGTTGTCATTCTCCAGGACTCAAACTATCTCTATACCGAATTTCATCTAAATGGGCTACATCCAAATTTTCACCCCCATTTCACCCCCTTAGGGGATGATTTCTGGAATAGAAACTATTATATGTCCTTTTCCAGGACTCAAACTATCTTTCAACCAAATTTTATCAAAGTGTGTCACAAACAAATTTCCACCCCCAAATATACCCCCTTAGGGGATGATTTTCGGGATAAAAACTATCCTATGTCCTCCCTTAACTATCGTTATACCGTAAGTGGGTTCAATCCAAATGTTCATCCACCATTTCTCACCCCCTTACGGGATGACTTCCTCCTTTTATGTGTTCTGGAATAAAAAATATTCTATGTTCTTTCCTAGGACCCTACCTCTCTCTATACCAAATTTCATCTAAATGGGTTCTATTCAAATCTTTAACCCTCATTTCACCACCTCAGGAAATGATTTTTCGGGATAAAAACTATGCATTGTCCTTCCCTAGGACTCCTTCTATCTATTTACCAAATTTCATCTAAATGGGTTTAATCCAAATTTTCACCCCCTATTTTATCCCTGAGGGGATGACTTTCGGGATTAAAACAATCCGTTGTCATACTCCGGGACTCAAACTATCTTTATACCAAATTTCATCAAAATGGGTCACAACCAAATTTTCACCCCCAATTACACCCCCTTATGGGATGATTTTCAGGAGTAAACTATCCTATGTCCTTCCCTAAGACTCCAACTCGCTATACCGTAAATGGGTTCCATCCAAATTTTCATAATTCTGGACTAAAAATTATATAAAGTCCTTCCCCAGGACTCTGAACTATCTCCATACCAAATTTCATCTAAATCGGTTCTATCCAAATTTTCACCCCTCATTTCACCCCCTCAGGAGATGATTTAGGATAAAAACTATGCATTGTTCTTCCCTGGGACTCCTTTTATCTCTATACAAAATTTTAACTAAATGGGATTTATCCACATTTACATCCCTATTTCATACCCTTGGGGGATGATTTTCGAGATTCAAACTATCCATTGTCATTCTCCGGGACTCAAACTATATCTATACCAAATTTGATCTAAATGGAGTCCATCCAAAATTTCACCCCCCAATTCACCCCCTCAGGGAAAGATTTCCGGAATAAAAACTATCCAATGTCCTTCCCCAGAACTTAAACTACCTCTAAACCAAATTTCATCAAAATGGGTTACATCCAATTTTTCACCCCCCCATTTTACCCCCTAAAGAGAAGATTTTCGGGATGAAACCTATCCTTTAACCTTCTCCGGGACTCAAACTAATCATATCCCAAATTTCATCCAAATTGGTGCAGCGGTTTAAGTAGCTCTATACAAATTTCCACCCCCCATTTCATCCCCTTAGGGGTTGATTTCCAGGATTAAAACTACCCTAAGTCCTTCCCCAAGACTCAAACTATCTCTATTCCAAATTTCATTTTAATCGGTTCAGCCGTTTTCACGTGATGCGCGGTCACATAAACAGACAAACAGATAAACAGATAAACAGATAAACAGACAAACAGACAAAAATTCTAAAAACTGTTGGAACGTGTTCTGTTATCGATTCTAAGTATCCCTAGCCAATTTTTTTTCGAAAATCTTCCATGTACAGACTTTCGATCCTCTTCAGCTTTATTATATGTATAGATGACAGTATTTTACCGACCCGTATTCATTGTCCGCGAGTGTATTTATACCTACTTATATAAAATTTCATCTAAATCTGTTCAGCGGTTTAGTCGTGAAGAGGTAACAGACAGACAGACAGACACACTTTCGCATTTATAATATATGGATATTTTGTACATAGGTTTTATGAAAACTGGGGGTGTTCGAACCCGCGATCTCTAGATTGAAAGTCGCGCGCCTATACCAATCGGCTACCAGTGTGCACGTGCAGTGGTGTGTGACAATAAACATTTTCTTTCTTTCTAGTAATGAAGCTTTATAATATTGGTATAGACATAAGAAGTTTCTGTCAAAAAAATATTTTTTGGTACTACTAGCTTTTATTGCCGACTTTAATTTTCTGTATACCATCATCAACTACTAATTGAGACGATTCTAACGAGCCCAAACTGAATTCCCATGGCCACTTTCTGTCTCCATCATCAGACCAGCTCGATGGTACCATAATATTGAATTGTCATCCAAACTATAGGTACTATTACCCAAAATTTCAGCTCAATCGAATAACGGCAAGTGACTGAAAAATGGATTGCAAATTTTGACGGACAACTTACTCGTACATACAAAGCTTGTAAACTTCAAAATAGCAAGTTGTGCAAAACAACAAATGAAAATGGATGTAGATTTCCCGAAGGAAAGAAGCTTCACTTTAACAATGACAGACAATCTGCCGTTGCTAAAAGATATGACGAATATAATTTTAATGTGTGTAAATCATAAAGTAAATAGAGATATGATGAAAATATTTTCAATGTACCTAATGTAAGTCATTAAGTAAATAGTGTACCCATCTTTAAAATAAAACTTAATGTTTTTTTTCGATTTTTGTGTGAAAATCTTAATACGGTTCACAGAATACATCTACTTACCAAGTTTCAACAGTATACTTAGCTCTTATAGTTTCGGAAAAAAGTGGCTGTGACATACGGACGGACAGACAGACAGACAGACGGACGGACATGACGAATCTATAAGGGTTCCGTTTTTTGCCATTTGGCTACGGATCCCTAAAAAGACATGTCTAGCATCTGTGAATTGTACACAGTCTACATTCTAAGATACTGTTATCCGAAACATTACTTAACTTATAAGACAGCAGGGTTCAATTTAAAAAGTTTTGTAGTACAAAACCTATAGACAACCCCCTTTCAAGTCGTGTAGCGCCCTCAATTCTACGATTAACTAAATCACTAGTCGGAGACAAACAGGAAAAATAATCTCGTTATTTGTCTGTCCGTCAATTTGCACTATAGAAATAAACTCTTGACATTGAAATAGCTATATTTAACATATTTGCAAAGTTGACAAGGACGCTGAGAATGAAAAACTAAATATATAATGTGTTCAGAACTAGTGTAATTGCATATTCCCGTTGGGAATTTTGAATAAATATAAATCTTTTACATACACACGTTTTACAAAGTTAGGTTTGCACGTAGGACAACACACAAATCAATACGTTAGCTACATACGTTGTTAGATACTAATTAGTAGGAAACAAATCTAACTTTACCGATTATGATAGGATCTCAAAGTTCATTTAGAGCTTTCGAGCTTCCAAACCATCAAGCTCACTTTCTAATTAGAAAGCCCAACGGAAGCATATCGATCATCAGCCGTCATGAATGACTCACGCCTCCGAGCTTTCAAAAGTATCTACTTTATTAATTAAGTTTCTCCAAAGTGGTCCTTGTGATTAAACGATTAAGGTTGAACTTGGTCGAACATTAACGAGAGACATTAGACTTGTCGAGGATTACCCGAGTCTACGCAAGCGGCGCGGGCGCCGGCGTATGGACGTTTTTGCGCGCTTTGACATGTCATGGGCGGCCTTTACCGTTGTCATTAGGTGTAATAATAGACTTGTGAATCTATATTTGAACGCTGGGCGGTTTTATACGATGTTATAGGTTATAGGGTCCCATAGCCAAATATCAACTTTAATCGTAATAGCCTTAAAGAAAGCAAAGACAAAGCAAGTCTAGCACAAGACCGTGTAATATTTAGAACTTTATCAAGGAACCATTAATATACTTTTCAATTGAAAATCACCCTTTAATAAACGGTGGTAAACATAATCACGTCCCGTTTTTGGTCAAAATAAACATTGTCCAGAAAACCTCTTAACATGCCTCAATATCCTCTTCGCCGGGTAAAAATACCCGATATATTAGTGTAAATATTTGTTTGAACGCTAATGGTGCCCCTAATATGTAGTCGTGAGCATAATGTTGATGTTTCTTGGTGACATCTGCACTTATGCACATAATTACATAATAACACAAAATAGATATTGTGGTAAAGGGATCGCACCAACATCACTTTGATCTGATCTATCCTCTGGTCTGACCTCTTGTCCCACAAACAAACATTGAGACATCAGCGCGCTAGTGCGCCTCCAACAATGCTGTGTATGGCATATTTACATAGGCATATGCGGGCGTCACCAACGCTCTCGTATTGGCCTGACAAGCCACGTAGTGTCATCATCAAAAGTAGCTACGCAAACGAAGACGTCAAAAGTTTTTATTAAAAGGGAAAAAGGGCTTTTGACGTCTTCGATTGCGTACAATACGATTAAAATCAGTTAACGATTCTGATGTTAGCTAGCTAGGTACTAGTAGCGCCGCAAAGGTGTCAGAGGGGTCGGGAGGGTATGCGGGAGGCGACTCGAGGCTAACTTCAGAATCGTTAACCGATTTTAATCGAAGTATAGTTACTTTTGATGCTGACTGTACGCAAGTGCCGCACTTTTATGGACGCTGCTTAATTCATCTTCTATATATGCTAAAGGCCAATTATGATGATTAGGTACCTGATATTTGACAAAAAAATATACCCTACTAGCTGCCGGCGTACCACAGTACTAGTCTACCCAGAATTATTATACATAGTATATTAGGTGATTTTTTTTAACTATTTTACGTCTCCTGGTCAGGAAGTGGGATTTTCCGCACGCGTACCGAGCGGTAATTACCTCTTAAGAGGATTGTGAACCTGTAATTTTTCATACAAAAAGCGATAACGTTTTTCACCCCGTAAACATTCTTCGATTATTATAATTTTTGGACATGTTGTAGATATAATGAAAAACTAGGTCTGTACGTTTTGATTTTTAAGAAATATTGCTTGCGGTAAAAGTTATTAGCATCTAAAAATCGATATTTTTGACTTAAAAACTTTGTCTATCGTTTTATTTTTTTTTAATTAATCTAATCTGATTTGCTAAAAAAAGAAAACGTACAGACATAGATTATAGTGTACTGAATCTAATAATACCAAAATTATTTCATTTCATAAAGGTTTAGGGGGGTAAAAACGTTATCACCCGGAACAATATTTCAACAAGGAAATGTAGGCAATTGCCTCCAGGACTAGCTACTCTCTCTATCGCACGATACGGGTGAGGCACAGAGCGATGTGAAACAGATAGATTTTTTTAAAATACCTACTGGTGCCGCGTATCGGCACTTCACAATCCTCTTAATGTCCAGGTGTGATAGTAAAAAACATTACCGTCATGTCACACTTACTTTCATACGAACAGTCATCCAATGCTTGACTGATTACCATTCAGTTTTTGCCCGACGAAGTAGCCCCCATAAACAGTTAAGAGTGAATCATGACTGTGTGACTCATCGGTTAATCAAATACGACGCAACGTGTCTCAACGTACTCAATTATAAGGACCGTAGATATACATATGATGTTGCTTGTAAGTTCTTGTTTGAGTGAGGGTTGCCTAGTGTGTCACTTGGAGAATAAGCGATTACTGGCTTGGTTTATAAATCGTTCGGAAACTCCAGTTTACTAGAGCACAAATAAAAGCTTTCAAGTAAAATACTCCAAGTCGTACGTAGGGCCATCTAGTTTCTAACAGTTGACCAATTTGATTTGATGCGCCTAAATGCCGATGCGGTTAAACCGTTATGTGTTCGTTTCGTAAACGAATCAACGTGATAACTCTATAGAAAGGGTAAAATCGTCGGTGCTTCACCACCTAATATAAAAGGGTATCGTCACGGCTGAACGTTTTACACCGTCTTTGCGTAAATGCCAACGGTGCGTAGTTTGGTACACTATTCACAGCTGGATAGGTTATTGAGATCGATTTAAGCCAGGGTATGCGATTCTCAATCTGTCTCGGCTCACCTCACAACTGGTCCTTTATATAATATAAACCCGAGATTCGTAACAAACTAAATTCCTCACTCTTGCATTACCGTCTAATTAGACGCGTGCTTATTCTAAGTTTTTCGCGGTGCGTGCTGTGCAGTTGTGGAACGGCTTGCCGTTGTCCTTTAGAAAGTCCCAGTCTGTGGCATCACTCAAAGAAAATTGTGTATCTTTTTGTCCCTGATCTCCAATTCTCCACTCAATTGCTCAAAGGTTAACTGGAAGAGATCCCTTACAGGGATAAGTTCGCCTTTGTACCGATTTTACCTATTTTTGTCTGTATTTATTACCTGTGTCTTGAGTACAATAAAGTATTTACATACATACCTACTAAAGCTGCCTTTAGACCTGGTTAGGTAAATGCAGTGCATTACCTCATCACACTCACTGATTACAACGAGATGGGATATCACCCTTCCCCCAGTTTGTGCACTGCATTTAGCCAGGTCTAAAGGCTGCTTAATAACTATGCTAAATCACAACAAATATATCGGACCGTTGGTCCGCCATAAGCGAGTCATCAGTAAATGTTATGAATTAGTACCTCTACTGCCAAATAAACTTGAAAAATAACATGCGAAAGCATTCTATTATTTATCTCCTGAGCCACGTAGAAAGAGACGGTTTGCCTGCATGAGATTTCCAGGCCCTTCAGTGAGCGAGAGACCTGAGGTGTAACCTTTTTGAACGAGCAGGACAATTCAACTGTAATTTTCCCATTAAAAAAGTTGATACTTAGAGATCTACCTGAAGCACGTACAAATCGTATAATGCGTTACGTTATCGACCAGCAGGTCTACAAGGACCGGACAGTCCACATGGAGAGCGACACAAACAGCGAAGCGAGTCATCATCATCATTATCATATCAGCCGAAATACGTCCACTGCTGGATATAAGGCTCCCCCAATTTTCATTGAGGGGTAGACACTCGTATATGCCATAATCGCCAATTCGCTACGCTTGGCATGCGTGTTGGCGATCGCAGTAATTCTACCGCACTCCAGGGACGTTGCTTCCCCCCCCGGTCGTAGTTTTAGGACATACCTGCGGTTCCAGCACCAAGCGCTGGAGGGCCAGCAGGCGACGGGGGCGAAGCGAGTGGGCGCCGGTCGTCATATCATTCCATAGAGTCTATGGCATAGACAATGCAGGATCCAGATTTTTTTTTTTTATTTATTTAGAAAACAAACAGTCACAAACAAAAATATAAAGGGTACACAAAGAGTACCAATATACATAAATCAAAAGACCTGGAGGTTCATTAATACATACAAACTATGTTAACATACCAAAATAGGTAATCATAAAGAAAAAAAGCTAAAAAGATTTTAAAAATTTGAACTTAATAAATTCTTTAATATAATACAATACCGTTCGTCGACGCAGTATGCATGCACAAGGTAATAAGTAGGTATATGAGATTAATGAAGACATTTTGGATTTAGACTTTCAGGTGATGTGAATAGTAAAATTTATCTTAGGTAAGTAAATATTGTTCTCATGGATGACCTAAAGATAACTTACATTTAGTTTATTTATTTAGTGTTTTTGTCTTTATTCCGTGATAAACCGTCGTAGGCCTACCTCATTCATTAGCTTCTATCGCTTATCAACGCAATCAGGGGAGACATTGTTAGCTCAATGACTCACGATTGATGACGTTTCCATCACGATCGTCTATCACGACCGCGCCTCAGTCTGGCCTAGAATATTTGATGACCTGCTCTGTTTGACTCGACGTATCGGTTTGATATCAAAATTACCTATAGAAGCTCACCAGACGGGAATGCGGAATCAGCAGAAACACCACCACATACGTTGCCTACACTCCTGATTTGTCGCGGATGGATTCGGGCACAATGGATTTGTTGGCTCTTTCTGACATGCTGACAGGGAGCGCGCGCGACAAGCAAATTTGATGTCAAACCAATACGTTTAGTTCCATATACCTCTTGCTATTCGATTCACAAGTCCAACTTATTGCTAAGTGGCATGAACATATTTTTTACTGGAGTTGGCAGCTTTGTTTTAAATAAAATGGCTTTGCAAAAGAAACCACGCAATTTCTCCATAGCCATCTATGCACCCCTCAATGTATATTGATGATCTGCAAAAGAACGTGGCTAACGCTGTCTCTTAGCCACTTGCTAAGACCATGTACGTATGAAAGAGATAGCTCTATCCCTCAGTCGTCATTTTGTAGTTGTGTATGTAATATGTTGGCAATAAATATTGTCGCTTCCAACTTGATCAATGCAGTCGGCGCGCGCGCCTGTCACTTGTTTTTCCTCTTTTTACAGACACCGAAGTAAAACTCAACCAATCTAAAAAGAGCTCAAGGCGCCATATAAAATGTATGCCCGCCGGAGTTCTTTTTACGTACGCTGACTTATACATCCTATCGTATAACTACTCATATGTAACTAATTGACGATTCCGTTTAAGTCACTGAGTCAGAATATTAGGCACTTTATCTATAGGTGGCACGATTTGTAGAAAATTATTTGTTTTAAAAGAAACACTTCACTTTCCAGCTATGGCTGTCGCAGGCTTGATCGGACCAATCAATGTAAAAAAGCATAGATACAAATTAATAAATATTAGGGGGACTATCTTACACAAATCGAACTAGCCCCATAGTAAAGCTCAATACGAGTAATGCATGTTTTATGGGTACTAAGACGACGATATATTTTAATCTATTAAATATATCGTCGTCTTATTTATACTTAAATGCATAGAAACAAACTCCAAGACTCCGAAACAAATAGTCATGCATCACACAAATATTTGCCCTTACCGGGATTTGAACCCAGGACCTTTAGCTTTGTAGGCAGGGTCACTACCAACCAGGCTATAGCTAAGGGTATATAGACCCACTAGGCTAACCGGTCTTCGGGATCGTTCGCCATCGTTCTAAGACTCAATCTTTATGATACACATTCAATTTGAATACAATTGGACAAGCTATATGCACCGCCAATCAAATCGAAATCGATCTTATTGTCTTTTATATACCAATCGATTATTTATACTTTCAGGCAGCGGGTTGAAATTATATTTTAACTGTCTTGGCTTTCCCGCGACTTTTACCAGTACGGCTAACGTGAGTTTCAATCGTAACCTTACGATAAGTAATTACATACGAGAGTCCACCATAAGGGGGGGAGAACCTTTCCGCCGGCCATCGGTTCTACGTGCAATGTGACCCACCGACTGCCACGCGCGGAGTCCGTCTGATGCGGCTGGCGAAGGACCTGTCATTTTGGCACTCATTGGGGGATGCCTATCTCCAGCAGTGGACGTCTTTCGGCCGATACGATGATGATGATTATGTCTTGGTACTTGCTTTAGCGCAAAGCTAAGCATGTGTAAGCGCGTCGCGCTGATAATCAGAAGGAATTGGTTCTCATGCAAGTTGAGTCATTTTAAACATACAGTTAATGTTGTTTATCGTATTGCTGGTTAAATTGATAAAATAGTGGATTGAAATTAAAAATATAATAGTACGGTCGAGGAAATTGAATGTTAGTTGAAACTTTAGGACTCTATGTAATGGCATTAAGGTCCAAAACAAAAGTGATAAGCACTCAATTTCCTCGACTGTACCTACATTACCTACTGCAGAGGCCGGGAAAATTAAGGCTGAACGCCGTGATGCTGCGTGACCAATTGAAGATGAAACAAAAGACGATCACTTTGCAGGCCTCATCATCATCATCATCATATCAGCCGAAAGACGTCCACTGCTGGACATAGGCCTCCCCCAATGACTGCCAAATTGACCGGTCCTGCGCCACCCGCATCCAGCGGACTCCCGCGACCTTTACCAGGTCATCATTTGCAGGTCTAGGCCTCCAATTTTATATGAAATTTCATTATGGGCCTCTCGTCTCGCCGCACCTGCGGCGCTACCACGAACTTCGAATCTCGAACTTCGTATATCTCCTTTTCGGTCGCTCGAGTACCATAAACCATAAGTGTGATAGAGACGGAGATATACGAAGTTCGAGATTCGAAGTTCGTGGTAGCGCCGCTGAAACGTGATACCTTCGAATTTTGATCTTATTATAAGGTACGTAACATCAATATTTAATTGCATGTTTAAGAAAAGTTTCAATATGCGGGCCCGTGGCAAACTACTCTTCGTATTACTTGCCGTCGGCTGATATTTGTTCTATTCTAAATTTAGATTTATCGGGAATCGGCGAAGTCCCATTCATCCTGCCTCCGCCCACATACGTTTAATATCTTTCCTATCTGGTTATTTATGGGCTCGCACTGTCAATATGGCCATAGATTATGTCTCGTAGTTTTCAGACAAATCTGTTAATAACAATCGAAACTATCGACCTTCACTAAGGAAGAATTTTGCCCGAAAGGGAGTCAAGTTCCCGTGTTTTCGCGGTCGGTTCGCTGGCACACATCGCAGTAATAGTTTAGTTTAGTTTTAAAATAAGTTTATATTAATAAATGTATGTTAGTCTGTAAGTCACACGTTTGCGGCTTGACTTGTGACACCCTGCACGCGTCATGCGTGGGGCAAAAAATACCTAGTAATAATAAATATGAAATTGTGTGACGCACGTTACTTAATCTTCAAGATATCGATTGATTGATGCTAGCCTTATAGCTGTCCTCTTAAATCATCGCATCGTTTGTTTTGAGCTGTTGATATTGATTTGAGGTTACATTGAAGATAATACAGGGTGGAATTTCATAAACTGTACATAATAAAAGGAGAAAAATTTCAGCCAATTTCATCGGTGAAACGGTGTTTTTTTTTTTCTAGTCATTAGTTTTTTTTTTACAGAATTTTGATTTTTTTTGTAAAAACTCGGGTAATACACCTAATTCAGACGGTATAACTTTTGATCCAATGGTCCTAAAATGAAAATAAAAAATGCAGAGTATTACCAAGGGACAGGTTAATAATTCTTAATAACAATAAAAAACCAACTAGAAGAGAAAATCCGCAAAAAAAATTATTGTTTTTGAAAAATGGCTACAAAAATTACGAATTTTAAAAGAAAAACACAATTTTCTGAAAAAAAAAACGCAGATTTAGTTACCATTTTTTTTGCTTAGTATTAAACCTCACTTAATGCCGATTCTAAAACCGTTTTTAAACTGTCTCAGACTTTGAAAAATACCACGCTAATGGGTACGTAAATCAAACCATAATTTTATTAATTTTAATCCTCTTAAAATCCTTAATGACCGTTTGTTCACAGGTAGTTGAAGGGTGTTATTGGGTTTTAGGTGGAAAGAACAAATTACGTACTTAGTATTAATCCTCACTTAATGCCGATTCTAAAACCGTTTTTAAACTGTCTCAGACTTTGAAAAATACCACGCTAATGGGTACGTAAATCAAAACATAATTTTATTAATTTTAATCCTCTTAAAATCCTTAATGACCGCTTGTTCCCAGGGAGTTGAAGGGTGTTATCGGGTTTTAGGTAGAGAAAACAATAGGAAGAAAAGTAGTCCTAAAAATTGCGTAAATAAAATCATGTATTTTAATTAAAAGTCATAAATTCGATTGATAAACCTTTATTAAAGAAAAAACTTATTCTAGTGTTGCAAAGGGCGTTCCCTGTATGGTATTAATTGTTCAAAATGACCTCCTCTTTCTTGAAGGCACAATGTGGCCCGAGCTTGAATTTGTTGCGTAGCCCGTCGAATCATTCCCGGATTATTTTTTATTTCTTGTGCTGCATTTAAAATTCTGTCGTGCAATTCTGCTTCGGTATTGACGATTCTGTGATATACCCGTTGCTTCATATCACCCCAAAGAAAATAATCCAACGGCGTCATATCAGGCGATCTTGCAGGCCATCCAACGGGGCCGTCTCGGCCGATCCACCTATTGGGATATTGCTCATTTAAAAAATGTCGAACTCTTAATGCCCAATTAGCTGGGCATCCATCCATTTGGAGAAACAGGCGTTGTCTCACATCTAACATCACATCTTCCAAAAGCTCTGGGAGCTCGTCTCTCAGTAACAGTAAAAATCTGTCGGCGTTCAAAGTATTCGGTAAGAAGACTGGTTCAATCAATTGATCGTCGAGTACCGCTGCCCAAACGTTTATGGAGAATTGGTCTTGAAAATTAGATGGTCTTACTAGGTTTGGATTATCGTGAGCCCATGTGTGTAAATTTCTGAAGTTAGTTATTCCCGTATGAGTAAATCTTGCTTCGTCCATCCATAAAATTCTTCTAGTAAATTCCGGATCCCTTCTGATATTGCCAAGTATCCAAGTCGACATAACACACCTAACGCGGGCATCGCCAATTTGCAAATTTTGTACCCGTTGATAATGAAATGGATGCAGTCCTTCCTTCTTCAAAATTTTCCAGACAGAGAATTTTGAGATTCCGTGCCTCAATGCCAAGCGTCTTAGACTCGTGGTTGGGTCCGCGTACAAGTCTCTGAGAACTGCTTCTTCTATGGCAACATCAATTATGTTTCCTGGCTCTCGGCGATCTCGGCCACCGTATCCCAGGCCAATATTGCACAACCGGCGATGAACTTCTTGAAAGTGGCGAGCAGCAGGTCTTGGAACGTCATTAGGATACTGCTCCAAATAGGCGATACACGCAGCTCTTGCAGATCCATGGCACAATCCATAATAATAGTGCATGTTGGCTATTTGTAACGGCGAAAACTCTCGTAAGCGGGGCATGATGATTCAAACTGAACAAGTACTGGAGTAATCAAAGAAGTGGCGAGCGAAGACAAGCAATTGCGATTTGCGAGCGACTGAATAGTTGACCTATTGCCCAATGCCTTTATACCCCTCATGTTATCTCCACCTTCAACCCAAAAACACCCTTCAACTACCTGGGAACAAGCGGTCATTAAGGATTTTAAGAGGATTAAAATTAATAAAATTATGGTTTGATTTACGTACCCATTAGCGTGGTATTTTTCAAAGTCTGAGACAGTTTAAAAACTGTTTTAGAATCGGCATTAAGTGAGGTTTAATACTAAGCAAAAAAAATGGTAACTAAATCTGCGTTTTTTTCAGAAAATTGTGTTTTTCTTTTAAAATTCGTAATTTTTGTAGCCATTTTTCAAAAACAATAATTTTTTTTGCGGATTTTCTCTTCTAGTTGGTTTTCTATTGTTATTAAGAATTATTAACCTGTCCCTTGGTAATACTCTGCATTTTTTATTTTCATTTTAGGACCATTGGATCAAAAGTTATACCGTCTGAATTAGGTGTATTACCCGAGTTTTTACAAAAATTTTCAAAATTCTGTAAAAAAAAAACTAATGACTAGAAAAAAAAAAACACCGTTCCACCGATGAAATTGGCTGAAATTTTTCTCCTTTTATTATGTACAGTTTATGAAATTCCACCCTGTATATTTCGTAGAAATGACATATTTATCGGCGATATAGCTTTAGTTTATTTGTTTATTTAAACTTTATTGCACAAGTATAAAATATGTACAATTGGCGGACTTAATGCCTTCAGTCATTCTCTACCAGTTAGTCCGCTGGATGCGGGTGGCGCAGGACCGGTCATTTTGGCACTCTTTGGGGGAGGCCAATGTCCAGCAGTGGACGTCTTACGGCTGATATGATGATGATGATGATGATATCCACCAGTATCTAGTTAGTCTTCATATGTTTTTTTTATGTTATTTTTAGCAGTATATGTAAGTGTGTTTAAGTTTATGTGTGTTCCACATCTTCCAGCGGTAGCGTTTAATCTAATGAACCGATTTTCAGGTGTTAATAGATTCGAAATCATGCTCCAGGCCTATCTTTTGTATGAAATTTTTTTTTTCTGTTTATTTTCCGTAGTCGGAATCGGAATAGGTACAGTTTTTTGAACTTTTTATGCTTGTTGTGCAAATGGAAGATGTTATTTTGCACGTAAAATGTGTGATGTGTTGTGTGTGTGTGTGTGTGTCTGTGTGTGTGTGTGTGCGTGTGTGTGATGTGATAGACTCAATGACTTGTAGGTTATCCTGTGTATCATGTTTTTGCCGAATACGAGCCCAAAAAGCTTATTATGAAAAACCGCTGCCGCCACCGCTCTAAGTCGTGGCCAAACGGTTACGGTTCAGTGGTAAATGACCTTCTGCACAGGAAACCCTAGTTCGTTGGCCGGCCGAGTGAGTTGAGGGATTGAACTCTTGACACGACACTAGACTACCTAGTACATTCAAGTGGATGCATACAACTAACTCATAAATAAATATGACATGGCTCTTAAGTCGGCGGATTAAGGTTTCGGTACTTACGAGTACATACTGATTACGCAAAACAGGCCCCGTAGCATGGATGGCCACGCGATAAGTGACAAGATAACAGCGTCGTCTCGGGTGTCAGCCAGGGACGGATGCTCTATCATGTCACTTTATCGCGTGATAAGGCCATCCATGCTACGGGGCCTGTTTTGCGTAATCAGTATGTAGGTACCGAAACCTTAAGGTGGTTCGATTGCTATACAAAACGTTATTTGACATTCGCAGGCTAGCGGCGTGATATTGTAAGAAACTTATGTAACAAACTTTCATCAATTGGCTTCCCATTTGCGCCAAATTCCCTCTTTCCTAGAATAAACTTGTATAAACTAGATTAATTTGAGAAATTGGTTTGGGACTTGATTTTTTGGGAAAACTATTTTTCTCGAATTAATCTAGTTTATACAAGTTTATTCTAGGAAAGGGGGAATTTGGCGCAAATTGGAAGGCAATTGATGAAAGTTTGTTACATAAGGTTCTTAAAATATCACGCCCTTAGCCTGCGAATGTCAAATAACGCTTTGTATGGCAATCGAACCACCTTAATCCGCCGATATATAATTTCCGAACGCATGCAGCGTCACATAAGGCTGTCAAAAAATACCACATCATCGTTCGACTAAATTCAATACCTGTCACTACAACGGTCACTTGCGTGTCATACAAAACAATGTATTTTTGGATTTTAATTAAACTTGTATATAGAGAGAACAAGAATTTATCATTTTATGTCCCACCCTGGACACATACTTATGATAATATTAAATCGAATCATACATATTGACTACTTGACTGTACTAAACAGTACTTACAAAGTTATGGAAAAATCTAAAGTTAGCTACAAGTTCGTATGTTACCATTACCACACGGGAGTGTCGCGTCGCTTACGTAACGCGTATGCATATGCACTGTATGACAGGTATCTTAATCAATCATTTATTTATTCCAGATAACAAAGATCCATACATTACAAAATAAAAAAATAAAAAATAATCATTAAAGTGTTAGTTCAAGTAACTTAACAACTTATGTCAGTAGATATAGAATTTACATTACATGGAGTTGGTCCCAGTGCTTCATTAACATTATGGGACAGTCCAGCCTATTTGCTATGATTGCTAGGCGGCTGTAAGTTGGGGCTGTCCCTTACACGGCGCTTCATGCCGGCGACTCGTTTTCGCAAGATTGCGTGGAAACCGTCTACTCGTGTTACGGCAAACATTCCCGAAGCGCTACAGTGTCTACGAAGACCCAACAGTAACCTAAGCGTATTATTATACTGAAGGCGCAAGACGTTGATTGCCCGTTGAGTGTAGCTGACCCACAGGCCGCACGTGTAAAAGGATTGGCAGTAAGCCTTGAAAAGGGTTAACTTAACTTCCTGCGTACATCGTGCAAACCTGCGAGCCAACGCCCTGCGCTCCCTCTCAATGTCAGGATCATCTTAGAGGTACTCCGTGACCCAATGACCCAGGTATTTAAATTTCGTGGTTCTGTTTAGGGACACTCCATACAGCGTGACTTCAGGTACCCTCTCAACCCTGTGTTCACGCGGCTGGAAAACAAGTAACTCACTCTTAACCACATTGTACCTAAGTCCATCATGTGCCGCGGCGTACCCCTCACACTTGCTCAGCAGTTTTCTGATCGCACACACAGAAGGCCCCAGCAGCACCATGTCATCGGCATTATAACTTATATTGTTGACCATATCCCCAGCAATGGCACAACCAACCCTAGTACTGCTGAGGTCTTCTATGAGAGAATTAATGTATACAGGTTGAAGAGACGCGGTGACGTTAATACTGTATTAATATTATATAGAGGCAAAGTTGTATCTTTTGTAAGTTATGTGGAGTTAATCTCCGGAAAAAATGCAGGGAACTCTTCGTAGCGCACAAAATTATGACGCACTACTCCACATAC
Organism: Epinotia brunnichana; assembly: GCA_963854355.1. Lineage (NCBI taxonomy): Eukaryota > Metazoa > Arthropoda > Insecta > Lepidoptera > Tortricidae > Epinotia > Epinotia brunnichana. The sequence continues at coordinate 4,467,334 of OY977943.1, read as the reverse complement.
TTGTTTGAAATTCTGATGTTTGTGAGACGTAACTTACCGATGTTTAGTCGCGTCGAGGTACTAGGTATGACTATTCGTTCAACAGGGCGACTAAGGACAGTCCCACGTCGCATCGCACTTGCAGAAAAAAACCCGCGCGTCATAGGTCCAACTTATTTATGAACGTTTACCCGCCGAAGTACGAATGGAAACATCGGTAAAAATATTCAAGCGTCGATTGAGAAACTTTCTATTGGAAAATCCATTGTATTCTATAAGTGAATTTTTTGACATAACCGCATAATTCTGATTTATTGTTTTTGTTATTATTAAATTGTGGTTATATGTAATGACGATCCTTCTAGGTGAACTCTGATATCTATGACATTATAAATTTAAATATTTAATATTATTTAAAAATTGATCTTTTTATTCTTTTTAGTAAAAAAAGTTTAATTCACAAAACAATTATTACAATAAAATACATAGGTACAAATAAGCCGAAAAAGTATAAAGTAAAACTACATCCAGCTCTGCGTCATGCCCGAACCAAAGGTCCCCAAAATGCTTGCGGCATTGCCTCGCTCCCTCGCTGAACAGCAATTGAGACCTGTTGGACGAGCCAATTTAAATTATTTAAGTGGACATAGTTATATTTAAATTGTTATTATTCTTTAATTTTTATTTTATTGAATGTTCTTGACGATCACAATACGGATTCTTGTAAATTGAGATGTAATTTATAATGTAATCTTTTATTGTGAATAAATGAATATGAATCTGAATCTTTTGTAGGTTAATGTGTTATCAACTTTGTTTGGAAATGTTATTTTACCAACTGCAAATAACGTTTGTATAGTTTTGTAGGACGGAACTGCATTAAGTAACTTTGTAATCGCATGCAAGTATTTGTATAGGATTACAAACTTACTATGCAGTTTGTATATATCTGAATCGTGACTGAAATTGCAATATTTTTAGGTTTTTTTATGAATTTATAGGCTAAAAACCAATTATGTTTAAAATTGTGGATCTGCTAGAAGAACCTTAGAATTATGTTGATCATTATGAGTATGTCAGTGACAAAATCACAAAACTAAGGAACTTTGACGGACAATAGTTCTTAAACTAATAATTCAAATTTAATGCTATTGAGAATATCTAAGCCATATTATATTACTGAAAAATCAGGGTTCTGGCTTTAGCCAGCACTAAATTACGAGTACAGGATGTTGAAAATGGCCTGAATAGCTTCGAGAAAAGGATAGTACGGCTCTTTGTTTTACTCGACTTGGCGGGGGCACTACCGTGCCCTCAGATATAGCCCAGACACTTTTGATAAAGTAAAATTCTACTTCATTATTGATCCTCTGACCTGTCCTCCGTTAATTAACATCAATTTGTGAGCATTTAATTTATTGTAATCTTTGTTTTTCTGGTAAGCTTAGGAGTAAGCAAATAAGCACGCAAATCTCTAGAATAGTAAGTTGTTTAACGAGGGGCGGAAGTGGAATACTCGTATTGCGAACAAGAGTCTACCTTTTGATGACTCGAGTTTGGAATATTCTTACGCCCGCATACACAATGTTTTTCATCACATTTACGAGGAAATACATAACAACAAAATACAGAAAAATTAATGTTTCATACAAGCGCACCTATACGCCTACGTTTAATAACACCCTTTACGAGCAAGTGTGATGAAAAATATATTGCGAGAGGCCTAAAAGTCCCTGTAATTTGTCTACAATAAAAGTTACCAGACTAATCAATAAGGACAACCTTTACAAACTAGCGATGATTCTAGACTACAGCAAAAAGGACTTTCCCGACACCGCAAGAAACGTTTTAGAGGCCATTACTGACTAAGAGGCGGTAAAACCAGTTATTACTAACCTATTACGTGATAGTTGCGGGTAGCTCAGTATTTTGTTACGGGATTGGGATACAATGTATGGGTTTTAACTTGATTAAATTTTACTTTGGACTTGGCAGTTTATGTACCTATCCTATACTACTGAACTAGCAATATTTGTATACAGGGTGGAAAGATAAGTCGGGTCCTGGAGGGAAACTACCTTAAATCCATAAGCTGGGTCATTTTACTTAAAAGAGACATTCCTTTATTTTTAAAAAGAAACAAAACTGCATTCAAAGATTTTCAAAAAAGCCTCACACACGGCCGGGAATCGAACCCGGTCGAATCTGTCTAAAAATCTGAGTTAGTTTTTTTTTGCGTTAATTAATAGTTCTAGGTGTAAGGAACTATTGTTGCTAAGGAACTCTGTATCTGCAATCACAGGAAAATGTTGAATTTCAAAGTTTAATGTACGGAAATGGACCTTCCCATACTAACCCGCTTAGTATGTCTGTATGTAAGTATGGGGAGATGTGACATCTGAAACTAGACGAAATTGGAAATTCGTAGTATTATTTATTTATTTTCATCATTTACATCAATCTTTTCAAAACTGTAATAAAATATCATTCCCATATTAGGTAGGTACGTACATACTGTTTGTACGAGGAGATCCATTTCCGTATTTAAACTGTGAAATTCGGCATTTTCCTGTGATTGTAGATACAGGGTTCCTTAGCAACAAGTGTTCCATACATCCAGAACTATTTATTTACGCAAAAAACGAACTCATATTTTTAGACAGATTCGACCGGGTTCGATTCCCGGCCGTGTGTGAGGCTTTTTTGAAAATGTTTGAATGCAGTTTTGTTTCTTTTTAAAAATAAAGGAATGTCTCTTTTAAGTAAAATGACCCAGCTTATGGATTTAAGGTAGTTTCCCTCCAGGGCCCGACTTATCTTTCCACCCTGTATAAATATATACCTACTTACCTATTTAGTATACAACGTCGGGTGACAAGCAAAATTCACTTAGTAACAAATCAAAGGTCTCGATATCGACTACGTACCGAGATACGAGGATTTGAAGAGCAGTGACAGTTTTGGTAGTGACTTTTGCTTGTCACTCGACGATATATTTGCAATCACGTTCTCGGAAACGGCTCCAACGATTTCGATGTAATTTGGAATATAGAGGTTAACGGGGGCGAGAAATCGATCTAGCTAAGGTCTCATGCCTGGGAAAATTTGTTTTCTCCGTACTTTCACCCGAGCTTAGCTCGGTCACCCAGGGATTCTTTTTTACAAACGCAAATGTCAAAGTGACAGACATCTGACGTCATTTAAACCCTATACGTGGTATCTGGGTCATAAACAGATTTAGGCTCGCGTTTTTCCTGTGGACATTGTCAAAGCATGGTTTCCGCTGGTGTAAAAAATGTATACCAAAATGTACTACTCAAATTATATTGGTCAATAAAAAAATAAAAAGTAAAGTAAAGTAAAGTAAATTTTATTTGTAAAGTTTCGGACATAAACGGCGTCTCCACTTATACCTACATACAGGGTGTCCCAGAACTACCACGTCACAGTGACGCCGGAGGTAGGTCAGCTCAAGAGGAACCTACCCAGCCTAACATGACCTCAGTAAAAGTTGCACGGTTTGTGAGTTATTACCGAAATAAAGATTTATGAGAATTTTCCGTTTTGTTTTTACATTTTTAGTACCAGCATTGACTGGGAAAAGGTCTTAGTAACAGTTTTTTGTATGTATCTAATCATGAATAATAGTTAATTCAGAAGTGCGAAGTGTAATTTTGTCAGTAACTATTGTAAAATGCTGAAAAAAAACTTGATTACTCTTGATTTAAGTTGTCATAAAAACACGAATTTCAACTTTGACCATCTGCCGTGACTTTTTTTATTAGAAACGAAACGAACAAATAACGTTAATAAATTAGGCTTGTTATGCAGATTTAGAAATGGTATAACACATGTATCTTACTGCGATAACATTGAGTATTATTATCACTTTAGAGATGCCCTATCGAACCAACTTAAGAGGATTGTGAAGTGCCGATACGCGGCACCAGAAGGTATTTTAAAAAAATCTATCTGTTTCACATCGCTCTGTGCCTCACCCGTATCGTGCGATAGAGAGAGTAGCTAGACCTGGAGGCAATTGCCTACATTTCCTTGTTGAAATATTGTTCCGGGTGATAACGTTTTTACCCCCCTAAACCTTTATGAAATGAAATAATTTTGGTATTATTAGATTTAGTACACTATAATCTATGTCTGTACGTTTTCTTTTTTTAGCAAATCAGATTAGATTAATTAAAAAAAAATAAAACGATAGACAAAGTTTTTAAGTCAAAAATATCGATTTTTAGATGCTAATAACTTTTACCGCAAGCAATATTTCTTAAAAATCAAAACGTACAGACCTAGTTTTTCATTATATCTACAACATGTCCAAAAATTATAATAATCGAAGAATGTTTACGGGGTGAAAAACGTTATCGCTTTTTGTATGAAAAATTACAGGTTCACAATCCTCTTAAAAATGGAACTCCAAATGTTGTGTGTACAGCGATGACTCATCTGTTATCTGATCAAATTATTTTGCCACATGCACGAGGGCTAAATACTAATGTTTGTCTCCCTTTTGGAGGCTAGCTTATTCTAAAGATCGGTCACGGCGTGGATAGCTATAATAATAATGACCCATCTTTAAATGCAATTTTTTATGGTCACCTTTTTGCACTAATTATTATAAGAACGATTTTTTTGCTCTATATACAGTGCGACCGAGCCTTGAAGGTCGAAACGCACAGACAGCGGTGGCGGCGCGGTGCGGAGGCGGTACCGGTTGTAATGTTCGAGCTTATATGAAAGGGTCCGCACAGAATACTGCGGCGGGACGACCTTTATTTCCCGACTTTTTAGGGTTCCGTAGCCAAATGGCAAAAAACGGAACCCTTATAGATTCGTCATGTCCGTCCGTCTGTCTGTCTGTCCGTCCGTATGTCACAGCCACTTTTTTCCGAAACTATAAGAGCTATACTGTTGAAACTTGGTAAGTAGATGTATTCTGTGAACCGCATTAAGATTTTCACACAAAAATCGAAAAAAAAACATTAAGTTTTAGGGGTCCCCATACTAAGAACTGAAACTCAAAAAAACATTTTTCATCAAGCCCATACGTGTGGGGTATCTATGGATAGGTCTTCAAAAATGATATTGAGTTTTCTAACATAATTTTTTTCTAAACTGAACAGTTTGCGCGAGAGACACTTCCAAAGTGGTAAAATGTGTCCCCCCCCCCCCCCCCCCCTGTAACTTCTAAAATAAGAGAATGATAAAACTAAAAAAAATATATGATGTACATTACCATGTAAACTTCCACCGAATATTGGTTTGAACGAGATCTAACAAGTAGTTATTTTTTAATGCGTCATAAATCGTAAACAGCAATTTATTTCACGGAACCCTTCATGTGCGAGTCCGACTCGCACTTGGCCGCTTTTTTTTGATTTTCCCAAGCCTGTGTTAACTGAAGTAGGTTTGATAGATATTAGTAAATAGGGGCACTAGGATAAAGTAGTCATTATTTACCCTTAAAATGAAGACCATTAAGTTTCATCGTTCTAACCAGGAGGAACCCCACTCCCGATTGAGTAGGTACCAATTTGTATTAGTCCGTTTGATACGAGTACGTACCTAAATTAATATTTAACAATGACTTTTCGGTGAAGGAAAACATCGTGAGGAAACCGCGCGGTCTAATCCCAATAAGGTCTAGTTTTCACTCTGGGTTGGAAGGTCAGATGGCAGTTGCTTTCGTAAAACTAGTGCCTATGCCAAAACTTGGGATTAGACGCCAAAGCGGACCCCGGGCTTTAGGGCACAACCGGGAATAACGCTAGGAGGATATTGAAAACGTAATTGAGCTATATGTTAGGTAGTTGTAGTGTTGCTAACAATAGACTACTGTATACACGCTATACTTAGATCTGGGCATCAGAATGTTTGGAATGCAGTTTGGTTCCGCTGTCTGATTCAGTCACGGGCCATCGATTGCATTCAAAGCTGTTTCGCTAGGTGTATTATGCATGTTTTTAGTAGGCCCCAAGGTGGACTGATGACCTGGTAAAGTTCGCGGGAGTCCGCTGGATGCGGGTGGCGCAGGACCGGTCACTTTGGCACTGTTTGAGGGAGGCCTATGTCCAACAGTGGACGTTTTTTTATGATGATGATTATTGTAATATTATTGTATATTAAGGTTGGTAAGGATTTTACCGACGAGTCAGTTATAAGTCTGACGACGCCGACGGGGATTTAATCTCGCGGTCGTTGATTCCATTTCATTTCGAGGAAATAGAAAAATATAAGGCAGAAAAACCCATTCGTCGATGACATCTTTAATAGCTACTTAACCTAACTATAGCATAGAGAGAGCATAAGTAGAGAAAAGGGAGCTAGACGCTCTAGAAATGTGGGGCTGGAAGAAAATGCTAAGGAGTATCTTGGACTGAATTTCGTACCAATGAGTCCATACTGAAGGAACTCGGCATCAAGCAGCGTCTATCATCCATAGTGCAGTCTCGCATCCTTACGTTTTTCGGGCACATATGTCGTCGAGAGTAGCTATCGAGCGACTTGTGGTCCAGGGAAAGGTCGAGGGCACCAGTCCGCGAGACAGGTCACCAATGAGATGGACAGACCAGATAGCTGCAGTAGACGCATCACTACACGCAAGCATAAGGAAGGCGACTGTCAGAGAGGAATGGCGGCGTGTTGCGAAGCTTGTTATTGCTACCAACACCTGAAATGATGACCACCACCACTCTGTCATGAGTGTATAACCGGTACCGCCTCCACGCAACCCCGCTCCGCCACCGCTGTCAGTGCTTTTCGGCCTCAAAGGATGGACGACATATTGAGTAACTTGAGAGTTTATTTGCGATTAATGTAAGCGTTTAAGAGAGGTAGGGCACAGCGGAATTTCATCTCGCTCGTATGTGAAGTAGCCTAACTGGGGAAGTACCTCCACCTTACAGAAGACCGCAGCCATAATAGCACCACTGCTTATTATTTCATGCTATGAAGTATGTGGTGTTGTGTTCCTGGCGGTGAGTAAGGTCGCCAGAGCTCCCTAGGATGCGCTGTGTTGGGAGTGAGGGACCTGCATGTCTCTATCTGCCAACACAGCGAGTCCTCAAGTTAATAAAGGGTCGGCAACGCGCTTGTGATTCTTCTGGATTCACAAGTGTCCATAGGCGACGGTACCTGCTTAACATCAGGCAGGCCGTAAGCTTGTTTGCCACCGTCGTTGTATTAAAAAAAAATAATTCGAACAATCGACGATTACTCACAAACTCACAATCACAACATCCAAGGCCAAAATAACGAGACGTTCATTGCGCCGCTGACTCAACCCAATTCACAAAACGTTACGTCGGTAGTGAGCTCTCGAACTAAACCTAGATATTCCTAACAAATGTACGTAAACATAGGTCAGGTATTACTGGCTTTCACGAACTGGTCTGTAGATGTAAAAGCCAGTTCACAAGGACTCGACAACGCGTATCGAGTATACCAAGTGTCCAATTACGCTACTAACTTAAAGGTCTCGTTACACTGGTACAATTCGCAATGAGGGAAATACTTCGTGAATTGGTAGGCCTTTCACCGTCTGCGGGCCGTCTGGTCGGTTTAAGCTTTTCATTTCGATGTTACGTAAATAACTTCCTTATTCGGCTTTGCGTCAATGTTTCACTGTAAAGTCGCAGAATAATAATTATCACTTTTGGACCTTAACTGGATTGGACTAAAGTCGAAAATTAGTTTCTTATTTAATTCCCCGACTATACGGTCTGGTCTGAGGAATGTTACTATTGCACCTTATTCCTTTGTAATAAGGCGTAAAATGTGTTCATATCTTAGTATAACTTCCTTTTACTCTTTATAGCGCTTAAATTCCAATGAGGCCTTTTGTATCTGGGTTGGAAGATCAGATGACAGTCGCTTCAAAACTAGTGCCTACGCCAATTCTTAAGTTTAGGTGGCAAGGGGCTTCAGGAGGCCTATACTTTATTATTTGGTTTTTATGTTTCATTTGTTGCGTTCGATTTTCATTTGCACACTGAATATAATAGGTAGCTGCCGTTGCTGGCTTTTAGTTAAGATTTTTCTTCCTAATTCGAGTTATAAGGTGTCGTTTATTCTGCATTTAGCATACCTACACGAATCAAATCACATAGTATAAAACAAAGTCGCTTGCTAAGCGTCCTCGGTTATTTTAACACAATACTTATTCATTTCCAAATGATTGGCTCGGTAAATATAATGCATACCCAACTAGGTTAAAAATAGACAAGTTTACGCTGTTATATCCTGACCACTGCCTTGTTTAATTTTAGCCTTGCAACACTCGGTTGAAATTAGATAAGTTGTTTTGTTGCAAATAACAGCGTGAATGACTAAGAAATAAACAAGTGGCTTAAGTAAATATAATCCTTACTTTATCGGTTAAAAATAGACAAGTTTACACTGGTATATGCTGACCACTGCCTTGTTTAGTTTTAGCCTTGCAACACTCGGTTGAAATTAGATAAGTTGTTTTGCTGCAAATAACAGCGTGAATGACTAAGAAATAGACAAGTGGCTTAAGTAAATATAATCCTTACTTTATCGGTTAAAAATAGACAAGTTTACACTGGTATATCCTGACCACTGCCTTGTTTAGTTTTAGCCTTGCAACACTCGGTTGAAATTAGATAAGTTGTTTTGCTGCAAATAACAGCGTGAATGACTAAGAAATAGACAAGTGGCTTAAGTAAATATAATCCTTACTTTATCGGTTAAAAATAGACAAGTTTACACTGGTATATCCTGACCACTGCCTTGTTTAGTTTTAGCCTTGCAACACTCGGTTGAAATTAGATAAGTTGTTTTGCTGCAAATAACAGCGTGAATGACTAAGAAATAGACAAGTGGCTTAAGTAAATATAATCCTTACTTTATCGGTTAAAAATAGACATGTTGACACTGTTATTTGTTGTCAACTGCGTCATTTAATTTTAAGTCTTACAACACTAGGTTCAAATCTGCTAGGTTGTTTTGCTGTGAATAATCGTGTGAAATATTAATATACAAACAAGCTGCTCATTTTTAGATACATAATTACAGCTCGGCAGTTAGCCACATGAGCGATCCCATTTTTAAACAAGTAACTTATTTAATATTAAACAAGAAATTGGCAAATTTTCCTTTGGGGCCATTTTGGCGTCCCAGGCGAAGCGAAGCGAGTCGGCCATTATGTAACGGGACTTGTAGCCGTGCGGGTGACTTATCTTGTTGCTCCTGTAAATTTTATTGTACTTATAATATTGTAAGCAGACACTGTCAAGGTCCAACCCTGGAACTCCTCCCGTGCTCCGCTGGAAGTATAAACAAACCACGGGAACTGGTCGGGCGGACCTCTCCGAAGGCACTCTTGCTTGGGCCGCGTTATGAGCGTTGTGTGGTATGGTGTGATTTGTGCAATCGTGGTGCTAATTAGTGTTTATTAGTTTTGTGAAGGCTAAGGAGACATTCCAAAAGTTTAGAATAGTGATAGTGTTCGGTTCCTGTTAATCAGACTTGTTATACTTAAATAGATGTACCAATTGTTTTTACGAAGAAGTGGTTTCATTGACTCTTTTAGCTTATAATATTATAAGTTCTGCTGTGAAAGAGGTATATTGATAGAGCCGGCTACGGCTTACCTGTTTTCTCAATTAACCTTATTAGTTTACTTTAATTTACCGTATACTAAATATACCTAGGTATGTCATTGTGATGTTTAAATAAAGCGTATTTCTTTGAATTCAGTTTTCTTTTTTATCTCCTTGGATCGGTTGTACCTACTCAATGCAACCGATCTACGTGGTAATTCCAGCTAACTACAATTTGGTATAAGAAGCCAAGTTACTCAGTACTGTCAATTGTGTATATTGTGTAGAAGCAACTTGCCTCTACCCAATAGACACAATTAACAGTACTGAGTTACTTGGCTACTTACCGATTTGTGTTAGCTGGAATTACCGACTAGATCGGTTGCATCTACCCAATAGACACAATTGAAAGTACCGAGTAACTTGGCTACTTATACCGATTTTAGTTAGCTGGAATTACCGAGTAGATCGGTTGCATCTACTCAATAGACACAATTGAAAGTACTGAGTAACTTGGCTACTTATACCGATTTTAGTTAGCTGGAATTACCGAGTATTGCAGCTACCCAAAAAGCTTGGTTATAAATACTTGAATCACTCGATAACATTAACGATTAGGTTTGCTAAATTTAGCTGAATGAATAGGTCGGAGGTTACCTAACGTGTGTTATTTATTTATAACATATATACTGGGCTAATGTAACCGACTTACGTTAGAAAAGTTGACTTTGTTACTTTTAGCAAAGATCTCTGCAGGCTCCCTGCGAACCGAATTGCTCGGTTGTAAATAGCACCCGTTCATTTATTTCTAGCCGTTTCGTTTTCTCCGTGATGCATGTTTTATACATATAAACCCGTGCCAAGCCGGGGCGGGTCGCTAGTCAATAAACACAATTAAAAGCGTGTCGACGGCGGGTTTGAAAAACGCGGTATGCATAGGGCCTAAGCGAGCAACATTGGAATATGTATTTGTTTGTTTGTTTGTTTGTTTATAAATGGCACTAACGATTTACAAAGCAGAGGTTTACTGCGGCAAAAAGATATCAAGCAAAGTCTTATTTCAGTAGAAACCAAAACCTTTGTTTTCCGGGTTCTGTGTTGTGATGTTGTGATATCTAGTGAAGAAATAACATGTGGATAAAAAAAGTGCGTCACGTTTTGTTCTACTTAATCCAAATCAATGGTTGTGGGATAATCCCATTTATACCGTGACGTCACATTTTTGCGAGAAAAGTTGGATCAGATCTACGGACGTATTACCTACGTTTGACCAACAAGCTATTGTTCCAATTGCTGCATGTATTAAATGCTATCTCATTCTTCCTTATTCGTAATTGCCATCTCATTCTATAGCGGCCTTAATGGTTGTATCAAAAAATTGGTATTCGTAGATCTCTATAAAAGCTTTCAAGCTAAAAGCTGGCAGGCCCCTATTTCACCAAATCGACAATGACAATTCGACTTACATGGCTGCGTCGACAGGTTAAGGTGGTTGCTGGACTGCTTACTGACCCAGCAAGTACGTGGAATTTATTTGTCATTGTCAGATGACAAATGTCAAGATGAAATAGAGCCCAGGGAATGGCGCAGGATCGGTACAAGTGCCGTGCTCTCGTTTTGGAGGCCAATACCATTTTTGGATCACTGAGCCAAAATGGTTAGTTAGATCTATATAATTGACAGATGATACAGTAGAATTTAAGCAGGTTTTATGAGGGAGGTGATATTTTATTGCACGAACTTAACGCAATTAAATATTTTTTGTAATCGTAGTTCTGGACATTACTACATACAAACTTACAACCTCACTTACTTTTCCTCTTCATAATTACTTACTACGCTGCCGCTGGCTCAGTGACCCGAAGTATATCTTGGCCTTCGATACTAAGACACGCCACTGTGCTCTCTGTCCAGGACTCCAGGGTAGCTTGACGCCAATCATGATCGGCTGTTTGAAGCTGGCACAGGTCTTTCTGGACTTGAAGAAGTACCTATAGATTGTTTTCTTAAACATTTGCATGCTGCTTTGGCTGAATACTGTAATTATGTTTAAAACATGTAAAACCTTTTGTACGTATTCTTGCAAATAAACATTTCTATTTCTGTTGTACGGATGACAAATGAAAGAAAATTGCAGGGAATGCTTTTTAAAGGTAACCGATATATCGACTTTGGCCAGAGGGCCTACCGCGAAAGGCATTCGAAGTTTCCCCTCTCTTTCACACTTACGAGTTCGTACCTAAGTGCGACAGAGAGGGAAAACTTCGAATGCCGTTCGCGGTAGGCCCTCTGGTGTTGTTGCCAAACCGCCGCGCCGGCAGCGGCACTGCCGTTTTGTCTTGAAATGGATACTAGGCTAAACCAATGCTTTCTCTGTAGAGAGCCAGCTCGCTTTTTTTCGGTGTCCTTTATAATACCGGTATTATAAAGGTTATAGTAACATTTAAAACTAATACCGGTAACCGTTATTTCAAAACGGTTACGGTACCGTTATGTTCGCGCGGCGCGCATAACCTTTACGACAGAACGGTACCGTAATGTAATACCGGTTTCATACCGGTATAACCGTAACCGAAATCAGTCCCTGGAAAATTGACCTCTAGCAAGCCTTACCTCCTTACAATACTCCCTACAATACATTTTCAGAGACCATTATGAAACTTGTTCAATATCTGCAAAAAATATTTCCTTTCTTAGGGCCCGAATTTCTCTCTTCAGCTACCAAGCGACATACCTGCCTGCTTACGTAAAATAAACCGAATCAAGTAAGTAACAGAGTACATTTCAGGGTATACTAGCTTTTTCTAAAGCCTGAATATATCCACACAGAGTTAGAAACGGACAGCATGTCAAAGTAAACTTTACCTTGTTTCGCAAATAACAGAGCACATTTTAGCGTGATCCAGCGATGTTCATATTTATGGTTATCGATAACGCCTACGTCACACCAGACAATCTGACGTCATACAACAGCTGGTGGTAGATGTCAGATAGGGCTGATACTAAACCCGGTTTTAACGGCATCTTTGTAAGGATTACCTACTTAATTTAATAAACAGTTTTTAGGGTTCCGTAGCCAAATGGCAAAAAACGGAACCCTTATAGATTCGTCATGTCCGTCCGTCTGTCTGTCTGTCCGTCCGTATGTCACAGCCACTTTTTTCCGAAACTATAAGAGCTATACTGTTGAAACTTGGTAAGTAGATGTATTCTGTGAACCGCATTAAGATTTTTACACAAAAATCGAAAAAAAACATTAAGTTTTAGGGGTCCCCATACTCAGAACTGAAACTCAAAAATTTTTTTTTCATCAAACCCATACGTGTGGGGTATCTATGGATAGGTCTTCAAAAATGATATTGAGGTTTCTAACATAATTTTTTTCTAAACTGAATAGTTTGCGCGAGAGACACTTCCAAAGTGGTAAAATGTGTCCCCCCCCCCTGTAACTTCTAAAATAAGAGAATGATAAAACTAAAAAAAATATATGATGTACATTACCATGTAAACTTCCACCGAAAATTGGTTTGAACGAGATCTAACAAGTAGTTATTTTTTAATGCGTCATAAATCGTAAACAGCAATTTATTTCACGGAACCCTTCATGTGCGAGTCCGACTCGCACTTGGCCGTTTTTTTTAATCAGAGGTAGACGAATGTAGTTCAAGATTTCGTACGTAATTTAACACCGACATAAATAAAACAAATTAATAATTAAATCATTAGATAGTTTTGACACAGTGAACAAATGAGAACACATGCAAAGGAAAAACTAAACTGTGATCGCCTACAGCCCGAGACACAGGACTCGAACCTGCCCACCTGTATTGTCGGTACATACAGTGCCCTACCAACTAAATGATTTCAATTTGATCGTGGTAACCTGGAAACTTACACGTTAAATCTAACGATACAAAATATATTTAATAAAAAAATGTTCATGTCGTCGGGTGACAAGCAAAACTCACTAAGTAACAAATACCTACTTAAATCAAAGGTCGTATCTCGATATCGACTACGTGCCGAGATACGAGGTTTTGAAGATCAGTGACAGTTTTGGTAGTGACTTTTGCTTGTCACGTGACGATATGTACAGTCACCGGCATCAATATATATTCATTTCCTTGCCCTTATCCCATTTACTTGGGGTTCGGCGCAGCATGTCTTTTTCTTCCATACTTCTCTGTCAGCCGTCATATCATCATTCACTTCTTTTCTCTTCATATCGTCTCTCACAAAGTCCATCCACCTTTTTCTTGGCCTACCTCGTCTTTTACATCCATCCACATTCATACCTAATACTCTTTTGGTCACATGACTTTCATCCCTCCGCATTACGTGCCCATACCACGCAAGGCGATAGGCCCTCAATTTATCCGCGATAGGTGCTACTTTTAGGCTTCCCCTTACATACACATTTCTTATTCGGTCCATCCTCGTCACACCACACATCCATCTTAACATCCTCATCTCCGTTACATGCAATCTCTTTTCATCCGTCACCTTTAAGGCCCAACATTCCGATCCATACATGACGACAGGTCTCACAATGGTCTTATAGATTTTGCCCTTTAACCTAGGAGGCATTCTGCCATCGCATATTGTTCCGGAGACCTGTCGCCATTTCATCCACCCAGCGCTAATTCGGTTTTTGACATCACGGTCGATATCACCATCACACTGTACAAGCGAACCGAGGTACTTAAAATCGGAGCAGACTGGGAGCATAACGCCGTCTAGCTTTATGCCTGTAAAACTGGAGATACCGCCGAAGTCACAAAACATATGCTCTGTTTTGGACCTACTGATCCTCAGGCCAACATTCTCCAGTTTTTGTCGCCACTTCTCCAGTCTGCTCTGTTATATATATGATGAATCAAAGGCCGCAAAAATATCTGACACGCTCTTACGGCTCTAGGAATACCTAGAGTTGTCATCAGATATTTTTGCGGCCTTTGTGCCATCATATATTTATGCCGGTGACTGTACCATATGGCTATTTCAAATAAAATGATCCGCTCAATTATCGACCTACTTGTCTAAGTAAGAAGGTTCAATGGCATTCTTTGCAAGTTTGAGATCATCCATATATGGAATCATAAATTCAGTATACTGACTGTCTCTGTCTGTCTGTCTGTTACCTATTCACGCTTAAACCGCTGAACCGATTTAGATGAAATTGGGTATATATACAAGATAGTTTAAGTCCCGGGCAAGGACATAGGATAGTTTTTATCCTGGACATCTTTCAAATAATTTCACCATACTAAGCACTACTATCTGCGTTACTGAATCGTTTAATAAACATAAAACATTCAAGTACTGGTTTGAAGCATAATTAGAACGCCTACATGACAGAGCACTTCCAAGATCATACAAGTCTGTCTCTTTCACGTATTCGTTCAGCTAAGGGGTGCGAGCGGGACTAAGCTAAAGTTTTCAGTTTCCTCCGCATGAGTATCGAATAGATGAAACCGGAGTCTATCTGAAACACCGCCTATGTTTACGCCATTCCAGTACGTAAGCCCTTAGTTATTGGAAGTATAATCGTTTTGTGCTACATTGAAATTGTGTCATTCTTGTTCTAAAGTACAGAGTTAATATAAAGTCAGACCACCAACTACGCAGTACATAATTGGTAACTCGTTAAGGCGTTGGTCTCGGATTGCCGTCGCACGTTTTGAGTCAAAGTTGATTAAAGGCCTCCACACACCGGTCGCGGGCGCGGGTCGGCGGCGCTACCACGAACTTCGAATCTCGAACTTCGTATATCTCCCTCTCAGTCGCTCGAGTACCATAAACCATCAGTGCAATAGAGACGGAGATATACGAAGTTCGAGATTCGAAGTTCGTGGTAGCGCCGCGGGCGCGGGCCCGCGCAAGTTGTAAAACATTGAAACTACACTTCAAACACACAACAGACGATGGCGGAGTTTTACAACTTGCGCGGGCCCGCGCCCGACCCGCGCCCGCGACCGGTGTGTGGAGGCCTTAAGGGCGGGTTGCACCAACTTACCATTACAGGCCGATCAACGTTAAATATGGCGCCGGCAGCTGTCATTGCATAGAAACATGTCAAACTTTCTATACATTCAGATTTTGACGACCACCGCTTACGATTACAGACGGTTTGGTACAACCCAGGGTAAAAAGCGTATACAGGTTGTAATCGTTAAGTGTAACCAGGCGTAAAAAGCATTAAACTGGTATCGAAAGTTACCCAATACTTAAGTAAAATCACATCAATAACTTTTTTAAATAAAACTAGAAATATCCAAAATATTAAGTTTAAATGTTCCCATACATTAGTACCTACGAAGTTCGTTGAGAGGCTGTATATTCTCTAGTGTAAGAAATATCAGTATCCCTTCAATTTATTCCCCAGCAATTTCACTAAATTACTACTGGAGTGCCTAAGCCGCTTAATGGCTTACACACAAGCACACAACACAACATAATGCGTATATAATATTTACGTAATAGAGATCCCGTTTCAAACCAACCAGTGTGGTAAAAGATTAAAATTCTTTGAAGTCGTATTATGATAACAAATGACGAATATAAGAAAGCTTAAAAACAAAGCCTATATCTCGTATTCTCGTCTACAAAGGAGCCCTATGCCCAGCAAAGTTCTATGCTTCAACTTACGCCGAAAATCAGCTAAGCATGGTGTTTTACAGCCAGCGCTGATCTTCCGCAAGATCCATTCAGTGAAGGCACGGTAGGTAACACAAGAAATGTACAAACGACACATGATATGAGAAGTGAGAGAAATACAAGGGAAACACATCCGAATCTGAGTTGAACACACTCATTGATTTAAACAAACAATGTGATCGATAGACGTCTACATCACGAATTTTGTACCAATTAAAACTCTCTGCCGTCGACGCAAAGTCTAGATTTCAAGGTCTAGTTTAAGTCGGGCAATAATGGTACAGATCGCATCGATAAATCTTCGTCGGTAGTAATGAGCGTTCTATTTCGGTGTGACCTCTGTCAGAGGTCGAGAACAGCTTTCGTCGGCCTAGGCTGACACATCGTTAAAAGAGACGAATTTATGATTCTGTGGTTGTTTCTAATGTGTACGTTGGCAGTGCAACATTACTTGATTTTTAAGTAATGTATTAAGCTGGAAACGCACTGAAAGCGGTGACGGCGCGGTGCGGTGCGGCGCGGAGGCGGTACCGGTTGTAATGGTCGAGCTAATATGAAAGGATCCGCACAGAACGGCGCGGTATTATTATCATCATATTTTTTGAAAATATGAACAGTTTCCTCAGTTACGTTTTGGGTTTAGGACGGCGAATGAGACATTTTCCTTGATTCGTCTCATATTACAAAAAATATCTTAAAAATCCGTGGTAAACTGACACTGGCAATGATATTGACAGCTGTAGCAGCTATATCTGTCATTGCCAGGGTCAGATATTCAAAATATTTTTTGTAATATGAGACGAATCAAGGAAAGTTTCTTATTCGCCGTCCTAAAGCCAAAACGTAAGTGAGGAAACTGTTTACATTTTTCAAAAATAATTGACGCACCTGAAAAGTCTGCAAGTTTTTTCTGGTGTTAAAGAAGGTAATTCCTAACACCAAAAAAAAAATCAGGCACTTCTAAAATTTTCATCCATTCCCCATTACAGTAGACGGCAAACTTCGTGCGCAAATGAGGAGAAGTGGGGGGGCAGCTTGCACGTACAATTCGCCTTTGCGCAGGCAAGGTCATTTGCGCACGAAGTTTGCCGTCTACTGTACCTAGTGGTGTTCATATTCGGTGTTAGCGTATCATTTCACATGGTAAATTAAACTTAAAGAGTATGCTGCCAAAGTTGAAACTCGATTGACAGCTGTTTACCTTTCTCTCATTTTTTTCTTAGTCAAAATCTAGGCAGCATTAGATAATTTCACCCATTATGCCATTATAATCATCGCGAAAGTAGAATTACTTCACGCCACGTCAAACTTATATTAAGGAACTTAGGCCTTTGCATTAAGGTCCATATTTGAACAGTCGCGTTTATAGGCTCATTCGTGTGTCTACTGATGAAAGCCGGTAAATTTGCATTGAAGTTTACGACCGAATTCTGTAGAGAGTGAAAGTCTAAGATGGATGGCGTATGTTACTGTTTATTAACCAGTTATGGCATGTCTTGAAGTTTAAGCGGAATATACATGGACTGGATCTCCAGACTTCAGTCTATAGTTTATCGCGCTGGAAAGCGCAAAGTAAGGCTATGACAAAAAATCGATCGACGATGGATTGACACATTAGAACTTGCACCTATCCGTAAATATCGGTGTTGGATCCAGTAACGATATCGGAGGGCAAGTAAATGTATAGAAAACATGCTTATAATGTTCACACCGCCAAGTCTGGTATCGGAGCATTCTCCATACAAAAAGTGTCGTTGTCGGATCCGACACCTACAGTTAAGGATAGGTAGCAGACCAGCAGCGGTGGGAGCGGCAGCATAAGTGCGAGCGGGAGATCCGAGCACGGCCTCTCCCTCCCACGTACGGCGCGCCGCCGTCGCTGAGGTCGTGGCCATCCGTAAGGCTGCGGTCTGGACGCCAGAGGGCAGCGGGGCGACGAGCGTGCGTTCATAGATTAAACTCGATCAAATGTATGAACTGCCGCTGCGTCCAGCCCGCGGCCTCAAGCATCAGTTCCCACTGCAAGCGGAGCGGGCCATTCATAGATACTACGATAATACAGGTGGACTGATGACCTGGTAAGGGTCGCGGGAGTCCGTTGGATGGACCGGTCAATTTAGCACTCTTTGGGGGAGGCATATGTGCAGCAGTGGATGTCTTTCGGGCGATATCATGATGATGATAGATAATAGATAGACATAGTAACTGAAGGAAACTTTTTTAATCTTTCCGTTTCACTTGAATCGCACCCCGCGTTTCAACGAAGAGATTTTCCAATTCCAATAAATGATTGCGTCAGAAACAAGTTCAAAAGCAGTGGAAATGTTCTGCGTAGGATTATATCCGGTCCGAGGGGAAAATATAAGCTTTAGATTAAATTTATCATCTGTCTTATTGTCTTTAAGATTGATATTTTCCTATAATAACCTTACGATCTTTAGGTTGTTTGGACTGGCAATGGATGATCATCCATTGAAATGAAATGAGGGATAACCGCCCAACAAACTCGTAGTTGTTGTGTTGTGTTACATAGCCGTAGGGTTGCCAACTTTTTTTGGGGGATATATAGTATTTTCCAGAAAAAAACTACAAAAATATAGTACACCGTAAAAATATATAGTACCTACCTACTTGGCTGGGCAATATAATCCAGTAACTTTGTCGCCTGCAAGTACGGAGAAGTATGCGTCAAATCCGGTAGTTCTGATTTTTGCAGACTTGTTTATAATGTTGAATGAATATAATCCAAGTTTGTGACCTCAAGCACCGAACGCAACTTTGTCAAAAATCGAAAATACCGCGAAATCCCTAAAGGACTCGTTTTTGATAGAAAGTTTCAAGGACGTATTTAAATAAGCTTAAATTTGCTACAATATTAAACTAAAATCGTCGCTGGAGACCCAATAGTTTCCGAGATAAAGCTTTTCAAAAATCATAATTTTTTCGTACTTCGAAATTTTTTTGCAATATTGAAATAAGCCTAAATGTGCTACAATATTAAACTAGAATCGTCGCTGTATACCCAATAGTTTCCGAGATAAAGCTTTTCAAAAATCATAATTATTTCGTACTTCGAAATTTTTTGCATTATTTTAGTGTTGCGAAGTTCGAAAAATTATAAACTTTAAAAGGTTTTATCTTGGAGACTATTGGGTCTACAGAGACAATTCTACTCTCATATTGTAGCTAATCTAGTCTTCTTTAAAAACGTCTTGAGAAGGTACTATCAAAAACTAGTCCTTTAAGGTTAAGTATAATAAAAACTTTCGCGGTAATTTCGACTTTTGACAAAGTTGCGTTCGGCGCTCGAGGTCACAAACTTGGATTATTAATTGGGCCAACATCATAAACAAGTCTGCAAAAAATCACAATTACCGGATTTGACGCATACTGTGGATGTATGAAGTTACTGGATTAATGTTGCTATTTAGTAAAAACCTCGGCAATTTGAAGCACTTCGTAAGGTCCCCCAAAATATAGTATTTTCGCGTACTATATATTTCTTCAACAGTATATAGTACAAAGAGTCAAAATATAGTACAATACTATATAATATAGTACGGTTGTCAACCCTACATAGCCGTTTAGACGTGTTTTACACACGACGCTACCACAGAATAGAATACTAGATGGATTACCGTCTCGCTTGACATGGAAATACACGGAATCTTTCCTCTCAGTTAGCTTCGCAGCTGGGGGCTAAGAATGGGTGATCGTCCATAGAAAGAGGTAAGACCATAGATACGTGTCGTGGTGCTAGTGCGTTCAGCGAATTGCATAAAGCGAATCAGACGGTGAATATTGAACGCGCTGAGCGCGACGCGTCTTAGCTGCAAGTTGTGCTAGCACACCAGGGGAAATTGAGGTGATTCGATAGTTTAAATGACACCTCGCCTCAGATGAACCCGTAGGTTTGACCTCGACTCTCAGGGTCAAGATACACTAGAGACCAGTGTGTAGATAGAGGATTCCATAGATGGAGTCCTAGCAAATTCCCAAAATGGATGGAGGTAAATTAACCTGACTAAATTGAGAAGTATCACAAGACTACTACATCTTTGATCCTTGACATCTCAATATGTCCTAAATACTTTAGTATTATATACGTGACGTCAGTTTCGGTTGAATTTTTGACGACCTGGTGACAAACAAAAAGGCCCATACACGATGAGGGACAGGATATATGACATTGTATCTCGTTCACACTTGTTTTATTGTCTGTGCTTACATATTTGTCACTCCTGTTTGCATGTGAATGTGAGGCTCTCTATACTTATTCTTCCTCTTATGGTCCAGTGTAATGAAACCTCCCCTCTGAGGGACCATTAGGTTTGAAAGATTAAGTAGTTGTTACGAGTCCCAGGGTCAAGATACACTAGGGTCGAGTGAGAAGGCTCGTGAATCGCAGCTAGAAAGTGACAGTGATTGCGCAGACGCCGAACGCGGCCGTTGACCGGCGCCGGCGCGGCGAAAGTGACAGGATTTTAATTAGGCTTCGGACCGGAGCGCAAGACTTTAGGTATACAATTTCGTCTATGGAGGTCCAGTATAAGTCAATGTGGCAATGTTCGGCGTAGACACTAGTTTTGCTGCCATCTGACCATCCAACCAGGAAGGGGAATGGAAGGGGCAAAGGAACTAGATGAAAGATCTATGTATGGTCGTACCACCATGACATGTCGGTGTCGTCTAGTAAGCAATTACCGTAGTCTATGGATGCCGGCAACTCCAGGGGACCCACATGCGCGTTGCCGACCCTATAACATAATACATCTTGTCTTGCCCATGGATGCCGATACAATCCATAGTAAAAAAATATAAATATGAATACATATTACCATTAATTTATTTATATATCTATAAAAAGGCATCCTAAGTTGGCAGTGACTTTACGAAGTTAGCGGTCAGGGTTTGATTCCCAGACCACAATCGGATGTTTATATAAACTAACTGTCAGTGTCAGCATTGCGATTATGTACATAGTCCATAATTTTGCTAACTTAAGCCAAAAAGTATTATGTCACTGTAAGACAAGAGGGGACCATTTTGGTTTACTAAGCGAAATATTATAACTGTCAATGAAGCAAAGAGATCTGACGTCATAGTACTCAATTAAACAATGAATCGAAAATGTCAATTGCAGTACAAAGTTCGTATGAGATCAAGACACTTTGCAATAAAAGGTATTATCAAATAATATTTTTCCAATGCATTTCTTTTTGTCAGTCATCATTTAAGTTTACTGAGAGATACCAGTGTGTTAAAGTATGGCAATTAGATATTTTTAACAAATATAGATGATATGTATCATCATCACATCAGCTGAAAGACGTCCACTGCTGGACATAGGCCTGCCCCAAAGAGTGCCGAAAAGGAAAGGTTCTCTGTAGCTACGGTAGCCCAGTGGTTCAGGCATGCGGCTGTCAAGTGGCGGACGTGGGTTCGAATCCCGGCTTGTACCAATGAGTTTTTCGGAACTTATGTAGGGAATATTTACCGTTAGCTTTTCGGTGAAGGAAAACATCGTGAGGAAACCGGTCTAATCCCAATAAGGTCTAGTTCTCCGTCTGGGTTGGAAGGTCAGATGATAGTCGCTTTCGTAAAACTAGTGCCTATGCCAAATCTTGGGATTAGGTGTCAAACGGACCCCGGGCATGTTTAGGGCAAAACCAGGAATAACACTAGGAGGAAAAAAACCCTCCCTAGCACCCCACAGTTATACAGTAATCATAGAAGTATAACTTTATTAGTACAGTCTAAATGATATACATATGCACAGGAAAATAAATGAACAAATGAATCAATTCATAAAAGCAAATCATAACAAGATATTAATAACCATTCCTTATATAAACAATGCTACAATTTTATCAGCTATTAATAAAATTGTTTATTAAATAATATAATCAGTTACTTATTACCCTATGGGTCATAGTAACAAGTTTATGCATTTCTATAATCTATTATCACACTATGAAGTGAGATATTTGAAAGAATTGAACCCACTACAGATACTCTATATTAACAATCTTTAATAGTAAGATATGTCTTTTAAAATCTGATTCTCGACTAGATGACAGTTGCCAGCAACATAATTAATGCTAACCAAGCTTTTATGTGACAACACACTCATCCGGTTATACGCCAGGGTGGATTTTCTTTGTCTAATATTTATTCCCGTTTGGTTCAAACCGCAGTTATCATTTGACAGTTTCCTATGCTGCTGCCGGGACTATATTTAATGTTAGACGGTCAGTGAAATGTGCATGTTACAATCCGCACTTAATTTTTTACTTTTATCCAATCTTCCTAAGTAATCTGCTTCATCTAATCAATGAATACATTGTTATTATTTTGTGGAAGTCAGTGACTTGTTAACCATCTGTAATCAGGCTTATAACCGTAACTAATGTGACACATCTCAAACGGCAGTATTCAAGTGTAAGTATAACTATTCACTATCACCCACAGGTAGTTTGGATTATTTTTTACTGCTACTAATTTACTTTTGGTACTAGTTTTCTTGTATTGTCCATAGTTTATATTGTAAATTATTGTATGTACTGTGTGTAATAAAAAAAAATCCAAATAAGTTTTGTTAGTTGCTGACTGCACCTTCCGCTGGATGCGGATGGTGCAGGACTGTTCACTTTGGCACTCTTTCAGGGAGGCCTATGTCCATCAGTGGACGTCTTTCGGCTGATATGATGATGATGATGACTGCCTTAATGTATGGTCAATCTCATAAGGGACGGAACTTCTTTGTCACACTGAGTTTGAGTTGCTGTACAAAATTGACAACTGGATGAAAGTAACAAGGTATCAAGGTGCAGCTACAGCAGCATGATAAGGGTTTTGAAAGCAATCCTTGAAAAGAAGAATATTAAAGTTACTTATGGGTTCGACTCGTAGAGAAATTGAAAAATCCTCAGGAAACTCTAATATTCTTCTATTCAAGGATGGTTTTCAAAACTCTTATCATATCATATATATGTCATAAATTCACATATTTCAAGCCTAGCAAACACAGATCAGATATTAGGGCCCATAAACAAGGCACTATTTTTAATAATTTTTTAGATTGGGGAGTAGTGTAATGTTAATGATAAAATGACATTCAATATTTTCTAGTTTGATCTAACCTAAAAATATTATTAAGAATAACAAAGAGTGCATAGATAATGTTCTACAACAGTTGTAATAGATTTCTTTCATGTAAATAATATATAAATACTATTATATAAAATAGAGATAGACGTTAGAGAAGTATTCTTTGTTGTTTATTGTTGATAAAACTAGACCTAATTGCGCGTTGTGACCGAAATACGGTACCGACCTTGCAGATCAGCTGACCAGTTCAATATCTCTTATTGTTTAACAGATATTGATCTATAAACATTGTTAGAAGCTTGGGTAAAAGCACTTACCTCTTCTCTTCGCTTCAGCCACCTTCCACAAGGACTCTCCTCCAAGATTTCACTCTCATCCTCCGAGTCCTCCCCGCTTTCTCGAGGAGATTTGCGCTCCTTTTCCAAGCTTCTTCCGCCCGACATAACACCAGTTTAACAACACCACAACGTTAACGAAACCACAACACAGTTAACTTATATCACAATAGAGTTTTCTACACGAAAACACTAGATATATTTTCAAAATACACCTTTTCTTGTAACCATAATATCCAAGGTTGCGTATCGAGACGTCACTGAATCATTGGAAACCATTATTCGGAGCACGGCACAAGAGAGAAACGTTCCGTCGCTTGGGAAATGAAGATAGAAGATGTGTCTACGACTAGCGACAGCGCGGAGCGAGACCACTGAGCTTGCTCATGATAATTGAAATAAATTCTTCACCGGCGTAGCTCCCGACGTATTTCTGTCCGACACAAATATAAAACCATCATGTCAAAGTTGTTTTTTTTTCCACCACTTCCATAGACTAAGTCAGAGTTGCTAGCTGTTTTCTGCGGTAAAAAAATCGATAGGTTCTATTGTTAAGAAGGAATTATTCATTGATAAAGTATTTACAGATATAATAATAATTAACAATATAAATTACATGTACATGTGTGAAATAAAAGAAAATTCCTAGAATTTTATAAATTTAACAACGAATTTATTAATGCGCCATCTCTGCATTCCTATCATCAACAGCAAGCTCACTTGACAGCGCTTACAATCACTTACAATCTGTTTACCTGTTTCAGTAAAATGGTGATTGATGGCGCTCAAATAAATCAAAGTATTTGTGGTTTCAAGAAATTATGACATTGTATTTTTGCAGATACAGTCAGAGTCAGTTTAGTCGCTTTGTTCGTAGAGTAGCTATTTTCGATATTATTATCCATACTTACTCGAAAAACGGAATCTAACTAGTTTTAACGAAACTTATAACAAAAAGCTTAACAACTCGAAAGGATGACAAATGTTTGCTGCCATTCCATTTAGGTCACTCTAAAAACAGCTCTCACAATTGAAATACCTAGCCGCATTATTATACCCATTCATCCCCATTTAACGATAGAAGATGGAACCTCACAAACCCTCATCACATAAACCTATAAAATTACATCCCCTTTCGCTTATCACCGAAATTCCGGAGGTCGATTAAGACTCCTGCAGTTAATATTCGAATTTTACGTCAACTGTTTCGCATGCTCGCTTCTACGTACGCCTATCTAACGGACGTATATTAGATTAGAAACGTTTGTTCTAGCTTTTTCTCAGCACTCCTTGACGTCATAATTCCTGTTTTTTTTTGGTGCGATGGTGGTGGATTGATTCATATGGCCTTTAGGATCTTTTGATCAATCGTTCCGATTTTCATGTATTACACCCTTTGCAGCTTTTTGTGGCGTACCGCTAGGACTATTATTGTTGCTGGGTGACTCCACCCGCGCTGCGCGCTCCTGCGGCGCTACCACGAACTTCGAATCTCAAACTTCGTATATCTCCGTCTCTGTCGCTCGAGTACCATAAACCATAAGTGCGATAGAGACGGAGATATACGAAGTTCGAGATTCGAAGTTCGTGGTTATAGCTCTGGAGCTGTGGCGAAGGCGGGTCGCGTCAGCACGATTTTTTTTTCTTTTGTTTGGCCTGCAGAGTGGCCAACAACAAATATGTTTAGGGACAACCTCCTCCTAAGCTTTATAGGCCACCAGGTAGAAACGTGAAAATGTCACCGCGATGGCGGGACGGGCTTGCGGGCCGTCATTTTGATGACGGCGATGATGAGGCTAACGACGGCTCCTGCTGGTCACATGTTGGTGTCTGGTGTATCTGTGAAATCATAAAATAAATACTTACGCAACTCCAGTCTAAGATTAGTATCTACAGGCGAGATTATCAAATGCCCGTTCGATTAAATTTGGTGCGAATGTTCGTTGGGAGCCCTGTTTTCGAACAAAACCTGAATTTCATACGAATGGCGTAGGCACATTTTCCAACGTGGCAGCTGTTCTACAAGGTCCTGACCTGCGGACTTTTGGGAGACGAAAAAAGGGCTTACAACAAACATTCCTATCAAATATCATCAAACTCCCCGGGATTCCGAGTTATCGGAAACACCACCTATACCTAACAGAAGAAACACACGCATCTGAATCAAATTGGAATGCAAAAGTTAATTTGCAGATTGACCCCTGCATAATGTGCGTCCGTCTGTTCATCATTAAAACTGGGAACTACAATTGCGCGTAGTTAGTTGCAGGACCTTCGCGTTATGTTTACGAGGGAGGGTGTTTCGGAGGTAATGTGTGGGGCTAGACGCTATAAAACACAGGTCTATGCCAATGTGAGAAAAATTGGAATTTATTCGTAGCTGATAGGTAGTCTTTTGTTTTATTTTTTGAAACTTTGTCTATCATCTATCTATCTATACATATCTATCTATCTTCTATCTATCTATTCTATACATATAATAAAGCTGAAGAGGGTCGAAAGTCTGTACATGGAAGATATTCGAAAAAAAAATTGGCTAGGGATACTTAGAATCGATAGCAGAACACGTTCCAACAGTTTTTAGAATTTTTGTCTGTTTGTCTGTTTATCTGTTTATCTGTTTGTCTGTTTATGTGACCGCGCATCACGTGAAAACGGCTGAACCGATTAAAATGAAATTTAGTATAGAGATAGTTTGAGTCCTTTTTTTTTTTTTTTTTTTTTACGTTGGGGAAATGCTTTTACGCATCCCGCCCGCCACGGGGAAGGGACAGGGCGGGTATGACGGACTAACCGCGGCAAGCCTTGGACTACCGTCTAAAACCCCAACGATTGCCAGCTCCGCCTTAAGAAAGGGGCGCCGCGGGATCGCTTTCCGCATTCGACCGCGTACGTCCCGACGGGCGACCTACAGGGTAGCGGGCCGCAGACATTGCGCGCCAGGTCAGCGCATTCAGTCCAGTGGGATTCATTTTTGCAGGATAGTTTAAGTCCTGGGGAAGGACTTAGGGTAGTCTTTATTCTGGAAATCAACCCCTAAGGGGATGAAATGGGGGGTGGAAATTTGTATAGAGCTACTTAAACCGCTGCACCGATTTGGATGAAATTTGGTATATAATTAGTTTGAGTCACAGAAAAGGTCAAAAAATAGGTTTTATCCCGAAAATCTTCCCTTTAGGGGGTAAAATGGGGGGTGAAAAATTGGATGTAACCCCTTTTGATAAAATTTGGTTTAGAGGTAGTTTAAGTTCTGGGTAGAAATCTTTCCCTGAGGGGGTGAAATGGGGGGTGAAAATTTGGATGTAGCCCATTTAGATGAAATTTGGCATAGAGATAGTTTGAGTCCTGAAGAATGACAACGGATAGTTTTTATTCCGAAAATCATCTTCTAAGGAGGTGAAATAGGGGTGAAAAATTGGATGGAACCCATTTACGGTATAGCGGTAGTTGGGAGTCCTGGGGAATAGGAACATTACATAGGTAAATATATGTATGTGACGTTCCAAGGGTAAAGGTACCTTATGGCGGTAGTTTCAAAGATGTTTTCTAAAACGGGGTAAAAAAGACGTTTTATTATGGCTATTTTGAAAACTATTAGATGTAACATTTTGTTGACGTATCTTTATTTTTAATATAAAATATTTAAATTACAAATCAGTTTGTTTAGTAGAAAAGGTCCTTACGGCCGTGTGATATGAAAATATGCAAAATAATACTGAAAAAAGCCTACATGCATCTATTATGGTGAGGCGGGTCATATTAGAAACCAAGTTTGCGGCGGAGTCTATTTTGTAAAAAAAGGCGTTCGGAGTAAGCTAATATATAAAATCATGCAACTCAGCCATAATGACCCTTTCCTTCATACAATCCATACCTACTTATATTACAGATGAAATTGAGATGAAATTTGGTTTAGAGATACTTTGAATTCCGGGGCCTTCCCAAAGAGTCCTTTCTAAAGATAGTTTTTATCTGGAAATTCATACCTGTTCATTCATACAGGTTCATACACCCTAAAAATTATAAAATGATATTTTCAAATTGCGATAGAAAAATTAAAAATTAACCACTCGTATTCAACTCTATCGGTAGAAAGTAAGTGACTCCAATTTTGTCACTACAATCGTATTTACTTTTAAAAGGTAGGCGGTAGGGTAGGACGAAAGTCAAAAATCGTCCCCCAGTTTAGTGACTTAGACCGCAAAGGCCCACAATAATTACAACACAAATCTTTTTAGTTGCACACCACTTAACAATGAAGCAAATGATAGAATAAGAGCCAAATAACATGACATTATGTGTAACAATAACAATCAAATGTATAGCTATATATTATCAAACAATGTTCATAGTCAATGTTACATACACCAGTATTAAAATGACGCCCTTAGAAGGTTACTTTTGATTGACTGGCGGTTGCATACTAACAAAACGTAATGGCGCAAGGTAACCAAATAATTATTTTGAAAATGTGTTACTAAGCGATAAAAAAGACACTGACGATACTTATCGATGATACGATATCCCATGTTTTTTTTTTACTTTTCTATCATAACGTAGTTGATTACTGATTACCTACACTATCAGCAGTCAATACTTGCGTATGCTTAACTTATAAAAGTGTTTACAGTGTAAGTAGTAGTAAGTCTTGTTCCTTACCAATAAAGTTATTTTTTTTATTTTATAATTTTTGCACCCTTTTACGGCGGAACTGGGCATTTTGAGACAGTCGGCTCTGACACACTCTGACAGCTGAACGCACTAACTAAGGCACGGTGGCCCTCCATTGCTAGTTTAGGGCCACCGCATTGCACGAATTACTCGTGCGGGTTGGTCCTATCTTTACTTTATATATCTATGTTGTCTATAGTATAATTCATGACTGTACCATTCTGAGGTACCATTGTATTCAGATCGGTTACCACTAGACCCCGCTATCGGAGGTACAAAATGGTAGCTGTCAAGTTCTAGGGATGGGTAAAAATTTGAATTGAAATACTAGCTATATGTCGATAATTATAGCTATATGTCGATAATTTTCCTTTACCATAATGAGAGTCTAAGACTTTAATTAAACGTGGTTACGTGTTTATTTTATAAAACAGGGCTTTACAAAATTGTCTGTTCAATATTTTTTATTTTTATAATTAAAAATCTTCAATCTTTCATCATTACTAACAAATTATCGTTATTTACATAGTACGTCATTCATAAAAAATTATTAAAAATTAAATAATTAATAAATCTCTCTTTTATTTCCACCAAAAGGGCTATCGTATTCTTAATGAACAATCAGTGTTTTTTAGATTCTCTGCAGTAACGTTCTCTAGTGCAGCCACGATGAATTTATTCAACAATAAATCCAGTATGTCTATAAACCCTCTATCGAAAAGGTTTATCTCAAGACACTCAAGAGCGTTCATGCACTGCCCTGCAACTCGAAACATTAGAAAAGTAAAATAGCAACCATAGTATCTTTGTTTGACTGATAATGGTTTATATTTCTGATGAAAATGATTATCATGGATCCCAAAAAAAACATGTTAAATTGTAGTCTAAAAAATGGTATACATATAAAACTAAATGTACAGAATAACTAAGAGTATCGATATCGATATCATAAATATTTTTCCCATCCCTAAGAATTTGACAGCTACCAATTTGCACCTCCGATAGCGGGGTCTAGTTACCACGAAACTCCAACTTCTTTCGTTCTCTTCTCCGCACTTGCATTCGAGATACAACGAGAGAGATATCACGAACGAATTTCGTTTTCGATTCCCGGTATTAGCGCCCCAGAGATGGAGAACGAAGTGTAACTGACACTGTTATTTTAGTCAAAATTCAACAGAGAATTGGTATTCGAAGTCTGTAGACATACATGTCTCAGGTATTTTTTCTCATAATTTCAGACTTGCCCTTACTGACCCACATGGACCCACCCCATATATATGTATGCATACATATGTAACTGGCACGTGTGGACGCTCGTATTTCTTAATTTCGGCAACCCGAGCGTGTAACGACTTTTATGATCCTATTAACTTCCTCGACAGACTTTAATGGTGTAGCCAGCATTAAATGTAGCCAAATAAGTGTCCAATATCACAACATACAATACATTCATTCGTATTCGTTTATTCATGCCATCACATACAAGTTATACAACAGTTAGCATGATACCCCGATGGGGCGCAGCAGAAACTTAAAACTATTACAAGCTTAAAACTATGAATTTACTAGCTGTTGACCGCGACTTCGTCCGCGTAGAACATGTTATGTTATCGTCTAAATGTTTGTTTAAGGAATGAATTTTTAAAAACATTGAAATTAGTTTTGTAGGCTTTTAGTAAACAGTCTAAAACCGAAGTTACAAATCTCTTACTTTCAAAATGTCTTGCTCTCTGTACAAACTTAGAACTCCATTTGAACCTTCATAGTAAACAGTATGAAACCGTAGTTACAAATTTCTTCCTTTAAAATGTCTTGCTCTCTATACAAACTTCGAAGCCTTTTATTTAACCTTCTTAGGCGAAGAATAAAAAAAAACGGTGATAAACGTTTTGTAGTCTTTTAGCAAACAGTCTAAAACCGAAGTTACAAATCCCTTACTTTAAAAATGTCTTGCTCTGCATACAAACTTTGAACACCCTTATAATCCCCTTTAGCGGATGAATTTCAAAAAACGCCGAAATTAGTTTTCTTGTCTTTTAACATACAGGCTAAGATCGAAGTTACAAATCTCATACTTTAAAATTTCTTGCTCTGCATACAAACTTTGAACTCCCTATAAACGCTTTTCGGGGAAAAATTTAAAAGAAAACACTAAGTTTTTTTATTGTAATAAGTATTTTTTCTACAAACTATCAAGTCTCTAGCTCAACAAAAGTGTTTCCTATACGAACCTTGCACCCCTTTTTAACCCCTTAAGGGGTGGGATTTTCCAAAACGCTGGCAGTACTTTTTTGAATTTTAATAAGTACTCTTTCTACAAAAATACAACGAATATCTTAACATCTCCCTTTATTTAGCCTTCTTAGATTACAGCAAAGCTTTTGATAGTATTACTCACTCATCAATATTTAACGCACTACAAGATCAGGGCATATAACCCACCTATATTCACCTCATCCGCAATATATACGGCTCAAGCACTGCTTGTATAAAGTTACAGTCTCCCGGACCGTCGTTCCATATAAAGAAGGGCGTCAAGCAAGGTGATCCGCTATCACCCAAGTTATTTACCAGTACCCTGTATTCAGAAGGCTGGCGGCTGGGTGGAGAAACAAGGGCATCGAAGTCGGTGGAATGCGATTGACAAATCTACGTTTTGCCGACGACATCGTTCTTTTCTCATCGTCAGTTACAGAGCTCAGTGTCATGCTACAAGACCTTAGCAGAGCAAGCCTTGAGATCGGATTAATGATGAATATGTCAAAGACCAAGCTCATGACTAACCATGTCCAAAGGAGCATAGAAGTGGATGGCGGAGGAATGGAATATGTTCATGAGTACTTATACCTGGGCCAAATAGTCTCCTTCCAGGCTCGACAAGACAAATAAGTTGCTAGACGCACCGAAAACGCCTGGAGGAGATATTGAAACCTTCCTACATCCCTAAAACGGAAACTCATGGACATGTGCATTCTTCCAATCCTTACCTACGGTGCACAAACTTGGTCTTTGACCAAAGTTCAGAAATCTGCCCTCAAGGTTTGTCAGAGAGCCATGGAACGCAGTATTTTGGGCGTGAAACTAACAGATTGCATTAGAAATACAATAATGCGTTCTATAACGCAAGTAGCTGACGTAGCTCACGCAGCCGCCAAACTTAAGTGTGACTGGGCCGGGCACATCTGCCGCATGCCGGTTTGTTAGATTTTTTACTCGAAATCGTTATTTCATTGTAGCAAAATTTCGGATCGCATTTTTCCGCGATTGTAAATTTTGCAGTCGTTTTAATTATTTGGCTACCATTATAAAACAAGTTGTTTTCATTGCTCGCGGTTTTCCGCGAGTTGCTTTTTTCTCTACAGTTTTTTTTACCATAGTCGTATTTTGTGTATCGAAATTCCGTGCAGTTTTTTTTCATTGCTTGTATTTTTTATAGAGGCAAGTTTTATTAGTAGATAATTTTAATTTACTTTTATTTATTTTTACTTTCTCCGATCAAATTGGAGAAATCTTACAAAAAGGCCAGGTCAAAAGTACCCTAAACCGACGAGCATGTATGAGAAATGCTATGAAAGTGAGTGAAGCGAAAGTGGTTTGTCAGGATCGTAGCAAATGGAGATCCGCGATCTCTGCCTACCCCTCTGGGAAAGAGGCGTGATTATATGTATGTATGTATTGTATAATTTTAATACTCTAATTTCTCCGCATGCATAACCTTTTTACGGACAATATCTACATGAAACGATGATATATTAAAATGTGTTGTTTCTCAGCCTCCTTCACGATAAATGGCCGAAAACCTTGCTAAAAAAACTGAAAATCCCAAGAATATAATTTAAATTTGAAGTTTGGCGTTCGTCATTTCAATACTTTCATAGAAGTGAGTTTTGTAGTGTGCCGTAAAAGTATAAAATCTAACGCCGTTAATTATGGAGGACACGCCTTCAATATCAGTAAGTAGCACCACGAGTTTCAGCTTTGTGGAAAGGACCCATGGCGGTAAAATTTTGATAAGGGCCGGTTATAGATTGTACCTGAATAGTGTAAATAAAAACACAACGGCATGGCGTTGTACGGAAAAACCGTGTAAGGGGTCTGCTTTATTAGATGCAACCCAAAGCCAAGTACTGAAAGAAGAAATCCATGATTGCATACCAGATTTTCAATCAATAGATATAGAAAAAAGCGCCTAAGTGCGAGTCGGACTCGCCCATGAAGGGTTCCGTAAAATAAATTGCGGTTTACGATTTATGTCGTATTAAAAAAAACGCCTTACTAGATCCCGCTCAAACCAATTTTCGGTGGAATTTGGCATGGTAATGTACATCATATTTTTTTTTTTAGTTTTATCGTTTTCTTATTTTAGAAGTTACAGGGAGGGGGCCGATGACACATTTTACCACTTTGGAAGTAAACTATTCAGTTTAGAAAAAAAATGATATTAAAAACCTCAACATCATTTTTGAAGACCTATCCATAGATACCCCACACCCACGCGTATGGGTTTGATGAAAAAAAAAATTTGGGTTTCAGTTCGAACCCCCAAAATTTATTGTTTTTTTTTAATGCGTTTCACAGAATACATCTACTTACCAAGTTTCAATAGTATAGTTTTTATAGTTTCGGAAAAATGTGGCTGTGCCATACGGACGGACAGACAGACATGACGAATCTATAAGGGTTCCGTTTTTTGCCATTTGGCTACGGAACCCTAAAAAGTATCTCAGAACTGAAAAAAAAGTGTCAGTGGATTTATAGGCCTATTCCACAATTATATAAAGAAGAGATGTCACGTTACATGTCAGAGGAATATGCCGGAAAATTGCCTTCTTTTTACTCTAAAAGAGACGCCTTATTAAGAGCTCGGAACAGCAACATATCCAGCGTTAACTTCCAGACTTGTGAGGATGTTGTCCTTCCCGAGGATTTAGCGGACCAATTTCTGTGCAAAAATTAAAAATATTCACATTTTCATCAGTTTGAAATGCCAAGAACACATCAAAAACATTGATTATGTTTGTGATGGCACTTTTAAAATTGCCCCTAAGCCATTTTTGCAACTTTTTACCATCCATGGAGATATTGGTTCCGATAGAGAATACATCAAAGTTGCACCCCTGGTTTACGCTTTGTTGCCGAACACGACGCAAAAGACTTACTTATGAAGCTTTCTTTAATGCGTTGAAGTTACATAATATAATTATGTTCCAAATTTTTGTCCAAAGATAATAAAAACTGATTTCGAGATGGCTATCATAAACGCAATATCAACCACTTTTCCCGAAATAAAGTGAGTGGATGTTTTTACCACTTTAGCCACAATGTTTGGAAGCATGCAGCCTATATGTATATATCTACTTTTACTTGCGGCTCGTCAAAGGGACAGAAGGGGTTCGTGGTTGGTTACCCTGCATGTTCACGGAAGTTTTGTGTTCTGTTGTGCCGTGTGCGAATTTTCAAATGACTAATATTGTTTAATTCGCAGAAGGCATTATTATTTCTGGTAGTGGCTTTCGGGCTGTTAAAGCCCTTATATCACTGCGACCATCGCTGATCTATTGTGATCGCCACTTACTACAATTCTTGGTCAAGTCCTGCAAACTCGAAGAATTGCAGGATTTTGTTGAACTCAAGAAATTTGATCTCCTCCGGGCACATGATGTGTTTGCCCAGGAAGGAGTTACGACTGCGCTTGAGGCAAGGGCAATCGGTTAGGATGTGTGTAGGCGTCTCCTCTGCTTCAAAGCAGAATCTGCACTGCCTTGTGTCACACAGTCCTATCGTTTGCATGTGCTTATTTAGGCGGCAGTGCCCAGTAAGCACCCTGACCAGCATGCGTAGACGGTTCCTACTTAGCGCCAAGGCGTCAGAAGACGCCTTTTTGCTAAAGGCTCTAATAAGTGCCTTGGAATGTTTCAGTCCTGGGTTAGCTCTCCAGGCTTGAATGGTCTTGTAGAAATAATAGGCTTTTAGAGTGAGCTTGGTTAGACTTTTAGGGATACCACAGAACGGCTCTGGTCCGCAGTGTGTTCCCTTCGCCCCCGCTCGTGCAAGCTCATCAGCCTTTTCATTTCCCTCGATGCCTGCATGCCCTGGGACCCAACGTAAAATTACCTTGTTTTTGGTACCCAGGTCATTCAATAGTTCCCGGCAGTTCTGGACCAGCCTCGACGTTGTGACGTTAGAGATAAGAGCCAAGAGAGCCGCCTGGCTATCCGAGTGGATATAAATAGTATGATTAAGGAAGGCGCTTTGCAGATTCGTTGTCGCACATTCTAGAATGGCGTATACCTCTGCCTGGAATATAGAAGTGTGCTTACCCAGAATCGCAGAAGGCATAGAAGTTGAACCAAATATACAATTATTTAAATTACCAACTTTGATTATGATTAAAAATAGTTCATTTCTTAAAAACAAAGCCTTATACTATAATGCTGACCCCCACACTAGGCATTGCTTGGTTAGTCATTAAATGTATTTTTTTTTCTCTCCTGTCCTGTGGTTTATAAAAATGATGAAAAAATTATATTTTTATTTACCCCACTACACCTTGCCTACTTATAAACCAGAAATAATACACCTACAGTCACATTATCCTTCAATACTAATATTTTTAGCTTTTCGTATTAAAACCGGTTAATAACCGGCTAACCGGTTTTGAGCTTGTCGTTTCGGTTAATAACCGGTTTTAAAATTTTACCGGTTTTTGCATTCCCTAAATGGGATGAGTTGGGATGAGTTTGGGATGAGTCCACGTGTTGGGTGAGTGACGGCAGTTATCAAGGAAGTGGCAGTAAAATCGAAGAACCTGAAAGGGACCTTCGTGCCTGCCCTCAAAGAGAAATCGGGTAGTTAACGGCCCCACGCGTTAGACTGCGCGTACGCAAATTTAATAAAATAAAATATATAATGGCGCAAAAAGCGCTTGAAAACGCCATCCGCGAGCTTCAACAAACCGTCAGTGCAATGTCACATCGATTAAGTGCACTCGAGACTAAAATAAGTGAACAAAACAGCATAATTAATAACCAGAGTGATGTGTTAAATCTACTTAAAATTAACTTGGAGGGTACCACAACGAGCACAGTGACGAACCGCAAGTCAATCGTAAGTGTCACACCCCCAGCAGCGCTGCAGCGCCCCGTGCGCCAAGCGCGGTTGAAAGCTGCCGCGACCGCTGCAGCCGCTGCCGCCGCTAAGAAATCGAGCGCAACAGCCGCTGGCGGACCGAGGAACCTCGACGTTCTAGCACACCCGATAACACCCGAGGTAAGCCGATTGCTGTCGAAGCCGAACGCTGCCCCCGCCGAGGAACCGACACTATCAGTTACTCCAAATATAAATATTATGACTCCAGACACCCACATTTCTGAAGAAAATACGGATGAAACAAGTAATGATTCGACATGCATTAATACAATGGACAAAACGTGGCTTGACGTATCATATAAACATGGCCGAATGCAAGTGAACCCGAGTAACCCGACACGCGTAGCCGTCACCGGCACTGGCCCGGTAGACAGCGAGCTACGTACCACTGAGCGCGCCAAGAAGATCCACGCCTGCTTCTTCAAGCACGACACGACC
The DNA here is from genome assembly GCA_963854355.1 of Epinotia brunnichana. Taxonomy (NCBI): domain Eukaryota; kingdom Metazoa; phylum Arthropoda; class Insecta; order Lepidoptera; family Tortricidae; genus Epinotia; species Epinotia brunnichana. The sequence continues at coordinate 4,431,414 of OY977943.1, read as the reverse complement.
TCCGATGCCATCCGGTCGTATATCACCAAAAAAACGGGCATCACAAATTGCACGGTCGACAAATTACGACTAAAACACATACATTACGCATCATTTGCGATAACAGTCCCATGTAGCAAATTCGAAAGCCTTATGACCCCTGATATCTGGCCATCCGGAACCGAGGTGAGCGAGTGGTTTCGAACCAGCGCCGGGCCCGCCGGGCGCGCCCCCCGCCGCCGTCGTCGCACCTCCGCTGGCGCCGCCGGCGCAGAGATCAGTGCAAACGCAGCGTGACATACAGACACCGCGAACCAGGTTCCTCACAGTTTGTCACCAAAACATTAGAGGCCTAAACTGCAAGACAAAGCTGTTGGAGATGCTGCTAAACGATGATCTCACTTGTGATGTGTTAATCATAACCGAACACTTTTTGCGTCGGCATGAAATCCAGTCTGTCACTTTAACCAACTTTGACCTATTATCTTATTATTGTAGACCTAACATAGAACGCGGTGGAAGTTGCATTTATGCAAAATCTCACGTAAAGGCTATAGACCGGCCAGACTATTGCGATCTGTCTTGTGAGCAGGTATTTGACGTATGCGCGATACAGCTACTAGACGAAAATCTATTAATAGTAGGAATTTACCATTCCTATTTAACTAGTCACACCGTTTATCTTAAGCTATTCGAAAGCCTACTGACCAAAATAGATGAAGAGAAGCTAAATGCGATCGTTATGGGCGATATTAACATCGACCTACGCGGCAAATCCTCGACAAAGAGACAGCTACTGGATATTTTAGCCGCCCATCAGTTCGGTCAGTACGTTGAAGAAGTCACTAGGAGAGATGGCGAAAGCGAAACATTGCTGGACCACGCATACTCGAACATCCGGGACGGCCGTGTGTCCGCGACATGCGTAAACACGAACCTCAGCGACCATGCGGCGCAGCGCTTGCGCGCGCCACTACCGACCCGCCGTAGCCAATCACGGCCTGAACTGATAACAAGGCGTGTATTTAGCAGTAGAAATAGAATGTCCTTTGTGGCCGCTCTTGAATCCATAGATTGGCAGGAGATTGTAGACAGTCACCACGGCGAATGCGAGGAATTTGCCAGACAAATTATTACCACCTTAACTAATTTACTTGATATTCATATCCCGTGTAAAACGATTACCATACAACCTAAAATTAACCCGTGGGTAGACTTCGAGCTTACTGATTTAAAATTATTAACATTTGATTTCATTAAACTTTCAAAAAACAGCCCGGAAAATAAACACCTTAGCACCGCATCGACGAAAATACTAACCAGATATAACCATATGCTGCAAATGAAACGAACCAATTATTTTAACTCCCTAATACATAACAACGTTAACAAAAGCAAAGCAATGTGGCGGGCCATTAATATCGAGTTAGCGAGAGCACCCCGCGAGCGCGTCGATTTCACGGACCTACTGGTGAATGGCGACGGAAGCCCGTTCGCATCCAAGCAGCTGCTGGTGGACGCGGTGAACGAGGAGTTCATAACAGCAGCCGCCGCGTGCGGTGCACCGCCCGCTGACCGCTCGCGATGCCTCTCTTCGCTGACAAACCGAACCCCACATAGCGAATGCTCAATTAGATTGAGTCGTTTTACACCGGCCGAAATTAAATTTATATTGTCATCCAGTATAGCTCCAAAAAACAGCACGGATATTTATGGACTCTCCGCGAACCTCCTCAAACAATCCGGTCCAGCGATTAGCTTCGTCTTATCGGAGCTTTTCAATAGTTGCATGCGGTTAGGAACGTTCCCAGAATACCTCAAAAAAGTAAAAATTTGCCCGCTATACAAAGGGAAAGGCAAAAAAAATGTTATTAAATCGTACCGACCGATTGCGTTAGTGCCCGGCCCTAGCAAGTGCTTTGAGGTAGGGCTGAACAAGAGGCTGCTGTCTTTTTGGTTCCCAAGAAACGTACTGTCAGACAGCCAATACGCATACCGACAGGGCCGGTCCACCACCGACCTCATGCGGGAGGTGCTACACTGCGTCTTGCGCGCTCGTGAAGCAGGACAGCACGTGGGCATTGTATGCTGCGACCTTTCGCGCGCATTTGACACCGCCGACCACGTGCTTATTGCCGACAAACTGGACCACTATGGCATCCGGGGCCCAGCCCTAAAGCTTATGCTTTCGTTTATGACCGAAAGGGCTCAGGTGGTCGTCGGCGACAACGGCAATGTGAAATCCGCAGAGCGCTGCAACCTAATAGGCGTGCCGCAAGGATCCTGCCTTTCTAACACCCTATTTAGTATCCTCTTAAATGACCTACCGCAAGCGATAGCAGGTGCTAATATTTACATGTACGCCGACGACGTCACAGCAGTGGTGAGCACGCCAACGAAGAGCGAATTCGAAAGGGCTCTAAACAACGTTGTCAGGCAACTGCACGAGTGGTTCAGGGCTAATGGGCTGGCACTAAATAAAGATAAGACCAGCTACATGACAATAAAATTAAACGGTCATCAAACCGAGAGCCTGCAGGTGTGCGCAGGTGATGCCCCTATACAGCATGTGTCCTGCACACACCTGCTCGGGTTCCACCTCGACAGTGCACTGACATGGGAAAAGCATATAGATGAGATATGTAGTCGGCTGGGGCGCGCATGCTTCGCGCTGCGCCGGCTGGCGCGCACCGCTGGGCGGGCCGCCGTGCGAGAGTGTTACTTCGCGATGGTCCACTCGGTGCTGACGTACGGCGTGGAGCTGTGGGCCCGGGCCGCCGACTGGTACCGCGTGTTCTCCATGCAGAAGAGGGCCGTGCGCGGCATGGCCGGCAAGCCGGCCGACGCCCCGGCACGGGACCTATTTGTAGAGTTCCGAATTCTGCCCCTGCCATGCATACTGATACACCAAGTGGCAGTCTTCACCCACGAAAACCTTGATCAGTTCAAACGCAAGGGCACGAACTCAAGATATCCTTTACGGAGCAACAAGCATGGAGACAGGCTGGTGGCGGAGTACCATAGACTAGCGAAGTCAGCGAAGTCGGTCTATAGCCTTGGACCTTCCGTTTACAATCGTCTGCCAGATAGCATCAGAAGTGCACCTTCCACTGCAAGATTTAAATCCAGTTTAAAAAAGTGGCTTTTAGAAAATACGTTTTACCAATATGATGAATTTTTCAACATACCATTGGCCATATGACATTGAAATAATTTATTAATATAAATAGAACAATGTATAATATAATAAATAACAACCATTATGAATAAATGTATGTACACACCTAAAACCTAATTAGGTATTTATAATTAGAGCATATCTATTCTACTGTAAAATGACCTATAACAATTGTTATCAATAAAATTTTCATTTCATTTCATTTCATTTCATTTCATTTCATTTCATTTCAGCGGATGGCATCGCTGAGGATTTCCAAATCCTGTGCAAGTGCACGATCTCAGAAGAGACTCGCAAATTGCAGGCGGTGAATGAACATCTGCAAGCGGAGATGGCCAGCCTTCGCGAGGAGTTGGCACCACGTGCGAATCAACCAGCGACCAATCGCTTGTCCGCTACTAGGGACGATGAATTTATGCGTGCAGTGGCTCTCCAAGTTGGAGCAATAGTTAGCGCACGTCTGGACGGGCTGGAAGCCGAGGGTCGTCTGCTTCCGGCGAAACAACTGCGACCGCCACTGGGCAACAAAAAGCAGGAAGCGGCACCTGCGGCTTCTTCCGCGGTGGGAACAACAGCTGGCTCGAGTGGAAAAGTAGTGGTGATAGATGCCACTAAAAAGCCACAGTCCAATCCAGTTTCTGGAGCCAAAAAAAGGGCCGCGAAGAAGGCCAACAAAAAGAAAGATGGGAATGCGTCCCAAGAAATAAAGGAGTCGCCCATGCCCCGCGTTCTGCCACCTGCACCCACCTCTATGGAAAAGAGCTGGACCGATGTGGCGAGTAAGGGAAGCAAACGGAGGGCCGCGCAGGGTGGTGCTCCGCCGCAACCTTTAGGAAAGGCGAAAGCTGGAAAGCTGAGAGCCCCAAGATCAGCGGCTGTGGTGATTACTCTACAACCGGAAGCAGTAGAGAGGGGCGTCACATACAGCGACGTGATCGCTGAGGCTAGGAGCAAGGTCAAGCTGACGGAAATGGACACCCCTGGCGGTCTGCGCTTCCGGCGAGCGGCTACCGGAGCGTGCATCCTCGAGGTTCCTGGGGCATCCAGCGGGGATAAAGCCGACAAACTAGCAAACTCAATTCAGGAACAGGTCAGCATGGAGACAGTACGGGTAGCTAGGCCCTCAAAAAGCGTAGATATTCTTATCACTGGCTAAGACGAATCCGTTTCTTCGGAAGAGGTGGTCGCTGCAGTGGCTAGTACGGGGGAATGTGCCGTGGACACGGTGAAGGCAGGTGAAATACGCCAAGGTTTTTCGGGGCTAGGCACGGTGTTGGTTCGTTGCCCGGTCTTGGCTGCAAAAAAGGTCGTAGCCACGGGCCGCCTACTGGTAGGCTGGGTCTCTGCCCAAGTTAGGCTGCTGGAGCAGAGGCCCCTGCGGTGCTTTCGATGCTTCCGTAATGGGCACGTGAGCGCGCAATGCCAGGCGGAAACAGATCGGTCAAAGAGCTGCTTCAATTCAATTCAATTCAATTCAATTCATTTATTATTAATCAGATAACGAGATCCATTATTTGTTAGTAGTATCCTTAGAACGACTATGTTAGTACTTAATATATCAAAAATAAATAAAATCATTAATGTGTTAGTTCAAGTAACTTAAAAACTTATGTTAGTAGGTAAAAAATTTACATAACATGGAGTTGGTCCCAGTGCTGCATTATGGGACAGTCCAGCCTATTTGCTATTATTGCTAGGCGGCTGTTGGGGCTGTCCCTTACACGGCGCTTCATGCCGGCGACCCGTTTTCGCAAGATTGCGTGGAAACCGTCTACACGTGTCACGGCAAACATTCCCGAAGCGCTACAGTGTCTAGGAAGACCCAACAGCAACCTAAGCGTATTATTATACTGAACGCGCAAGACGTTGATTGCCCGTTGAGTGTAGCTGACCCACAGGCCGCACGTGTAAAAGGATTGGCAGTAAGCCTTGAAAAGGTTTAACTTAACTTCCTGCGTACATCGTGCAAACCTGCGAGCCAACATATTCCCCCGCACAGCCAACGCCCTGCGCTCCTTCTCAATGTCAGGATCATCTGAGAGGTACTCCGTGACCCAGTGACCCAGGTATTTAAATTTCGTGGTTCTGTTTAGGGCTACTCCATACAGCGTGACTTCAGGTACCCTCTCAACCCTGTGTTCACGCGGCTGGAAAACAAGTAACTCACTCTTAACCACATTGTACCTAAGTCCATGTGCCACGGCGTACTCCTCACACTTGCTCAGCAGTTTTCTGATCGCACACACAGAAGGCCCCAGCAGCACCATGTCATCGGCATAACTTATATTGTTGACCATATCCCCCGCAATGGCACAACCAACCCTAGTACTGCTGAGGTCCTCTATGAGAGAATTAATGTACAGGTTGAAGAGACGCGGTGACGTTAACCCCCCCTGTCTTACCCCGCACTTCAACCTGTACTCATCAGAAAACGCATTGCCCCACTTGACGACGTTTGACTGGTTGTTGTACCAATAATCAAGAACACTGATAATCTCCTCCGGGACCTCCGTTTCTGTACGCAGCTTGTGCCAGAGTAGGTCATAAGATACCATATCAAAAGCTTTCAATAGGTCTAGAAAACACGCGTAAACCGGAGTTTTCCTATCAGTGTAGTATCGGACAGTATGCTTGAGACAAAGAATTGCTGTATCAGTTGATAGCCCAGCTTGGAAACCAAACTGGGCATCATGCAACTTAAGATGTTTAGACAGTTGTCGATCAAGCAATTGCTGCGAAGAAGGCCACAAAGCGGCTCAATGTGCTGCCCCACCGCACTGCGCTGAATGTGCGGCGTCTGGCAAGGCATCCGCCCACAGGATAAGCAGTAAAGCGTGCACTGCGCCAAAAACTAACGGGAAAAAGAAGGATGCCAATGGCCCCCGGGCCCCTCGCAGCCAGTCCAGTCGCTCGCCACGGTAGAGGCCGCGACAGAAGAGGATTTAAAAATGGTCGTGGGTTAAATGGCGACCATCGAATTCCTACAGGTGAACCTCAATCACTGTGCCAGGGCCCAGGACCTCTTCTGTCAGAGCGTGGCCCAGTGGTCGATTCACATCGCCATACTGTCGGAGCTTTACAGAGTACCTGTCAGAGACGACTGGGCCGGGGACCTGGACGGAACTGTGGCTATTGTTACGCGGAGCGCCGCCGGCTCCAATCCATTTAAACGCGTAATCAGGGGCCTCGGCTGCGTTGCTGTGGTCTGCGGGGATTTGGCGGTGATTGGGGTATACTTTTCCCCAAACAGGGGCCTGGCCGAGTTCGAGATGTTTTTGGTGGAAGTCGGTGCCCTTGTTGGTCGACTGCATCCCATTCCGGTCATAGTAGCCGGCGATTTTAATGCGAAGAATGCGGTATGGGGATGCCCAGTTACAAATCCGCGAGGGCATACCCTACTGGAGTGGGCAATTACCGCAAATCTGGCTGTCGTGAACAGAGGTACGGCAAACACGTGCGTGCGGCAACAGGGCGGCTCTATTGTAGACATCACCTTTGCGAACGTCACCCTGGCATGCCGTGTTCAGGGATGGGAGGTCCTGGTTGACGTCGAATCTCTGTCGGATCACCGGTATATTCGGTTTGGAGTCTCGGCGCTCCCCGTGCCCACTCTCCCAAGACGAAATGACCCGGTTGAGAACGGCCCGCGTTGGGGGTCGTCAAAAAACTTGACCGGGAGGCCCTAGAGTTGGCGGCCATGGTGCGGATCTGGACAACGGCAACGGAGGAGGTGGCTGACGTCGAAGCCGAAGCCGAATGGTTCCGCAATAGCATGACCGATGTCTGTGATGCGGCCATGCCCCGAGCCAAGGCCTTCTCTCCCCGACGTGCCGTTTACTGGTGGTTTCCGGATCTTTCACAGCTGCGCGAGGAGTGCGTGCTTTTTGCGAGGCAATCGAGGCGATCCGGCCAGTCTTGTGGCAGTGGCTGGAGCGGACACACGGAGCTCTAACCTTCCGGCTCGTGCAGGTTCTCTCGGGACACGGATGTTTCGGGAGATACCTGCACAAAGTTGCCGGCAGAGAGCTGACGGAGGAGTATCACGTGTCACGTTACGTGGACTACCAAGATATTGATAGTCCACGGAACAGCTACAAAAGTACTAACTAAAGAAGGAAAAGAGAAGAATTAGGTCGGGGTTTTATTTTTTATTTTTGACAGAGGTTACAATAGTATATGGGGTACGATGGCAAGCGGTACAATATAATTTAGGGAAGGTTCCAGAGATTTCCAAGGGATTCTTGAGTTAGATTGAAGGGTGTTCGAGCAGGTGGGCACGCAACCAAAGGAGCGTGTAAATGGGCGCGCAACTAAGTGCGCGTGCAAATGAGCGCGCCACCAGGGCCTCGTGCAGGCGGGCGCGCAATCAAGAGCGCATGTAGGTGGGCGCGCAACCAAGCGTCCGCGCAGGCGGGCGTGCGACCAAGCGCGCGTGCAGGCAGGCGCACAACCAAGCGTCCACGCAGGCGGGCGTGCAACCAAGCGCGCGTGCAGGCAGGCGCACAACCAAGCGTCCGCGTAGGCGGGCGTGCAACCAAGCGCACGTGCAGGCAGGTGTGCAACCAGGGCTTCGTGCTGGCGGACGCGCAAACAAGGGCGCGTGAAGGTGAGTGCGCAACAAGGGCACAGGCAGACGGGCGCGTGTAGGTGGGCGCGCAACCAAAACACGGAGAAGGATCCTTTAAAGTTGCGGGGCCAGCTGTGACCCCGCAATGGATCAATTTAGTAGTCTCAAGCTGAGAGACCACGTAAGACTGACGTTATGCCAGTTGTTTGGGCTTATATACCCCACCAGACCAAGAATTCTAGAATTTCTGGTTCTAAATTTACAATTCAAAAATTACAAGGTACCAGGATCACATAATAACGAAAAGAGAATACAACCTTAGACTAAAAGTATTCAACCTAAACTGCATGGTGATGCGGTTAACATAACTTGACATAATATCGTTGTTATGACAGATTGTCAAACATAAACAACATAATTTTTTATTTCAGCAAATGTTAGTATTAGTACTAAAACAGTATTTAAAATACTGCTAAAACCACAAAAAAACAGGTAAGAAGAGTATGCCAAAGCGCACGTTAACATTAGCAGCGTACAGACATCATTTTCTACCTTTGCTGTTACAGAGACAGAATGAAAAGCCTGCTAGATATCCCGTAATGTGAGAATCCTCAAAATGCGAACAAACATGGCACATCACCACGACTGAGGCATGGCACGCGCACTTGCGTCCCTTAAAAGGATGAGGATCGCAATCGCTCGTAACAAGGTAAATGTTACACACGATTGCGGCGCAGCGGTCGACACGGCGCAGCACACGCTGGAGGAGTGTCCAGTGTGGGGGCCAGAGCGCAGCGACCTGATGGCCATAGTGGGGCCGGACTTGTCGCTCCCAGCCGTGATCAAGTCCATGGTTGACAGTGACAGGTCTTGGCAAGCAGTTAAGGCCTTCTGCGAAACTAAAGTGCAGCAGAAGGAAATGGCGGAACGGGCCAGGGAGGACGACCCATTGGCCGACCCACGGCGCCGCAGGCGTGCTAGACGAAGGCGAGCAGCACAGGATCGCCGCCTGCCTCCGTAGAGTGACCGGGGGGTGACAGGCATGGGGACGCCTGCCATCCCTCACGCACCAGGTCACTGAGTGGGTGCCTTGCCTGTAGTGGCATAAAACGAAAGAGGTCAACAAGGACCTCCGGAGGCGGTGTTCCGAAAATCGGAGCGGTGCTGGTGGTGCTGAAGAAGTAAAGCGCAAGCGTTCCTTCAAACCACCGCTAAGGCACACTCGGGGCCTCATTAGCCCACAACGAGGAGTTCCACATATCCACCCGGGTCCGTCCCCACACCCGGGAGGAATGAGTAAAGCATTTTCCTCTTCAAAAAAAAAAAAAAGGGTTAGGATGAGTTGGGATGAGTTTGGGATGAGTCCCAACCCACTCACCCCAACTCATTCCCAACTCAATGAGTGTAGGTTGGGATGGGATGAGTTTGGGATGAGTGAGTTGGGTTGGTATGAGTTTGGGATGAGTTTGATATCAGCCCAACCCAAACTCATCCCAAACTCATCCCAACCCAACCCACTCATCCCAACCCAACTCACACTCATTGAGTTGGGATGAGTCGGGATGAGTGGGTTGGGACTCAACCCAAACTCATCCCAACTCATCCTAACCCTTTTTTTTTTTTTTTTAAGAGGGGTAAATGCTTTTCGCATACCACCAGGGTGCGGGGATGGACCCTGGTGGTTATTGTGGGACTCCCATGTCAGCTGATGAGGCCTATGGTTTACCCACTAAAAACCCCTCTATCTGCCGCCTCTGCGCTAGAAAGTGAGGCCGCGGGAACGCCTTGGGCACACTTCCGCAACCTCGCCAGCGGCTGTCCGCACTGCGGACTCAACTCCGGGGAAGTAATTTCCCCCTACATCTGCAAAGGGGCGCACCAAGAGACGGCACGCCCACCACTCAGGGACCTTTGTGTAGGCGACAGACGTCCCCGTGCCCGTCGCCCACAGGTACCCTTATGGGGGAAATCGGCGGTCGTAGGCCAACCGCCGTCGCCCCACGCGTTTGCGGCGCATCGGTTGGGAGGCCGGGTTGTCCTCCCTCACACGCTCCGCTTCCTCCTTCTGCGTCATCACGTCCTCGCAGAAGGAAGCCGCCGCCTTCCACGACCTGTCGCTTCCCACCACGGCTTCCACCACGGCGGGCAGGGAGAGGTCATGCCCCACCACGGCCACGAGTGTGGCCCGCTGCTCTGCCCAAGCTGGGCACACCGCCAGCGTGTGCTGCACCGTATCTTCGGCATTGCCGCACTTATGGCATTTCGCTGTCGGTTCCCGTCCCGCCACCCTGCACAGATATCTCCCGAAACAGCCATGCCCCGAGAGAATCTGTGCAAGGTGAAATGAGAGAAACCCCCCCTTCCTTCCGACCCATCTTTCCAGGACGGGCCGGATTGCTCCGATGGTCCAGTAGCCGGCACTTGGCACCTCCAGCCTTTCTGTCCACTTCTGAAGGAGGACACGGCGGGAGTCAGATCTCCACCGCCTGATCTCCTCCAGGAGTGGTTGCACCCCCCTGTCCTGTTGCGCCTCGGTGACGCGCCAATACACATCAGCCAGAACCAAGGCGTCGAGGTCCCAGCGCGGAGTCCCCGCCAGCACGCAAGCCGCCTCGTACGAGACGGTGCGGTATGCCCTCGCCATCCTGACCGCCATGACCCGCTGCGGCCTTCGCAGCTGGGCTTGATTTTGGGCGCTCAGGGATCCGGCCCAAATGGTCAAACTCATCCTAACCCTACTGAAACTCACCCCAACCCAACCCAAACTCATCCCAACTCAATGAGTTTGGGTCAACTCAACCCAAACTTATCTTAAACTCATCCCAACCCAACCCAATTTATCAAAATTGACGTACTATGGATTTGATCCCATGGCAGTAAACTGGTTCGCAACATACCTCGGCAACCGCACTCAACAGGTTGAAGTACAAAACCCTACGGGCTTGTCAATGGTCTCTCAGAGATCTGTAGTTGCCAGAGGCGTCCCCCAGGGATCCATATTGGGCCCTATCTTATTTATACTTTACAGTGCTGATTTAGTAAATAGCATTAGTCTGTGTAAATATCACCTATACGCAGATGACTTACAAATACATATCTCGTTTAAGCCTGAACACGTTAATTTAGGCGTCGCTGAATTAAATCAAGATCTCAGTCGGATAGCGGACTGGTCTAGGAAAAACAGCCTTGTTTTGAATCCCTTAAAATCCAAATTTATGGTATTAGGAACAAAGCACCAAATAGTAAAGACTGTATCTCGTAACCCACAAGTCCGCATTCAAGACGAAAGCATCGTTCGGGTTACTGAAGCGAGAAATCTAGGAGTACTTATGGACGAAAGACTGCACTTTGAAAACCACGTTCTAGAAAGTGTCCGAAATTGCTTTTACCGCCTCAAAGTTTTGTAAAGGATTCGTGATTACTTGAGTAAAGACATGCGTATCAAGCTCTGTGAGACGCTAATCCTATCAAAGCTCAACTATGCTGATACGGCCATTGGAGAGTGTCTGCTATCGCGGACAAAAATGCAACTGCAAAGACTTCAAAATGCATGTGCCAGGTTTTGCTTCCAAGTTCCACCCAGAGCTCATGTGACACTATTTTTAAACAATGGTAGTCTCCTCAAAATGGAAGCTCGGAGGAAACTACACTTCGCTACTTTGCTATTTGGGATAATACTGAGTAAGCAACCATCGTACCTGTACGAAAGATTAATATTTTCCCGTAGACATGTAAGACAAGCCCCCCGCCTTATCTGCCCGCGACACAAGTCGGCTAGCTTCCGTGGTAGCTTCAAGTACGCTGCCACGCGATGCTGGAACAATCTTCCACCGCCAATAAAAAATGCAAGTTCACTGGCCACTTTTAAGAACAAATTAAAACTCCACCTGCTAAAGGAACAGACGTCTCCTGTGTAGCTAGCCGATGAAATATAAACCTACTTTTTTAATTTTGATATATATATAATGTGTTATTACCATTAAATTATGTCTATGTCTATGTCTATATATTATATTCATACATCCATTTTATATATGTCGAACATAATTGATTGTTACTTAGTTATTTATATTTTTCACTAGTATGTATTTATCCTGTTTTAAAAATCAAGCTGTAGGTACCTGCGCACTGAACTTTCTGTAATATTTGTATTTAGATCTGCTTTTATTTGTGTCATGTAATTTGTGTAAAGGATTCACTGAAAATCAGCGTCGGGGTTTTCCATGCTCCGACACATGCTGAGTGGACTCCTTTTTGAGACCACCCTCAACATTGTACTTCTTTTTATTTTTTCCTAGTTTTTAGCATTTGTATATGTTGTGGTTGTGTTTATCAAATAAATCATTCATTCAACCCAACTCACACTCATTGAGTTGGGATGAGTTGGAATGAGTGGGTTGGGACTCATCCCAAACTCATCCCAACCCAACTGAAACTCATCCCAACCCAACCCAAACTCATCCCAACTCATCCCAACCCACCCCAAACTCCGAAAACAAGGCCACGGAATGCCAGTGGGACATACAAAGCAGGTATGTATTCTGATTTTGACCCTGACTAGAAACAGCTTGTGTCATGTTTAAGGTTTTCCTGACTAGATTAGATTAGATTAGATTATTTATTTCATGATAAAAAAATACATTACAAATTTGCTTTCATGTCAAAAAAATAAGATTATTTATCACGATCGTCAAAAACAAAGAAAAAATAAAGATATAATATTAAATTAATACAATGTCAACAAATTTACTCAATAACGAGTAAATATAAAAATAAAACAAAATCAAAAGAACAAAGACTTATTTGGTGAACCTGCAAGTGTCTCCTAATCTGAGCCTTAAAACTATGTATGCATTTCAGAGTCCTGAGAAGTGGTGGGAATAGGTTGTTCCAACATCTAGTTGCAACGTATCTGAAACTCTCCCGAAAGGCAGCTGACGAATAGTGATGGGTATACATAGCCTCTCACCACGTGGGTTCGGGAAAGACAACTTGTCAGAGAGATATACATATAAACTCGTGAGAAGCTGGAGCGGGTCGCTTGTACATAATAAAAATAACTTAACCTGGGGTGGGGTCATTCGACAAAGAGAGGAACCTCCTTACTATCCGCGCAGTGTTCAGGAGTACCACCTCAAGTCCAGCCCAGCCATTTAGCGAGAGCGTCTTGGGATGTTGGTCGATTGTTTTCGCTACGAGTCTCAGACCATTGCTTTCGCAGAAACGTCGAATCAACATCCTACATGGCGGTTATCTCGTGAGCCAGGTCAAAGTACATGCTGGCTTTTCCTTTTCGGCCTTCAGGAGGTTCTCGTCATGGGGAATGGTGATATCGACGAGCACTGACTGGCGTTTCGATTGATCTGTCAGCACGATATCAGGCCTATTTGCTACAATAAACCGGTCCGTGATGACAAATAGATCCTCATAGAGCATGGCATGACCATTTTCGAGAACTCGCACTGGCAGGTGTGTACTTATAGAAAGGCACTTCGAAGTCCACAAGAACGGTCTTCGGTCGGTCTGCTAGGTATACGGTAGCAGAGCAAGTTGCTGGTGAATATGGTCTCCATTGCTCAACAATTTCATCTAAATCGGTTCAGCCGTTTAAGCGTGATTGAGTAGCAAACATCCAGACATCCAAACATCCAAACTTTCATATTTATAATAGTAAAGGAGTATAGGATTAGAAAATGCTACGATAACATTTTATTAATGACTCTTCGGAAATTAATAATGACCGCTATGATAATAACTAAATACCCATTTAGTAGTAACATCACATAATAAGGTAATTATGTAACTACACTAATTCAAAAATAATAAACCTAACGACTTGAAAAATATGAATAACTAGCTTTTGCCCGCGACTACGTCCGCGTGGAACTAATTTATATCGTAGCTCCATACAAACTTTCACCCCCCCATTTTACACAACACGAAAAAAAGTTGACTACTTAGAATCGATAACAATCGATTCTAAGTAGTCAACTTTTTTTCGAATATCTTCCATGTACAGACTTTTGACCCTCTTCAGCTTTATTATATGTACGTATTATAGATTATCTGCTGCCTGCGACTTCGTACGCTTATATTTTATACAGCCTATGTTCTAATTTGATGTTTAAGCTTATCGCATGCGTTAGCCGTGTGGAGTAGGAAGCCTGGCGCTACTTGCGATCTGATATCTTTTTAACGCTGAAAGCAACTCGTATATGAGTTAGGGAGTGCATTTGTAATGATTTTAGTGGGATCTCATCTCAGTCCTTTTTTAAGAATAATAATAAGAATAAGAATAATTTATTAGTGGACAAGCACATGATTACAGATTATACAGACATTATCCGTGGGGCTCTAAACTAGGCTGAGCCTGTATCTTGGGACCCACTGAGTCGGTTAACAAATCTCTTCAGACACACGTCACAAGAAGCACGACATGGAAGTAACAAAGTGAAAATTAAACATTTCATATAATATGAGCGCTGCTAACTTATCAATGGGAACACAAATTCATCATTAATAAAAACAAAAATTATGCTGTTTTAGTAGTACAAAGAGAGTTAGTGTATGAGAGTGTGTGAGTGTGTGCGCGTGTGTAAGTGTGCGTGAGAGGGAGTGTTTACGTGTGTTAAGTGTTTGTTACGAGTGTATGTTGAATTGTTAGGTACCTATTGGAAAAGGCAACCTTAGATGCAGGGACGTAAAATCTCTTCCGTATCACTATACGAGAGTTCAGCAAACCATTTCCTTAGAGTGGACTTAACTTTGCGTATGGTGCACTTTTTTATGTCACAGACTTTACAGACAGCATTATAAACAAAGGGGTGGATGAAGAATGCGGAGCGTTGGGCATGTGCCGAGTTGACAGAGGGAATGGGGACTCTATATATGCGTCTACTCGTGATGCAGTACTTCTGTGGACTCTAATGACAGCATTCATGATACACAGTTGCCTTACTCTGAGGAGACCTGTTTCTTGATAAAGAGTGTCCGTGGGAAAGCGAAAAGGTTTTCTCATCATAACCTTGATAACTGCTCGTTGCGAGCGTTCAAGGTCAAGAAGTGCTGTCTTACCAGCGCTGCCCCAGACCGCAATACAGTATTGAATAATTGATTGGCACAGCGCGTGGTAGACTACGCGTAGTACCTCCGGAGGTGAGCAGTCCCTTAGACGTTTTACTAAATAAATCAATTTCCTGGTTTTTTTCGACAGAGCGATTATATGATGTTTGAATGTTAAGTGATCGTCCAGTGTTAGACCTAGATACTTTACTGTGCTGCATCTGCTTAAAGTGTCACAAGAGCAGCCTGCATCATGAGTTCCACAGGAGTGCATTTTAAGTTGAAAGGTAGCCGGGGGAGAGGAAACTACCGTTTTTGAAAAAGGAATGTGGTGGCTCTTGTCCACATTAAGTGTGAGTTGGTTGGTATCAAGCCAGTTTGCCATAGTTGATAGGTATTTTTGCAAGGTAATTTCAAGCCTGTTTTAAGGGTTTTAATATATTCTCGTTTCATAAAATGGGAAAACGCATACAAACTTCAATCTCCTTATTTAAAGGGTGGGGGGTGATTAACTAAAATCAGAGTTTGTACCTATTGTATTATTTATAACAAGGTGTCCCTATAAAAAAATTCAGACCACATACAAAATTCCATCCCCTAGTTTGAGGCGTTGGGGAAGTCAAAGTTCCAAGATGTAGGATTTTTTTATTGTTTGTGTACTAATTCTAGCATACATACCAAATTTCAGCTTTCTAGGACTTCAGAAAGTACCCTAATAATTTCTATGATCATCAGTGAGTCAGTGACGAAATCGGTGTTTATAGATATCAGTAAAATCTTAAGTACTTATAAGAGCTATGCTATTGAAACTATATCGATATGTTTAATAAGTCCACTATTGCAATTATCTCGATAATTTTTTTCATCTCGTATAATCTAAACCCAAGTTATGAGGGTGCAAAAAAACGACGAAGCGCTCTTTGACAAAAGGTAGGTAGTGCCCTTGCGCTTGGCTTGGCTCGTCTACCGTATCCCTACATCGGCAGATCATTCAAAGTCGCTCAACTCGCGCACCACTAGTCTAACTAAAGGTTGCTAAAGGCAGCTAACTCGCTAAGTGCCATAGCTGGAAGTGTTGTAGCTAGGCAGAGATTCCGCGACTACTTCGTCTACGCCCTACGGTACTGCGGCACGGTGGCAGTACCAGCCAGACAGCCATAAGGTACGCGCGTGCTAAGTACGCACTAACGACCCGTTGATATACCACTTTATTTTAAGCAAATGTCAATAGTAATTTAGTGTATGAGTGCATTTCAATCATCGTCACAACGGTTTTTCACTAATTGTCAAGTTTTATTGATAACGTTTAACACTTGTCGGTAAGTTTAGTTCTTTGTTTATAAATTATAAGTAAAACTTGTGTGAAGTAGGATGACATGTGTAGGTATGTAAGTACACAGTATAATAATGTGTTTTTTACTAACCGTAATATGAATAGTAGCAGTTAGTAGGTATAAGGTAGGTAGTGGATTGGTCAAAAGTTAGCATAAAGAACTTTTTTATGTACAGTCAGGGTCATATAGTTAGGGCTTGTGCACAAATCACGCGAGGTTTTTTCGGCTACTTTTTCGCACTTGGCCGGTTTTTTACATCTAATGGTATAACTTTGAAAGTGCTACCAAACTGCTACCAACAAAAACCTGTATTCTATAGAATTTTGAAAAATAAAATATCTTATGTGACTCTCACAACTGAGGCGAATCTTATGACTCCTCGTATCTTGAAATCCGTCAAACGGTGTAGGCTATATAACGAAAGAATTAAATACTTACACGTACGCACATACCTGCATACATATATACATACATACGCTCGAAAAACATAACCATCAAATAATCAGCAGTGGGGTAAAAAAAAAATTGGGTAGGATTTACGAGGCGGTAATATTCCCAGTAACATTGGTAAGATACTTGGTAAGATTGGGAAAGTTACTGGTAAGATTGGGAATTTACTTTCTAAAGGGAGTTATGCATTTGTTTTCATTGTAAACGATGGCACAAGCGTCCATTTTTCACTACCGTACACAAAAAAAAAAACTTTGCTTACAATTACAATTATGAATCTTTCCGTTCATTTCCGATAGTTGGTAATATTAAATTACTAATAATGTGAATGCTTACTGGGAAAATACTCGCTTTCGGAATATTAGCGGTAGCGACCCATCACTAGGTGCACCTTGTAGACTGCTTTTGAATCTAAACGTAGAAATAATTGAGTGAATAATTTACTTTTCAAAACAAAGTTTTAACCGACTTCAAGTCAGTAGCCAATTTGCTTCAAAATTGCCTATAAAATTTGAAGAGTTCGATTTCTCCAGGATCTCATCATCAGAACTGGATATTGGTGACAATGGGGCCAATCTGGCAGTATATGCTTCCAAACAAATTTTCAAATCGGTTAGTAAATGACCAAGTTATCGCGTAACAAACACACATAAAAAAAAAAACATACATACGAATTCAGAACCTCCTCCTTTTTCGAAGTCGGTTAAAAAGTGGTCGGCGACTTTCTTGGCTAACTGGACTTACAATTTATTTATTTATTTGTATGGCAAATTCAATCGTTCCTATAATCTAATATTCATCTGCTGGACCCATATTATTTTATTTAAATTTATTTAATAAACAGAGTATATAAACATGGGTAAATTAACTGGGTCTCACAAAACTGTCCGAACAGTTTGTCTGTGTGATTATAAACATCATAGTACAGAGTTAATAATTAATTAATTATGTACTAATTTATGAATAGGCTTAGGTTTAACCTCAGAGCATAGAATACTAGAGAGAGGACAAGCCGCCGGCGGCCGTGTCGCAGCTGTATGCTCAATGGGCATACACTGCCATACTGTGCACGCGTGCTGATCGCAGAGAATATTACGTTTTTTCCCAAAATGCCTGATATGATGCGCGTTTATTGTCAAATAAGCGTGTACGAGTAGGTATACAAGTGTGTGTGTTTTAGATTTGTGCGTGCTTTGTCTTGTCAATTACTTGGGCGTTGTGTGGGTTAATGTACTTGCGACAGGCTCACTCTATACAAATCGGCCGCCATGTCCGATCTCCTTATATTCATACATCTGTGGGTTTAACACATGTTACATACAATTGCATACAGTAACTTATGCCTTATGTGTTATGTTATGAATGTTATGATACTTAAATAATCGTTTTAATTTTCTTTTAAAGTCGTTTTTTATTCTTTCACGGCTGATAGTTTCCGGTAAACTGTTCAGAAGATAAGGGATACGTTTTTTTAAGGATCTGTCGCCATAATAGTTTTTAACCTTCGGTACGCACAGTTCACCGGACGCCATAGCCCTAGTAACATAAGTATTATCGACTGTTTTTAACAAGCTATTTTCAGAGCTAGGTTCCAGACTGCTATGGTTATTTATAACAAGTTTTTGAAAAGAAGTTTATAGTTAGTTACCTTTACATTTTTGTCTAGTTTTACTGTTTACTAATAATTTAACAAATCTAAGTTGTATGTTTTCTAACCTATCAATGTTTGTTTTAGTTGTGAGTCCATAGCTGTCAAGGGCATAACTCAAAATAGAAAAATAGCCTCGTCGTTTTCCAAGGTGAACAAGTCCTCCAGTTGCCCGCTGTACTTGGTGAGTGGACACACGCTGATGATGGAATTACAATAAACACTATTGGATATCATAAGTTAGGGCTCCTCTGCCCTTTAACGATTTCTTGATTTCAACATCTTTATAGTTCTTGTTTTTTGTTCCAGTTAAATGAAATTTGGTTGACGACAACATCCTTGAACCTTAAAGGTCCTTGTATTTACTGATATTGAGCTCTTCGTAGTAACGGTCAAAGGATCTGCTGTGATAATACAAATGGAAGACTCTGGCATCAACGTAAATGAAAAGGTCACCATTATACGCGTGCTTGGCATAGAGCTGTGCGCCCGAGCGATACTAGATTACGTGCCCTTGAATGACCTCGTGCGCTCCGAGACGGTCAGTCGACAGTGGCAGCATGTAGTAAACGAATACTTACGTGGACAGCCTTTGACCTTATTTGATGCACATTTAGATTTTGTGTCGTGGGTGGATACGCAACGAGACACTCACCGAGAATTACTGATGCCACTACAAGATAGAGATCCTTATCCGTTGTTGCCATTATTGCTCAAAACCCTCGAGAAATGGGGGACTTCTGTAGTAAAAGTGGCGACAAATCGTTATTATGGGGAGTACTTGGAAATAATTGCCTTGAAATGTCTTAGTTTGCGCCATATTGAATTCCGCGAAATTCACGACATATGTCTCCCTTTCTCAAATCAAATCATGAAATGCAAAAAATTAAAACAAATATCACTCACGCACATGATTGAGATTACAGACGAGGGACTTGCCGAGGTCTTGATGAATATAGACTGTGAAAAAATTGAGATTGGCCATTGTCCAAATAGTGATATTAAGTTTTCATTTCTGAAGCATATTAAACCAACTAGTAACTTGACATCTTTGAGCATTCATCATTGCGATTCATTCAGTTTCTCGAAGCTTCTTCCAGAAACCCCAACTTTATGGAACGTTACAAGCTTCGAATGGGACTGTCACGACTTAGTCGATTTTGAGGAATTTGAGCATGTACATTTTATGCTGAAGAAAATGCCCAACTTGGAATATTTGTCCTTAAGTGAATATTATCATTCGTATTATGTCACAATCAAATTAAGCAAAGAATTTGTCGACTCCTTTGCTCAACTAAGCAATTTGAAATGTCTGAAGATAAATAGGAATCGTTGGGCGACGGACGCCACGGACGCGTTATTGGAGGCTCTTGCACAGGGTTCTAGTAAGCTAGAGTACGTCGATGTCAGCTACACTCTCGTAGGCGCACGCGGTGTGGCAGCGCTGTGCCGCATGCCACAACCGATGGTCATCAAACTCGCATTTGCTGACAACGATCTCCATTTACAGACAGACAACCAGGTCGTAGCATGGGCTAAGAGAATGTTCTTATTTCGGAAACTGGAGACCTTGGGTATGAAGGTGACGTGGTATCCGCAGTTGCGGAGGACTCGCAAGTGGCTGGCACAAGAGACCGTCGTGCTGAAGGTGGGATGCACTGCTCTCCAACCCGGCAGTACGCAGCACGAACTAAAAGTTATATGTGGAGTTGAGGACTATGACGGAGATACGTAGCAGAAAATAAATACTCCAAGCGTTGTCTAATCAGTTTAACATATATAAACAAAGTTACAGAAAAAACCATCCTCTTACAGTTACAATTTGCATTCCCCCAAAACTCCCCACAAACGCCACATAACGTTGATCGTCGCTAACCATCCGGCCAACTAAAGTACTTTGTTATTTAACAATCCGTTCAGACGGTGTAATTTAATTAGCAAACCGAGTTTTAAATATTGTTTTACTACCCCTACAAGAGACGATAAAAATGTGGAGGGTAGACCTAAAAAAAGTCAACTAACCGCTACTATTTTATAAGTTACATACGGCGTGCCGTGTCGTGACACACAACACCACAGTATCCGCGCAAAGATACCTCCCGAGATGTCAGTTTCTGAATCACTGGTCCCCAAGTCGTCGATAAATTAAAACCATCGTCCCTATTGGAATATTGCGGGTGTTTCTTAGTTTCAATTGCTTCTCGAACCATCCGCGTAGGTTAGTGGCGGCGTTCAGTAGAGAGGAGTTTGGGCTTTTGTAACTCAATCTAATGATTTGATCCAGTCGTTATTAAATTAGTGGTCGGCTATTCCGGATTTGTTTATTTGGCGGCTTTTGACTGCACATAGGTGTTCCTTTACCCTCTCCTGAACGCTTCGCTTAGTCTGGCCGATAAAACACCCCCACAACTGCATTCCACCTTTTAGACACCGGGATTATGGTACGGAATGACACCCATTGTACTGCGTAAATGATTCACTACTTTAAACAACGGTGTATTTGTCACAGGCATATAGTCTATACTATATGCCTGCGATAAATACACTGTTTTACATTACAGCTAGCTGTTTTACAAAACAGTGGGTTGACGATCAGGTGCATTGAATACCGCTCAGTGAGAATCCGCTGGATTGTCAAAGGCATCCGTTACGTACGATGACGAGCGAAGCAAGGCGGAGTGTTAGGCAGAACAGAACTGCGACCCTACAGCGCGCGAGCCGAGTGAGCGAAGCGAGCGTGCGGCGGAATTGGCCGGCGAAGCGCCAGAACCGAACATGTTTTATGCGCGCTGTAGGGTCGCAATGCTGCCTAACTCGCATCGCTACTAGACTACAGCTAGCTGGTTTTTAAAACAGCTAGGTGTAATGTAATTTACAAAACAGCTAGGTGTAATGTAATTCACAAAACAGCGCTGTTTTGTAAAAAAGCTAGCTGTAATGTAAAACGGTTGATTATACCTTCTATTCCACTGCGACATATATCCAGTCTTAACTTAATGGAGACCATAACAAATCGCACATAAATAACTGACAACTCTATTCTTCGGTTCGTTAGGACGTAACATACATTTTTCCTGCTATTATTGCAAATATTACTGGTGACTACATAATACGTTTCCCAAACCTATTGACTACAACCATATTAATGAAGCAGTAATTGGTAATTACGCCGTACAATAAGTTTCGTACTTCGTTTCTCGCTTTGATCTATGTAGGTAGGTATTGTAGGTACGTTACACGCGTGATTACATTCTATGATTGTTTTCGAAAACGTTCTAATGAAATACATAATCATCTCCACTTATAATAAATCTCTAAATTAAAAAAAGGATCAGCCAGTTTAAAACTAAGCTTTCTGTGGTACGAATGTTCTCAGCATCCCATGGACGGAAAAATATGAAACATTTTATATAGGTACATTATTATTCCAGCTGCAACTTAGGATAGTTTTTATCCGACTGCGACAATTAATTTATTTTCCGTAATAAACGACTTCATTTAATTTTTCATTTATTATTCTTAAAGTATATCGCAACTAGTGCCTATGCCAAATCTTGGGATTAGGTGTCAAAGCGGACCCCGGGCTCCTTTAGGGGCACAACCGGGAATAACGCTAGGAGGATGATGATTCTTAAAGTATATCGCCGCCACATCTGTCAGCTAAAAGAAACGTCAAAATCACAGACTAATAAGAAATACTACGGACAAAATGGCGGAATTTCTTTGCCTTTCTTTCGCCTATTAATAATTTTAATCCCGTCTACGATATACATTGACGAGACACATAGGTACCAAAAGCAAATATAAAATTAATCGATTTTGATATGCGAACTTATATGCGCAAATGTCGAATTAAGGCGTAATTTCTACAAATGTAACAACTAATTCGAACAATATAAACTTGGTTTTTTGAATTTTCATGCATTGCCATACGTTTGTAGGTCACCATAATTAAATTTATTTTAATATGTATTCTGCTATTTAGTCATAGTTAATAATTAACTACTCTTGTAAGCTTTACCACGGGTATATTTGACGTTTAGTATATTGTTTGTTTTGTTTTCTGTTCTGCTGTTACATTGTAATCCTGCTGGCGCTAGTAGTAACGATTGTGTATGGGCTGCGTTCACTGTTACTGTAAAGGCCCACACACACGTAGTGGTTTGTGGGGTGTGAACACTTCTTTCCTTTTTGTGTATTTTTTTATTTTTATTAAGTGTGCATTTTAGTTATTAATATTTCATTATAAATATATATATATAAGATATTGCATATGTATCTATTGTTGTTGCCCACCGTGCTCTCACCGAATGGACCCTGCGGAAGACCAGCGCTGGCTGCAAAGCTAGCAATATGCTGAGCAGGGTCCATTTCGTGACAAAATATGTATTATATTATTTCTTTTGTATGTGTAAATTGTGTGTCACGAATAAATATTTGAATTTGAATTTGAAAAAAAAATTGAATGGCACGCGCGCGCGCTCTTTGCGTATTCAGCCAATCCAAGAAAACCGAAACTCGAAGTTCGTATATCTGCATTCCTGTCATTTGTTAGTGCGATAGAGATAGAGATACCCGAATATTTTCGAATTCCGAAGTTCGTGGTTTAAAAGAAAATACGGATGTCGTATAGACCTAAATTAATATTTTATGTGTGAATATGGTTAACATTACTTGGAAATACTATATTTGTTATTGTTTTAGTATATTTGACTAGCTTTAAGTTTAATATTGTACGTCCGAAATGGGCAAGCTGTTGGACTTTATTTTACCCAAAACAACTAAATGTACACAGTTCTGACAATAAAGAAATCTTATTTTATCTTATCTTATCGAAAATAGGGATGTAGACACTAAACAAAATAATCATAATGTTGTATGTTAGCATTTTATATTATTTTCTGCATTTTGTCATTATTGTTAAATATAAATTCGATTATTTAATTAGTTAAGAGTTATTGATGTTGACAATGTTCCTAAATCCCAGCGCTCCTATTGGTTGACATCTGGGGTGGCGCCACTAGTAGTTTGTTGCTATTAGTTCCTTTGATTAAGTGGCGCCACCGCAGCAGTTATTATGGTTGAAGTGATCGCCGAGTCGATTCATTCGAGCACGATCACTTGAACAGAGCGCAAGTTTTGGTTAATGTAATCGCATTTGGGTACGAATAAAACATAGAAAGTTTATCCTGATACCTGCCATTTTGATTTCAAGACTGTGACCCGTCAACCCCAGAAGCTTCGTGGCAAGGAAGGTTTTACAAATTTCAGAAGCAGGGATGATTAAACGCTCACAAGGTATGAATATCTGTTTTAAATTTACTTAAACGCCGTATTCTGCTATGGCATCTTGTTTAAATTTATGTACATTGATCAGTTTTAATGCTAAGGAAGCACAGCGAAAATTACGGGTTCGATTCCCGTTCAAACCGTTTCTTATTTAAATATTTCTCGTTTAAAATTAATATTGAAGCAATACTTCCAATATTAAACTAAAAGTGTATTGTTAATTTGTTAATGTGCGTCAATTTCGTACTGACTTGTTGCTTTTGTGAATTCTTCTACATCTGCCTATTGTGATTGCGTAGATGTCGGGCATGGAACATGCGTTATTTACCAGTAAATTTGGAAGTTTGAGAAGGGCGAGTGCTTTGTGTTAGGTGACATTCGTGTGCTTAACTGTATTTATCGTTACGGAATTATTCCGGAGGTTCATACGGTTAGTCTAGCATGTTCATCTTGCTAGGGCACTCCCTAGAGATGGACATGCTAGATAAACGAATAGTTAGAATATTTTTAGGATTAAACTGTATTTATCGTTACGGAATTATTCCGGAGGTTCATACGGTTAGTCTAGCATGTTCATCTTGCTAGGGCACTCCCTAGAGATGGACATGCTAGATAAACGAATAGTTAGAATATTTTTAGGATTAAACTGTATTTATCGTTACGGAATTATTCCGGAGGTTCATACGGTTAGTCTAGCATGTTCATCTTGCTAGGGCACTCCCTAGAGAGGGACATGGTCGATAAACGAATAGTTAGAATATTTTTAGGATTAAACTGTATTTATCGTTACGGAATTATTCCGGAGGTTCATACGGTTAGTCTAGCATGTTCATCTTGCTAGGGCACTCCCTAGAGATGGACATGGTAGATAAACGAATAGTTAGAATATTTTTAGGATTAAACTGTATTTATCGTTACGGAATTATTCCGGAGGTTCATGCGGTTAGTCTAGCAAGTTTGTCTTGCTAGGGCACTCCCTAGAGTGTTCGACACATAGAGTGTTGCACATGTTCGACGGTCCAGTAGAGCCGATATGTAGAGCCGATATGTAGAGCCGATATGTAGAGCCGATATGTAGAGCCGGTATGTAGAGCCGATATGTAGAGCCGATATGTAGAGCCGATATGTAGAGCCGATATGTAGCGCCGATATGTAGAGCCGATATGTAGAGCCGATATGTAGCGCCGATATGTAGAGCCGATATGTAGAGCCGATGCAAGATAACACTTTTCACTGTGTCGGTATCTACTTTATGGAACTTCTCATCGGCTCGGATTTCACTAATTTTCAGCACAATGAAGGAAGACTCACGCTCAAGATCTCGGCACTCACGTGGCAGCCCAGTACTCCCATGTGGCGGCGGTGGCAGGGAACCTCGCAAACGTGGCAGAGAACAAGGGCGACGGCAGCGGCGGACCCCGGAACCAGCACGAGGCAGCGGCATAAGCAGGCAACGGCAGTTGCGGACGCCGGAACCAGCACGCCGCAGCGGCACAGGCGGTAGCGGTCGCCCAGCATCAAGAAGACGCAGCCAAGGTAGCCCTACATCCTTCCTAGTAGACGATCATGACGAATCAAACAATATTCAAAATCAGAGCCGTAGTAGAGTTTGTCTTAGAGCACGTAGTAGGACTAGTAGGGCGCCCAGATCGCAGTATGAGCCGGTGCATCGCGGTAGCGGTGGCCCAGCATCAAGAAGACGCAGCCAAGGTAGCCCTACATCCTTCCTAGTAGACGATCATGACGAATCAAACAATATTCAAAATCGGAGCCGTAGTAGAGTTTGTCTTAGAGCACGTAGTAGGGTGCCGAGATCGCAGTATGAGCCGGTGCATCGCAACACGGGTGCACGTTATAGTAGTCTCGCGTAGTCACGAACGATCAGGCAGTCTGACAGCACACGACCGCTATAGGGAACGTCGCAGGGACTATCGCTCACGCAGCAGAATTAGAGATCTTTCTAGACGCAGCAGAATTAGAGATCGTTCTAGTGGCGATCATAATAGGGAGTTAGTTTTAAAATTCGCGGACATGATTGAGAATCTTACTAGTAGTAGTAAAAATAAAAAATAACCATTTTCGAATACCAACGTGGTTCCTGAATTTGATCCCTCGTTAAAGAACCAAACCGTTGACAAATGGTTCTTAAAGGTGAATGAAAGCGCGACTTTGTATGAGTGGACGGAAAGGCAAACTATTCACTACGCTATGCCGAAACTTGTAGGTATTGCTAAAAAATGGTATGAGGGTTTACCGTCCCTTTTATTAAGTTGGGCTGACTGGCAACGTAAACTGAGGAGTGCATTTCCGGCTAACGAGAATTATGGTCAAATGATTTCAGAGATGCTTAATCGAAGGGCGAAATTTGGTGACTCATTAGAAACATATGTTTATGACAAAGTTAATTCTTCTGTTCTACTTCTCTACTCATTAATCGACTAGAGGTAGTTACTGGTAGGAGGGCAGTAGAATGTATCTTACATGGCATAGACGATAGATCAGTACGAATGGGTGCGGAAGCTGCACAATTTGACGATTATGACAAATTGTTAGCGTATCTACGTAAAGTTCAAAAGTCAGATCAAACTAACGTTAAAAGGGCTAATACAAACAATAAGCCTTTCTACAGACCCGAAAATATAGGTAAACCGTTAATAAGGTGTTACAACTGTAAAGAGGAAGGTCACCCTGTTTCAAAATGTCCCAAACCTATAACAAAATGTAACAAGTGTTTAGCGGTTGGCCACGTAGAATCCGAATGTTCCGTCCGGTAAATAAATTGAATAATAATGGAAATAAATCAATGATGGTCATAAAATCATCTACAGATAAAAGTAAGTCGGATAAATACGTTCAAAGTGTATTTGTTAATAATAAACCAGTAGACGCTTTTATTGACATGGGCAGTGAATTGACTTTGATATGCAAGAGTGCGGCGAGGGACATTTTCGAAAAATGGGACACTTCAGAAACTTATCCTATGTTAGGGTTTGGTGGAGCATTAGTCGAGTCAATAGGGTCATGTGTAGCCGAGGTAAAAATACAAGATGTTAAATGTAGAGTTAATTGTGTTGTGGTACCTGATCTGTTTTTGAAACACCCTGTTCTTATTGGTCAGACGTTCACAGAACAGCCCCACGTGAGAATAATAAAAACGAATGATGAGCTGTTCTTTGAAAGTTCAGTTGAACAAATTGACAAGCAAAAATTGGAACTAAAAGTTTGTGAGAACACGACTTTACAAGAAACTGGTGTCGTTAATGTGTACTGTGATACTGGTTATACCGGATTGTCTTATGTAGGTGGAGGCTATAGGGGGCAAATAGGCAGAGAATACCTCTTAGGGGAGGGTGTATATAGGTTAGTTCAAGGTAAAGGCGCTATTCTTGTGAATCCTATATCAAAACCAGTAAACTTTAAGTTAAACGACCTAATAGTACGGGCGGAAGTTGTATTAGAATCTTATGGTATTCACAAAATTAATAAATTAGAAAAGGCGGACAAACGACTAGAACCGTTTACACTGGACGAAGTGAATGTTGGAGACGTACCAGAGAAAGATAAGATTAGGCTTCTTAAGTTGGTCAATTCATATCGCGATTGTTTTGCCACCTGTTTGCAGGAATTAGGTTGTACAGATATAGGAAGGATATAGGAAGGATATAGGAAGGATAATGGAAGGATATCGGGAGGATTTGGAAGGATATTGGGGTGGGTATGGGAATGATATCTGAAGGATATCGGAAGGATATTGGAAGGATATTGGAAGGATATTGGAAGGATATTGGAAGGATATTGGAAGGATATTGGAAGGATATTGGAAGGATATTGGAAGGATATTGGAAGGATATTGGAAGGATATTGGAAGGATATTGGAAGGATTTTCTAGAATAAGGACTTATTATAATTAAAACTTGTTAAATTTCAAGAATGTATGTAATTGTTCCTTGTAATCAATTTCTTAGTGTGGTTGACAATAAAACATTTCTGTCAACTTCACTTAATCTTTCTGGGGAACAATTAAATGCATTAAAATGTACTTTTAGTGTTTATTAGGGTTCTGTTGAGATGTTTAATGAGAGCGAATAAGGCAAACCATATAAAAAATTAAAATGATTATTAAAATCTTTTTTATACACAAGTTGAAATTGTAAAATAGATAATGTATAATTTTTTTTCTTCTTGATATCATAAATGAGAACAAATTCGGCTCTTATGTATTCAACACGAGGGCGTGTCACATAGTCAGGATGGACGAATTTGTTAGCATTTTATATTATTTTCTGCATTTTGTCATTATTGTTAAATATAAATTCGATTATTTAATTAGTTAAGAGTTATTGATGTTGACAATGTTCCTAAATCCCAGCGCTCCTATTGGTTGACATCTGGGGTGGCGCCACTAGTAGTTTGTTGCTATTAGTTCCTTTGATTAAGTGGCGCCACCGCAGCAGTTATTATGGTTGAAGTGATCGCCGAGTCGATTCATTCGAGCACGATCACTTGAACAGAGCGCAAGTTTTGGTTAATGTAATCGCATTTGGGTACGAATAAAACATAGAAAGTTTATCCTGATACCTGCCATTTTGATTTCAAGACTGTGACCCGTCAACCCCAGAAGCTTCGTGGCAAGGAAGGTTTTACATGTATTATCTCGAAAAAAAAACAACGCAAGAGGCTATACTCGTATAGGTAATCACTAAGTTATAAGTGTATATAGTTTTAAGAGGGGGTTTGTTGCGTCTCTTTTCCGCAAAACGCACCTTTATAATGAAACGATTGTTTTTTACTATGACGCTCGAGGATCATGACGTCACGGTCCCTGATCGTTTTCTCACTCTAACAAGCGACATTAAAACGGTTGTAGCATCGTAATTTTTTGAGATATTTGAATGAGTTTCTCGTTTCTTCTTTCTTTTGAAGTGAGTCTACAGCTACACCTCTATTTGGAAGACAAGCGGAAAGAACCCATACTATCCATACTAATAACCCATACTTCCATATCCATACTATCCATACTAATATTATAAATGCGAAAGTGTGTCTGTCTGTCTGTCTGTCTGTCTGTCTGTCTGTCTGTCTGTCTGTCTGTCTGTCTGTCTGTTACCTCTTCACGCCTAAACCGCTGAACCGATTTAGATGAAATTTAGTATAGAGATAGTTTGAGTCCCGGGAAAGGACATAGGGTAGTTTTTATCCCGGAAATCGACCCCTAAGGGGATGAAATGGGGGGTGAAAATTTGTATGGAGCTACTAAAACCGCTGCACCGATTTGGATGAAATTTGGTATTTAAATACTTTGAGTCCCGGGGAAGGAAAAAAGAATAGGTTTGATCCCGTAAATCATCCCCTAAGGGGGTGAAATGAGGGGGTGAAAATTTGGAGGTAACCAATTTTGATGAAATTTGGTTTGGAGATAGTTTAAATCCTAGGAAAGGACATAGGATAGTATTTATTTTGGAAGCCATCCCCTAAGGGGGTGAAATAAGGGGTGAAAATTCGGATGGAACCCATTTGAATACAATTTGGTTTAGATATAGTTTGAGTCCTAGGAAAGGACATATAGGGTAGTTTTTATCCCGGAAATCCACCCCTAAGGGGATGAAACTGGGGTTGAAAATTTGTATGGTGCTACTTAACCACTGCACCGATTTGGATGAAACATAGGACTGTTTTAATTCCGGAAATCACCCCTAAGGAGGTGAAATGGGGGGTTGAACTTTGGATGGAACCCGTTTAGATGAAATTTGGTATAGAGATAGTTTGATTCCCGGAGAATGACATTAGATAGTTTTGAAAATTTGGATAAATCCCATGGAGATGAAATTTGGTATAGTAGGAGTCCCAGGGAAGCACAATGCATAGTTTTTTATCTCGAAAATCAGCTCCTGAGGGGGTGACATTAGGCGTGAAAATGTTGATGGAACCCATTTAGATGAAATTTGGTATAGAGATAGTTAGAGTCCTAGGGAAGGAAATAGAATATTTTTTATTTCGGAAATCATCCTCTAAGCGGATGAAATGGGGGTGAAAATTTGGATGAACTCATTTAGATGAAATTTAGTTTAGAGATAGTTTAAGTCCTGGGAAAGGGCATAGGATAGTTTCAATTCCGGAAATCACCCCCTAAGGGAGTGAAATGGAGGATGAAACTTTTGATGGAACCCCTTTAAATGAAATTTGGTATAGAGATAGTTTAAGTCTCGGAGAATGAAAGCGGATAGTTTTTATCCCGAAAATAGTTCCCAAGGTAATGAAATAGGGGGTGAAAATTTGGATTAAACCCATTTAGATGAAATTTGGTATAGAGATAGTAAGAGTCCCAGGGAAGATGCATAGTTTTTATCCTGAAAATCATCTCCTGAGGGGGTTCTTAAAACTTTGTAGAAACATTACTTATTTGAGTACCTACAAACAAAGTGCTTTCAGCGTTTTGGAAAATTCCACCCCTAAGAGGGTTAAAAAGGGCTGCAAAGTTTATATGGGGAAACTCTTTTTGGGATAGGAGCTTAAAAGTTTGTAGGACGATTAGTTATTGAAATACAAAAAAAAAGGATATTCAGCGTTTTAGTAAATTCCACTCCTAAGGGGGTTAAAAGTGGGTGCAACATTTGTGTGGAGGAAACATTTTTTTAGCCGATTTACAATTTTGTAGAAAGCTTACTAATTAAAAATAAAATTAAATACTTTCAGCATTTTAGAAACTTCGATCTTTAGGGGTTTATAAGAACGTTTGAATGAAGAAAATATTTTTTTAGCGAGGGACTTAAAACTTTGTTGAAAGATTACTTATTACAATAAAAATCAAGTACTTTTAGCGTTTTGGAAAATTCGACCCCTAATGAGAATAAAAAGGGGTGCAAGGTTCGTATGGGAAACCCATTTTTTGAGCTAGAGACTTGATATTTTGTAGAAAAAATACTTATTACAATAAAAAAACTTAGTGTTTTCTTTTCAATTTTTCCCCGAAAAGCGTTAATTCAAAGAAAATTTTTAAGTATGAGAATTGTAACTTCGATCTTAGTATGTTTGTTAAAAGACTACAAAACTCATTTCAGCGTTTTTTGAAATTCATCCCCTAAAAGGTATTATAAGGGTGTTCAAAGTTTGTATGGAGAGCAAAACATGTTTAAAGTAAGGGATTTGTAACTTCAGTTTTAGACTGTTTAGTACAAGACTACAAAGCTACTTTCAATGATTTTAAAAATTAATTCCTTAAACAAACATTAAGACGATAACATGTTCTACGCGGACGAAGTCGCGGGCAACAGCTAGTTAATATTATAAATGCGAAAGTGTGTCTGTCTGTCTGTTACCTCTTCACGCCTAAACCGCTGAACCGATTTAGATGAAATTTGGTATACAGATAGTTTGAGCCCCGGGGAAGGATAAAGGGTAGTTTTTGTATCTGAGGGGCTGAAATTGGGGGTGGAAATTTGTATGAAGCTACTTAAACCGCTGCACCGATTTAGATGAAATTTCGTATATAAATAGTTTGAGTCCCGGTATAGGTTTTATCCCGGAAATCATCCCCTAAGGGGGTGAAAAGGGGGGGGGGGGGTGGGGGTGAAAATTTGGATGTAATCTATTTTGATGAAATTTGGTGTAGATATAGGTTAAGTCCTGGGAAAGGACATGGAATAGTTTTTACCCCAGAAATGATCCCCTAAGGGGGTGAAATTAGGGGTAAAAATTCGGATGGAACCCATTTTAATACAATTTGGTATAGAGATAGCTTGAGTCCTGGGAAAGGACATAGGATAGTTTTAATTCCGGAAATCACTCCCTAAGGGGGTGAAATGGGGGGTGAAAATTAGGATGAATCCCGTTTAGATGACATTTGGTATAAAGGTCGTTTGAGTCCCGAAGAATGACATTAGATAGTTTTTATCCCGAAAATCATTCCCTAAGGGTCTGAAATAGGGGGTGAAAGTTTGGATAAAATCCATGTACCTAGATGAAATTTGGTATAGAGATAATTTGAGATCCTTCGAAGGATATAGAATAGTTTTGCCTCGGAAATCATCCCTTAAGATGGTAAGTAGAAGTTTGTTTGCATTATATTTTCTAAGTATAAGTTCTACGCGGACAAAGTCGCGGGCAACAGCTAGTATTATAATATGTAAGTAGCAATTCTTTGTACACAACGATAATTGAACGAGCGGGCGAATCGAATGAAGTTCTCCGTTTCAGCTTGCACGAAAAGTCTTTTGTATGTCCGGCTGACCGGCTGTTTTCCTCTACAGGTCGATTCTCGTGAAATTTTGTGAGTGAAATAATAATTCAGATTATTTTAAAATCAGTTCTTCGAAATAAAAAACAAAATTGAAAAAAACCGGCCAAGTGCAAGTCGGACTTGCGCACGAAGGGTTCCGTACCATAATCAATAAAAAGATATATTTTATTTTATTTTTAGTGTTTGTTGTTATAGCGCCAACAGAAATACATAATCTGTGAAAATTTCAACTCTCTAGCTATCACGGTTCTTGAGATGCAGCCTGGTAACAGACAGGCGGACGGACGGACAGCGAAGTCTTAGTAATGGTCCCGTTTTACTCTTTGAGTACGGAACCTTAAAAAAGACAGTCTCGCGATTGAGTCGCGATGTCTACAGTAGCTCTAGTATAAGTTTTATCGATACAATGTAAGTTTTCGAACGCATTTGCGTTTAGTTTCAATTTGTATGGCAACGCGAACGTTCATAAGGCCTGAAGCCTGAATCACTCTGGCGCGGCCTGCGGTGGCGGATAATAGTAAATTTGATAGCTAGTGACAAGATTACTATTGACCACCGCGGCCAGGCCGCGCCAACCTGTGAGGGGCTTAATAATAACCCACCATCAGAGGCGCTGTTCGCGTTGCCATAATAATTGAAACTAAAATGAAAACGCGTTCGAAAACGTATTATATCGATAAAACTTATACTAGAGATACAGGTAGGGTTGCCAACCGTACTATATTATATAGTATTGTACTATATTTTGACTTTTTGTACTATATACTGTTGAAGAAATATATAGTACGCGAAAATACTATATTTTGGGGACCTTACGAAGTGCTTCAAATTGCCGAGGTTTTTACTTAATAGCAACATTAATCACAGCATGCATCAACCGGTAATTGTGATTTTTTGCAGACTTATTTATGATGTTGGCCCAATGAATAATCCAAGTTTGTGACCTCGAGCGCCAAACGCAACTTTTTCAAAAATCGAAATTACCGCGAAAGTTTTGATTTTTGACAAAGTTGCGTTTGGCGCTCGAGGTCACAAACTTGGATTATTCATTGGGCCAACATTATAAACAAGTCTGCAAAAAAATCAGAACTACTAGATTTGACGCGTACTTTCATGCGACAAAGTTACTGGATTACATTGCCCAGCCAAGTACTATATTTTTTTACGGTGTACTATATTTTTGTCGTTTTTTTTCTGGAAAATACTATATATCCCCCAAAAAAAGTTGGCAACCCTAGATACAGGTCACATAGAGCCTAATAGTATCAGACTGCACTATAAGTTGAAATGTTAGGCTTCGGATACACGCTTATTCTGGCTTCAGTTCAGTCCATCAGTATGATCTGTCCGTCTCTGTCAGCCACAACAGTTACACTATCATTCTCTCATAATACTGATGTACCTACTGAACTGACGCCAGAATTAGCGTGTAACCGATGTCTTAGTGCTCAGCTGTAGGCTACTACCGGGGTCCGCAGGATATCTGAATGAACGCCAGATAAATGTTTCTGATTCTGATTCAGATAATATGATGGTTAGCGAATATTGAATAATCAGTCTCATATGCTACGGTAGCATGACGAAACTACTAAAAGTGGAAAATTTACCCAACCCGACAACCCAGGACAGATTGTCTTGGCGCCGACTAATTAGGAGAGCCGACCCCACCTAAAGTGGGAATGCGCTAAGAAGAAGAAGAAGATAATTATGCTACGGTAGCCTAGTGGTTCAGGCATGCGGCTGTCAAACGGCGGTCGTTCTCTACCGTTATCTTATCGGTGTAGGAAAGACATCGTGAGGAAACCTCTGCGAACTGCGATCTGCGAAGAAATTCAAAGGTGTATGTGAAGTCCCCAACCCGCACTGGGCCAGCGTGGGGACTACTGCCCGTTCCCTCTCATCCATGAGAGGAGGCCTGAGCCCAGCAGTGGGACGTATATAGGCTGTGTTTTAAGGTCCGTCCGTATGTCACAGCCACTTTTTTCCGAAACTATAAGAACTACCTATATTGTTGAAACTTGGTAAGAAGATGTACTGGTATTTTGTGAACCGCAATAACCGAATTAAAATTTTCACACAAAAATAGAAAAAAAAAACGATAAATTTTGGGGGTTCCCTATACTTAGAAGAACTGAAACTCAAAAAAAATTTTTTCATCAAAGATATTGAGGTTTCTTTTATCATTTTTTTCTCAACTGAATAGTTTGCGCGAGAGACACTTCCAAAGTGGTAAAATGTGTGTCGTCGTCCCCGCAGATCTAGTAAGTAGTTTTTTTTAATACGTCATAAATCGTAAACCGCAATTTATTTTACGGAACCCTTCATGGGCGAGTCCGATTCGCACTTGGCCGCTTTTTTTTAGTCAGTCTCAGACCCCACGGCACAGTTATCAGGATGTAGTGGAAAGTCTAATAGTAAGGGTTGACAGTGACGATTCTGTGACATGGCAAGTGTTTGCCACCGTTAAATAAGCCAATCTCGTGTAAGACAACAGTGCCACCAAGTTCATAAAAATCTGACATGGCTTCTGTCTCTTGTGTCAGTAAATTTATAATCTGTACTGACTTGCCTGACAGTTATCACTGACAGCTGACAGTCTACCGATACCGATGCTGCCCCGAGGTCGCACAAACAAAATTAATTGTAGAAGTGGCGAATATCAGCCCGGGATTCTCATTTTCCTATTTCCCATCTGGTTTGGTTAAGTTACTTAACTCATGTTTTTAAAACTGTGTACCTCAGAAGTAGCTTAGTAAAATAACACGCTCAAAATGACCTAACCAGATCCTTATTCCCTTGACATTAGAGTTTGTGTGATAATTTTCAGCAATAGGACCGCTTAGCAACTTCTGCTGCCCCGCTATTCTGTAACTTGTGTTAAGCTCACCTCAACGCTCACCCACAAATATATCTTGACGCCGTGGTTCGTAGTAACTGAGCGTAGGTAGAGATCTAGTTTGGTTTGGCATGACGGGTGGAGTGAGGTGGATGAGCGCGTAATGAATAACAGCCCTGCTGACTGTACTTACATGGTCGCCACGCCACTGGCCTAGCTTACACAGCCAAGCAAATTTCAATTAAAATACGGCCCAGGGCGATTACCCTAGTGGCTCAAATGACACGAATAATTGGATCGTAAAGACCGCATGTGTTTGCTAACGTTTACCCCTTATGTACGAGTACGTACAAGTAAAGGTGCTTGGGACGTGTGGTTGAGATTATTCATCTGTTAGTATATAGTTAATAATATAGATGAAAAATACAGTTAGGGCGCATAACGTCCCACTTGCAGAATGTCCCTTTGTCGCTTTCGTGAAATGTCCCTTACGCAAAACGACCCTTCTGCAAAAGGTCCCGTTCGTAAAACGTCCTTTTCGAAAAATTACCCGTTCGCAACACGTCCCTTTCGCAAAATGACCTGTTCGCAACACGTCCCTTTCGCAAAACCCATTATTGGCCATCTCTTATCCCATGAGAATAAGACTCCTAGTAGTCCTAGTCTCTACTTAAACAAGCTTTTTCCAGACGGGACATTTTGCGAATGGGTTATTTTGCAGACGGGACGTTTTGCGAAAGGGGCGTTATGAAGTAGGGACTTTCAGCGAAAGGGGCTTTCTCAGAAGGGACGTTTTGCGAAAGGGGTGGGACCTTTTGAGAAAGGGATGTTTTGCGAATGGTGTATTTTACATAAGGGACCATTTGCAAGTAAGACGTTTTGCGAATGGGGACGTAAATTTGGTAGAGGGACGTTTTGCGAGTGGGACGTTATGCGCCCAAATCGAAAAACATGATGTTTTATGTGTTCGAAGTTTTCTTTTGTTGTTTTATTTTGCTTGCTGTTTACCAATATTGCCGATGCTGGCGCTAGTAGTACCTAACAGGATATTACGGCTGCGTTCATAATTGTGTAAAGGCCGAAATAGACGTAGCGCTATCATCACATCAGCCGAAAGACGTCCACTGCTGGACACAGGCCTCCCCCAAAGAGTGCCAAAATGACCGGTCCTGCGCCACCCGCATCCAGCGGATTCTTGCGACCAGCTCCAGGTCATCAGTCCACCTTGTGGGGGGGCCTACCCACGCCGCGCTTTCTTTTGCTACGCCTGCAGTAAATAATATCGTTTACTGTTTTAAATTATCATTCCTTTTTTGTTAATTTTTTTGTCTTTAGACAACAATAATAATATTGCTGTTACGCTTATGTCTCATACTGTGTCTATTTGTAAATGTATTTTTATTGCCTTCAGTTTCTTCGCCAAATGAACTCTGAAGGTAATCCACTTGTTGTTTAATGTGGTACACGAGTATAATAAATTACTCGGCGTCACACTGGTGTGACAAAATGTTGTGACCATGATTCCGCTCACAAGACGGCGCGTGAGCCGTCTCGTGGCGAGATGAACATCTCTTTCTTATTACAACACTTAGAAAGAGACCTATAGTCTATCTCGCCGCGAAACTGGACGCGCGTCGTCTTGTGCTCATAGCCCTACGTATGTGTTGACGTATGTGTCAGTGGTGCCTCTCGAATATACCTACATATATAACTGGTAGCTATTACTGTTTATTTCAATACCTACATTTCTTAGGTACCTTAAGGTTTATTTAAAGTATTTGATAAGTAAAATAAATGTTTGTATTATTATACCCTTTATCAGTTTTTTTAGCTATTAACAACATTGAAAGTAAAATATTGAAATATTTAAAGTGAAATACAAAATACTCAAAAGAACAAAATATCTGCGACAGCCAGCGTCAGTGGGGTCTGTTTCAAAGAAATTATTTCTCCCTATTTGCAATACAAAATTCGCTCAAGGTACTGCCCCTGACGCGTATTTCCGCTTCCGTGTTCAGTAGGAGGCAGTATTGATTGTACTGAACACGGAAATAAATACGCCAATACGGCGTTTAATGCTCTTTCCAAACCCGTGCACGATTCCTCGAATTCACTACGGGCTTGGAAGGCATATTAATTTAACAAACCCGTGTGCGTTTCGAGGCAACACTGCCTCCTACTGAACACGCAAACGGAAATACGCACCCGGGTCGGCGTGTCTCGGCTCCGCTCGGGTAATGGGCAACTCGACCCGTCCGCGCCGGTTTGTGTGAAACCAAATAATGTCCATTATTTATTATAAACTCATATTACTTGCTAACTCGTAGAGTTATTAAGTATTATGTTACAACATGAAACTTAAAATTGCCTTATTGAAAAATGTATTCGTGTAACTCAAAATAACAAACAACACAGTAGGTATTTAAATGAGTAGAAATTACAATATATTTTACAATGCACTTGCTCTGAATGTGCCCCTTTATATATTTATATAAGTGGTCGATGCCAGCACGAGCAGTGTGCACAGGCACCTGCCCGTGCGGAATGGATTTCTGTACAATATTCCCGCACACTATGCGGGAATGAGATTTCGTGAGTTCGTGACAATTAAAATTTCACCTCCTCTTCTTCCTCGCATGATGCATTGTAAAATGTTGTATGATACACGTGCGGATAGCTAATTCCCAACTCGTGTCGATCAAAAACACTCCCTGGCGGTCGTGTTTTTGGTCATCACCACTCGTTGGGAATTACCTACTTTCCGCACTTGTATCATAAATATCTAAAATATAACACTTACTTTTGATTTGTTGCATAAGGTACATCCTAATGTCGGTTGATTTTGCAACTGACAATAATAAGTACTTAATATGGATGTACATTATCGAACTTGGCTCATACCTAGTAGAGCGTTAACTATTACAAAAATCATCCAAGTGGAACGAACGAACATTAAATTATAATAATTTACCTACTTTTATCAATTAAATACTGTGTATTACTTTGCTGTAACAGGTAATATCATAAAACCCTTTTCGTCTGTACGCACCAACAATAAAAAGATAAAGAGGCTTAGGGCATAGGTAAATAGCTTCCTTTAATTGAATGAATGAATGAATGAAATTTATTGCGTATAATGAATCCAGGTAACAATTGCAGATATAGTTACATAAAGAAAGTTTCACTGAACTCTACCTTTGCAGGTGTACACGCTTATCTTAATAATTAATAGTATTACGTTTCATTAAAATGTCAACAATATTGTATACAACTTTTACCACTAATGTTAAATAATTAAACATACATTAATTGCATAATACAAAATTATTTAAGTTCCATGTATTCACATAAAACAAGCAAACATTTATCTAAAATCCATGACTTAACTGCATTTTAAAATTTATTTATGTCTAATAATTTGAGATTGTCAGGTAACTTATTAAAAATGTCAATACGCATAATAAAACAATTTTTTGAAGTAAGTTTCAGTCTCGCATAGGGCTTGTACAATTTTTGCGTATATTGTGATCTTACCGTCCTAGAAGACATTGATTGGACTTGTTGGAACATATATTGGTGTTTATATACAAATAAACATACCTCAAAAATGTACATACTGTAAAGTGTCATAATGCGATATTTAATGAAATATGGGCGACATGATTCATCTTGTTTAAGTCCAAACAAAGCTCTTATACAACGCAACAAATTTGTTCAAATAATGACTTAAGTCTCTCGATTGCCTTTTTTAGGGTTCCGTGCCTCTAAAGGAAAAAAATGGAATCCTTATAGAATCAATTCCTGTTTGTCTGTTTCAAAAAATTCAAATTCAAATATTTATTCGTGACAATAAAAAAAATAACACATACAAAAGAAATAATACACATTTTGTCACGAATTTCCTTTTTTATTATTTTATGGTTCAATTTTATTGAGGCATTAAATTATTTTGACATGACTAATATTAATTATAATATCGATAGGATTGGCGGCAAAGGTATAAAAACCAAAGGTGAAAACGGGTCGGACCCGCTTGTAATTAAGATCCGTGTTCCCGAGTTACCGGGTCTTAATCACACGGGTCCTAATTACACGTTTGGTATGGGACTTAAAACCGTTTCCGTGTAAGACGGAAACGGTGACCCGGCGACGGGTACGCGAAATCCAGGCACGACCACGAGCCCTAGTTTTTACCTGAACTTAGGTATGAAATAACGATCGCGCTTAAATGGACTTAGTAAAAGTATTCAGTGTTCCGTACCTACTGAAATAACAAATGTCGTGTAATGCTGCTGTGATTGACGTTTGTGGACAATCGCGAATAAGAAACACCTTTGTGTTACAATAAGGACTGCCAAGCAAGATTTACGATTGTGGCTGTGTGCTGTGTAGAATAAAACTGTGAATAGGCATAAACGCTTTGGTGACAAACCTTGCATATTTAATTCATGCCAAAATGATTTTGGTGGTAATATGGTTAATTATGAATATATTTTAATCCCATAACGACATAGGTACCGTGTAAAAAATAGTCTCGAAATTCTTCCACTGTAATAAAAAGTTGTGAGATATTAGATATTACGTAGAGCCAAGTCAGGCATACTTATTAACCTTTATTTGCTTGCTTGGTAAAATTCTGCAACTTGGGAATCACACAACTTTACTACATTTATCAAATTTCAGTCAGTGAGTCCGTCAATGACAAAATTGAGGAACTTTGACTTGCAATCATTCAAACTACTGGTTCGAATTTAATGTTATTTGGAAATATATCGAGTTATGTAATGCCCTCTTGGTCACTGAACATTTAGGCTTCTAGTTTTCCACAACGAATTTACAGACAGGTCGAGAAAAGGATGAATACGGCCGTGCCTTTTCTTGCTCTCTTGCTCGACTTGGCGATATGAGTGCGAATCACCTGTAAAGTTGTACTATTAATGCGTGCTGCGTACTGCCGGGTTGGATAGCAGTGCATCCCACCTTCAGCACGAGTCTCTCTTGTCTCCGCCAGTTGAGAGTCCTCCGCATCTGCGGATACCACGTCAGCTTCATACCCAAGGTCTCTAGTTTCCGAAAAAATAACATTCTCTGAGCTGTTTCTAAGGCCTTTTTGTCTGTCTGGATAGTCTGTAAAGAGAAATTGTCGCCACAAAAGGCGAGTTTGATGACTATCGGTTGTGGCATGCGGCACAGCGCTGCCACGCCGCGTGCGCCTACGTGGTTGTGGCGGACATCGACGTACTCCAACTTACTACAGCCCTGCGCAAGCGCCTCCATTAAACTGTTTATCAGCCAATGATTCGTGTTCGTCTTCAGACAATACCAGCTGCAGAACTCAATATGTCGCAAACTGGGAAATTTCGAGGTAATGTCTTCCAAGTATACCTGACAAAATCTATACATGGTAATTTTTACTATAGCAGGCCCCCATTTCTCGGCGGTTTTGAGCAATAATGGGAACACTGGACGAGGGTATACTCGTAAATGTTGGATCAGTATTTCTCGGTGAGTGTCTCGATGGATACCCCGACTTGCAAATTCTGAACTGACATCATCATCAAATAAGGTCAAAGGCTGTCTCTGTAAATATTCGTTTACTACATACTGCCACTGTCGACTGACCGTCTCGGAGCGCACGAGGTCCTTCAAGGGCACGTAATCTAGTATCGCTCGGGCGCACAGCTCTATGCCAAGCACGCGTATAATGGTGACCTCTTCATTTATGGCGGTCCCAGAGTCATCCATAGTATTTTCACAGCAGATCATTTGGCCGTTACTACGACGAGCTCAATATCAGTAGGCACAGGTGCCTATAGAGTTCAAGGATGTTCACGCCAACAAATTTTAATTTAACTGGAACATAACATCTGTGCTATTTTAAGGTATAAATAAAAAATTACCAGTACTACACCTTCATACCTAGAATCGTACCTGGGACTTGTAAAATTAAAAACTAGTTAATAATAAACACTTTTTATTCCTTCTTTCATAACTGGTTATGAAAAGGTAAACAAATGTTTTTTTTTACCTAAACTGACATTCATATTATGCTGCCGAATCACGAGGTTGTGACGGTTGTACTTGTCGTATAAAGTATGTATATTGTAGTCTTTGGTTTGTATTATAACACCGAGATTAGAATGATATTTGAGGTGACACTTCTACCATAATATAAGTACCAAAGAGAATATAACCATAGATAATAATAACCACTACGTTTAAAGAGTACCTACGTCAAAGTTTATTTTATGAAATGACACCTCAATCTCATCGCAATCAAGTAGTCTGGCCTATGGACATAGGAAAACCTATGGACAGGGTGTATTTTTCAAATATCATTTGTTTAGACATAAAATTCCCAAAAATAAGTCTGTCTCGTTTTAACCAAGCACCATTTAGCTACCAAAAAAGAGATGGTAGTATAACAGTCAGAACCGAAAGTTGATGATCAAATGTTAAGTGTGGCCTAAAATCGCCATTTTATGCGCCAGTTTAGTGGGTACATCATATGTCAACGACTGCTGTAAACATACCAAAATAATATATCCTATCCTATCCTATCCTATCCTATCCTATCCTATACTATTAAACGAGCAATATTTGTATATATATATATATATGTATATATATTTGCAATCACGTTCTCGGAAACGGCTCTAACGATTTCGATGAAATTTGGAATATAGGTGGTTACGGGGGCGAGAAATCGATCTAGATAGGTCTCGTTTCCGAGAAAATTCGTTTTCTCGAGATTTTCTCGCATAAAGATTTGTTAATGCAATATAGTACGTAAATTCACCACAACTCTCACCGCTTGATTAGACGAATGGTTATAACATTGGCTTACAACACCTTTGGCCGGCGGGGGTTCAAATCCCAGCGAGGGAATCTTTCTTTTTTTAATTTTTGATTTTGATTTTTCGTAGTATTTTAAAGCCGGGAAAAGCATGGTCATACGTTTATTTTTTTGTTTATATATCTTTTTTGTTTTTAAACTATATATTAAAAACATGTTTTTTATAGCACTATGCCTTTTTTTATTACAAGCTTTATATTAACTTGCACTGTTCGTATGTAAGTATGTAAATATGTAAGTACGTAAGTTGCCCGTCAAAATTTGCAATCCATTTTTCAGTCACTTCCTGTTATCCAATTGAGCTGAAATTTTGCAAGCATATGTATATTGCATGACAATGCAATATTATGATGACTTGGACCTGATCTGATGCTGGAGCTGGAAGGTGGCCATAGGAACTCCGCAATAAAACGACACAAGTTTGGGCTCGTTAGAATCGTCTCAATGAGTACTTGATGATGGTATGCAGAAAAGCACAGTCGGCTGTAAAAGCTTGTACCAAAAATGAAATTTTTGACAGAAACTTAGATAGATAGATTTTGAATACTTTATCCAGTATTCCAAAAAATAATTATAATATGTTCTAAAAAGTGATTTTACTCACTTAACTACGAACACGCACTTCCATCTCGCTTACGCTTATGCTCAGTGAGAGGGAGAGAAGATCGTGAACCGGCCTCACCTTAAGATGTTTTTTTATAAACTTAACACACTTAGACCAAAGAGTTTTTAAAACCAACCATATTGAAAAAAAGTTGATGGTGCCAATATACGATTAGGGAATGCAAACCGGTTAACCGGTTAACCGGTTAACCGGTAAATTGACTAGATATGAGGCCGGTAAATTACCGGTAAATTAAAATCAAAACCGGTAATTTACCGGAACACAAATTATAAGTAAAATACAACATTTCAACGATTGTTAATGCTTCATCGTCATGTTTATACCTCAATAACCCTCCTTTTATCATGTAAAAATGTAAATTGAATAAACTTGTTAGTGTTATTTAGCTTAGCTCATGTAGGATCAAATTAATGCAATCG
Source organism: Epinotia brunnichana (assembly GCA_963854355.1). Classification (NCBI taxonomy): domain Eukaryota; kingdom Metazoa; phylum Arthropoda; class Insecta; order Lepidoptera; family Tortricidae; genus Epinotia; species Epinotia brunnichana. The sequence continues at coordinate 4,388,935 of OY977943.1, read as the reverse complement.
TTTGTAGAAGCTTCTTAAAATATAAACACGTTCCCGGTGCCGTTCTATAAAATATGAATAATGATCAGTTTGAATAAGTACAATAGAGACGCCTTATTTTACATACTTTAGAGGTATACTTATCAAAACAATCCAAAGAAATACCTCTCTTCGTCTTACTGGGAGGGAGAAAAAGGCAAGGAAGGAGGTGTGGTGGTGCTTTTCTTCAAAAAGGGTGACAACACCCTGCTGAAGAACTACCAACCCATTTGATTTCTGAGCCATGTCTATAAACCGTTTTCGAGAGTAATTACAAATCGTCTCGTACGCAAGCTAGATGACTTCAAGCCTCCCGGACAAGCCGGTTCCCGGAGAGGCTTTAGCACCTTAGACCACATCCATACGCTTCGTCAGGTTATACAGAAGACTGAAGACTGAGGAGTATAACCTGCCCCTCTGTTTAGCGTTCACGAACCACGAGAAAGCCTTCGATTTGATCGAAACCTGGGCTGTACTAGTCGCTCCAGTGGCGCCAACCCGCCCGCCGGCGCGGTTGACTACCGCTATATCGAAGTATCGAAGTGTTTGTACGAAAACGCACTTTGTCAGTCTGACTCCATAATTTGAACACAAAGCCGCAGCGGGGAGTCAGTTAAGGAGATGTTATTTCCCCAACCTGTTCACCGCTGCACTGGAGGATTTTTTCAAGACTCTGGACTGGAGAAGGCAGACATCAACGACGAGTACATCACTCACATTCGGATTTCTGAAGATTTAGTAGTCTTGGCTGAGACCATGGAGGACTTTAGTACGATGATCGATGACCCAGTAAAATCTCCGAGCGAGTCGGTCTAAAGATGAACATGGATAAGACGAAGATCATGTCAAATGCCGATGTAGTGCCAACTCCCATTACAATCGGACGCTTTACGCTCAGAGTTGTAAACGACGAGACTGTCCCGTTCGAGTTCTGTCGGCTCGGTTTGACCAGTGTGTGTTGCCAGTGATGACATAATATATGGCATCTAAAATGTAGTCGCTCACTATGGGCCTCAATAGAAGGCTAGAAGTCATCCAAAGAGCAATGAAGATGGCTATGCTGGGAGTTTATCTGCGTGATCGCATTAGAAATGTGGCTATCCGCAGCAGAACTAAGGTAACAGATAAAGCCTTATGAATCGCTAAACCAATACCACAATTTGGAACCCCCATGAGCTCCACTCCTAGAAAAAGTTATAAAACCGTTTTTGCGAACGCTCGTAGGTAAAATGAACTGTTACTATTACTAACCTTTTCTCTATCCAACTCTTTTTGACCTAGGAATTATTGGTTATATACACATCTCTTGAAGCCCGTAGAAACATCTATTTAGTGAATTATTATTTTAGAATACTAAGTGGGCTTGTAGTTAGTTTCTGTAGAACTGAAGACAATTCCAACCTTCCTGCTAATCCACAAGGAACGTTTTCAGTTGTGTTTTTTGCCCTCATACTACTGAGCAAATTTTAAATATGAAAGAATCTGATAATTACGGCATTTACGGCACATGAAAACTCTTTATATTATATCATAGCTTATTTTTACGATAAATAAACGTCAAGTAACGATACTTATTAGCTAAATTGAATTTACCGGTAATTTACCGGTTAACCGGTTTTGCCTCACTCAAGTCGGTAATTTACCGGTAATGAAATTTGCCCGGTAATTGCATTCCCTATATACGATGTCGTATGTCGTATTGACAACTACTCATATACTCGTATGAAATGTTATTTTTGTTCGTATGGTACAGATGAATTTAAGCAGCAAACTGTTATTGGTTAGCAAAATGGTGTTTAAATAAAATAAAACTTCGTGGAAATGTGCTTTGTAGAAAATATCGTAATGCCTCGTGGACGTCCGAGAAAATCACAAAATTTTAATTTTCAAAATTTACAACCCGAAACTTCAAGATCTGAATCCGATAATAATTTCCAAAATTTACAACCAGAAAATTCAAGATCTGATTCCGATAATGGTAATGACGATGCTACATTAAATGTTCGACCTGATCCAAATTCTAATCAAGATCAAGACATTCAAACTACGTCTTGGACACGTCCAATTCGTGCCGCTAAAGAAAGATGTATACAATTCTTGTCTGAAATTATACACTCAGAACATATAGTTAGTTTGGAGGTTTCACAAGAACGTAACCAATTGCGACGAGCTGCTGAGAATAGTGAGACTAAACAACGACGATTAGAGGAGCAACGCCGACGTACGTCACAGCGTATAGCAAGGGAAAATGTTGAACATCGTGAACAGAGACTGGAGGATCTTCGCCATCGTGCCTCACACCGTATGGACAATGAAAATACTGAACAGCGTGAACAGCGGTTGGGAGATCTACGATATCGTGCATCACAACGCATAGCCAACGAAAACACTGAACAGCGTGAACAGCGATTGGAGGATCTACGATATCATGCCTCACAACGCTTAGCCAACGAAAACACTGAACAGCGTGAACAGCGGTTGGGAGATCTACGATATCGTGCATCACAACGTATAACTAATGAAAATTCTAAACAGCGTGAACAGCGATTGGAGGATCTGCGATATCGTGCCTCACAACGTATAAACAACGAAAATATCGAACAACACGAACACCGATTGGAAGAACAAAGACGTCGTACTGCAAGACATCTGAGAGCTTTACAAGATAATGGTTTACCAACCTATAGACGCGCTATTAATCCAGTTGTGCAATATGCCAACTTGGGTCGTTTTGAAATAGTATGTATTCATTGTGGAGCTTTGCATTTTCCAGAGGAACGTGTTACAAATCGCATAGGTCGAGATTATTTTGGTGACTGTTGTTTGCATGGTCGAATTGAACTAGAACCGCCACAATTTCCTAACGTCTTAGCCCAACTCTTTTTAGGCTGTCATCCACTGTCGGAAGAATTCCACAAAAGAATACGAAACTTGAATGCATCATAGCATCATTTAATGTAGCCGATGATAGGACAATAAATAGCCGTCGCATTTATAGTTTTGTTGCTTGCGGGCAGGTTTATCATAAAATGAATATGGCGGTCCATCCTACGCAAACTGTTGAAGGAGAGTTTGAACGGCCACAGTACGGACAATTGTACTTTTTAGACCCTGATGATTCAAGAGCGAACTAATCATTCACTTAATCATGGAATAAATCCCACTCTGATGGACTTATTGGAGCGCATTATTCGCACATACAACGGTTATGTACAAGGGTACACAATGATGCGAGAGGTAGAGGACGAAGTAAATCGGCGAGCTACTGCTTAAGGAATTTCACCGCCACAAGTGAAACTTTTATTTAAAATGTCAGAGCAGGCCGATTACAGAAGATTTAATGTACCCTCCTGTAATGATGTGTGTGCAGTAATTACGCTTAATGCTGATCAAAGCTTTCCTGATAATGAAATGGTAGTACATCAGCGTAATAAAGATATAATCAATTAAAAAAATATAGACAAACGCGTGGAGCCATTTACGTATCCATTGTTTTATCCAGCTGGCACCGACGGATATTATATCACTTTGCAATTACATACACCGTATGACAGTCGCCAACATGTAACTCGCCTTGAGATGGCACAATATAGACTTGCCTTTCGACCCGAAATGACTAAACACTTACCTGATACGGTAACAACAACGGATCCTGATTTAAGACGAATCACCTTTAATGCACTACATTTTGGAGGCAGAATATTTCAACAGTACTTAGTTGACACGTATATTCGTGTAGAACGTGACCGCATTCAATGGATAAAAAATAACCAAAATAAGATTCTCGCAGAACAATATACGGGAGTAACACGTCTTATTAATAACCTAGCTGAAAAAATAATGCAACACTAGGCGAAAAAATAATTTTACCTTCTTCCTTTCCCGGCTCAACACGTTATTACACGGAACATTTTGAAGATGCAATGGCCGTCGTTCGTCGGCTTGGATCGCCTGATTTCTTTATAACGGTGACTTCTAACCCCAACTGGCCCGAAATAAAAGAGGCTTCACGTATTGCTATGGAAAACGGAACCACTCTGGAACAGCTCGCTCAAAATAGACCTGATCTCGTAGCTAGAGTTGCCAAACTCAAGTTTGATAACATAATAGACGAATTGGATAAACAGCAGATATTTGGAAAGGCAGCAGCATATGTTTATACCATCGAATTCCAAAAGAGGGGTCTACCGCATATGCATTTACTATTGATTATGACACCTGATGACAAGATACACCAGCCAGAAGAATTAGATGACTTTATTTCGGCTGAAATACCTGGCAGCGACGATTTATAGTTAAGGGAACTCATACTGAACTCCTGTGATGGATGATCCACAACCCATGTGGGCAACAAAATCCCGACGCAACATGCATGGTGAACAAAAATAGTCGCATAAAATGCCGGTTTGACTTCCCTAAATCCTTTCAGGAAATTACATCTTTAGTGGACGATGGAAAACCCAACTATCGCCGACGTTACAATCCGAACTTGGATCCTCAGAGTCCCGAATTTTCGCACGAACAAGCGGTTTATCGCAAAGATATGAATGGTCGGCGAATAACTATGGACAATCGCCACGTAGCCCCCTACAATGCATATTTGCTCAAAAAATATAATGGTCATATCAATGTTGAGTACGTCGGAAGTATTTTGGCTGTAAAATATCTGTATAAATACATATACAAAGGACACGATTGTACATCAATAAAGGTTTTGCAGGAACAACGAACATTGATCTATAATGATGCAAATACATACATTGAAGGCAGGTGTATCACACCTCCAGAAGCATGTTGGCGTCTATTCGTTTTTGAAATTCAAAAAAAAAGTCATAGCGTACAACGTTTGAATATACACTTACCAGGACAGTATCGAATTACGAACTTAGACCAGGCCCAGGAAGATTTGGCGGATATTGGACAGAAGGGTTCAACATTAGAAGCTTACTTCCGGCATAATAAAAAACTCAAGGAACAAGGAGAACTTAATCGCTTGAATGGACAGTCTGAAAATGTCACATATTATTATTACTGGCAAATGCCCGAAGAATTCAGATGGATTGGAAGATCAAGCGATTGGGTGCGGAGAGTTCGCCAACTTCGTGTTATTGGAAGAATTTATAATGTGAATTTCATCGCTCAGCCGGAACTCTACCACTTACGGTTATTATTATACCACGTAAAAAATGCAACAAGTTTTGAAGATCTTCTAACTGTGAATAATGTCCGATATGAGACCTATAAACAAGCATGCCTAGCACGTGGTTTAGCGTACGACGACCAGCAATGGACAGAAGGCTTAAGAGAATCTGCACTTTCAAAAATGCCCTCGGCAATGAGAAGTCTTTTTACGCAAATATTGATTTTCGGGTCTCCTGAAAATCCAAAGCGCCTTTGGGAAACGTTTAAAGATAATTTGGCCGAAGATTTCATCCATGAAGCTAGGAGGAATGGACAGTCTATCGAAGGAGCGATTAAGCGCGCTTATAGGATTATTGCCCAAAAACTGAATACTGAAGCAACAGAAGGCAAAAATTTTCAATACTGGGTACACACTTTCGGCTTTGACAACATTGATGACTATGATGAAGAAATGAATCAAGATGTTCTTAATATTGACGAATCTACAGCACTAGGAGAACAAATGTATCAGCTTCTTAGAGGAAAACAGATAGAAATCGTTGGCACCATTCTTCGTGCAGTTAATGGCGCTTCAGAGTTCAAATGCTTTTTCATCGATGGCCCTAGTGGTACTGGCAAAACCTTTATCTATAAAGCACTATACTATATGCTTACCGGCACAGGTCATAGGGTAAAGTGTATGGCATTTACCGGTGAAGAGTAAATGAAGGTGAATAGGGGGCCCGTCATGGACTCCCAAATATGAATGATAAGGTGGGGGTTGTAGAGGGGGTGCTGTCCTAGCCTGAAGTGCTCCCCTCTTGGTGCCACTAATAATGAGGCACGAAATCACTCGGAGTGCCACTAATAATGAACACGACGAAGATGAATACTTGACCACCGTCCTGGACACCTTACCTCAGCTGCCGCCGTCGAGAGCTCCGCCGTGGATCCGCTCCCGCCGTCAGCTTCCTCCCCATCCGTCCTGGATGGGGTTTATGAAGGTTTGGGCCACCACCGAATGAACACGCTGCATCCCATCACCGCGTCACTCGGAATGAAGATTGAAGAAATGAAACTATTTGACCATTTACACTTGATGTATTATTGCACACATTTGATTACATGAAAATACACTGACTTGACCCTAGTCTGGGCCTTCAGCCCTGAAAATGAATATTCTAACCTCAAACCATGCGGCTACATGTCGGTCCCGATTTGCAATGCACGAGATTACATGATAATACTATGAAAATACGCGACTTGACCCTAGTCTGGGCCTTCAGCCCTGAAAAGGCTTTCCTAACCTTGTAACGTTACACGTACATATTTACATAAATAAACCTTAATTCTAGCTACTTACTTAATTAAAAATAACATATACAACTCATTACAACACTACACACCAAAACACATGTTTAAACTATCCTAAATATAAGTTATAAACTCATCAACACGCTAAACTGTTTAAATATGTCGCGGCATTGATTTGACGTTCGATCACTCATAGCTTCATTCGCACATGAACGAATGCATGTGAGACGCACGTGATCTGCGCGGGCACTCGTCATCGCGCGAGGCCGCTCATTTTTTCATTAGCCAAAATATATTGAGTAGAACGCACGTCACCTAGACTCGATCTCTGCTACGGTCCGCTGCACGGAACCGTAATCGGTGTTCTGGTGTCGTCCCTACACGTTCCTCGACTAAACAGTAATCACTGTGGTGTTTTTTTTAAAGTGTTAATAGTGTACCCCAAATTGGGTAAGTGGTTATATTTTGTTTGCAAGTAGCTTAGAACCTTTAGTGCTGATTCATTGCTTAATTAGTTTAACTTGCTACTAGTTCACAATAATTTTAACTGCAAATCTCTTATATCGTATCTACATACAAACTTGCTCATAACTAGTACTTATTTAAAGTTGCTATTCATCGTGCGTGTCACTTTAATCCACCCGCATTTTTAAAAATAAAATATAATATCATCTAATTTAACTGTTTGTCAAATCAACTCCATTTAAATGTAATCTCCGCATCTGAATTGTGAACATCCACGGCATCACAACTACTTAAGTACTTTCCCACATGCCGTTGGTGCTCACAGGAATAAATGGACCGTTCGTAATGCCTTTTTTTGATGGCACGTTCCAGGGTCCAAGGTCCAGAGTGACATTTTTTTCGGCTGAATGTTTGCCGCCTGCCTGCGCTTGCTTCTGGCCATTTGTGCAAGACAGTGGAGCAGTTTTCCGGCTGGCGCTGAACTCAGCGCCGACAAGAAATTCCTCCGCCAACCTACCCGGCGCACCACAGGGGAGTACTTCGGCTACAGGGAATCAGCGGAATCCGATTTTACGTGTATTCGCACGAACCTACGTATTTATACCACACAAATTTCTGAACTAGCCTGCTGAGTTTTTATATTATATTTTTGACCGTTTTTTCTGACTTCTCATTTTAAACCTTTTAATATAGTATAAACTTAAAGGAGTCAGAACTGAGCAAGGCGGGTCATTGGCGCCCTTACACGTGGTTGTAATACACATCGGATTCTGTTGTTTTCTTTGTAGTAGTAGTTAGTGTTTGTTTGTGGCCTCTTTTTGTGAAACGTTTTTTTTCTTTTCTTGTGCTTTGTTTTATTTTTTGGTTTTTTCCTGCTGCTAACGTGTACTGAGTAAACTTTCGTAAACATTTGTATTTTTTTCATAAACCTTTACTGTAAAGTACATCTGAAGTTCGCTGTTAACTGTCATTGTTACACTCACTTAACATTAAAAAAGGTTTTTTATAGATATTAATGTAAAAAAAAAACGAAGTACACATTAGTAGCCATTTTTCATTTTTGTTGCTGCTAACAACTTTATTTTCAATTTTGCTCATTTCAATAAAAAAAAACCAAACGTTCAACATCATCAATCTGAATTGTAACAGATCGGAGAACGGAAGTTGATTATAGTTTTAAGTAGTTGCTTTTGCTTTCCACCACTTACCCAAAACATATATTTGGTTCACCATGCTGTCCGTGAAGTACTTGTCACTTCAAAAGTCAGAGTTGGAGTATGAAGTTCGGATTAGAGGTGCTACGCCTGCGTCATCCGTTGAGGAATTACGCAAGCAAATTGTCAAGTTAGCCAAAGACTATCCCTCAGACCACATTTTAGAATCTCCACTTGAAGCTAGACAGGATCTTCAGGGCTGTTGTGAGGTACTCACTAAAATTCAGTCTAGCCTAGACGTTTCTGACTCTTCAGCCCCAGTAATCCTCAGAATTCAAAACATGCTGAACCATTTATATAATCGTATTTCGAGGATAACGCGTAGCGAGGACACCAGGAAAGAATATGATGATATTGTGAAGGAGTATAACAGCGTATCAAAGAAATTCAAGGCTCTTCAGGCAGCTAAACCTGTTGCAAGCACTTCGAGTTTAATTTACAGTACTGAATCTGGATCTTCATTGCCTGAGCTCCAGAACGTGATTTCGGTGACGTGCGATCGTGGCTCAGCTGATTTAGGAAAATTGAAGTTTAATGGCAAGACTTGCGTGCGCTCCTTTATACAGCGTGTGGATGAGTTTATAGAAGCTCGTAATATACCGTCGAGTAAAGTATTAAGCTTTTCGACAGAAATATTTCAAGAAGATGCCTTGCATTGGTATCGATCTGTAAAGGACAAGGTTGGTTCTTGGTCTGAATTAGCAGCCTTACTGAAGAAGGACTTTGACCAGTCGGATTATGACTACCGGCTCATCTCAGAGATTCGTTCTCGTACTCAGGGTGAACGCGAAAACATCACCATTTATCTCTCTATCATGGATGGGATGTTCTCGCGTTTGTCCAAGTCCCTTTCAGAGACGGATCAACTGGAGATCCTTCTTCACAATATTAGGCCCTGCTATGCAAGCACCCTGGCTTCGGCAGCTTCCATATCGGACATAGATTCTTTGCGTACATTGTGTCGTAACTATGAGACCATTCAGGCTCGCCTTTCTCAATTCCAAGAACCACCTAAAGTAAGTTCAGATACTGTTGCACCTGAATTTGCTTATACTATGGATTCAAATAAAAGTAATAATAAATATAACAACAATGGTAACAAACACAATTTTCCAAACACAAGCAACTACAACAAAAATTACAACTACAAACACCCAAGTTATAAGCAACACACACAAGGTAAAAATCAGCAACAAAATTATATACACTCAGTAGAAGCAGTTAACAATCAACCATACTGCCCAAGGTGTCGTAACAATACACATCACATCCGTCAGTGTCAAGCTAAACGTGATATTTTTTGCTTTAAGTGCGGAAGGAAGGATGTGAAAACACCAGACTGTCCTGTTTGCTCTAAAGTTAACAGTCATTCAAAAAACTAGTGCAGCAGAGTTGTAGTAATTTTGACAAAGAAGATTGGGAAACTTGGTTGAATTTCGTTAAAACATTTACCTCTTCTTACAAAGTTTCTACAATTCTGCAAACTAAACCAGAACATGATGCTAGACCTTACATTAACATAAAGATTAATGATATTGACGCGTGTGCCTTGTTGGATTCTGGAGCTGCAGTGACAATTTTAGGAAATAATTGCCATAAGCATCTAATTGACTGCACTTTGCACCAGGATCACAGCATTAGCATGGTAGCAGCTGGCGGTCAATATTTAAAGAGTATTGGATACATTAACTTACCCATTACATTTGAAAGGCAATATCACTTAATTAAAGCTCATGTTGTCCCTGAAGTAGATACTTCTATTATTCTTGGCGTGGATTTTTGGCGAGCGTTCCAAATTTGCCCCAAATTTATAGGTAGCGTCAAATTATCAGAAAACTCTTTATCAGAGATTAAAGTAAATTCCAGTGACACTTATATTCACTCGTATGATAATTTGACGGCGCCCCAAAAAGTAATAGGAGACACCATAATTGCCCAGTTTAAGTCAATATCGACTGAGGAAAAAGGCTTAGGACGTACAAATATTATAGCGCATCGTATAGATACTGGAGACGCCCAACCAATCAGGCAGCGATATTATCGCATGTCCCCCGAAAAGCAGCGAATCTTAACCGAGCAAGTCGATGAAATGCTAGCCCTGGATGTGGTCGAGTATTGTGAGAGTGCTTGGTCTTCTCCAGTACTCATCGTTAATAAGAAGAACGGACAGCCTCGGTTTTGCCTCGATAGCCGAAAACTGAATGCTATCACCAAACGCGACGCATATAATTTGCCATATGTGTCAGAAATCTTAGATAGTCTCCGTGATGCTAAGTACCTTTCGAGCATAGACTTATCTAAGGCTTTCTGGCAGATCCCTATTGTGCCTGAGGATCGCGATAAAACGGCTTTTTACGTGCCAAATAGAGGTTCCCTGCGTTTTAAAACCACCGCTTTTGGTTTAACCAATGCGCCTGCCACACAGCAACGCCTAGTAGACCAGTTATTTGGGGATATGGAGTTTAAAACGTTCGCATATCTTGACGATATTATAATTATCAGCTCAACGTTTGAAGAACATGTCTCACGTCTGTTGCGCGTTTTGGACAAATTAAAACTTGCTAACCTCACTGTTAACTTCGAAAAGTGCAAGTTCTTCAGGAGTGAGCTTAGATATTTAGGATACGTGGTTGATGCTCGCGGCTTACGCACAGACCCCGAAAAAGTCGAGGCCATTATTAACTTTCCCACGCCTACCAACAGAAAGGAACTTAAGCGTTTCCTTGGTACTGCCACTTGGTACCGACGTTTCGTACCAAATTTCAGTACTGTAGCTGGTCCCTTGAACAAGCTCACTTCAAATGGCAAGAAGTCACCACCTTTTGTATGGTCACAGGAAGCTGACGCGGCTTTTAATGCTTTAAAGGAGTCCTTGGTTTCCGCGCCAGTCCTTTCCTGTCCTGACTACTCGTTGCCATTTGAAGTGCATACTGATGCAAGCAATTATGGCGTTGGTGCCATGTTGACGCAGACTCTGAATGGTAAAGAACACCCTATCGCCTACATGAGTAGATCTCTTACCGGTGCCGAGAGAAACTACAGCATCACAGAACGGGAAACCCTTGCTGTTTTGACTGCTGTCGAACACTGGCGCTGTTATCTGGAGAATGGGCAATCATTTACAGTGTACACTGACCATTCTGCGTTAAAATGGTTCCTATCATTGGACAATCCATCAGGACGATTAGCACGATGGGGAGTTCGTCTGTCATCCTTTAATTTTGAAATGAAGCATCGCCGTGGAGTCGATAATGTTATACCAGACGCTCTCTCCCGTGCTGTTCCAGTAAATGCCATCTCTCTTTCTAACGCAGTGGTAAATACAAACGATGCTTGGTATAAGAAAATGTATAATGGATGTCTTAATGCTCCAAGTAATTTTCCTAACTTCATTATCAAAAATAGTTCTCTGTATCGACTTTCAAAATCAAAACATTCACAACTTACTTCTGAATTTGATTGGAAGGAAGTAGTGCCTTCTGACTTTCATGATGAAATAATTGCACAAAATCATTCCGAACCAACAGCGGGACATCTTGGTATTTTTAAAACATATAGGCGCTTAGCTTTAAACTATTATTGGCCTGGTATGCACCAAGATGTTGTGAAGTTTGTGGGCTCTTGTTCTGTCTGTTTGTCATATAAAGCGCAACATCACGCCACATTAGGAGAAATGGGACGTCCTAAACAGTGTTCACGTCCATTTCAGATGATCTCCATCGATTTCATCGGTCCCTTACCTGTTACTCGCAAACAGAATGCCTACATCTTGGTCATATCCTGCTGTTTCTCTAAGTATTGTGATTTCTTTCCATTACGTCGCGCGACTTCAGACGCTGTTGTCAAGATTTTAGAGGACAATATATTTTTAGTACACGGCATTCCTCAAACTATATTTCTTGACAATGGAAGCCAGTTCATTAGTTCGACAACGGAGGCTCTTTTCAAGAAGTATAAGATCCCGAACGTGTTCTTCACGCCTAGATATACACCTCAGATAAACAGCGTAGAAAGATACAACAAGACCCTTGTCTCTTGTTTGTCAACATTTGTCCAAAACGACCACCGCACTTGGGACACTTTTATCCCCAAAATTAAGTTTGCTATGAACAATTCCATTAATGAAGCCACAGGTTACTCACCGTCCTTTCTTGTGTTTGGCCGTGAGCTTGTTTTGTGTGGATCGCATTATACGGATTCTGACCTAGATGGCAAGGTGTTGTTCCTACCACGCGATGTTTACGCAGAAAACCGAGGGTGTCTGTCTTCTGTGTTTGACGATGTGCAAGCTTCATTGTGGCAGGCACATGTAAAAAACACTGCTCAGTATAACCTACGCCGCAAACACGCAGAATTTAATGTGGGCGATTTAGTCTTTAAACGCACTTACATGCTAAGCGATAAAGACAAATATTTTAGTAAAAAGTTAGCGCCCAAATTTATAAAATGCCGTATAACTGAAAAACGATCTCCACTAGTATACGTTTTAGAAGATATGACTGGTAAAGATTTGGGAGTATGGCATATTAAAGACCTTAAACTCGTCAGTAGTCTTAAGTAAAGTGTACGCAGTATAATCTCATTTAGATCTTGTTGTCAGTATTTAGTCAAATGTGCAATTTATCACAGATGCCTTTTGTATGTAAGGACGCGCCGTCCATTTTTCGAAGTGACGTTTGCTTTTATGTTTTCTAGATGAAGTATGTATGAAGTGTTAGATGATTGAATGAAAGCGAAATACTAATGACAGTCCAAAAGGGTTTTCTTTAAGAACAAAACCCTTTCACTGGAGCCGGGGGTAATGTAACGTTACACGTACATATTTACATAAATAAACCTTAATTCTAGCTACTTACTTAATTAAAAATAACATATACAACTCATTACAACACTACACACCAAAACACATGTTTAAACTATCCTAAATATAAGTTATAAACTCATCAACACGCTAAACTGTTTAAATATGTCGCGGCATTGATTTGACGTTCGATCACTCATAGCTTCATTCGCACATGAACGAATGCATGTGAGACGCACGTGATCTGCGCGGGCACTCGTCATCGCGCGAGGCCGCTCATTTTTTCATTAGCCAAAATATATTGAGTAGAACGCACGTCACCTAGACTCGATCTCTGCTACGGTCCGCTGCACGGAACCGTAATCGGTGTTCTGGTGTCGTCCCTACACGTTCCTCGACTAAACAGTAATCACTGTGGTGTTTTTTTTAAAGTGTTAATAGTGTACCCCAAATTGGGTAAGTGGTTATATTTTGTTTGCAAGTAGCTTAGAACCTTTAGTGCTGATTCATTGCTTAATTAGTTTAACTTGCTACTAGTTCACAATAATTTTAACTGCAAATCTCTTATATCGTATCTACATACAAACTTGCTCATAACTAGTACTTATTTAAAGTTGCTATTCATCGTGCGTGTCACTTTAATCCACCCGCATTTTTAAAAATAAAATATAATATCATCTAATTTAACTGTTTGTCAAATCAACTCCATTTAAATGTAATCTCCGCATCTGAATTGTGAACATCCACGGCATCACAACTACTTAAGTACTTTCCCACATGCCGTTGGTGCTCACAGGAATAAATGGACCGTTCGTAATGCCTTTTTTTGATGGCACGTTCCAGGGTCCAAGGTCCAGAGTGACATTTTTTTCGGCTGAATGTTTGCCGCCTGCCTGCGCTTGCTTCTGGCCATTTGTGCAAGACAGTGGAGCAGTTTTCCGGCTGGCGCTGAACTCAGCGCCGACAAGAAATTCCTCCGCCAACCTACCCGGCGCACCACAGGGGAGTACTTCGGCTACAGGGAATCAGCGGAATCCGATTTTACGTGTATTCGCACGAACCTACGTATTTATACCACACAAATTTCTGAACTAGCCTGCTGAGTTTTTATATTATATTTTTGACCGTTTTTTCTGACTTCTCATTTTAAACCTTTTAATATAGTATAAACTTAAAGGAGTCAGAACTGAGCAAGGCGGGTCAACCTTAAACCATGCGATTACATCTCTTGACCGGATCGTAATGAACGAGATTACATGATAATACTATGAAAATACGCGACTTGACCCTAGTCTGGGCCTTCAGCCCTGAAAAGGCTTTCCTAACCTCAAACCATGCGATTACATCTCTTGACCGGATCGTAATGAACGAGTCATCTTGAAACTCTAAAGATACAGACCTCTCTCTGCCGAGCGGGGCGGTGCTAGTGTCGCCCTCTAGTATTGAATGAGACGTACTAGAATCGACCTTTGACAGCAGAGTGATCTTGATTTATGATTATTTAATAACCAAATTTAGATTTTACCAAAACCTGTCCGATTTGCTTGAACAACCGGTATCGCTTCAATACTGCTGCCTCATGGCCGAACATCTCATAAAACCTTCGGACTTAAGGTACCACTTACACCAGAGTCAGTTTCAAGTATTAAACCTGGATCGACCAAAGCCAGAGAATTACAACGAATAGATGTTTTCCTTATGGATGAAGCGCCTTTGCTGCCCAAATATGGTTTGAGCAACATGGACCAGCTTCTGCGCAGCATTGCAAATCCAGATTTACCTTTTGGAGGCAAAGTCATTGTACTTGGAGGAGATTTTCGTCAATGTCTTCCTGTTCAGCCAGGCGCTAATAGAAATGAGTTATTGGATTTTTCAATTAAAAAAAGTTCTCTCTGGCCAGTTTTTAAGACGTTTTCTCTAGAAGAGAACATGCGAGTTGATCCAGAGCAACGGTTATTTGCAAATTATCTCCTGCAATTAGGAAATGGAGAATTACCAACTAACTCAATGGAGGAAATTGAACTGCCACTAGACACAATATCAGACGGTAATCTTATTGGTGAAGTGTTCGGAAACTGCATCGACTCTGCAAATTACGAAGCAATGAAAGATAGAGCAATACTCGCGCCACTTAATAAAGATGTAGACAGGATAAACAATGACATTGTTGCCCAATTACCCGGAGAATACAAAGTATACCATAGCTGTGACACAGTAAAAGACCAACCCGAAGGAGGGCTTGAATTCACAACAGAATTTCTTAATTCGATTAATATCTCCGACTTACCACCACATGAACTGAAATTAAAAAAGAATTGTTTGATTATGTTACTTCGTAATTTGGATATATCGGAAGGTTTATGCAATGGAACAAGATTAATTGTAACGGACCCGTGTAACAATATAATCAAAGCAAAAATTATTACTGGCGAACAGTCCGGCAGAGAGGTGCATATCCCAAGAATCACTATTGACTCGACAAAAGGACAACTCGGATGTACCATGCAGAGACACCAATTTCCAGTAAGAGCTGCCTTCGCTGTTACAGTGCACAAGTCGCAAGGGCAAACGTTCGAGTTTGTCGGTGTTGACCTCAAAACATCTGTTTTTATGCATGGTATGCTCTATGTGGCATTTTCTAGACTAGATTTAAAAGACCCAGTGCTCTAAAAGTATTATTACCAGATGAGAACCCACGTCACACCCGAAATATAGTGTGGAAAGAGGTTTTAAATAACACAATAGCTGCAGCTGCGGATCTCATTGAAGATTTCCCCAGCTATTCCGAAGATTTCTATTTTGATTAGTACAAACAGTGTAAAATACAAACAACTACTCGAAGTATATCGCCAACAAACTGCTTTGCAGTTTGGCGAATCTTTAGGTTAAGTTACTTAAATTGTATTTTTTTTGATTCCAATAAAAAAAAAAAAAAAAATATGATTGAATTTTATTCTTCTGAGACTTCTAATTATCCCCCGATCAAAGTTTGATTTCATGTTCCAATCACTTATTTTTTTTAAAGTTGATACCTACCTACAAACTTGCTTAAATACAGGTATAATGAATTGAGGTAAGAGTATTTTTACAGCTTCGTGACTTGAAATACGGTCCCATATTTCAAGTCAGGGAACATAATAATAGCGTTAATAATAGCGGAGACGAGCATGAGACTTGGCATGCATGTATAGCTTTTACATACCTACGTAAATAATATTTGCGACGTAATTAAAAATAGAGTCAAACAACTTAAGCAATGATCGTTTACTCCTTCACTTTTATGTCCCCAAGTGTTTTTTTTATCAATTTATAATGAAAACAGTTTAAAACAAATGTGTTCTTAATTTCAGGGAAAATTCATCCTCCCTATTTTCACCCGAGCTCACCCGAGCAAAGCTCGGTCGCCCAGATATTCACTATTAATTGAAAATTATAAACTGCATAAAGCCCAAAGAGCACAATTAGTGGAATGTGGTGACCATGCCCACGTGCAGCATAATCGGATGTGGCTTAAGAAAAGGCCCAAATCAGGAAAGTTTATCCTTGCACCGGTATGTAATGTATTTTTATTGAAATATTGGATAGTTTAAGCATTATCGAGAGCTGAGCATTTGCATTATGTTGTAATGAGTACACAGATTAAGATTAGTTATGTGTTGTAATAGGATTTAGCTTTATTTTCGATATTTTTGTACTTAAAGTTACGTTTGAGTGGCAGTTAGGGTTGTTCTTGAAAATATCGATACTGAATGGCGATGACGTCATTCGCATTATCGAATTTTCTATTTCTATAACTAGTGAGATCTTGAGACAGTATCTTGCATTTAAAAAAACCGTCTGGGTTGTCAAGATTTGTAAAATTGTATAGTAGGCAGGTACTACCTTGGAACTAAACAGGCTTCATTGATCGCTAATATAGCTATTTATAAAGGTTATCAAGAAGCGATTGTGCTAAGAAAAAAAGGTTGGAGGCAATTGGACCTTAAAATATAAGGCAAAATGTAAAAGAAATATACCTACATTTGCTCTCTACATTTTGGTCAGAAATGCTTCAAAAAGACCCTAAATGTTATTAGACTACGAGATGGTGCACTGCCATCAAAATATATATTTGTATCTTGTCGTTTTTTTGAGTAGTTAACTTTGTATTTGTAGGGTATACTGACACTATACAATTACTTTACGTTTGTTTGCCTGCCTGTCAGTCTGTAGTGTAGGTATCACAGAAGCTGGAATGGAAATTATTAGAAATTTATTTAAATGAAGACACTGTTTGCTGCTTAGAAAAATTTACTGAGCCATTCTTTTTTTGCCCATGTTTGATGCCATAGAAAAATGAAAGAAGAAAGAAAATACATTTATTTAACGTCACACACACACAATGCTAGCTAAGAATAATTTTTCTAGTAACTTAAATCATGGAATTCCGCTAAGTAATGCCTGATACAACAATTATTGTAAAAATACAGTGTCATTTAGATCATCTTAAATAATGTACCTACTTAATAACTTAATACTACTTAATTACAGGAAACCAGTACGTTCTGAGATCTGTCTACTCGTATATTATCGATAAACATGTTCCCTGTTTTATCGATAGCAGAACAGCACGACATCCGCCATGTTATGCGCCAATATGACAGTATACTTGGCACGCTCATTTTGTTGATACTTCACGTCCTTTAGTTTCTTTGGTCATTGGTCTGGCCAGGGAAAGATGAGCCTGATATTTATAAGGCAACTTTTACATGGCAACTGTAATATCATTGTCAAATGTGTCTAACGACTTAAATTAGTATGATGTTAGGTCATAGATATATATATCTATATATCTTGATACTTGATATGGTAACTAACAAAGTAACTGTTCCATGAAACAGTCAGTATTTCGTCGGGGCGCGGTCAGCGGTGGAAGCCTTGCTTCTTCAGCGGAGCTTCAGACACTGATTTTACTGTTGACGACCGACCAAATTACCGTACAACGTCGGTTTATAAGCAAACTTGAGATAGGCGAAATGAACTTAAATAAGATGGAAGCCATTTTTTTTAAAGATGAAGAACTGTTCCATAATAAGTTTCTGTCAAAAATTTCATTTTTGGTACAAGCTTTTACTGCTGACTGTACTTTTCTGCATACCATCATCAAGTACTCATTGAGACGATTCTAACAAACCCAAACTCGATGGGGTGGTGCCGTTTTATTGCGGAGTTCCTATGGCCACCTTCCAGCTCCAGCATCAGATCAGCTCCAAGTCAACTTAATATTGCATTTGTCATGCAATATACATATGCTTGCAAAATTTCAGCTTAATTAAATAATGGAAAGTGACTGAAAAATGGATTGCAAATTTTGACGGACAACTTACATATTTACATACTTACATACGAACAGTGCAAGTTAATATAAAGCTTGTAATAAATAGGACTGTTTTTGGTTTTGAACCTTAATTGGGCGTGGCGACTTGTACTATTACTTAGGTATTGTGTGGTGGCGTGAGAATGGATATTAGAAATATCTTCATATTTTTTTATGCGGGTAATGTATTAAAACACCATGGGTTTTATGCACCTATTAGTTTATTTTCATACAAAAAACAAGTGGGATATATCATCCTTCAAACCGATATGGATATCTGGGTTTCACTAAATAGAACTTTTCATGACTCTTCAATAGGGCTAGGTGACTTGAAATTAGCTGTTGTACTAGCTGTAAATTTGGTTATATTCATTTCTTGAATATATCAAGAGATTTTATCACTGCAGCAGAACTAGTATCTGCAGCAAACAAATTTACGTACATCTCCTCAGCAGGGCTAGTATATCCAAAATTGGCAGCTACACCGCTATTCAAAGCTGTCCTCTGATTCCTCAGTGTCTGATGAGCTCATCGCATTTTTTATACTACGTCGACTTACTCGTAGCATACAAAAAAAAACTTACTTCTCGTGAAGTCACGAGATTTCTTGTTCTACGAGCATTAAATACAGTATGTTATGAAGTTTTCCGTCAAGTATTAATAAAATTAATTCATTAACGGTCAGATGTAAAATATTTCCCACATGGTGTAACATAAACTTCTGTAGCGGTCAGAAGTATAATATTTCCCACTAATTTGAAATTCCCAAACAACACTGGAATTCTAAAGTAATCACGAAAATATCACTTCTAACGTGTCATGAACATAAAAGAACTTAAAATCTATCCATCATCATCATCAACATTATCATATCAGGCGAAAGACTGCTAGAAATCCTCCCCCAAAGAGTGCAGTTTGCTAACGTGTACCCCTTATATACGTACGAGTACAAGTAAGGGTGCTTGGGACGTGTGGTTGAGATTATTGATTTGTTAGTCATCATCATATTAGCCGAAAGACGTCCACTGCTGGACAAAGGCCTCCCCCAAAGAGTGCCAAAATGACCGGTCCTGCGCCACCCGCATCCAGCGGACTCCCGCAACCTTTACCAGATCATTAGTCCACCTTGTGGGGGTTCTACCCACGCCGCGCCTTCCGGTACGTGGTCGCCACTCAAACTAAATATGCACTGAACACTTTACAGAACTATGTAGCGGCTAACAAAATACACCTATCCTCCAAATTTTATTGAAAAAAATCTTTCAGTTTTCGAGTAAAATGCCTGTGACATACGGACTGACGGACTGACGGACATGACATGACATGTACAATTTAACTGTCAATTTTCCATATAAAAAGTGACATTTAGACCTACCCGACGTCCGTACAATGCGTTACGTGATCGACCTACTGGGGTGCCCAGTGAGGCGGGGCCTAAGCTGCTGGTGGTCAGGGCGACAAAGAGAGGAACCTCCTAACTATCCGCGCAGTGTTCAGGAGATCCACTTTCTGTATCTGGCCATGCCCAGCCATCTAGCGAGAGCGTCTTGGGATGTTAGTCGACACTTTTCGCTACGAGTATCAGACCATTGCGTTCGCAGAAACGTCGAATCAACATACTACATGGCGGTTATCTCGTGAGCCAGGTCGAGGTACATGCTGGCTTTTCCTTTTCATCCTTCAGGAGGTTTTCGTCGTCGTCGTTGGAGGATGGGGGATAGTGATGTCGACGAGCACTGCCTGGCGTTTCGATTGGTCTGTCAGCACGATATCAGGCCTATTTGCTACAATAAACCGGTCCGTGATGACAAATCGATCCCCATAAAGCGTGGCATGACCATTTTCGAGAACTGGCACTAGCAGGTGTATACTTATAGAAAGGCACTTCGAAGTCCACAAGAACGGTCTTCAGTCGGTCTGCTAGTTATACGGTAGCAGAGCAAGTTGCTGGTGAATATGGTCTCCATGGCTCAACACTAACAGATAGGTTTTTATTTATGTTCTATCCGGGTGTGAGCAGCATTTTATAATATACGTGGATACTCATTATACTGACACTGATTTTACAACCCAATTAGAAAATGTAACGATAACATTTTATTAATGACTCTTCGGAAATTAATAATGACCGCTATGATAATAACTTTCTATTCAATACCCATTTAGTAGTAACGTCACATAATTAGGTAATTATTTAACTACACTAATTCAAAAATAATAAACCTAACGACTTGAAAAATATTAATAACTAGTTTGTGCTCGCGACTATATCCGCGTGGAAATAATTTATATCGTAGCTCCATACAAACTTCCACTTATTTTAACGCTCAAAGCTGTATGAAATTGGCAATCACTTAACATGTTATGTTTTTAGTAGGATCTCATTTCTTTTTGTAAGGTAATTAAGCAAGCCTGTTTTAAGGGTTTTAATATTGTCGTGTTTCAACAGATGGGAAAACCCATACAAACTTCAATCCACTAATGTAAAGGGTCGGGCACCATTTACAAAAAAATCTGAATTTTGTACCTATTTTATTATGTATCAGAGGTCTGAAAATGTATATAGGGACTAAGTTTTCAGACCTCTCATACAAAATTCCATCCCCTAGTTTGAGGCGTTGGGGAATAAAAGTTCCAAGTTGTAGGATTTTTTTATTGTTTGTGTACTAATACTAGCATACATACCAAATTTCAGCTTTCTAGGACTTCAGAAAGTACCCTAATAATTTCTATGATCATCAGTGAGTCAGTGATGAAATCGGTATGTTTTATATAAATAAAATCTAAAGTATAAAAGCTATGCTATGGAAACTTTATATTTTTAGTAAGTCCACTATTGAGATCATATCTCGAGAATTTTGTTCATCTGGTATAATCTCAACCAAAGTTATGACTTATGAGGGAGCAAAAAGTTAAGTAGGTAGTGCCCTTGCGCTTCGCTTGGCTCGTCTTGGCGGGGGCACTACCGTATCCCCACATCCGCAGATCATTCAAAGTCGCGCAACTCGCGCACCACTAGTCTTACTAAAGGCAGCTAACTCACTAAGTGCCATAGCTGGAAGTGTTGTAGCTAGGCAGAGATTCCGCGACTACTTCGTCTACGCCCTACGGTACTGCGGCACGGTGGCAGTACCAGCCAGACAGCCATAAGGTACGCGCGTGCTAAGTACGCACTAACGACCCGTTGATATACCACTTTATTTTAAGCAAATGTCAATAGTAATTTAGTGTATGAGTGCATTTCAATCATCGTCACAACGGTTTTTCACTAATTGTCAAGTTTTATTGATAACGTTTAACACTTGTCGGTAAGTTTAGTTCTTTGTTTATAAATTATAAGTAAAACTTGTGTGAAGTAGGATGAAATGTGTAGGTATATAAGTACAAAGTATATAAATGTGGTTTTTTTTATTAACCGTAATATGAATAGTAGCAGTTAGTAGGTATAAGGTAGTCAATTGCTCAAAAGTTAGCATAAAGAACTTTTTTATGCATGATGATGATGTTGTGAAGGGACGCCTGGCCGGAAACAGGCGGGCAGTCGACCGCTTGTCGCAGTCATTCAGCCCATTTCCCTCAGTTCGGAGCCTCAGGTTACTGTCCCGGCGGCGTTCCCACTTCCAACTCTTCAATTCTTCTTGTTTTCCTGCAGAACAGAAGGACATCTTTAAGGTCGATATCCCTCAATTCCTTCTCCTCTAACATATCTTTACCGAATGTGTTAAACCGCGGTGCCGCGTACATAACACATTCCGCTAGTACATGCTTGCTTGTTTCCTCCTGCCCACAGTGTGGGCAAGTAGCGTCGTTACTTATACCTATTATCTTTAAGTGTCTATTCAGAGTATTGTGACCGGTTATGATACCAGTCAGCAGTTTCAGATTTCTCTTACCCAGTTTCAGCAGATACCTGGTCCTTTTGTGATTAGTGCCTCCTATCATCATCTTTGTCTGTCTGCATCCAGATGCATCCCTCCATTCTTTTTCCCCATCCAGTTCTTTTAGCTTATCTATGACCCCCTTTGTAACTTGAGCCGAAAAGGGAAGGACCGGTTCTGGGCCTTCAAACTCCCTTCCCGCACCTTCCCTGGCCAACTCATCTGCCTTCTCATTGCCCGCTATTCCCTGATGTCCTGGCACCCACGCCACCGTCACACCTGGGTTTTCTCCTATCTTATTAAGCTCTTCCTTGCATTCTTTCACTAAGGCGGATGTTACCGTTGCCTTTCGTAGCGCCTTCAATGCTGCCTGACTGTCCGTGTAAATCACTACCCTTCCAGTCAGTTGTTTTGTATCTCTTATAATCTGTGCGCATCTCGTTATCGCACACACTTCTGCTTGGAAAACGCTAGCATACCTCCCCAGTGAGATGGATACTCTCTCCCGCAGTTTGGGTATAACTATACCTGCCCCCGCTAGTCCTGTTGATTTCTTTCTTGATCCATCTGTGAAGCAGACTGTCATCGGGTGCACTACGTCTACCTTCCAGTTGTCTCTTTCACCTATGTGTATTCTATACTTCTTGTCAAATATCTCCTGCCTCTTTATGAGGTCGTTATTGGCTATCATCATATGTAGCTTTGATAGCGCTTCCTCCTGTATCAGCGCGTGTCTTTTGTCCACACAGCTTCCTCTCCATTCTTTACATGCTTTCATTCTGTACCACTGTTCCATGGCCCTTTTCTCCACTTCAATTCTCATTGTCTTCATGCCTAGCAGTATTTCCATGGCTTGTGTCGGGGTCGTTCTCATAGCCCCCGTCACCATCAGACATGCTAGTCTCTGCACCTTATTCAGTTCCTTTTGATATTCTTTGATACGCGCCCTATGCCACCATACCACGGCCCCGTATAGCACCCTGGGTAATATGATTGCCCTATAGATCCAGTTGATCATTTCGGGCCTCAGTCCCCATCTTCTTCCCACTGCCCTTTTACATTGGTATAGTGTTCTAATGGCTTTCGCCGATTGCTCCTTAATGTGGGTTTTGTATCTGAGAGTGCTATCTAGTGTCACTCCCAAATACTTCACCTCCTTTACCATCTCCAGTTCTTTGTTCTGTATGACTATTGGTTTTATATTCTCTCTCTTCCTTTTGTTGGTGAATAGCACCAGCTTCGTTTTAGTTGGATTTAGGTCCAGACCTCTCTCTCTGCACCATCCTAACACCTCTCTCAGACCTCTGTTCATTATGTCTCTTATGGTGCTTAGGACCATTCCTCTTACCAGTAGTACTCCATCATCAGAATAGGCCTGCATATACACTCCTCCCCTGTTGACTTTCTTCACCAATGAGTCTAGTAGTAGGCACCACATCAGGGGGGACAGACATCCACCCTGCGGAAATCCCCTTCTCGGACTTATTCTTTTAGAGACACCTCCCAACTCCGCTGTTATGTCCCTGTCCTTAAGCATTCTGCCTATCCATCTCGCTACTGCTCGATCGATACCTTCCCTGTCCAGACTTTCCTCTACCGCCGCAAAGGTTGCCTTGTCAAAGGCTCCCTCCACATCGAAGAAGCAGCCTAGTGCATACTGTTTTGTATCTAAGGCTCTCTCCACCCTAACCGCCAGGTTATGTAGGGCTGTCTCCGTCGACTTTCCTGCCATGTATGCGTGTTGGTTCCCGTGTAATGGGTTCCTTCCACCTTCCACTTTCTCTCTTACCGATTTATCTATCATCTTCTCCAAGGTCTTTAGAGTAAATGACGACAAACTTATGCTTCTGAACGATTTCACTTCTTGATAAGACTTCTTCCCTGGTTTCGGTAAAAATACCACCCTCACTTGTCTCCACACTTTCGGAATATATAACCCAAGGCTAAGGCTTTTATGCATAGTCAGCGTCATATAGTTAGTAGCAGCAAAAAAAACCAAATATATCGTAGCACATCCATACTGCTATAGTAATAAAGACGTGTTGCGATAGATTTGGCTACCTTGGCTGCTACTAACTATCTGGTGCTGACTGTACCTACATATTTTACTCTAAAATGTTAACAGTTTTGCTGACAGTAGATAGCTAGGCATTGTCAATAATATTACGCGTTGTTGAACCTTCATACATTGTGTGGGCACAGTCCGCCAGCAAGTAAGTAGGGTGCACCTAATGATGTGCTGCGATGATATTCCGGATATCAGTAACTTTCTGTTTGGGAATATCACCAGTAACTTACCAATCTTACCAGAAATATTCCGAAAAGGTGGTATGATACGAAGCTGATGAATTACACATAAGTTATCAGATATTTGCTTAGTTCAATATGCACTCATCAAGTCATCATTCATAATTATGATAGATCTTTTATAATTATTTGTCTCTTTCACTAAAATTTCTTATCTCGCATAGAACAATGGTGTCTATGAATCAGTTCGGAACTTCTCATAACTCAGAATGCACGTATTTTTGTGAGTGACGAATAAAATAAGTCACAATGATCCAAGAAGTAAAGTATTTTGTCATTTCACAGAAAATACTACAAAATATTTTTATGTCATCAACCCATCGAGCTGGTGGACGACCAACGCTTCTTTTTCCTGCAATTGGCCACCAATCCGTTAACGTTTTGGTCCACCTACCGTCACGCTGCCTGGGTTGATGACATAAAAAAGACCGCGGGTCATTTCTGGATGAGACTAGCACGGGACCGGGATAAGTGGCGTACGCGAAGAGAGGCTTATGCTCAGCAGTGGGCGATTACAGGCTGAAAATGATGATGATGATGACTACAAAATAAGAATTGGTAATAAAAGTTACACCTGTATCTTTTCCAGTGGTCACATATAACTTTGAAAATACTACTCTAGTATTTAAAGGTTTCCTTCACATCGTTTTTATTAGGGTTCCGTACTCAAAGAGTAAAACGGGACCCTATTACTAAGACTCCGCTGTCCGTCCGTCCGTCCGTCCGTCTGTCTATCACCAGGCTGTATCTCACTGATACCGTGATAGTTCCAGCTGAATTTTTCACAGATGATGTATTTCTGTTGCCGCTATAACAACAAATACTAAAAACACAGAATAAATAGTTTTTTTATAGATAATGGTACGGGACCCTTCGTGCGCGAGTCCGACTCGCACTTGGCCGGTTTTTACATTTTATGGTAAAACTTTGAAAGTGCTACCAAACTGCTACCAGAAAAGTAGGTTAGATTAGGTAAGAACTGTGACCCTTACACGAAATGAACTGCTATCCGAAATATTTATATTCTATCTGTTGTAATAAAAACAATATACTATTTAAGGATGACTCATGCTAGAACGGGCCGTGTCCGGCCCGGGCCGTTTTCTAAGAAAAACGACGGCGTTTTTGCGCGGCCGAGACATACCCAAGCCCGGCCCGGCTACGGCCGAGGCTCGGAAGCGGCCCAGTGTCGGCAAGACCCAGCTGTGGCTCGGCCGGGCTTGGTTATGGCTCGGCCGCGCAAAAACGCCGTCGTTTTTCTTAGAAAACGGCCCAGGCCGGACACGGCCCATTCTAGCGTGAGTCATCCTTTACTTGATAGTTATGATTTGGAACGAGAAAAAATATTAAATAATAAAACACCTGTATTCTATAGAATTTTGAAAAATGATATATCGTCATTCTTGCAACTGAGGCAAATCTAATGACTCCTCATATCTTGAAATCCGTCAAACGGTGTAGGCTATAGAACGAAAGAATTAAATACTTACACGTACACACATACCTGCATACATAGATAGATACATACCTACGCTCGAAAAACATAATCACGTATAACCCTTTCAGTCAAATAATCAGCAGTGGGGTAAAAATAAATTTAGTAGGATTTACGAGGCGGTAATATTCCCAGTAACATTGGTAAGATACTTTTGGTAAGATTGGGAAGTTACTTTCTAAATGGAGTTATGCATTTGTTTTCATTTTAAACGATGGAACACAAAAAAAAATTGGCTTACAATTATTACAATTGTGAATCGTTCCGTTAATTTACGATAGTTGGCAATATTAAATTACTAATGTATTACGCAATATTGCAAAAACGTGTTGCATCTCTGCAGAGACGTATCGGCCTTAGCCCCAACAGCCTCCGGAGACAGTGGCAGAAAGGAACAATGGCATTTATGTATCACTGGAATAAAATTGCATGACGTGATACTCGTATCCTTGTAGCCAGGCATGCCTTTTAGTTTGTCATATATGTATTAATGTATAATATAAGTGAATAAATTTGTAAAATGTGTTAACAATACATTTAAGTTATTTATTGTTATATACAAATATGGATTTATTCCGATATTAACTTATTGATTGATTGATTGATTAATGCCTACTGGGAAAATAATCGCTTTGGAAATATTACCGGTAGCGACCCATCACTAGATGCACTTAGTGGTTGACTGTTTTTGAATCTAAACGTATAAATAATTGAGTGAAAATGTGGTCGCCTACTTTCTTGGCTAACTGGACTTACAATTAATTAATTTATTCGTATGGCTAATTCAATCGTTCTTATAATTTAATATTGACCTACTGGACCCATAGGATAGCCGAGTCGTTTTCCAAGGTGAACAAGTCCTCCAGTTGCCCGCTGTACTTGGTGCGTGGACACGCGCTGATGATGGACTTACAATAAACACTATTGAATATCATAACATAATTTAGGGCTCCTCTGCCGTTTAACGATTTCTTGATTTTAACTTAAAGACTGTTCTTATTTTATGTTCCAGTTAAATTAAAATTGGTTGACGACAACATCCTTGCACCCTAAACTACTTACGTACTCACTGATATTGAGCACTTCGTAGTAACAGCCAAAGGATCTGCTGTGACAATACAAATGGAAGATACCGGCACCGCCGTAAATGAAGAGATCACCATTATACGTGTGCTTGGCATAGAGCTGTGTGCCCTAGCTATACTAGATTACGTGCCCTTGACGGACCTCGTGCGCTCCGAGACGGTCAGTCGACAGTGGCAACATGTAGTAAACGAATACTTACGGGGACAGCCGTTGATCTTATTTGATGCACATTTAGAATTTGAGTCGCGGGGGGAGACGCCACGAGACACTCACCGAGAATTACTGATGCGACGAGGAGATAGAGATCGTCATCCGTTGCTGACATTAGTGCTCAAAACCCTCGAGAAATGGGGTATTGCTGTAGTAAAGGTGGTGACAAATATTTATCATGGGGAGTACTTGGAAATAATTGCCTCGAAATGTCCCAGTTTGCGCCATATTGAATTCCGTGAAATTGACGACGTATGTCTCCCGTTCTTAATTCAATTCATGAAATGCAAAAAATTAAAACAAATATCACTCACGCACATGATTGACATTACAGACGAGGGACTTGCCGAGGTCTTCATGAATATGGACTGTGAAAAAATTGAGATTGGCCATTGTGCAGACAGTGATATTAATTTTTCATTTCTGAAGTATATTAAACCAACTAGTAACTTGAAATCTTTGAGCTTTCATAACTGCGGTTCATTCAGTTTCTCGAAGCTTCTTCCAGAAACCCAAACTCTATGGAACGTTACAAGCTTGGAATGCGACAGTAACAGTGACAAGTGTGAGGAATTAGAGCATGTACATTTTGTTCTGAAGAAAATGCCGAACTTGGAATATTTGTCCTTAAGTGGATATTGTTCATGGTATAGCACACACAAATTAAGCAAACAATTTGCCGACTCCCTTGCTCAACTAAGCAATTTGAAACGTCTGAAGATAAATAGCAATAGTTGGGCGACGGACTCGTTATTGGAGGCTCTTGCGCAGGGTTGTAGTAAGCTGGAGTACGTCGATGTCAGCCACACTCTCGTAGGCGCATGCGGCGTAGCAGCGCTGTGCCGCATGCCACAACCAATGGTCATCAAACTTGCATTTTTTTACTCCGGTATCCATATCCGGACAGACAACCAGGTCGTAGCAAGTGCTGAGATAATGTCCTTATTTTCGGAACTAGAGACCTTGGGTATGAAGCTGACTTGGTATCCGCAGACGCCGGGCACTGACTACCGGTATAGAGGAGAGAGCGTCGTGCAGAACGTGGGATGCACTTCTCTCCAACCCGGCAGTACGCAGCACGAACTAAAAGTTCTATTGATTTGGAATTTATTTTAATATAAAGTCGTGTAAATTAACCTAGTGTAATTTATATTGTATTTTATATTATGAAATAAATAAATCTTATCTAATCTAATCTATATAAAGTGTTCCCCACAATTTCCTTTAATTGCAAGGGGGCATAGTTTAGATCAAATAAAGTTAATTTTTCCAAGACAGTAGTACGAGTATCTTAAATCTTACTTTTAGAAGGATATTTAATATTTTAATTTAATCCGTTTGGCAGCTTTAACCAGTGTAAATGGTTCTTAACTGTGACGACATAACACGATTTTTGAATTTTGTAAGGTTCCAGCAGTTCATAGCTATACACAACAAGAAGGTTTACGAAGCAAGTTCGTTCGATATAAGGCACGAACGCTAACTCGCTAAGTGCCATAGCTGGAAGTGTTGTAGCTAAGCAGAGATTCCGCGACAGCGCGCCGGCCAATCGGCGCATGCGTTGCCCGCTACTTCGTCTACGCCCTACGGTACGGCGGCACGGTGGCAGTACCAGCCAGACAGCCATAAGGTACGCGCGTGCTAAGTACGCACTAACGACCCGTTAATATACTACTTTATGTTAAGTAAATGTCAATAGTAATTTAGTCTATGAGTGCATTTCAATCTTCGTCAAAACGGTTTTCCACTAATTGTCGAGGAGATTTAGTTTCATTGATAACGTTCAACACTTGTCGGTAAGTTTAGTCCTTTGTTTATAAATTATAAGTAGGTAAAATTTGTGTTAAGTAGGATGAAATTTCTAGGTATGTAAGTATTAAAGCAATATTAGGCGTTGTTAAATCTACATGCATTATGGTAGTATGTACGCAACCGGTAAAATTTCAGAACCGGTTATTAACCGAAACGACAAGCTCAAAACCGGTTAACCGGTTACTAACCGGTTTTTATACGAATAGCTAAAAATATTAGTATTGAAGGATAATTTGACTGTAGGTGTATTATTTCTGGTTTATAAGTAGGCAAGATGTAGTGGGGTAAATAAAAATATTTTTTTCATCATTTTTATAAACGGCAGGACAGGTGAGACAAAAATATATAAATTTAATGACTAACCAAGCAATGCCTAGTGTGGGGGTCAGCATATTAGTATTAGGCTTTGTTTTTCAGAAATAAACTATTTGTAATCATAATCAACTTTGGTAATTTAAATAATTGTATATTTGGTCTAAGTCTTCCGCGAATTAAACAATATTTGTCATTTGAAAATGCACACACGGCACAACCCAACACAAAACTTCCGTGAATATGCAGGGTAGCCACAAACCCCTTCTGCCCCTTTGACGAGCCACACGTACAAGTAGATATATATACACAGTCCGTACTTGGTGATCACCCTGCTGCTATAGAGAGAACTAACGATGACTTGGTACGCTTTCTCAAGTGGATTCAACGATATGGTCTAAATGTGAACCTAGCAAAGACCTAAGTCATTGTTATTGGCAGCAACAAACGGATTTCTAGAATTGATTTTGTAAATATCTCTCCAATACTTTTTGATTTGCTTACTCGATGAAAGTAAAAAAACTTGGACTCATCATGGAACGCACCTTGTCTTGGGTGCCTTAATTGAATGAAGTGAGCAGGAAGGTATTTACTAAAGTGGGGTGTCTCAGCCGGTTTCGTAATTTTATACCTACCGCAACTAAAATTGCGCTCGCACAAAAATTTCTGAGGAGCAACTTTATAAGCTTGAACATCCCCAAAATGTCTGCATATGGTTTATATTCGGGTTAAGCAAATATGACAAAAGTGTTTCTAGTTTCCGTTCCAAACTCAAGTGGTTAGTGCCTATCGGTTATCACCGTAACTCTCACATCTTCTAAAACTTTCTTTTAACTTTACATTTATCTTGTAAATGATATAATAGTTCGTTCCCTATTAAGGCTATTCGACTCTTAAACTCTTTCCCTATTGACATTAGAAGGGCAAAATCTATTGGCAACTTCAAAAATCCTTAAATAACATTAAACCTACTTGTCGCTCCCCTAATCCAGATAGTGCAACGAAGAGTATTTATATTGTATTGTGGATTGTGGGGATGTTGTGCAGACTGCAGAGGCAACGCGCCTTCGTCATTATAAATATTGATATAACTCATCAGCACAGTACCATAATTCAATACTGCAAAGGTGTTCGATTAGAATGCGAAATCCATATACAAATTAGCTTATCAGTGTACATTTTTCAAATGGCTATATCCAGTATTATGTTACCCTTGTATAGATATAATACATATCTTTTACTTACATATTTTATTTCATATTTTGTTGACTAAATATCGATTTCGGCTCACAGTTTCAGGCATTTTTAAATTATACTAATTTCGGTTAATAACCGGTTTTAAGTGTAAAAAACCGGTTATTAACCGAACGCAAAAAGTTCCGGTTAACCGGTTTGCATTCCCTAGTACGCACAGTCCGCCAGCAAGTAAGTAGTGCACCTAATGATGTGCCGCGATGATATTCCGGTTAAATATCAGTAACTTTCTGTTTGGGAATATTACCAGTAACTTACCAATCCGAAGATTCCGAAAAGGTATAATACGAAGCTGATGAATTACACATTAAGTTATTGGATATTTGCTTAGTTCAATATGCACTCATCATTCATAGAACTTTTATATTTTTTTGTCTCTCGCTAAAATGTCTTATCTCGCATAGAACAATGGTGTATATAACTCAGTTCGGACCTTCTCATGATTCAGAGTGCACGTATTTGTGTTGTGAGTGGCGAATAAAATACGTCACAACGAACCAAGAAGTAAAGTGTTTTGTCATCTCAGAAAATACTACAAAATAATAATTATAAAAGTTACACCTGTATATTTTCCAGTGGATGGCGTGACCACTATAACTTTGAAAATACTACTCTAGTATTTGAAGGTTTCCTTCACATCGTTTTTATAACATTTAATGGTATAACTTTGAAAATGCTACCAAACTGCTACCAGAAAAGTAGGTTAGATTAGGTAAGAACTGTGGTCTTAACTGCTATCCGAAATATATATTCAATCTGTTGTAATAAAAACAATTTACTAGGTACTTACTTGATAGTTATGATTTGGAACGAGAAAAAATATTAAATAATCAAAAACCTGTATTCTATGGAATTTAAAAATTATATAGCATATGTCACTCCCACAACTGAGGCGAATCTAATGACTCCCCATATCATGAAATCCGTCAAACGGTGGAGGCTACAGAACCAACGAATGAAATACTTATACGTACACACTTACCTGCATACATAGATACACATACGCTCGGTAATATTCCCAGTAACATTGGTAAGAACCCTGGTAAGATTGGGAATATTACTGGTCAGATTGGGAATTTACTTTCTAAAGGGCATTTGTTTTCATTGTAAACGATGGCACAAGCGTCCATTTTTCAATACCGTACACAAAAAAAAAAACTTTGCTTACAATTATAATTGTGAATCTTTCCGTACATTTCTGATAGTTGGTAATATTAAATTACTAATAAATAATGTTAATGCTTACTGGGAAAATACTCGCTTTGGGAATACTACCGGTAGCGACTAGCGACCCATCACAAGGTGCAATTTGTAAACTGCTTTTGAATCTAAACGTAGAAATAATTGAGTGAATAATTTACTTTTCAAAACAAAGTTTTAACCGACTTCAAGTCAGTAGCCAATTTGTTTCAAGTTTGCCCATAAAATTTGAAGAGTTCGATTTCTCCAGGATCTCATCATCAGAACTGGATTTTTGTGACAACGGGACCAATCTGGAAGTATATGCTTCCAAATAAATTTTCAAATCGGTTAACAAATGACCGAGTTATCGCGTAACAAACACACAAAAAAAAACATACAGACGAATTGAGAACCTTCTCCTTTTTTCAAGTCGGTTAAAAAGTGGTCGGCCACTTTGTTGGCTAACTGGACTTACAATTTATTTATTTATTCGTATGGTTAATTCAATCGTTCTTATAATCTAATGTTCATCTGCTGGACCCATAGGATAGCCTAGTCAATTTCCAAGGTTACCAAGTCCTCCAGTTGCCCGCTGTACTTGGTGAGAAGGCACGTGCTGATGATGGAGTTACAATAAACACTTTATTGGATATCATAAGTTAGGGCTCCTCTGCCTTTTAACGATTTCTTGATTTTAACATCTTTATAGTTCTTCTTTTTTGTTCCAGTTAAATGAAGTTTGGTTGACGACAACATCCTTGAACCTTAAAGGTCCTTGTATTTACTGATATTGAGCTATTCGTAGTAACGGCCAAAGGATCTGCTGTGACAATACAAATGGAAGACTCTGGCATCAACGTAAATGAAAAGGTCACCATTATACGCGTGCTTGGCATAGAGCTGTGCGCCCGAGCGATACTAGATTACGTGCCCTTGAATGACCTCGTGCGCTCCGAGACGGTCAGTCGACAGTGGCAGTATGTAGTAAACGAATACTTACGTGGACAGCCTTTGACCTTATTTGATGCACATTTAGATTTTGTGTCGTGGGTGGATACGCAACGAGACACTCACCGAGAATTACTGATGCCACTACAAGATAGAGATCCTTATCCGTTGTTGCCATTATTGCTCAAAACCCTCGAGAAATGGGGGACTTCTGTAGTAAAAGTGGCGACAAATCGTTATTATGGGGAGTACTTGGAAATAATTGCCTCGAAATGTCCTAGTTTGCGCCATATTGAATTCCGCGAAATTCACGACATATGTCTCCCTTTCTCAAATCAAATAATGAAATGCAAAAAATTAAAACAAATATCACTCACGCACATGATTGAGATTACAGACGAGGGACTTGCCGAGGTCTTGATGAATATAGACTGTGAAAAAATTGAGATTGGCCATTGTCCAAATAGCGATATTAAGTTTTCATTTCTGAAGCATATTAAACCAACTAGTAACTTGAAATCTTTGAGCCTCCATCATTGCGAGTTATTAAGTATCTCGAAACTTCCAGAAACCCAAACTTTATGGAATGTTACAAGCTTGGAATGGGACCGTAACGACTTAGTCGACTTTGGCGAATTTGAGCATGTACATTTAGTGCTGAAGAAAATGCCGAATTTGGAATATTTGTCCTTATCCTTATGTGGATATCATTCATATTATGTCACAAACAAATTAAGCAAAGAATTTGTCGACTCCTTTGCTCAACTAAGCAATTTGAAGTTTCTGAAGATAAATAGGAATCGTTGGGCGACGGACGCCACGGACGCGTTATTGGAGGCTCTTGCGCAGGGCTGTAGTAAGCTGGAGTACGTCGATGTCAGCTACACTCTCGCTGGCGCACGCGGCGTGGCAGCGCTGTGTCGCATGCCACAACCGATGGTCATCAAACTCGCATTTGCTGACAACGATCTCCATTTACAGACAGACAACCAGGTCGTAGCAAGGGCTAAAAGAATGTCCTTATTTACGGAACTAGAGACCTTGGGTATGAAGCTGACGTGGTACACGAAAACGCGGAGGACTCGAAACTGGCGGGGACGAGAGAGATTCGTGCTGAACGTGGGATGCACTAATCTCCAACCCGGCAGTACGCAGCACAAACTAAACGTTCTATTCCAAAAAAAAAAGTAGAAATGTTAAACTAATTTTGGAACAAAAACAAGCATGGCAATACATCACAAAGAAGGAATCTAGTGTTTCTTCAAAAAAGGAGTCCACTCAGCATGAGTTGAGAGTGTCGAGACACAGAGTGCAACGACGCAAATTTTCAGTGGATCCGATAAACTAAAACGAACTATTGTCACTATGTCAACCCGCAAGCACTTGAAAATGAAGATAATAACTTGTATGCCATAAAAAAAACATTCCACGTTAAAAATAGGCCAAGGCACTACGAAATATCTCACTAGTTTTTACGGTGGAAGAGTTTAAAGACTACGGCTATTTACATGGAATGTTTTTATGAGATCTCATTTCTTTTTGTAGGTTATTCTGTTCATATCAATCCATACACATTTATTTAAAAACATGGTATAGTGCACTGCACCTACCTTGTTATTTATGACATTATGACTATATGCACGAACTAGAAAAGTAACTTTGTATCGTGTATTGTATAGGATTATAAACGTAGGTAATTATGCAGTTTGTATATCGCTGAAGCGTGACTGAAATTGCAATATTTTTAAGTTATTCATGTCTTAATAGGCTAAAAACTAATTATGAAAAAAATTTGGAGCTTGTGGGTCTGTTAGAAGTACCTTAGAATTATGTTGATTAGTGAGTCAGTGAGTGTGTCATTGACAATCCTAAGGAACTTTGATGAGCAATACTTCTTTAACTGCAAGCTCAAATTTTATTTGATTGAGAATATATCTAATTCATATCGTGCCCTATCTATATGTTACTGAAAATTAAGGGTTCTATAGCTTTAGCCAGCACAATATTACAAGATGTCGAAAAATGGCTGAATTGCTTTGAGACAAGAATGGTACGGCCGTGCCTCTTTGTTTTGCTCGACTTAGGCTCACTGCGGGGCAGATATAATACCAGTACATAAGGTACATTTTTTAAATATCTATACATATAATAAAGCTGAAGAGGGTCGAAAGTCTATACATGGAAGATATTCGAAAAAAAATTGGCTAGGGATACTTAGAATCGATAACAGAACACGATCCAACAGTTTTTAGAATTTTTGTCTGTTTGTCTGTTTATCTGTTTGTCTGGTTATCTGTTTATCTGTTTGTCTGTTTATGTGACCGCGCATCACGTGAAAACGGCTGAACCGATTAAAATGAAATTTAGTATAGAGATAGTTTAAGTCCTGGGGAAGGACTTAGGGTAGTCTTTGTTCTAGAAATCAACCCCTAAGGGGATGAAATGGGGGTGGAAATTTGTATGGAGCTACTTAAACCGCTGCACCGATTTGGATGAAATTTGGTATATAATTAGTTTGAGTCACAGAAAAGGTCAAAAAATAGGTTTATCCCGAAAATCTTCCCTTTAGGGGGTAAAATGGGGGGGTGAAAAATTGGATGTAACCCATTTTGATAAAATTTGGTTTAGAGGTAGTTTAAGTTCTGGGGAAGGACATTGGATAGTCTTTTTTCCAGAAATCTTTCCCTGAGGGGGTGAAATGGGGGGTGAAAATTTGGATGTAGCCCATTTAGATGAAATTTGGCATAGAGATAGTTTGAGTCCTGAAGAATGACAACGGATAGTTTTTATTCCGAAAATCATCCTCTAAGGAGGTGAAATAGGGGGTGAAAAATTGGATGGAACCCATTTACGGCATAGCAGTAGTTGGGAGTCCTGGGGAATAGGAACATTACATAGGTAAATGTATGTGACGTTCCAAGGGTAAAGGTACCTTATGGCGGTAGTTTCAAAGATGTTTTCTAAAACGGGGTAAAAAAGACGTTTTATTATGGCTATTTTGAAAACTATTAGATATAACATTTTGTTGACGTATCTTTATTTTTAATATAAAATATTTAAATTTAAAATAAGTTTGTTTAGTAGAAAAGGTCCTTACGGCCGTGTGATATGAAAATACTAGCTTTTGCCCGCGACTTCGTCCGCGCGGAACTCATTTATATAGTAACTTTCTCCCCCCTTTTCGCCCCCTTAGGTGATGAATTTCCAGATAAAAACTATCTTTAGTAAGGACTCTTTGGGAAGGCCCCGGAATTCAAAGTATCTCTATACCAAATTTCATCTCAATCGGTTCAGCGGTTTAAGCATAAAAAGGTAACAGACAGACAGAGTTACTTTCGCATTTGTAATATTAGTATGGATTGTATGAAGGAAAGGGTCATTATGGCTGAGTTGCATGATTTTATAGATTACCTTACTCCGAACGCCTTTTTTTACAAAATAGACTCCGCCGCAAACTTGGTTTCTATGACCCGCCTCACCATAATAGATGCATGTAGGCTTTTTTCAGTATTATTTTGCATATTTTCATATCACACGGCCGTAAGGACCTTTTCTACTAAACCGTAAGACTAAATTAACTGACTTGTAATTTAAATATTTTATATTAAAAATAAAGATACGTCAACAAAATGTTACATCGAATAGTTTTCAAAATAGCCATAATAAAACGTCTTTTTTACCCCGTTTTAGAAAACATCTTCGAAACTACCGCCATAAGGTACCTTTACCCTTGAAACGTCACATACATATATTTACCTATGTAATGTTCCTATTCCCCAGGACTCCCAACTACCGCTATACCGTAAATAGGTTCCATCCAATATTTCACCACCCCCTATTT
The DNA here is from genome assembly GCA_963854355.1 of Epinotia brunnichana. Taxonomy (NCBI): domain Eukaryota; kingdom Metazoa; phylum Arthropoda; class Insecta; order Lepidoptera; family Tortricidae; genus Epinotia; species Epinotia brunnichana. Next base: position 4,352,321 of record OY977943.1, on the reverse strand, counting down.
TACCTCTTTAGAGGATGATTTTTGGGATAAAAACTATCCGTTGTCATTCTCCAGGACTCAAACTATCTCTATACAAAATTTCATCTAAATGGGCTACATCCAAATTTTCAACCCCATTTCACCCCCTTAGGGGATCATTTCCGGAATAGAAACTATCATATGTCCTTTTCCAGGACTCAAACTATCTTTCAACCAAATTTTATCAAAATGTGTCACAAATAAATTTCCACCCCCAATTACACCCCCTTAGGGGATGATTTTCGGGATAAAACTATCTTCTGTCCTCCTTCCTTTACTATCGCCATACCGTAAATGGGTTCAATCCAAATTTTCATCCACCATTTCTCACCCCCTTAGGGGATGATTTCCTCCTTTCATGTATTCCAGAATAAAAATTATTCTATGTTCTTTCCTTGGACTGAGACCTCTCTCTATACCAAATTTCATCTGAATGGGTTCTATCGTAATCTTCAAGCCTCATTTCACCACCTCAGGAAATTATTTTTCGGGATAAAAACTATGCATTGTCCTTCCCTGGGACTCCTTCTATCTCTTTACCAAATTTCATCTCAATGGGTTTATCCAAATTTTCACCCCCTATTTCATCCCTGAGGGGATGATTTTCGGGATTAAAACTATCCGTTGTCATACTCCGGGACTCAAACTATCGTTCAACCAAATTTTATCAAAATGGGTCACAAACAAATTTTCACCCCCAAATACACAGTGGGATGATTTTCTGGAGTAAACTATCCTATGTCCTTCTTCAAGACTCCAACTCGCTAAACCCGTAAATGGGTTCCATCCAAATTTTCATACCCCATTTCATCCCCTTAGGAGATGATTTCTGGACTAAAAAATATGTTAAGTCCTTCCCCAGGACTCTTAACTATCTCCATACCAAATTTCTTCTAAATCGGTTCTATCCAAATTTTCACCCCTCATTTCACCCCCTCAGGAGATGATTTTTCAGGATAAAAACTATGCATTGTCCTTCCCTGGGACTTTTTCTATCTCTATACCAAATTTTAACTAAATGGGGTTTATCCACATTTTCGTCCCTATTTCATCCCATTGGGGGATGATTTTCGGGATTCAAACTATCCATTGTCATTCTCCGGGACTCAAACTATATCTATACCTACCAAATTTGGTCTAAACGGAGTCCATCCAAAATTTCACCCCCCATTTCACCCCCTTAGGGGATGATTTCCAGAATAAAAACTATCCAATGTCATTCCCCAGAACTTAAACTACCTCTAAACCAAATTTTATCAAAATGGGTTACATCCAAATTTTCACCCCTCCATTTTACCCCCTACAGGGAAAATTTTCGGGATAAAACCTATCCTTTGACCTTCCCCGGGACTAAAACTAATTAAATACCAAATGTTATCCAAATCGGTGAAGCGGTTTAAGTAGCTCCATACAAATTTCCACCCCCCATTTCATCCCTTTAGGGGTTGATTTTCAGGATTAAAACTACCCTAAGTCCTTCCCCAGGACTCAAACTATCTCTATACCAAATTTCATCTTAATCGGTTTAGCCGTTTTCATGTGATGCGCGGTCACATAAACAGACAAACAGATAAACAGATAAACAGACAAACAGACAAAAATTCTAAAAACTGTTGGAACGTGTTCTGTTATCGATTGTAAGTAACCCTAGCCAATTTTTTTTCGAATATCTTTCATGTACAGACTTTCGACCCTCTTCAGCTTTATTATATGTATAGATGCAAAATAATACTGAAAAACGCCTACATGCATCTATTATGGTGAGGCGGGTCATAGAAACCAAGTTTGCGGCGGAGTCTATTTTGTAAAAAAAGGCGTTCGGAGTAAGGTAATCTATAAAATCATGCAACTCAGCCATAATGACCCTTTCCTTCATACAATCCATACCTATATTACAGATGAAATTGAGATGAAATTTGGTTTAGAGATACTTTGAATTCCGGGGCCTTCCCAAAGAGTCCTTTCTAAAGATAGTTTTTATCTGGAAATTCGTCACCTAAGGGGGTGAAAAGAGGGGAGAAAGTTACGATATAAACGAGTTCCACGCGGACGAAGTCGCGGGCAACAGCTAGTTGAAAATATGTGAGTTGACTTACTATTTTATGTAATAACACTAATAACGTAACATGGTTAATTTTACTAGCTGATATATTTATTAAAGATTAACCACCTCGAGAGAACCCAAATCATTTTGGAATTCAAGTTATGCAAGGTTTAGCACTAAAGGGTCCCTCCGTAGCAACTGGACGGATTCTCAACTGGACAGATTCTCGGCTAGACAGATTCTCAGCTGGACGGATTAGCAACTGCACAGGGTACAGTCGTGATCATGAAATAAATTGGATATAACTGATATAAGTAAAGAACTGAAGGAAAATAATACTTAAAGAATTCAAGCAAAAAAACAATTATAACTTCTGAATACGGGGAGAAACTATAACTAAATTAATTCAAGTAATAAAAAAACATTTGTAACTTCTGAATACGGGAAGAAAACTATTTTCGAGATAACCACCGTAAGCGATCTCAACATGTCATAACTTCAAGTTCAGTATGACGTGTATTGGTCTGACCACTTGCCGCTCATGATTTATTGTGAAATGAACAAGATCCAAATTAGATGTAATCCTGTCCAGCCGTTGCACGAGGGTGTAATGTGGGGGGATAGAAAGGCCGAGCAAGTGGATGTTTATCACTCGGTTTGTAATGATAAGCTGAAACTGCTGGACTTCCCGGTCGAGTTAACGTCATGCGCGGATAAGCTGTGCAACGACATCGAACACAGAAAAGTATTAGATAGAATGTATCAGGGCATAGTTACTACATTGACAGAAGCGGCAAGGAAGTCGAGTAAGCATGGGCGAGGCGTGCGAAAGGGGTATATTAGGTTGGAATAGACACGTGGCCGACGCTCACAGGGAGGCAAGGGTTACATTCCTGGTGTGGATGTCTGCGAACAAACCACTCCAGGGTCGTATTTATGAGGAAATGTGTTTAGCCAGGAGGCTTTTTAAGTCCAAGTTAAAATGGTGTCAAGATAGGCAAGATCAAATAAAAAATGATATCTTAGCCACAAATCGAGCTAACAAGGACTTTAAAGCCTTCTGGAAAAACACGAATAAACTAAATGTGCGGCCGAGTGTCCCTGTGAGTGTGGGGGGAACGAGTGACAAAAAGGACATCGCTAATAATTTTAGGCGTGCTTTTACTGTGAGTCCAATCTTGGGGACAGGGATGTGCAATACTGAGACCTTCATGGGCGAGAGCTCTGTGATATTTAAGGCAAAGGAAGTTGAGGCCGTTATTCAAAATATGCAGAGGGGCAAATCGCCGGGGCATGATGGACTCAGTATTGAGCATCTCAAACATGCAAGGGTACACGTATCACGCGTTCTAGCGATGTTCTATACTTTATGTCTAAGACACTCGTATCTTCCGGCGCAGCTTACTCGCACCATAGTAGTTCCACTTGCTAAAAATAGAACAGGAGACTTGTCAGACAGCGGGAACTACAGACCCATCTCACTGGCAACTATACTGGCCAAAATTCTGGACGGCTTGCTTAATGCACAACTTTGTAAGCATGTTAAGTTGCACGATGCGCAATTCGGTTTCAGGCCTGGCCTGTCGACGGAAAGTGCAATTTTGTGCCTTAAGCAAGCTGTCAGGTATTACAAGGACAGGAATACACCCATATATGGGTGTTTCCTGGATTTGTCCAAAGCCTTTGACCTGGTTGTATACGATGTATTGTGGGAGAAAGTAGCTAAAACGGGGCTACCACCCGAGTGTACAGCCTTGTTAAAATACTGGTATAACAACCAGGTCAATCAGGTGAGATGGGCTGGGGAATACTCGGATGAGTATAGGCTCCAATGTGGTGTTAGACAGGGGGGCCTATCGTCGCCTATCCTGTTTAATCTTAATGTTAATGAGCTGATTGAGGGGCTCAGCAGCGCACGTGTCGGATGCCATATTTGGGGGACACCTTTCAATAATATAAGTTACGCGGACGACATGGTGCTGCTGGGTCCATCAGTGGGCTCTATACGTAGGCTTATCAGGATATGCGAGGATTACGCCGCGCGGCATGGTCTTAGGTACAACGCAACCAAAAGTGAGCTTATCATTTTTAAGGCACGGAAATATAACCCAACATCAGTACCTACAATCATGCTGGGCGGCGTCCCCCTTAGAGTGGTAAGTGAGTTTAAATACCTGGGGCATATGCTCACCGAGGATATGAAGGATGACATGGATCTTGAGAGGGAGAGGAGGGCAATGGCGGTAAGGGGCAATATGCTTGCCCGCAGATTTGCACGTTGTAACAAGCAAGTTAAGTTGACGCTTTTTAAAGCTTACTGTCAGACGTTTTACACGTGCAGTCTGTGGGTTAGTTTTACGCAGAGAGCCTTTTCCGCTATTCGGGTGCAGTATAACAACATACTCAGAATGCTATTTAGGCTGCCAAGGCATTGCAGCGCCTCGGGTATGTTCGCCGAGGCGCGCACCGACGATTTCTATGCCATCAGGCGAAAACGAGTAGCGTCGCTACTGAGACGGCTGAGAGGCAGCAGCAATGGTCTTCTGAGGGTGTTGGCGGAGCGCCTCGACTGTCCACTCTCAAGATACTGGGTTCAGGTGGCTATCGGGAGGGCCAAATAAGCCTGAACCAGTTATTCCTCACTACATAGTATAACACAAAGTCGCTTCCCGCTGTCTGTCTGTCCCTATGTATGCTTAGATCTTTAAAACTACGCAACGGATTTTGATGCGGGTTTTATTGGATAGAGTGATTCAAGAGGAAGGTTTATATGTATAATTCATGCATATAAACCCGTGCAAAGCCGGCGCGTTAACTCATTTGTCATTTAAGTATCATTAATTTATTGTCATTATTGTCACTAACGTAGTTCATAAGTCTCCACTGTTACTAACATCATATGGATCGACTAAAGATCTGAAATAAAGATATTTTATTTTTTATTTATTATAACTGAGGGCCTACCGCGAAAGGCATTCGAAGTTTCCCTTCTCTGTCATACTTACGAGTTCGTACATAAGTGCGACAGAGACGGAAAACTTCGAATGGCGTTCGCGGTAGGCCCTCCGAAATCGTGTCATTAACGCAATCCGATATTATATATTGTATCTGTAGCCCTAGTATAAGTTTTATCGATACATATACGTTTTCGAACGCGTTTGCGTTTAGTTTCAATTTGTATGGCAACGCATAGTTCCTAATAGTTACCACCAGAGGCGCTGTTCGCGTTGCCATACAAATTGAAACTAAACGTATTGTATCGAAAAAACTTATACTAGGGCATAGAGGTAGAATAGATAGAGGGAGTCACCCACACATACACACATGAGTGACAAAGATGTATGCATAGGCAATACCGCAAGTGGGAACGAGATACAGTGTCATATTTTCTGTCCCTCATCGCGTATACGGATTTTTTGTTTGCCACCACACCTGTCAAAGTTTGTACTGAAACTGACACCACCATGACGTCACCGATATAATACAACTAAATTATAAATGACATTAGACGTCAAGAGTGTATTAGCTTCTGATACTTCTTAATTTAGTACGGTTAATTTACCATCGTCCCTTTTGGGTATACGCTAGGACGCCATCTATATATCCTCTATCTACGTACTAGGGCCTCTGCTTATCAATCTCAATTTGGTTTGACTGACGTTTTGTTTCTTCACAGTGATAATTACTTCTACTTATTTTCGTGTCAACGATTTTCGATTCCTTTTTAATAACTGTAGAAATAAAAAAAGGGATGTTTTTTTGGTATTTTTGGCATTCATTCGTCGGTGCCAGCCTTCGATAGCGTTAGTTTTCTCCATAACAAGATAACTGCTCAGTCGTAATTTGCGTCATCCAATAATTTGTGAAATTGTTGAAGAAAGCTTTACTATGATCATCATCTGTTGCGATTTCATTTATTGATCCTCTGGTGTTAATGTCCTGTGTACTAATAAAAAAAGTGCTAATCGCGTACGCAATCGTGTCAATTTCGGACCATTTTAATTCCTTTGATTTTTTCCACACGGCATGCTGAAAATGGTAATAACATGGTAATGGTAGTCCAACTTTTCGAACTACACTGCGTGATAATGGTAATAGGACTTATGGGATAGAATATTAGTTCTACTTGTCCCATGGGACTAGTGGGACGTAATCATCTCAGTTGTCCCATAAAACGATCACATACCAAACAAACTTGACCTGGTTTGGGACAACTCAATGGGACTAGTGGGATAGACGGCAAATTAGGAAGTGTACGAACTACCTCGACAACATACAAGAAGTTATCGTTATGTCATGGACTGTACATGTCATGTCCAGTTGCTAATTCGTCCAGCTGAGAATCTATCTAGCCGAGAATCTGTCCAGTTGAGAATTCGTCCAGTTGCTACGGAGGGCAAAGGGTTTATTCCTATTCACAATTCTACACAGCAGAATATCGCCATAATCAGAAATAAAAGGAAATATTGAATGGCCGGACGCTATTAAAGCTATCGGAACAATCCGTCTCGACCACAACTTTTTTTAAATACATAGGTAAGTTCCTCTTACAACGCTTTAGAGTGGCGTGTAGCGATAGCGTGATCGCTACACCCCCCCCCCCCCCATGTCATAGTAATGTTTAAAAAAAATTAAGAATCTTCAGTAACGATGCAGTACCCTATACTACAATAATTTTGTAACGTCTGCAAATTAAATATATTAAATTGAAATCAAAGGAAAAAAATACAGACAACCTCAAGCATACATGGCCCGTCGTCGCTTACGTCACATTAAAATAATATCTATGTTACCTATGTATATCTAAAATAAAGTTTTTGAATAGGGAACATTACGCAAAGCTCTGCGTAGGGGGCGACACTTCGGAAATGAATGATGCCCTTCATTCTTGCATCCAATTACGCAGCACTGATGCATTTTATTCATTGAAATATTTTCTTCACTATTTGATCCAGAGCTTTGAAGGACTTGTCAAAGTTGTCAAAAAAACTGTTTACTAATTGTGTTAGTGCTGCACTCTGGCGGCAGAACATTGCAGTAATGATCCCTATTGAATTGAATTAAATTGCGAATAGGAAATACCGTTTTTGAATAAAGTCTAGCAGAATTTCTTTGAAACAAACGCCACTGACGCTCGGTGTCGCTGCTATTGTGTATTTTTATGAATTGGTTTTTTTTTACTAGTACGAGTATACATACAATATTGTTATTGTTTTTTTATGTTGTTTAGGTTTAAACATTTTGTAATTCTTTTATATGAAATATCTCATTATTATTCTTTTAGTGCTATGCCATCTAGCCCAAATTGGTCCAACGGAACACTTATGCGAAAGACCTTTGGGAGGCGTGCGTGGGGCTAGGTACCTATAAAGTACCAACTGATCCAATACGTAGAAGCTCTTTTTTGCAATTTAATGAAATGCAAGAAACACGCACATACACTCGCGGACAATGAATACGGGTCACCCTAAATTAAATAACCGCAATAGGTTTTTATTTATATTTAACACTAGTTATTTACTTAGTATAGTATTCTTGTTAATACCCAACTGTATTAGCAATTTCCGGGATCCTATTATAAAAATATCACCGTCCAAAAATCACGATTTTTGCGATATCTCGCTCCACGTTCATCTGTATCTGTTCATGTGTATCGTTAACGTTGTTTTTTTTCATGGGTTTTTACGAGTCCGATTTAAACCTGGTAACTTTCTTTTGTTACTGTTATTTTTGCAGTTTACGTGTATAATTAAATAAAGATCTTGACAGGATAAAAAAAACTGTACAACCCTGCACTATTTTAGGAAATATGACAGTATTTTACCGACCCGTATTCATTGACCACGAGTGTATTATTATTATTGGTAAGATACACATGCTCTTTAGTAGTAGCATGCTTATTTGAGGATGCTCGATTATTATATATGCAAATATCATGTACTTACTAGCAACTTTCGAAATACAACTATTTGCTTGAAACGTGGTCGCTTACAATGGGCCTCATAAGAAAGCTCAAAGTCACCCAAAGGGCAATGGAGAGGGCTATGTCGGGAGTTTCTCTGCGTGATCGCATCAGAAACAAGGTAACCGATATAGCCCTCCGAATCGCTAAACTTAAGTGGCAGTGGTAGAACCGATGGCCGCTGGGGCGGAAAGGTTCTCGAGTGGCGACCACGTACCGGAAGGCGCGGCGTGGGTAGGCCCCACAAGGTGGACTGATGACCTGGTAAAGGTCGCGGGAGTCCGCTGGATGCGGGTGGCGCAGGACCGGTCATTTTGGCACTCTTTGGGGGAGGCCTATGTCCAGCAGTGGACGTCTTTCGGCTGATATGATGAAAGCAAGCTTTCGTGCCACTAAGGAGTTAAAGAGCATGTTTTAGTACCTTTAAGTATTTATATATTTTCCATATTTCGGGACCATGGGGTCTCGGACCTTTGGAAGGCATGCGTTGGGCTGAAGCCAACAGCGCAGAGGCCCCTTTAAAACAAAAATAATCTAAAGCAAGGGATTATTATCATGCGATCACTCGGACGGAGGGTGTCCGTCTGTCACAGGCAGTTTTCTCGAATACCGTATGACGTAGGAAGCTGACATTTGGTATAGATAAAGGAGTTTACGTCATACCTGGCCATAAAGTAGGAATTAAGCGTGCGGAAAATCCCACTTCCTGGCCAGGTAGAGACGTAAAATGTTGTACTCACCACGGGCGGTAATAAAGAAAGCCTCAGAGCGCATATTTATCGTCAAATACCTGCGATCTGAGACATTCTTTGTTTAACCGCCCTAGGTAAGTAATGTACTATTATGGCACATAAATAAAGTCAAAAAGAAGTAAACCCTAATGTAAGGGGCATTTTGAGAGTAATAAGGAGTTTTTTGGATTGTATAGAACGTGTGTGGTATCATTCGAAAGCTCATACAATTTTAAGGCGGAACTTTAGTTCGTTTTACGATAATTCTTTCTAGTGTAAAAAACTACGAACTTGAAAAATATAGGTACTTACACGCATCTGTCGGGTTAGGGAAAGATGAGCCTAGTAAAGAGAAGCAATTAAAAAAAGTGTGTTGCAACACTTTTACTAACGTGATAAAATATTACGTACATATTTATTATTCCTACTCAAACTACGAACAATTATTATTTTCACTTCTCATGTTCGCAAAGTTCGCCTTTGTGCTGGATGTATGCTGCACAAAATGCCACTTTTATGCTCTAGTGCACAAAGTAAAATTGTTTTCACCTCACTAGCTCGGAAAGGCCTTTTTGTTTGTTTGTTAACTATTGAGAAAATCGCTTTTTATCCACATGTGAAGAAAGTAGACGTAGAACGTTAAAAGTACTATGACGTAGAACGTTAAATGTTTATTTTTGTTTTATGTAGGTATATTTTATGACATATTTTTGTTTTACTTTTATTTTTAACGTTTTTTACTTTTTTTTTAACTTTTTTTTTACGTGTTTTATTGTTTTTTAATTAATTTTTTAACTTTTTTTAAAACTTTTTTAAAACTTTATTTTACTTTTTTTTTACCCTTTTTCTTATTTTCCTTGCTGTAGTGAGGTGAAAAGATTTGTGTTATATACGGGTGAAAAGTTATTTTACGTCTCGTGTGTTGAAACACTCGCTACGCTCAGGATTCTATTTTTGAACCACTGGCTTCGCGCGTGGTCAATCATAGAATCCTTTCGCTAGCTCGTGTTTCAAATGAACACTCGCAGGTAAAATACAACTTTCCCCCCTTGTATAACAAATAACTATTTAAAGACTAAGGTAATTGGGCCTAACAGCCACACACGCAATAAAACTTCGTAGAATAAACTTGTCATTTGATTTGATTTGCTTTAATACATTTCACATTCGTGTTTTCCATTACTAAATTAATAAAACCAGACAAAATAGGAGTCAATTATTATTTTTAAATGTATTGAACCATTAAATTAGTTAATGTATTTTGTCTTGTGTTACTTATGTTGTGTTACCTGAATAAATATCATTCATTCATTCAAATTACTTGGTAAGTCTAATTTCACGTGTCAAAAATTAAACATAAAAACTTTAAAAAGTTTAATAACAGGAATGAGCTATTATTTTATTAAATTTTGCGATTATTTGTTATTTTCTCGCAATCGAAGTGAAAAGCAGTGTCTATAACTCGGGGATAAATTAGCCTGTCATACAATCTATTATTTTCTTCAATTCACACAATGCAACTGATGAAGCAGAAGGAAGTCAAGTTATATGAAATGAAACTCTTTAACTCCATTCTACTTTATATTTTAGAAGGATAATTATAACCACTCTCCAATATTTCAATTTTGACGAGACAAAATACTAACTTAATTGAAATTTTTATGATATTCTTGAATTTCAATAATATTAGTAGTAAGCCACCCTTTAACTCTAATAAAAAGCAAAAACAGTCCAATTTATTATGGAACAGTTACTTTCTTAGTTACCATATCTACTATCAAGATTTGGACATCATACTAATTTAAGACGCTTGACACATTTTGACAATGATATTTCTGATATCTTTCCCTGGCCATAACAGAAATTATGTGTAAGATGGCGGGAAAATTATCAATATTATGCTACCTTAATCCGTCTTGCGTGTCATGGTACGCTGGTTCATTCAGTATAAACTGTTTTTTTTAAACGACGACGGTGGCAAACAAGCTTACGGCCTGCCTGATGCCTGCCTGCCTGCAGGTACCGTAGCCTATGGACACTTGTGACTCCAGAAGAATCACAAGCGCGTTGCCGACCCTTTATTCACTTGAGGATGAGGATTCGTTGTGTTGGCAGAACTTCGGCAATGAACATTTCATGACAATGAAATATGGTACTACTGTAGTCCTTTTTCATACATGTCACGTGCGTCCTATTCACAAAAATGTATCCTACAAGTCTAGTATAATCTGACCCTTACATCCGTAACAAATAATCATCATCGGAGGTCTAACTTATACTGGTGTCTGGTACTCTGCAAATGATTTCGAAGCGTTATGAAGCTGAGGGTTGTTTACGACGCCTCACATCGCATTACGGAAACCAGAGTAAATCGGACCTCCGCTTATACGTAGTTATAAGGAATCCTGGCCCGCTATTCTGCAACTTGTTTTTAACCTTGCCGTTCACCCACAAAAATATTATGACGCCGCGATTCCTAGTAACAAAGCGTAATAAGAGGTCTAGTTTCGTTAGGCGTTACGGGTGAGGTGAGGCGCATTAGCCTTTTAGACGGCCATCTAAGGGATTAAGGCTTATACACCCGCTAACGTCCTTGAGTCGTCGTTCGTATGGGCCAGCGCGCGACTGATCGGGCCTGCCGAGCCTCCGCGCTCGCGCATTTTGTAGGTATTTAAACATAGTAATTAAGCTAATCATTTTATCTATTCAAAATCTGCGAATTTGTCTATAAAATATTTAATAACTTTATTTGAGTACAAAAATTTAATTTAAAATATCTATAGTTTAGTCATAATATTGAATAAACTTTACAAAAAGAGGTAACTTTGGGATTTTTTTCTATCAGTGAAGTTCATTAGATCGCATAACTGAATGCGACTTTGACTAGATTAGATCCTTAAGTAATACGTACCTTTTTTTTTCTACGTCTGAGATTGTTTTAAAAAACTCGAAAACGCTGCCCCTGTTGACGGTCGAGCCTTAAGTCGTGCGCGTCGACTGTCTGCTTGCAACGTACCGTAGGAGGTGAGGTGACTATGGTTTGGCACTGTGAAGGGCTAGCCTAAACAATTTTGTATTCTTTATTTTATTTTTGTTTGCCTTAGCTTATATCCCTAACATAGTGCTTAGGGTTTTCTGTACTATAACAACATATGGATCTAGGTCTGAAATAAACGTTTTTTTTTATAAGCGCGTTCTAAAAGCCCTGACGTCAAGATATAGTGGTGAGCTGTGAGGACGAGTTAACATTGTGAATAGCAACCGGACCATTAGAACCTTTACAGCCATACTCGTAACTCGGCATTAAAGCGATAATTGTCTCGAACTGATTTTTACTTACTCCAAAACGTTGCAAGCGACGCGCATTTTGTACGGACAGAAGTCTTTTTGATTCAAGATGGCTCCATTATGCTCCGTGTACTTACGCACTTTTGTGTACTTTTAGTACTTTATGAGGAGCGCGCAACGGGTTTAGATGGATGGACACATTAAGGGTATCCACGAGGCTCGAATCGCCATACAAACGTAGTTAGGTTCTCATTTCAAAACGACTTGCCAGAATATCATGACGCCTTTGTATAGGTACACATACAGATTGTACTCTATGACTTCTATGAGATCCCACTTGACTTCTATGAGATCCCACTGGATCAAAGTGCAACCGATAGGGCCCTCATCTAGATAGATAAGATAAGATGAGTAATGATTCCAAGGATAATAAAATTAATACCTAGGTACATGCAACACATACAAGTCAAATCAACGAGATCCGCCATAATAATATCTAGGTCGGAAACTACACGTACACTGCCCAAAAGTGTCTAGGGATCAAGTAAATTTTTAGCTTTTATACTGCTACAATCGCTGTAATAACCAGCCCATCCAACCAAAACGTACTTGATCCCTAGACACTTTTGGGCAATGCAGTTGTAGCTAGAAATTAAAACAGAAAAAAAGAGCGAGTAGAACAATCTGTCATACAAAGTCTCTAATTGCTTTATTTTTTTCTATTTTATAATTTATAGGAACAGAGACTAGTTTCCGACCTATTTCTGCCATTGTCAGTTAAATCAGCCGCGTTTAACCATGTTCCCTCTCTCCGCAGCCTTTTAGACAACTCTTAGCCACGAAAGGAAAACATTTGGTTCACGCTCGACTAGCAGCAAACAGTTAATCAATTTGGTCCTTGAATTCCCGCCCTATCCTTACCCGTTTTCCGATCCCGGGAAGACATTTCACGCCCTTTTGCCGCAGGATAAACAAAGTTGAAAACGTATTGCTATAAGGCGTCTGGTTATTAAAGGGAATCTTTTTGATACCTATTATTATGGTGCTGATAGACTGTAGCATTCACATGTAAAAGAACAAAAGATTTTTTTTTTTTGAGATTATGGTGACTAATAGTTTATTGCGTTAAATAATACAATATTAACTCATACAATATCATAAAAAAAGAAGAGGAATCTAGTGTTCTATGGTGGGTATTCCGCAGCCGTCTTCGCATCCAAATCTTCCTATTCTTCTTCTCGTTCCTCTAATTCTCATAGAGACCGCTCTGATGATAGATATTATATATATAGAAAGCCTCAAGCGCTGCAAATATGCCATCCTAGGAAATAGCTACATGTTTGCGGCGTTTGGCGTTGAAACCTTGGGGCCATGGGGGCCAAGTGCACGTCGGCTATACAAGGATTTGGCGACGCGCCTAATAGAGGCATCGGGTGACCAGAGGGCTGGCCACTATTTCGCACAGCGTGTTAGTATCGCTATACAGCGAGGAAATACGGCCAGCCTTCTGGGCACCTTGCCTATTGACGGCGACTTAGGCCAATTTTTTTACCTTTAGGTTAAGTTTTATATTGTTGTTTTTATTAATTGCCTTGTTATACGATTAAATAGATATATATATACAATTATATATATATTGATATATATATACAAGAGATTTAGTTCATTCGTTCGATTTGGGCGTTTAAAAGAAAAAAAGCGGCCAAGTGCGAGTTGGACTCGCACATGAAGGGTTCCGTGAAATAAATTGCGGTTTACGATTTATGACGTATTAAAAAAAAACTAATTACTAGATCTCGTTCAAACCAATTTTCGGTGGAAGTTCACATATATCATTCTCTTATTTCAGAAGTTACAGGGGGGCGGACACACATTTTACCACTTTGGAAGTGTCTCTCGCGCAAACTATTCAGTTTAGAAAAAAAATATATTAAAAACCTCAATATCATTTTTGAAGACCTATCCATAGATACCCCACATGTATGGGTTTGATGAAAAAATTTGTTTGAGTGTCAGTTCTGAGTATGGGGACCCCTAAAACCTAATCTTTTTTTTAGATTTTTGTATGAAAATCTTAATGCGGTTCACAGAATACATCTACTTACCAAGTTTCAACAGTATAGCTTTTATAGTTTCGGAAAAAAGTGGCTGTGACATACGGACGGACAGACAGACAGACGGACAGACATGACGAATCTATAAGGGTTCCGTTTTTTCCCATTTGGCTACGGAACCGTAAAAAAGTAAACAAAATTTTTTTTTTATAATTTGTATTTTTTTTTTATGACTCAGAATTGTTGGTACCATCAATCCTCATACAGGAAAAAAAGTGTCCCAGATTTTACTATGTAAGTCTCTTCTTCCAGTGCGTCACGACCAAATAAATAAAATAAGACTGCAAATAAAAATGTGACGATCTGGAATGGAATATAAAAAAAAACACTTTTTTTCTTGTATGAGTATCGATAATATACAAAAATTCAAGAAAACAAAAAAAAAATTGAAAAACGCCTCCTTACCTATCCTTTTATTTGTCTTTTTTTTCGGTTTAGCCCTGCGGTTGACTGGTAGAGAAAACCTTAAGGAATTAAGTCCGCCTTTTGTACTTTTTGTTTGTGCAATAAAGTTTAAATAAATAAATTAATAAACATCGAGCATTCGTCGTTTTTAAAGCGATCAGCGGACTGATGGCGGTTGGAACGCTAGTAGAATCACCCAGTTGACTGTAAAGCTTTTAAAGCGGCCATTTTAAACATTGGATTTACAAGTGCCATTAGACAATACGCTACGGAGACTGCTTACGATCAAAGAACAATCTTAGCATGATTCGATTCTCAGCATGATGCTCTGCCTGTTGCTCAGAATGACGCTCTGCCTGTTGCTCAGCATGATGCTCTGCCTGTTGCTCAGCATGATGCTCTGCCTGTTGCTCAGCATGATGCTCTGCCTGTTGCTCAGCATGATGCTCTGCCTGTTGCTCAGCATGATGCTCTGCCTGTCGCTAAGCATGATGCTCTGCCTGTTGCTCAGCATGATGCTCTGCCTGTTGCTCAGCATGATGCTCTGCCTGTTGCTCAGCATGATGCTCTGCCTGTTGCTCAGCATGATGCTCTGCCTGTTGCTCAGCATGATGCTCTGCCTGTTGCTCAGCATGATGCTCTGCCTGTTGCTCAGCATGATGCTCTGCCTGTCGCTAAGCATGATGCTCTGCCTGTTGCTCAGCATGATGCTCTGCCTGTTGCTCAGCATGATGCTCTGCCTGTCGCTAAGCATGATGCTCTGCCTGTTGCTCAGCATGATGCTCTACCTGTTGCTCAGCATGATGCTCTGCCTGTTGCTCAGCATGATGCTCTGCCTGTTGCTCAGCATGATGCTCTGCATGTTGCTCAGCATGATGCTCTGCCTGTTGCTCAGCATGATGCTCTACCTGTTGCTCAGCATGATGCTCTGCCTGTTGCTCAGCATGATGCTCTGCCTGTCGCTAAGCATGATGCTCTGCCTGTTGCTCAGCATAATGCTCTGCCTGTTGCTTAGCTTGATGCTCTGCCTGTTGCTCAGTTTGATGCTCTGCCTGTTGCTCAGCATGATGCTCTGCCTGTTGCTAAGCTTGGTGCTCTGCCTGTTGGTCAGCATGATGCTCTGCCTGTTGCTCAGCTTGATGGTCTGCCTGTTGCTCAGCATGATGCTCTGCCTGTTGGTCAGCATGCTGCCTGCATGCCAAAAATACATTTCTTTGTTGTCGATAATACACTAATTCTCATACCGCAACTTAATTTTTGATCAAGTCCGCAGTCTCGGGCACATAAAGGTCTATTTTCAAATGGGTTTTTTAATGTGACTAGCATGGAATTTTAAGAAAGCATCCAGGGGCATCAGGCCTTGCCCGTGGAATTAGTAGCGCGTAGAGTTGGCAAATAACAATAATAATGTAAATGGTTTCAATAATAACCGAGTTATTTTATACCTACACATACCAAAATATACTGAAGAGTTGAATTAAGAACCCCTTTTGCAAGTCAGTAGAAAATATAGCAGTCATCATCATTTGTTTCCTCGTGAAGTTACAAGCGTCACGAGATATGAATGTCGAGCAACAGTATTCACATCTACCATCAGAACCGATACATTCTAAGCTCCGCTCACGCATAGTTGCTACGAGCATAAGACCAAGTTACACTAGGAACGTGGTCGTGTGTGGTAAGACGGGTTATGAATAGGAATAACAAATGGAACGAGGTGACGTGACAAATGACGAACGGGGTCACAGCAGCAGAAGGGTTGACTTTCATTATAATATTGAGTCAGTATTCACACTTACGATACGCCTTTGACTTACATTTATGTTACAATTTGTGACGTGCTTGATGACAGCATATTCATATTCTGATCAATTTGTTTGTTAAACAATACATGTACTTATATAGTCCCCCGCGGCTATGAAGTCAATATTGAGACATGCCTCCAGGGTTGAATATGTAATTTTTTCCTATGGTTGACATTGTCATTATTCAGAAACTTGACTTCATAGCCGCGGGGGACTGTAGTTCTATACTAAACTAATATTATAAAGAGGAAAAGTAAGTGAGGTTGTAGAGATTGTAAGTTTATAAGTTTGTATGTAATGGGTAATCTCCGGAACCGCTTATCCAATTTTAAGAATTATTTGACCTGCGTGTAGAATGGACTTTATAGATAGTTCTAGGCTATAAATTCTCCCGCGGGTTTGCCTGCCTTCTTTGTAATACGTGGGCAAAGTCGCGCGGGCAGCAAGTTACCTATAAACCTATAAATCTTATTGTTTGTATTGCTAGTAGGACACTAAGTTAAATACTATATCAAAAGAATTCTTGAAAAGAGACTGTTAAGGGTACGTAGGTTCTGGTCTTCTCTCCCTCTCACTGAGCGAGATGGAAGTGCGTGTTTGGAAGCGCGGATATCATGTTTTTTCATTTTAATTTTTTGTGCGTTTTAATTAATAAAAAAGTAATAGCTGATTTCCCTCAAACATAACATTGCCGATTTTCAAAACCAATTTTAATATGTTTAGCTGTTGTGCATAATTTGTTACGATTTTTTAAAGTGTATTTTAGACCTATGTTCGTGATTTTTTTCTATCGAGCGAAAGTCAAAAACTCAGGATTTGAATAGCTGATTTCCCTCGAAAAAGGCCTCAAGATTGCTAATTAAATTTAAGGCAGCCGTTATATAACCCAAACAAGAGCTAAGATTTTTTAAAAATCAGTTTTTGGAGCTCACGTCGCCTTAACAATTAAACCCTAAGGTCTCAAAGGCAAAACATGTTTTCGACGTACTTTCGAAAAATTATTGGTCAGGTAGTCATTTTTCGCTGGATGCGGGTGGCGCAGGACTGGTCATTTTGGCACTCTTTGGGGGAGGCCTATGTCCAGCAGTGGACGTCTTTCGGCTGATATTTGGACGACGCTTATTGAAAAGTAATCATTCGTTTTTAAACTGTCAACTGTGTACTGTTTATTCAAAAGTCGCAAATTGGTCCATGTGCGGGCAAAACGCACAATATATTGAGCTAACATCGGGAACAACATTTTAAAGGTTACTAAAACAAATGTATACTAACCATTCCCCTGTGCGACTTAGCAATGACAAACTTCTTGGGCCCAAAAACTTTTTCACTAATCTTAAGCCAAGATCATCCGGCATCCACAAATCACCCGAGTTGGCGGACACTCGCTATGAATAAATGACCGGGTTTGCCCGCTATTCTTTTATTTTTTCCGGACGTTGGCCATGATTTTGCGTTTTTCTAGGACGGGTTTTGTAACTTTACTGAGTTGAATTTTGAGTGGAAAGCAACTAATCTAAATTTGGCGGTAGAAAGTTGCTCGAATTGGTTGGTGTTAAACAGCGATGTTTTCAGTCAAATGTCAAATCAGTAACCTTTTATCAAACGTGTCATGTTGCATGCCATATAACATTTTTTTTTAAATGTAAATGTTGAAATATTATAGGTACTTAATTGCTTTAGCATTTAGTTTTAGTTAAGTACATTGCTATAAACCCTAACAGGGTTCATGTGAACACTAGCTGTAAAATGCCCTTTGTAAGACCTTATACACACATGATTATTAACGCAATAAATTATGAATTACGAATTACGTCAAAAATGCTACTGATACTATGAAGTTTGTTGGAAAATAGTAGGTAGGTAACATAATATGTCACGATTTTCTATTGTCAAACAGCTTCCATTTTTTAATCTTTATGCATTTTCAAATCATTAAAATTGCCAAAATAAGTCGAAGCGTTATGTTTTCCGAGTATTTAAGGTAATAATCATCAACCTACCGTATTGTGGTCATTCGTACTTTCGTACACTGCTGGTCTGTTATTCTTTGCGCGCTCATGCGCCTCACCTGGTGCGTCACGCCTAACGAAACTAGACCTCTATCTTCGCTTAGTTACTACGAATCGAGGCGTCAAAATAAAATAGGATAGGATAGGGTTTGTGGATGAAAATTGAGGTGGGCTTAAAACAAGTTACATGATAGCGGGCCTGGAGTGTGGTTCTTTTGGATTGAATTTTTTTTCTCAAACTGCATTATATTAAAATACTTTATTTTAACCCGGCGAGCATGACGTGGAAAAAAGTTACATCAAGAATGAGGCAGGGTATGACATACCCGAAATTTAATGTAACATAATATAGTTTTTATTAATTTTATTTTATTTCGTGCTGTGTATATTGTTTAATAATGAATTATATAATGAATTTAAATCATAGGCAAGTTTTAATTATGAAATTATTTTTATTTATTCGTGTTTACCTTATACTATGTATTTATAGGAACAAAAGTTTCGAGGTTTACAAAAATGAACAATTAAACAAAAATAAATGTCTTTGGAATATTAATCAACGTATAACTAAAATATAATGAGATCCTCTTCTCAAAAAAATATAACAATATTTTTTTTTATTGAAAATAGGGTTAATCACTGCCATCGAGATTACCATGCTCCATACATATGGGCTTGCTGCAACCTTTACAGGAATATTTGGTTTTTTCTGTCCTTCTTGTATGGAAAATAAAAGAAAAACAACTAATATAAACAAAGTAATCTCAAGCATATACATTGAAACCTTTAAAACACAAAGAATAATAAAAAAATGTTTATAAATCATACATAAAAAAAATACGTCTAAAATGACGTAAGGTGTGATACCCGAAACAGGTTTGTGCACAAATATTTCGGCCGACGCCTCACGTCGCACTGCGATCACGCCACTATCCCCTCCCGCACTCCCTTGCCTCCAGCTACTGAGCGAGCTAGTGTTGCCAGACGAAGATTTAAAAAATAACGAATGTTTTTAATACTGTCAGGGTATGAAATACCCTGGGTCATGCTCGCCGGGTTAATGCTATATGAAACAACCTTTATAAAAAAGCGTTATATTTGCGTTACGTTATCAAAATAGTTATTGTATTATTTATGTGTTATCATTGATAATTTTAACGGCCTTACCTTGTACGTATATATTAGGTGACCTAAATTAAAGCTCATACATTCCACTGGGACGAAATGTGCTGCTAAAGCAATTGAATGAGAAAAAGATAGCAAAAGGAAACTGCGTAATCAACTCAAGCAGGAGATATAATCACAATTACGGTTCACTTGGTTTTTTCGCTCGTTAGCTGTCCCGGAAAATGTGGGCAATGGTTCCGGATAAGAATCTGGAAACATAATTATCTACATCATAGAACAAAATACAATAAAATTGATTTTTGGAGTCGAACTAGGTTTCCTGCCGCTAATATAAAAAGAGTTAGATATGTTGTCCGTACGAAATTCCCTGTTTAAAAATGGCCAGGCACGTCTGACAGCTGAGACACAATATAGCTGCTACAGCTGTCAATATCATTGCCAGTGTCAGTTGGAGGTCGTTGTTGTTCTACGTCCGTAGGAATAGCCCTAGAAACCCTACACGTGACCTCCGGGTGGTGCTAAAAGAACAACAAACTCAGCAGCTACACTGTTCCTTCTGAACCTCGCAGCGCACACTGGAACTCTATCAGCGACATCGATACGAGTACATATATTTACCAGTGTGTAACCGCCATACGACAAATAAAATAAGTGTCAGTTTACCACGGATATTTAAGAAATTGCTTGTAATATGAGACTGATCATGGAAAGGTCTGATTCGCTGTCCTAAACCCAAAACGTAAGTGAGGTAACTGTTTGTATTTTTCAAAAATAATTGACGCACCTGAAAAGTCTGCAACTTTTTTTAAAGATTATTCCTATCATAAAAAAAAATTAGGCACTTCTAAAATTTTCATCCATTCCCCATTATTAGTCTACATTGTATTCGTTCCTTTCGATTTCCGGTAAATTCCATGCAACTTCTAATAACCTTCTTTTTTGTTCGTCTGAAAAGTTTTGAAAAACTGAGTTTTGTATGAAAAGATGGCATTATATAGTGAGGCTTTATTGTTATTCTATTTTTACATTCATTTGTTTGATTTTTGAGAGTTATGGCAGTTCAAATTCTAATCGTAAGATTAAATATTGAATTACTTACGTTGTGTCTATATCTATGCATAGCGTTTGAATAATAAATACAGACTCTGAATAAACCATTATTTTATGATCTTCAATGAAATTTCGATAATTTGAGCCCATTTGTTAGCTAAAGTTAAAATTAATCGACTAGTGCATAATTTGTTTTAATGCTGTTAAATTGTAAACATTTTCGTTTCAAATTGCACCTTTGTTGCTCGATATAGAAATAATTGAGTTGCAATTAACGAGTCTATTGAGTGAACTGTAAACACCAAAATAAATTATTCGGCGTGAGTAATTTGTGAGGATCTATCTTACTTGACGTATTGACATTCATTTAAACTGTATTGCACTTAGAACCTATCGAAAAGTTAAGAGTCAACGACTGAATGAATGACTGTGAAGGGTTCTATGAGAAGAGGTGCCAATGAATAGGTGGATGGACTCTGTGAAAGACGATATGAATGGGAAGGAAGTGACAAGCTGGCGGGTGATACAGATGTAGGTACCCCAATTTCCCTCTCGATGGCATTGGCCCATAAGGCACCCATAGGGAGGTTATCTGGCAACATATCTCTTGCTGGCCGCGCTGTGTCTTCTTTTTTTTGAAACCCTCTACCGGTGCCTCTTGGTACCTCAATTCAATGGGATAACTTCAAGCGAATGATGAATAGTACTTAAACAGAAAATCCACTATCTCACACTCAATGTTTCGATTTTTCAAGTAACCGAACAGTTTTTTCTACATAATGGTTATTATAGCTTATGTCATTCCCAAGTTTAAAAGGAATACAACGGTACAGTTTGGAACTGTCTAAAACCCTATTTGACTACATTTGATATTTGCCTAGAGCTTAAAGTGACTACTATACATAATGGATTGAGCACTTAAAATCACCTTCGGTCGGTGTAGGATGAGCGAAGCAACAACTGCGACCATACAGCGCGCGAGCCGAGTGAGCTAAGCGAGCGTGCCGCGGACGCCGCGGTAGCGGCAGGCGAAGTGTCAGAACCGACTTTAGATTTGTTTGAGTGCTCGACCTATTATGTAGTAGACACTTTAAGCTCTAGGCAAATATCAAATGTAGTCAAATTGGGTTCTAGACAGTCCGCGACCAACACTGAACAACACTTTTGGGGAGTGTACATCCCGTAGCTTCGCTAAGCTCGTGGTGGATGTGGTGACGTATTAAAAACAAAGTGAATACTATGAAAATAAACTGATATAATGACACAAACTTTTATTTACAACTTCCCTAACACTTCCCTATCACTTTCCCTAATAACGATTCCTACTGATTTGACTTAAGCTAGAAGCTTCCAACTATTGGATCCAGCGAACACACTTTTACTTGAAATTTGTACTTTATATCAAGTTAGCGGCCAACTTGCGGAATCTCAGTCACGCACAGTTTTTACATAATTTGACAAATAAGAGAGTTTTCAGAAATCTACTTTACATGGCCGCGCCCACTTTCACTATGGAAAACTAGATTTTCCTCTATTATTCCAAAAAGACATTTCTTATTGGAATTTGCTGCTAATTCCTAATATTATACAATTATGAAGCTTTACAGTACAATAACTTTCTCTTTTCTAACGTTTTGCAGGAGAGTTTAGAAATTTAATTACACTTGTAACTTTTTACAAACTCGTAACTGTACCTCATATGGTTACCGAGGTATCGTCAGGAGAGACGACAAATATTGGCTCATTTACTAACTTAGTAATCCAATTATAAATTTAGTACTATAATGATTGACCAATCACAGAAATCAACTCGGACTTGACTGTGTACTTGTGGTGTGACTTCAAAGTAATTTGGCTACGATATACACGATCCGAAAATAAAATTGCCTTTTTGACTCTATGCAAGAATTTGAAGCACTTAGGCTTGCCTTAAGCATCTAAACATAACAAAGGCATATATGGATAGTCCTTTTACATAAGGCGTAATTCGCGTTACCCCTCATAACAATGTTACACTTTTTTAATTGGTTTTCATGAATTTAATTTTGATAGGTTCTGATCTCACTCGGTCACGGACTGAGGACGGAGACTTTTATTTCAGAGGTCTCTACTTCACTTTCGAACGAACGAGGCGATTTCTATTGTTATAATTTCTATGGGTTCCTCGAACCTTAACCTATCCATCAACATATTCATTATGTATGTACTGGATGCGGGTGGCGCAGGACCAGCCATTGTGGCACTCTTTGGGGGAGGCCTATGTCCAGCAGTGGACGTCTTTTGGCTGATATGATGATGTACATTATGTACTTATGTCTATATAATTTGCGTACTGCTAATATGGGTCGCGTAGCTTGATGAGCTTATTGCGGCGCTATCGCCTGTCCTATCTCTTTGGGATATTAAAAGACGTTATATGACTCATTCATTTATTTATTATTCCTAATAACATGGTCAGCGACCTCGGGGTTTCCCGTTACACATTTCTTTCTAAATTATTGGCTAACTAGGTTCTTTAGCATACAATATGGGTCCTGTCGCTCACAGATGCAATCCTTATTGGTTTCAAACGTATTTAAATTAAATTGAAATTATTTTGGTTGGTGCGCTGGCATTTAAGCCACAGCGAAGCGAAATGTTCCAAAAATAAATAAATGTGCATAGTTCCACAACCTACTTCACCGTTGTCATGGGGGACTTCAACGCAAAACTGGGTAAGAGAGATAGATGGTGAAGAGCTGAGAGTGGGGCAATTGGGTCATTGTCAGTCACAAAAACAAAAATCATCTTTCCGGTGGTCAATAGTTAAGGGCTTACGCTCACATATAATATGTTTTTATCACATAGGATTATAGAAGGGGCAACGCCGTTTATGCGGATTCAGAGATCAACCAAAAATTAGGCTGTATAGCCCTTAACTTTGGCAATGTCCACCGAAGAGACGCGAACCTAAATCTGACAATGACCCAATTTGGATTTGGAAGTCGGAACCACCGGGGCCAACTACTGGCTGGATTCTTGGAGAATGATGAATTCCTTCTTCAAAAAACGCGAGCACAGAAAGTGGACCTGGATGAGTCCCGACGGTGCAACTAAAAATGAGATTGACTTCATCATGTCGACGAGGAAGCATATATTCAATGATGTCTCTGTGATCAATACGGTTAAAACCGGGAGCGATCACCGTCTGGTAAGAGGCATATTGAATATATGCGTCAAGCAAGAGCGCTCTCGATTGATGAAGACTACGCTCCGTCCAGCATCAATGAGCTTTCAGCTCGAACTTCAAAACCGTTTTGATTGCCTAGGCGGCGATGTGGACGAGCTGAACGACGGGTTTGTGGAAGCTGTCCATGCCGCTGGGTCTAAGTTCTTCAAGGCCCACCGGACCAACAGAACTAAAAGGCTCTCTAGCTCCACTCAGAAGCTCATGAAGGAAAGGAGTGAAATAATTCTACAGTCATCAGCCGATGCGACCTTATACCGGCAGCTCAATAAACAGATCTCCAAGTCCCTCACCCGCGATCTGCGCCAATTCAATACCAAATCTCATTCTCTGCCAGTGAACTATAGGGCTAAACATGAACACTAAATTGGCCTATGTATGTAGCCTACGTCCATTGCAAAGGTCCGTTCTACATATATAGGGTAAGGTGGTTGACAGTGGGTTGCTGGTGCACAGTAGGTAACGCACACATCGGCAAAACGAATGGTATTTTTAATACTTTAGTCCGCGCGACACACACCTCTAGCGAACGTGTCCCTACTAGCTCAGTGCCCGTGCGACTGCGCTAACGCAACGTCATGGCATGCACAGTGTCATCACTGCGCGGGATTAACATTTACGTAAGTTGGAATTTAAAATATATTTTCTAAATGAGTTGCACAATAATTATTTTTGATGTTTTTATTTATAACTTGATTAATAAGGTATTTCAAGGTACGATCATTTTTTCTTTGTGAACATTTATACTCTTTTATTTATATTTTTTAAATATTTTCGGTATGTGGGTTGACACTGGATCTAGTGGGTCAAGTACACAGTGGGTGATATAACCCACTGTGTACTTGACCCATTCGTCGTTGCCAATACTTATCCCTTTGGCACCTGGCCAATACAATCGTGCGGGTTTCTTACAACTAATCGTCAAATCAAAACATATGTCAATAGACTTCATTTTACATTCGCTCAGTCCCGTTTTTCACATACATACATACGTCATATGACCCAATGTGTACTTGACCCATTCGTCGTTGCCATTACATACCTAAGTACATACATAAGTTTTTTTTTCAGAATGCCGAGGAAAAGGCCACATTTCGAAAAGTTGGCAGAATACCCGCTGAGCGAATGCAAAATGCATTACTTGCCATAAATAACGGGACCAGTATTCGCCAAGCATCAGCAGACAGTAAAATGTGATCTCTTAGATGATTATTTGCCTACTAAGTCAGGTTTTCTTAATTAGTAATTACATATTATTGATTCTTATAATAAAATAAAGAAAAGATGCTCGTTTTTCATTGTTTTCGCCCTAACCTTGCTCATCTAATTCTCTTTGGCCCACTGTGAACTACTGGTATGCCCAGTGTTCACACCCCCTGGTGCACAGTGGGCTAAATCCCATTTTTTTTAAAAAGCTTTGCTGGCGACAAGTTTATTACAATTAAGTAATTAAAGCAAAAAATAATGAATTTTGAATAAATTATGTATACGATAGTGCATAATTGATGTTTATAGCACAACTATTTCTCGAGCTACGGGCAGTGAAAAATGGAGTGATCCATTGTGAACCACCTTACCCTACTGGTGAATGAATTTTCGAAATCGGATGAGTAGTTCCGGAGTACCTCGTGCATGTTACACATTTTCAAGCATACATTTCACAAACATTATATCGATACCTGCAGACTCAAAGGGCGTAAAAGCCATTTTTTTCCTATCGATCTAGGTAGTTGAACTCAGAGTTGGGCAAAAATTAACTTGAATACGAATAAAAATAAAAACAAAATTATTATTCTTAGTGATATCGATTTGAATAAGAATACATTCATGCGCCCGTTATTTAAAATAACATGAAGGTGAATCATGCTAATTTTATTCAAAATAAGGAATGAAACATGGAATAATTATTCCACAAATGGGGTTATTCTTACTAACATTTTATTTAAATAAAACGTTATTCAAATAAAGTTAGTTTTGTTAGTTTGTCGTCGCTAAAATTTTGATTTTCATGCAATGGATTTTATGACAAGTTCCATTCCCCGAGTTTGGAATCGTTTGGTTTGTTTGACGAGTTCTATACATTATACTTGGTGGCGATGGTCTGATTGCCTCCCGAGTTAGGAGAAAATCCATTATATACACTGGTGAATAAACATACACATATCCAAACCACTGGGTGTACAAAACACGGTATTCCAGGCTGAATGCGTAGGGATAATTTAATGCTGCAATGCTATAAAGAGATGACAAGTCGAAAACACAAACATACGGACACTCTCAGAAAGTAAATCGGTACTACAAGCACTGAGCAGTGATAACATCACATCTAGCTTGATATACGAATGTCACTTAAACCTCACAGAGGTGTGCGCAGATAAAAACGAAAGTTACTATACAACTCGTGGGTTTAATAACAGGACACAACACCTTGAACAGACACCTCTATAACTTAGGTATCACAGACAGCCCCATGTGCAGAGCGTGCATGTAGGCAGAAGAAACGACTAAACATATACTTCTGGACTGCAAGCAGGTAGAAGTATACATAATGAAGCACGTGGGTTCTCCAGACACACTACGGGACGCAGTCAGCAACACCAAGGCACTCACCAACTTTCTAGACGAGCTGGGGTAGTTAGAGTAGCGCCACACCGCCGTTTCACGCAAAATGGGCAAAATGGATGTCGACTTGCGGAAAACGCCCAGTATAACTAACTAACTAACTATACACTGGTAAAAGAAGTTTGAAATCGGATAAGTGGTTCCGGGGATTACCTCCTACATATAAACTTCTTCGTCTTCTTCATCGTATCCTCATGTGTGAGGGACGTGACGACTATGGGCGATTCTTTCCACCTCTGCTCTCCAGGCCGATCTATCTTGAGCCTTTTGTATGGTGGCCTGTAGTGTGGACCTGGTTACTTCTTGGACTACATATGTCCACCTCCTGGGCGCACGACCTCTGCTCCTCCATCCTTAAACATGTATACTTACCAAGCTTTAAACTTACATTTCACAAATCATCATCATCATCATCATATCAGCCAAAAGACGTCCACTGCTGGACATAGGCCTCCCCCAAAGAGTGCAAAAGTGACTGGTCTTGCGCCTCCCGCATCCAGCGGACTCCCGCGACATTCACCAGGGCATCAGTCCACCTTGTGGGGGGGGCCTACCCACGCCGCGCCTTCCAGTACGTGGTTGCCACTCGAGAATCTTTCCGCCCCAACGGCCAACGGTTCGACGTGCAATGTGCCCCGCACACTGCCACTTAAGTTTAGCAATTTGTCCTTGGTTCTGCTGCGGATAGCAGCAACATAGAGAAACTCCCAACATAGCCCTTTCCATTGCCCTTTGGGTGACTTTGAGCCTTTCTATAAGGCCCATTGTAAGCGACCGCGTTTCAGTGTCATATGTCATCACTGGCAACACACACTGATCAAAGGATTCCCGCCTTGAGACATTGTGGAATATTGGACGAAAAGATGTGATTTTCACATATAATATCTCTTTAATATTAAAGGTATAAAAATAAAATAAGTAAATAATATAAATCAATATGTAACCAATAATCATGTGACTGTACTAATAAGGTCTAATTAGCAAATTGCCAAGCCTGGGCTGAGGTCGATCAGGCTCTTCAGTTTCTCCTTCTATTCTGATATCAATGTATTCCGCGCCAGCGTCTGTCTTTACGAAATTTTTTTACACTACATCGGTAGCAAACAAGGTATACGCCCTGCTGGAGGGTAAGTTCACCGTTGTATGGACAGCTTGACTCCAGAAAAATCACTCAAATATATTCCTATCATCATTATCAGCCGAAAGACGTCCACTGCTCATCTGTGCTTATCTAGTGCGCATACGTCACGATGACAGCAGTCATGGTCCGACCGTTGCTGGTAGTGGTATTGCGCTGGCTAGCCAAGCTATACAGATATACCTTTAGAATCGGCAAATAAGTGAATACTACATGTGGCGACGAGGATAAAAGTAAGTACTAAGAGTATTTTTACTAAAAAAGAAAAAGGGTATGGGGATATTATAGGTTGTTGTTGGTTCGACATGCACTCCTATAGCAAAAGGGAAATGAAAATAACACATTAAAGTCACAAGTCATCAGCCTCCTAGCGTTATTATTCCCGGTTGTGCCCCTTAAGGAGCCCGGGGTCCGCTTTGACACCTAATCCCAAGATTTGGCATAGGCACTAGTTTTACGAAAGCGACTGCCATCTGACCTTCCAACCCAGAGGGAAAACTAGACCTTATTGGGATTAGACCGGTTTCCTCACGATGTTTTCCTTCACCGAAAAGCTAACGGTAAATATTCCGTACATAAGTTCCGAAAAACTCATTGGTACGAGCCGGGATTCGAACCCACGACCGCCGCTTGACAGCCGCATGCCTGAACCACTAGGCTACCGTAGCTTCCTTTCCATTAAAGTCACAAGTATCTACTTAAAAAGGGACAAGCATAATTATAATGGGCTTGTGACCTTAAATTTGTTTACGATGCCATTCGAACCAGTTTTTGTAGATGAACAAATGTTTGTATGGAAGCAACTACATTTAATGGACATTAATACCCAAAAAATCGAGTTAAAGACGGACCTCGCTGACAGCAGCCGAAACGCTTCATATTTATATTTATATTTATTTATTTGGTATTAATCATACACTGTCAATTGGGTACATTATAACTTATAAGTAAATTAAAATTAAAACCACAAATACTGATTGGCTTTAAAGTATGACGTCACACCGTGCAATTTGTACTAACCGTTGCATGGAAAATGAAGTAAATTGCTGTTTCGGTCGCAAAATACTGCGTTTAGGTCCATAGTTGTCATACAAATTTGTTTCTATAAAAGCGTAAGGATTCTATTGGTACCTTTAAATTTACTCTTGGACAATAAATACAAAAACTTTTTTTTCTTATTTTTCAAGGTTCATATCTTTTTATGATTTGAATTATATTTTGTAATTTATACTTTATTACAATCATTTGATGGTTTACTATCCATTTAGCAACACGACGATATCAATTTTAACACCACGCAACAAGCCTATTATGCATTACGTCATGAAATTCCAGACTCGTCATGCAGTTTGGTATACGAGGTTAGTTTATTTAAAGTACAACGTACAGCGATTTACAGAGCTGATAATGAATATTTAAACCGGTACTCTTAACGGTCTTACATTGCTCCTTGTCCAAGTCGTTAGATTTAGGCTAACATCGGCAATAATTGTTACTAACCGAATGTGTTAAGGCGCTCTTATTAGACGATATTTAGGTATTTGCGGAGGTGAGGCAGACGGAGCGGGAGACGCGCGTCCCGCGCACCCCGCGTACGGCCTTATTCTGTTGGCATCCGTATTCGGCTCGTTTTTGCGGATCATACGATCAAATGTTTGTCTTCTTGAATAATTGTTTTATTTTTCAAATCTTGGTTGATTTGTGTAAGATTGTCCCCAAATATTTATTGTTTATTTATTTATTTAAATCTATTTTTTTAGAAAATAAGGAATAATAGGTAGTTACAGTTCTTAAGTACATCGTAGTATGATGACATCAATTATGGACACTTACTTTCCAAAGATATGTTAGTACAGATTTCTTCATCATCAATCCACCTATCGTTTTCCCAGTTCCTAGGTGGGTGCTTCCGTTTTCCAAATACGTAGAACTGATAAGATAATAGTACATCTTCACTTCCTAAGGGTGAACGTCACCAATTATGGATTGTACATTATTATGTATATTACAGTTTTTTTTAAACCGAAATAAAATCGATTACTTCTAGGGTTCTAGGTAAAGTTAAAATAGCGCCGGTTAACGCCCGCTTAAGGAACCATCAAAATTAATAAACAAATAGCTATGTTCATCTATTTATCTCCTGGCAAATTATATTATTACCATAATTATTACCTTTGTTACATAAGTATGACTGACTGATCAAAAACTGGATAATTAGACCACTGTTAGTCAGAAGAGCATTTTATTATACAGGGTGGTTATTTTAAGACCAGCAAGTTCTTCAGTACATGACTATGTCTTATAAAAATGTAATTTGACCAAACATCATATAAAAAGAACAAATTCAATTTGTCTCTTAAATACCTAAACGTGTTATGTCACTGCGCTCGCGCGGCGCGTGCTGCCTACCATGCTACCTCGACCAGCGGCCACACCGCGATGGACCTTGATCCTCTCAACAAGCCAACAAGATTGGACTTACACTTGTTACTTTGCTCTATACTCCAGGCAAAATACGGTTTCGAAAATCATTAATTTATAATAGCGTTTTTTTGTATATTTCATTTTTAATCGTTATTCTAAGATGCTTTAAACAAGAATCCAACAAATTTTCCAACCGGAAGTAATTATATAAATTTAAATTAAGCTTTAATTGTCTTTTTGTTTGATTTATATTGAATTTTTTAAAGCAAATGTAAATTAAGGTAAAAGCCTCCTCGATCTCATGCCATTTTTCTCGGTCTTTAGCCAACTGCATCCAGCTAGGCCCGGCGACCTCAGTTATGTCATTGGTCCAACGTCTTCGTCGTCTACCTTTTCTTCTTTTGCCTTTCAGCCCTGACCAGTTTGTTGCTTCCAGTGCCCATCTTTTCTCCTAGTATCTGGCGATATATGGCTTTTACCCGAATGAAGAAAGAAAAAATGGCATAAATCTTTTAGATTTAGTAAATATATACTAACACAAACAATATGGAATAAATAAAGCTTAAATAAATATATATATATATAAACTAGCTGTTGCCCGCGACTTCGTCCACGTATAACATGTTATCGTCCAAATGTTTGTTTAAGAAATTTAAATGTTTGTTTAATAAAAAAAAACATTGAAATGAGTTTTGTACAGTCAGCATCAGATAGTTAGTAGCAGCCTAGGTAACCAAATATATCGCAACACGTCTTTATTACTATAGGAGTAAGGATGTGTTACGATATATTTGGCTACTTTGGCTGCTACTAACTATATGACGCTGACTGTACATAGTCTTTTAGTAAACAGTCTAAAACCGAAGAAACAAATCTCTCTTTATTTCAAAATGTCTTGCTCTCTATACAAACTTAGAACCCTCTTTGAACTCTCATAGTAAATAGTCTGAAACCGAAGTTACAAATTTCTTACTTTAAAAATGTCTTGCTCTCTATACAAAATTCGAACCCCCTTTTAACCTTCTTAAGTGATGAGTTAAAAAAACGCTGAAATAAGTTTTGTAGTATTTTAGCAAACATTCTAAAACCGAAGTTACAAATCCCTTACTTTAAAAATGTCTTGCTCTCCATACAAACTTTGAACACCCTTATAATCCCCTTTAGGGGATGAATTGCAAAAAACGCTAAAATAAGTTGTTTAGTCTAAACAGGCTAAGTTCGAAGTTACAAATCTCATACTTTATAATTTTATTGCTCTCCATACAAACTTTGAACGCTTTTCAGGGAAAAATTAAAAATAAAACACTACGTTTTTTTATTGTAATAGGTTAGTATCTGGCTACAATAGATCAAGCCTCTAGCTAAAAAAGGTGTTTCCCATACGAACCTTGCACCGCTTTTTAACCCCTTAAGGGGTGAAATTTTCCAAAACGCTGGTAGTACTTTTTTGTGTTTTAATAAGTAGGTACTTAATATTTGTACAAAGTTTTAAGTTTCTACCTAAAAAAAAGTTTCCCCCATACAAACATTGCACCTCTTTATCCCCCTCTTAGCGGGTGGAATTTTCCAAACCACTGAAAGTAATTAACCTGTATATTTGTATTCTAATAAATAATCTTTCTACACAATTTCAAGTCTCTAGCTAAAAAAAAAAGTTCCCTCCATAAAAATTTTCACCCCTTAGAGGTTGAATTTTTCAAAACGCTGAAAATTCTTTAGTTATATTCTAATAAGTAAGCTTTCTACAAAGTTCTAGCTAATAAAAAAAGTGCTGAAAGTACTTTATTTTAATTTTAATAAGTAATCTTTGTACAAAGTATTAAGTCTCTTCAGTCTCTTGATAAAATAATAAAGTTTCCCCCATACAAAATTTGCACCCCTTGTTAAGCCCCTTAGGGGCAGAATTTTCTTAAACGTTGAAAGTTGTGAACCATTTTTTTAAATCTCTTAAGATATTAACACTGCCTTCACTGTACATCCTAGAAGTAGGTATTTTTGTCAAGACCAATCCAAGCATGTTCAGTAACGTTTCAGAAGGCCGCAGATTTCCGACACGTAAACAATACAAACATAAATTGAAAACTTTGCAGGGTAGCAACAACACAGCGCTAATCAGAGGTGGAATCTTGGGAATGGCACCAAACATTTTCAATAAAATTCCAGACCGAATTAAACACTGGATATTAATAAATTTAAAAGACAATTGACTTCATATTCAGATTCAGATTCAGATTTGTTTATTATCATAATTTTACAATTGAAATCATACTACAATGAATATACAGATAAAAATGTGTTAAAATTATGACTTGTCAGTTACAATAAAATACAATAGATGTGTACAGTTGTGTACAGAATTGTTATTATTTGTAAATAGTTTAATAATACTCATACTCATAGTATAATGCTATTACATAAAATAGAGAAAGAAAACATAAAGCAAATATTAACGTCAAGCTTTTAAGATCTTGTTATTTAGTCATTTGAAAGAAATTCTTGTAAACTATACAGTGTTTTTTCAAGCAATAGTTGTTTTACATGGAAGCAAAAAGAGTTGTCGTTCGTTATAGTTTTAAGGTTTGAAGGTAGCCGGTTAAAAAGTCTTTGTCCTATTAACTTCGGAAGTTTTGTGCCTATTCTTAGTCAGGGCGAGGTTGTTTTGAAGTGGATACTTCTTTGCTCGCGTTCTTGTATAGGAGTACAGTTCAAAATGTATCACGTGACTTCCGGAATAACTTTTTGTAGAGAAGCCTAATCTGATTTCAAATAATTGTTAAAGTTGTAACCTATGTTTAACAAAATAAATTGAATTGAATTGAAAGTACTTAATTTGTATTCTAATTAATCTTTAAGCAAAAATTTAAGTCTCTAGCTCTAAAAATAAAGTTTCCCCCATACAAACTTTGCACCCCTATTTACTCCCTTTAGGGGTGGAATTTCCAAAAATCCTTCTTAGCGTTGCCTACGTTGTAAAAGGTAGTTCTGGTGTAAATTTCAACCCTCTAGTTTTAGTAGTTTCGGCTGTGCGTTGATGAGTGAGTGAGTGAGTGAGTCATATCAATAACTCCATACCGACAAAAGGTATGTTCACTTATATAACGTCACAGTTATTTGCTTTAGTGGGCTTATTTTTAAAGGGGCGTGGCGGGGGAGGCTTTCTTGGTAGTTATTTAGAGAAGCAGCGGCGGCAGAGTGAGTGCAAGATGTGAAACGGCATACTTTAGTGTTTTGTGATGGGTATCATGTGCACAAACAGCTGACAAAGTTTTGCAGCTGTATAGGGGAGCACCCTGTAGTACTTTGCACCCGACTGCCTCAGAAGGAAGTTTATGTTTTTCGAGCGTATGTATCATCATAATCATCATATCAGCCGAAAGACGTCCACTGCTGGACATAGGCGGGGAGGCCTATGTCCAAAGAGTGCCACAATAGCGGGTCCTGCGCCACCCGCATCCAGCGGACTCCCGCGACCTTTACCAGGTCATTAGTCCACCTTGTGGGGGGCCTAACCACGCCGCGCCTTCCGGTACGTGGTTGCCACTCGAGAACCTTTCCGCCCCAACGGCTATCGGTTCTACGTGCAATGTGCCCCGCCCACTGATACTTAAGTTTAGCGATTCGGAGGGCTATATCGGTTACCGTGGTTCTGCTGCGGATAGCCTCATTTCTGATGCGATCGCGCAGAGAAACTCCCAGCATAGCCCTCTCCATCGCCCTTTGAGTGACTTTGAGCCTTCTTATGAGGCCTATAGTAAGCGACCACGTTTCCGTTCCATATGTCATCACTGGCAACACACACTGGTCAAAGACTCTCGTCTTGAGACACTGCGGAATATTGGACGAAAAGATGTGCCGTAGCGTATGTATGCATGTATGTCTATGACGAAGATGAGGAAGGGCCGTGGCCTGCTGCTGGTGGAGTGGCAGGATCTTTTTCCGCACTCGTTTTTAATAGAATCTACTAAACAGCAAGTAAATATACTTCAGTTCACCAAATCGTTTAGGACTTTAGACTAGGTAGTCGCTATCTGGCGCAATAGCCCTAAATGCTTTTGATATATTTCTGTATGAATAAATAAATCTATTATTCGTACAGTCCATAATTGGTACCATTACCCCCCCAACCTTGTGCTCGTGTCCGAACCCGATTTACACCAGACTACTTACTACCTAACAGTTCGTCATAGGCATGGTAGGCTATAAAAGATTGGAAACCCGTAGAGATTTGTCACTGGCATGCTACCTTGTTCGAGTTCTACGGGGTGGTATCTGCAACCCGGGTATATTGGAGCAGTTATGTTTGGGCGGCGGCCACGGCTGCTGGCGGAGCCGTAAGGCAGAACCAACTTACTTTGTAAAGCGCCTCTCAGTCGCGCCGTACACACACTAAATCTAGTGGCTGACCAAAGTGATCTTTTTATTGTCCAATGTCCGAATTTGTTAAACTATGTCTGTGTGTCTTGTGCAAGTATAATTATTAGGTTAAACGAATTTTAAGGCGCTATTGCATTAGGGTCAACCTGTTAAAATAGTTGCTGTACTGAAATAAATAAAAAAATAAAAATAAATAAACAGTTCTACGTATTCAGAATAACTGAAGATTTTTATTGACATCTTGTCAATATCCACCTACCTATTAATACGTTTTAGGTGCGGATGTAGAAACGCTTTAATGTAGTAAATATCGCATACCTTATATTTGTTATTCTATCATTTCTAATGTGTTCTCCAGCATGTATTAGCGTTTCCTATTCATTAAAGTATTTTTATTTACCTTGATAACTCGAAATAATTGCTGCAAAAAGGCGTATTTGCGTGCCAGGTAAACATTCACAGGTCCGTCGTCGGCAGTGGCCACGGGCGTACTAAATTGTACTCGCCACCGCGCATGCACGACGCGGACACCCGGTTTTTCAGACAAATGACCAAATGTATTGAATTATCAAACATATTGAAATTCTAAGAAGCCGGTAGATAGATCTACCAAAAAGCTACCTATCACAACAAATTTCATTGTAATGTTCCAAATAACTTTTGAGATATTTCGAGTTTGGTGGTAAAAAAGCACTGTTTTGAAGGGCAAAATCTATCGAGGTTTTTGTAAGCAATCGTGATTTTACGAAGCACGAACATAGCCAATGAACTGAAGACATACATATCAAAAATTTGGATCTCTAGCAATAGTACAAATATACTAATAATCGGTTTGGAAAAGGCACTTTTTCGATGCGCAGCTGCATACAGCGCCTAAAGGCTAACGTTACATGCCTTAGAGTAAAAACACTATTGTTCCACGTTCTCTCAGCTGTTCTCAACAGCATGCAAATACATAATATTTATGTTTATTATAGTGGTTGTTAATTATGTTTAATAACATTTACAACCAACTAATTGTATATTCAACTAATTAACACTTTAAATTGTAACATTTTATTATACCAGAATTCAAATAAAATTTGGTAAACAGGAAAAGTGAATACTAAGTAACAACTTAAATACTTTGGCGTATAACGCCTCATCTAACAAATTTGTTCAACTACATCTGATTGGCCCTAAAGATAATGCATCAGTGCTATTATTAAATGCGTGATTAATCCATGCGGTGTATAGGGTGCTTACGGTGATATAATTCGTGAGCCTGATTAGGGAGTTGTAGGATGTTCATAAATTGGAACGTCGAAGTTTTGTTTGTTACCTATGCGTATGCTTGGTATGTAACTAAACTGTACGGCAACTGCAGGAATGGCTTTAGCAGGAAAATTACCTGTACACATTATAATAGCAGGGTACCTGGTCATTGAATTGGCAAGATTGGATATTTAGCAGTGTTTAAAATGGTCATTTAATTGATAATGTGGCATGATTTTATTATTATGTATGTTTGCCACCCAAGATAATTAAATGTTTATCGAGGCACAACATATTATTCAGTGTACTTATCTGAAATGTTGTTGTAGCCTAATTCAACATAATAATCGAGTGCTAAAATACGTAAGTAGCTATTTGAATGCGCTGCCTTTTTTATAATAAGAAAATATGATACCATTAATATTCGATCATTTAATTGAACTGAGCAGATTACTGAATCTGGACATTAAATTGACACGTGTTTGTATATTAATGGTGGAATAAAAAACCTGATTACTAAATCAATAAAAGCAGATAAACTTATCTAGTCATTAAATTGGCATATATGTACAGAATTGCAGATCATCAAGTAAAGAGCAGCAGATTGAATGTGGACATTAAATTGTCACGTGTTAATTACTTTTGAATTAACAAAACCTGATTACTGAATCAGTAAAAGCAGATAAACTTATCTGGTCATTAAATTGACATAACAGACTAATTCTGAAAGAAGCAGATTACTGAATCTGGAAATTAAATTGTCACGTGTTATATACTTTTGAATTAACAAAACCTGATTACTGAATGAGTAAAAGCAGATAAACTTATCTGGTCATTAAATTGATATAACAGACTAATTCTGAAAGAAGCAGATTACCGAATCTGGACATTAAATTGTCACGTGTTAATTACTTTTGAATTTACAAAACCTGATCACTGAATCATTAAAAGCAGATCAACTTATCTGGTCATTAAATTGACATAACGGGCTTATTTTGAAAGTAGCAGATAATCGAATCTGGCAGACAAATATTCCGCTTAGTAAATCCATTTGAGCAGTAAACCTGACAATTAAATTGTCATAAACAGATGGCTGTTAAGTTATCTGATTATTAAATGGATTGATTCACCCCAAAACATGTCATATCAAATGGCACAAGGTGCAAATAAAAAAAATGTGGTGGGTCGATGCACACCAAATTGCACAAGGTGCAAGTGAGCACAAATGTGGTGCTTAAAAGCACACCCAATTGCACGAGGTGCAAGTGGGCACAAATGTGGTGCTTAAAGGCACATCAAAGACTAATTGGACAAAATGACAGAGAGCACAGTGTGCCAAGGAGATGCAAATATGCCAAAGTGCATTAAGTAATAAAACGTATAATTACACGAATCATTTTCAGTTCCGTGTCTGTGGGGTATCATTACCCCACAGACGGGGACATAAAGATGGAATGTAGGTGTTACATTAACGTTACCTACTACATACTGTAAAGAAACATCTATTTGCAATAGTTATTATTATTGATATCTTGATGGATTTTAATTAAAACCCAGAATAATAATAATTGAATTTGAAAATTTAATCGTATGATAATTTAAATGTTGCTTATTTGATTTACTTAAAAAATTGACGATCACAATACAGGCTCATAAAAATTACTATGCGTAATTTTAAGTGAATTTGTACATTGTGAATAGATGAAAAAATTATAATTATCTAAATAGTCATTCTCCCCACATATCACGTAAGCACTACATTTCCGGTTATCCATTGATCAAGGGTAATGCATAGACGAATATATTTCTCAACTAAGTATTGGACATAAATTATTCGAGTATGATACAAATAATAAATCAAAATCACCAGCATTCACTAAGAGTATACCTATAATTTAACGTAACAAAATTACACAATAAAAAGAACAAGCAAAATAAATTTTTTGTAACTATACTGGTGAATTTTTGTAACTATACTGTGATTTGGAAATAAGTGTGAAATAAACTGTATGAAATATTTTTCTCCTTTTATTAATATCTAAATCGGATTAGTTTCAGATTTTGTAAAGCAATTTTCTGTTCATGCAGTGGGCCCAACGACGTCCCTAATCATTATTTATAACGTATAGATAACGTTGGGTTCTAATATTATCGATATCGATAATGTTAAGTACTACAACCCTACTATCGTCCTCGTTCGTTAGGTTGGTAAGTCTTCTTTCGTACTAGCGTTTATTTTTATTGGTATTGTGGTATTTCAAACTAGCTAAAGTTCGAATGAGTTGTACTGTCAAAATCAAATGACAATGTCACTGTCATCCAAAACCTTGTTCGAAGTGCCGTCTCTTATTTATATTCTCTTTGAGTTTACTATTGACCGCCGCGGCCAGGCCGTGCCAGTCTGTGAGAGGCCTTAAATAAACATCTGTTCAACGTTCAACTTACTATCTTTTGGGGATTTTTTAGGGTTCCGTAGCCAAATGGCAAAAAACGGAACCCTTATAGATTTGTCATGTCTGTCTGTCTGTCTGTCTGTCTGTCCGTCCGTACGTCACAGCCACTTTTTTCCGAAACTATAAGAGCTATACTGTTGAAACTTGGTAAATAGATGTATTCTGTAAATCGTCATTAAGATTTTTACACAAAAATTGAAAAAAAAACATAAAGTTTTAGGGGTCCCCATACACAGAACTGAAACTCAATTTATTTTTTTCATCAAACCCATACGTGTGGGGTATCTATGGATAGGTCTTCAAAAATGATATTAAGGTTTCTATTATCATTTTTTTCTAAACTGAATAGTTTGCGCAAGAGACAATTCCAAAGTGGTAAAATGTGTCCCCCCCCCCTGTAACTTCTAAAATAAGAGAATGATAAAACTCAAAAATATATATGATGTACATTACCATGCAAACTTCCACCAAAAATTGGTTTGAACGAGACCTAGTAAGTAGTTTTTTTTAATACGTCATAAATCGTAAACCGCAATTTATTTTACGGAACCCTTCATGTGCGAGTCCGACTCGCACTTGGCCGCTTTTTTTTTCTGGCAACTTTAACCCCGTTTGTCTCTTTAAGCTACCAATTAAAGCGCTGTTCTTTAACAATTGAATAAGAATTTCGTTTGAGCAATATGATTCAACGACGTCATTGACATACAATTCGGACCAAGACCATGAACCTGACCAAGACCAATCGGCTGTCAATATTAAGCCTGCAACACACTGGCACGACCTGCTGTGGTAGACCATAGTAAGGCGTCTCACAGACTGGCGCGGCCTGAGCTATAACCACGAACTTCGTATATCTCCGTCTCTATCGCACTTATGGTTTATGGTACTCAAGCGACCGAAACGGAGATATACGAAGTTCGAGATTCGAAGTTCGTGGTAGCGCCGCTGGTCGCGGTGGACAATAGAAAACTTGTCATTAGCTGTCAAATTGACTATGGTCCGCCACCGCAGGCCGCGCTATTGTGATGCAGGCTTAAGGCCCCTCACAGACTGGCGCGGCCTGACCGCGGCGGACAATAGAAAACTTGTCATTAGCTGTCAAATTTACTATGGTCCGCCACCGCAGGCCGCGCCAGTGTGTTGCAGGCCTAAGGCCTCTCACAGACTAGCGCGGCCTGGCCGCGGCGGACTATAGAAAACTTGTCATTAGCTATCAAATTTACTATGGTCCGCCACCGCAGGCCGCGCCAGTGTGTTGCAGGCCTAAGGCCTCTCACAGACTGGCGCGGCCTGGCCGCGGCGGACTATAGAAAACTTGTCATTAGCTATCAAATTTACAATGGTCCGCCACCGCAGGCCGCGCCAGTGTGTTGCAGGCCTAAGGCCTCTCACAGACTGGCGCGGCCTGGCCGCGGCGGACTATAGAAAACTTGTCATTAGCTGTCAAATTTACTATGGTCCGCCACCGAAGGCCGCGCCAGTGTGTTGCAGGCCTAAGGCCTCTCACAGACTGGCGCGGCCTGGCCGCGGCGGACTATAGAAAACTTGTCATTAGCTATCAAATTTACTATGGTCCGCCACCGCAGGCCGCGCCAGTGTGATGCAGGCTTAAATTTGACAGCCAATAGAAAACATTGTCATTACCTGTCAAATTTACTATGGTCCGCCACCGCAGGCCGCGCCAGTGTGATGCAGGCTTTATGGTGCCGGTTAAGCCGGGTCCACTGCACCAATGTTTTCCATGTTTTTAAACATCTAAAGCCGCGTCCGCTGCGCCATGTTTTCGTGGTTTTTAAACGTCAAAAATGTAGGTATTGTCAATCAAAACAATACCCTATTTGTTTGCCGAAACTGACGGAAAACATGTTAGATGTTTGCAAACACCGAAAACACGGCGCAGCGGACCCGGCTTTACTGTACGGCATTGATTTAGTATATGTAACTAGATACACAATCAGCCGAAAAAAATGGCAGTCCAAAAGAACCGGCTGATGGAATTGGCCGGCTCTTTTGCGTTTAGTCTGGTTCAAAGACTACAATATACATACTGAGATAGACAGGCAACTCGACCAAATTGAGAAGGCATTTAATGCTTGCGTATACAGGCGCCATCTCTTCTGCGGTAGTTAAACACTTTTCTTTGAATGTACAAAACATACAAAAAGTGCG
Source organism: Epinotia brunnichana (assembly GCA_963854355.1). Classification (NCBI taxonomy): domain Eukaryota; kingdom Metazoa; phylum Arthropoda; class Insecta; order Lepidoptera; family Tortricidae; genus Epinotia; species Epinotia brunnichana. The sequence continues at coordinate 4,312,107 of OY977943.1, read as the reverse complement.
CTGGTCGTAGGGATCGAACCCCGGATCATCGACTCCAAATACCACCGTCTGTACCCCTAGGCTACTGATGCCTTGGAATAATACGGCGAATTTTGAAATACCTTGACATCCTAGCCTAGCAATCGCTAGAGCTTCAGAGAGTTCGCCAGCTATCAAGAATGGCACTGTTTTCAATAAGAAACTGGATTTGCATTAAGTTCTAAGTTCGCATAGCATGGTCTGGTTTCGACCGTGAGACTTGATGGTTGTCAGATATGTCTAAATGTTCAGTCAAAAACTGCGTAAATACCAACAGAAAAACAAGAAAAAAAGATGGGGTTTATTTATTTAAAAGAGTTTTCTTGATAACGTAACGAAATTTGTGTAAACTCGTCTTAATTAAATAGTTTTAAAAATGTTTTAAATAATTTGTTTGGTTAGTTCAAATGACATACGTTGCGGAACATAAATCTAAGGAGTCGGTATTAGATACTTTTTTTATGACGTCGTTACCTACATAATTTATATGGTTTTCATTGTAAGATTTCCAAGAAATCCTCAGCGAAGGGCAAAATGGGCTGCAGTCATAGCACGCGACAGTCGAGACGATTTATTTAAACCAAACGACTTTAAAATAAAAAGCGGAGTGAATCATCATTATGTGACACTCATCTGAGAGGTCGTTGTTGTTCTACGTCCGTAGGAATAACCCTAGAAACCCTACACGTGACCTCCGGGTGGTGCTAAAAGAACAACAAACTCGGCAGCTGCACTGTTCCGTCTGAACCTCGCAGCGCACACTGGAACTCTATCAGCGACATCGATACGAATACATATGTGTACCAGTGTGTAACCGCCATACGATAAATAAATAAATCTGAGAGCTGTAAATTTACTACACGACATTAAATAAATGTATAGATCTTTAAGGACACACCCGTTTAGCGGACATTATTGTAACACCGAAAAGAAAAACACTAAAGAACTTTCTATTCTATTCTATTCGCGTGTCGTTTGTTCGACTCATTTTCCTGCTTCGGATATATGATATATCATATATATATATGACAAGAAATGGATTGAACATCCAACTAAAACTGCCACACCTGTCATGGTCCTGGTTCGAGAGTTATTTGTCTGGAAGGAGTCAAAGTAGGTTCCTTCAGAAGTGCCATGGAGCAAATTAATTTTGGCGTACCGCAAGGAAGCATCCTTGGCCCCACTCTATTCATTATCTATATGAATGACATCTTTAATCTCCATATTGAAAACGCAGAGATTATTTGTTATGCTGATGACACCGTCATTCTTTTCAATTATAAAAACTGGCAGAACACAGTTAATGCTGCAGAAAGAGGTATGAGAATCGCAGCAGATTGGTTTTGCAATAATCTCTTGACCCTCAATAACAGTAAAACGAAATTTCTATGCTTTTATAAGACTGACTCATCAAAACCATCTTCTAATCCTGTAATAAAAATCCACACATGTAATTATTTTCCAAACAATTTTCAAAAAAACTTCGGCACTCTGCTGAGAAATCTTTGTTAATACTTACGTCGCGCTGTGCCAATCAGTAATCAGTTACTGCATTACAGTTTGGGGTAGCGCGGCGAAGACCTCAATGTTAGAAATAGAGAGAGCGCAACGTTCTGTCTTGAAAGTAATGCTTAAAAAACCTTTCCGTTACCCAACCACAGCGCTCTATGCCGAAGCTCATGTTCTATCCGTCCGTAAATTGTTCTTACTCAAAATGTCTTTACTTACTCATAGATCTCTCAAAACGTTAACATGCTAAAACATTCTACTTAAAAAACGCGTATTTGCCTTACCAGTTCCCAGAGTACTTTCATCATTTGGTAAGCGTTTCAGAGATTATATAAGGGTATCCACTTATAACGAGATTCAAAAGCATTGTAACCTTAAGGGTCGTACTATAAATGAGGCAAAAAAACTAACTTCTAATCTTCTTCACTCGTTAACTTATGCCGAGACAGAAGCTATTTTAGACATTATACTTTAGCTTAAGTTTACAGTTTAGTAATTTTCTAAAAGTGCAATGTATTTTTTTATTTTTTAAGGTTTAAGTCCCTTTTTAAGTTCCTATAGTTTATACTTTGAATGTAACTTGTTACATAATTCCAAAATGTAATTTGTAACTGGTTCCCCGCGATACAGGCGAAGCCTAGTGCGGAGACTTCTGGAAACTAATGTAAGAAAATATGCCAAATAAAACTTTTATTACTTTTATTACTTTTTTTTATGAACGTTAGTCCATTTCTTTCCATTACATATTTTAATTTCAATTCTCTCCAATAATATGTCAGGCAAAAGGCAAAATAGCATTAAGTCCGCAGTAAGCTCGGCTGAATTTCACCTTCACATACAAACGAAGTTTCGTTCTCATTTTAAAACTGTGTTGGGTTGTAACGAAACTTTGCATATACGATGAAATGCGGTTTATCTAGGTCTGTAATTAGTTTATATGGCTCCAGTTTATAAAACTAACAAAATACAGCTAAAACAAGTTTTGTATGAAAAACTTAAATTTGCTGTATGTTTTTTACTATGGTATCTGAAGCTACATAAACTAATTACAGACCTGGAAGTTACTTAACTTATTCTAAGTACAAAGTGTCAGAGCAAACTAGTAACTACGTTTGTATGGAGAATTGAGCTTACTGCGGACTCCTAATTTACTATAATATAATTGTATAATCCAATATCCACACATCATCAAATTTGAAACTGTTTATTCCCCACTTGTAAAATAAAGAAACATGATTTATTTGTGATATTGGTCCATCTGATTAAATACCTACATAAAATATTGGTAAAATAATTTTACAACGCGACTCCATTCATTCGCTATTTAGTTTTGACGTGATCAGTTAAGTCACATTATGATAAAATCTCAATAAACCAAAAAGTATTTTATGTGTTGATGTTGATTTGCTAATATGGTGCTTAAATTCTAAAAAAACTGAGTTCTTTTTTTAATGAAAAATATATCTTGATGCAGGTTATAAGTTAACGCTTTTAGCATCTACTGAAATATAGCTAGAGTTGTCATTTTGGGGCATATTTCTTGACATTTATGTTCAGCATTGTGAGTCTATTTACTTTATGGGAGCCAATAATGTACGGCCCGATAATACGCGTCTACTTTTTGTGGACTCGAATTATTGGGTCGTACAGTCAACCAATTTTATTGCTAGGCCATCATAGATCCTTGCCGTTGTACATGCGGTCAATACGGGTTACTAGGATTATTGCGTCGCTATGTAGCAGTTAAAACTCAGAGCATAGAATACTAGAGAGACGACAAGCCGCCGGCGGCCGTGTCGCAGCTGTATGCTCAATGGGCATACACTGCCATACTGTGCACGCGTGCTGATCGCAGAGAATATTACGTTTTTTCCCAAAATGCCTGATATGATGCGCGTTTATTATCAAATAAGCGTGTAGGTATACAAGTGTGTGTGTTTTAGATGTGTGCGTGCTTTGTCTTGTCAATTACTTGGGCGTTGTGTGGGTTAATGTACTTGCGACAGGCTCACTCTATACAAATCGGCCGCCATGTCCGATCTCCTTATATTCATACATCTGTGAGTTAAAATGACAGGGTTCTACGCTGGCCTAGGAATCAAATTGGTTGACCGTACATCGTCAGCCCGGACCAATGTGGCTTCCAATTATTGCCCCGTACCGAGTTTGTTCAGGGTGATAATGCACGGCCCAATAATGTACAGCCCAATAATACGCGTCCACAAAAAGTGGACGCGTATTATCGGGCCGTACATTATCAGCTCGGACAAAGGTGGCTTCCAATAGGGAACATTACGCAAAGCTCTGCGTAGGGGGCGACACTAACACAACCCGTAAACAAACCGGTGCCGGTTAATGTACGGCCCAATAATTGGCATCCTCTATATCTATGTCTCTTTTTAACTTATACAAAAAGAGAGAGATAATGATAGATGGACGCGTATTATCGGGCCGTACATTAAGCGGCACCAACAAACCGCCATGACGTACAATGTCATATTTATTTACCTAACAAACATAAACGAATAATTGATGAAAACGCGTTAAACTACAATCGTTTTATTATCATTCGTGTGTAAAAAACCTGTACTGTGATATTAAAATGGCATCCTATAGCCATTTAAAAGGTGGATGAGGGCTTTTTTTTGCTTTACGACGTATTGCCGCTTCCCATAGTTTTCATATCATCGTTTCCTTCGGAAATGAATGATGCCCTTCATTCTTGCATCCAATTACGCGGCACTGATGCATTTTATTCATTGAAATATTTTCTTCACTATTTGATCCAGAGCTTTGAAGGACTTGTCAAAGTTGTCAAAAAAACTGTTTACTAATTGTGTTAGTGCTGCACTCTGGCGGCAGAACATTGCAGGAAAAAGACGCAGCCTCAGGCCGAGCGGCTGCCTCGCTCCGAGGCCGCGCAAGTGAAGACACTGCCTCAACCTGAGGCGCGCCACGACACGAGGCAAATTTGGCGCCGCGAGCCGAACCATATTTTGTCGGGTTTTGTTGCCGTGCTCAAACGGGCCTCAGTGTGAGCCGTGCATTTGATGGAGACGGCGGCGTGTTGCCTCGGGTCGCAATGGACAACGAATCAGGATATAATTTTGCGATATCATTATTTTATCCACCACCGATGCTTCCTCTTTTGTATAGCTTTTTCTTTTTTTTAATGGTGCAATTGAGTCTAATGACAATTAAAGCAGCAGCTACTCTACGCGCGTCTGGTGCCATCGCGTGTTTGCTTTAAAGGCTCGCGGAAGTCGCGGATCACGATATTCACGATGAGGCGTGTCGCCTCACAGCTTGATCCGCAACGTGCCTCGGGCCTATGCTTCGGGACGAGCAGCCTCTCCTTGAGGCTTCGCCTGAGGCTGCTTAAATGGATACGCGGCTTAGAACGCGCGAGCCTGTGTTTTCTTTTTTTTTTGAATTACTATTTATTTATTTATCGTGTGGCATTTTGGTCACTGGATTACATATAAAAGCTATATAAGAAAATAATAATAATCAGATTGATTAATTCAAAGGTTATGATTAGTCCTCTTCAAGTAATAAAATTAAATGAATTTTCGAATGACTAAAATGTGACTTCAAAAAATAATCTGAGCTATGACCACGAACTTAGAATCTTGAACTTCGTATATCTCCGTCTCTATCGCACTTATGGTTTATGGTACTCGAGCGACAGAGACGGATATATACGAAGTTCGAGATTCGAAGTTCGTGATAGCGCCGCTGATGTAATTAACGAACCTGCTCACAAGATTTCACGAGAATCAGTTGAGAAATGCGACCTGTAGAGGTGAACAACGAACAAACAGCGTGACAGACAGACGTGACAGACACCGGACAAACGATTTTCGGCCCAAGATGAAGCATAGAACTTCGTTCGCTCGCTCGTTCGATTAATATAATTTAACCATTGTATTTTGTAGCAAACGCTTCGTAATAGGGTGAATATTCAGCGTTTTGAAGGGGTTTTTTTTCGTCATTGTCGTCGCCAGCAAATACTATTAAAAGAGACGAATATCAGCGTCCACTTTTGATGAAGACATAAGCCAATACCGGTACTGAGTCTTTTTTGATTAAAGTTTCAGCGGTATGTTTTACCTCTGCTGGAATAATCTTGAGCCGACAATGACGTTAGAGTTAGAACCGAGCGGTTCAAATACTAGGAGTTTTGCCCAATAAAGAATTGCTTATTTGAACTTTCGAAATCCGAATGTAAACCTCCTTGTTGAATTTATCGAACATGCACTGGCCGTTTAGAAAAAAATGTAGGAGATAAATAAAATACAATCGCATCTTTGACGTGAAAAAGATAGGCACGCACATTAGAATATTTTGATTTTAGGTGTTAATTTGTATATAATTATGCTGCATATATTTACCTACTCTTAATTTTAAACTCAACGGAGATTAGTTCAGATACGGAGACAGTTGCGTAGTCGGAGCGCATCTTGCAAATAACGAGCACATCGAGGACAAAGAGAAGTATACTCCTTTCAGGGCTTGTCGGTGGAGTAATTTCCAACTTGTTCTACATTCTGCCTTTCCTTTTATTTCTCTATACGATGAAGCGTTTATTTTCCCTTTTACTCGCTCCATGTAAGATATCCTCGGCCTTCCCCTTTATCTTTACCCTTCTATTTAGTCATCGTGGCGTCGTTACATGTGTCCTATCATTTTTCCTCTCCTGTTTTCAATGAATTTTATCAGATTTCTTTCTACCGACTAAGTATATGACGAAAATTCATCCAAGAAATAATTTATTGTTTTTCTGAACTAAAGGGAACCACACATTTTCAGACAAGGGTAGGGTTGCATTGTCTAATAATGGAATCCGGAAGCTTTGCGTGTCGGGCGTGATGCATCTGAGATCAATTACTTAATGCATACTCGTATATAAAGTTGGGATTACGTTCGATCTCCCTAATAATGCCAATGTTTTCCTAAAAAATAAAAAATTAATTTAGGCGACGTGAGCTCAGAAAACGGATTTTGAAAAAGTCGTAGCGCTTGTTTGGATTCTAATACGGCTGCTTTAAATTTAATTAGCAATCTTGAGGCCTTTCTCGAGGGACAACAGCTATTCGAATCCTGAGTTTTTGACTTTCGCTCGATAGAAAACAATCACAAACATAGGTCTAAACTACACTTTAAAAATTCGTAACAAATTATACACAAGAGCTAAACATCTTAAAATTGGTTCCAAAAATTGGCAATGTCATGTTTGAAGGAACTTAGCTATTACTGTTTTATTAAAACGCACAAAAATTTAAAGTTAAAAAACATGATATCCGCGCTAAAAGACATGCAGGGTAACGTCTCAATGGATTTGCCTCCATACAGTTGCCCGAGTATGTAACGCTAGATCATTGGAGGCATGAAGTAGGGCTCTCTGTTCCCCCAGTAAAACAATGCCTTCCTTTGTGAAATTTGGACATATAGCAAAGTATTGCAATCATAATGAAGTATGTTCCATTTGTGCTGAAGCTCATAACTTTAAAAATTGCAGTAAGCCTAAAACGCAATGTGCAAACTGTGGCGGGGATCACGTGGCTATTCCCGCTGCGTGCCCAATTAAAATACATATTCGGATTTATACAAAATATATAGATATCCACATAAGTAATCTGACAGATTTATCAATCTTCTTGTAAAAGATATAGTTAAAATTTGTTCTGACAAAGAAACACTTAAAAACACTTTCAGAAAACAACATTCATATTTTTTTTAAATGAATATATTGAACATAGTGCAGTGGAATGCTCAGAGTATAATAGTAAGCAATAGGCTAATCTTTACTAGATTCTTATATGAAAACAACATTCACATACTTAAAACGACATCAAAATTTTTCAATTAAAGGATATAATATAATTTGAAATTATTGTGGTAATAACCAAAATGGTGTAGCAATATTTATTCATAATAATATAGTATATTATAATATAAAAACTTATTTTGACAATGCTCTACAAAATATCTGTGTGCAAATAACAATAAACAACAAGCAGTTGAGTTTAGTAAGTTTTTATAGTTAATCAAACTCAGATCCCCCATTTAATAAAAGTAAATTAGATGCTTTGATAAAATCACGGTAGGTATTCCACAGCCAATGCTTTTTGGAGGCGATCTAAATGCTCATCATATGACATGGGGTTGTGTTGATATATTGCCCCGGGGTAGAGATGTCTTACTCGTAGATATTATTGATGGCAATGACTTGGTTCTTTTAAATAATGGTCTACAACTGGTTCTTCTTCTTGGCGTCCTGATGCTCTGGATTTAACCTTGTTTTCTCAATCATTGGCACTTTCATGTGATTGGTCGGAATGGTCGGTTATGGATTGTCCTCTTCATTTGCCTGTAATGATAAAAATTATGGTTGGTAATGAAAATAGTATAGAAAGTAACCCAATACGTAATAATGTACATTATCCTTCAATACTAATGTTTTTAGCTATTCGTATAAAAACCGGTTAATAACCGGTTAACCGGTTTTGAGCTTGTTGTTTCGGTTAATAACCGGTTTTGAAATATGACCGGTTTTTGCATTCCCTAATTGGAACCCTCATAACGAGGAGATAACGACTGTTAAAAAAAAGAACGGTCGGCAACAAAAGTTTCCATCAAATTTATTTTTTGACGGAAACTTATTTATTTGACAGACGAAGCGATAGACCTCACGATCATAGTAGGGCAGCAGATCCCGTGCCGCGTGACTCACGTCGAGTCCCACGAGAAATTCTACGTCCGGCTCGACTTGGAGAAGGCTGACCTTGTGGAGAAAGCCGTCGCTAACTATGATGTCAATCTGGTTCAATTCACTCGGAATTCAATATACCGCCTTTACCTGAAATTTATCATTTTCCTCCCTTGAACGCTCCGGTTGTGGAATCAAATCAAATGTTTATTCTGTAAGTTGGCCACATGGGCTCTTTCACAAGTCAAACTTATAAAATATATTTATAGTTTTGATAGTCTGGACAAGACAATTTTTCTCGAACCTACGCGGACCCCTATGAAATAGAAAAAATAGAAAAGAAATACGATATCAGCTGGGTTCCATAATATAAACAATAAAGTCCTCAAAGCGATTACGAAAAATATAGCCGCGCCTTTAGCTCATGTTATCAATTTATCGATGGAACAGGGTCATTTTCGGGGAGAGTCAGATTGCCTAGCACTAGTGGAGCAATTTGTGAGGTTGCAGGTTCCAGAAGTTCCAAGAATGGTTCTTAGACCCAGAGATGGGCATTATTCGAATGATTCTTTATTCGAATAAAAATGTATTCGTCACTAATTTATTCGTCTACACTGTCGAATGACGAATGATTTATTTTTACTTCATTCGAATAAATCGACGAATAAATCGGCGAATAAATCGGCGAATAAATAGACAAATAAATCGACCAATAAATCAATGATTAAATCGACGAATAAATCCTCGAATAATCCACGAATAATATTTAAGAGCGCGGGTTGCTCGTTACAACACGTACTAGACCCGATGTATATGTTTTCGTCAAGTCAGAGCAGTTTTGTAGGTTCTCCCATTTGTAAGGTAATAATGTTTTCGATAAAAATTAAATACCGTTTAAAACTATTAATATAATAGTTCCATTATTTATGAAAATATTCCACATTAACACATTCAAAATATACTCACCGGCAGAAAATTTGGCCCAAATATGAAATAGTTCATTGTTTAACAAGGGGCGTATGAGGAATATTGCAAACGAGAGTCTATCAGGAGCCCGACGCCGTGAGGCGGAGGGCTTTTGATGACTCGAGTTTGCAATATTCTTACGCCCGTGTTATACACAATGTTTTTCATCACATTTGCGAGGAAATAAATAACCACAAAAGACAGAAAAACCTATGTTTTATACAAGCGCATCAATCAAATGTTGACGAAATTGACAACTTCACTTCTAGATCAGTGCGAGTGGAGGGCGGAGCTTCAATATTTCAACCAATCACAGAGCCTGCTTGATTATATTTCCAACCAATCACAGAGCAGAATTCTTGTTGCTGGCGGCCGTCAAGATTTACTTAACCAATCAGATCACACACAAGCTCATTACTTCCCATGGGCCATTATTTCCCGCGGGAACAATTTAGGCCATTGTCTTTCTGTATAAAGGCAAGGAATAACACCATTTATGAGCAAGTGTGATGAAAAAATATTTTTTATTATAAAATCATTCAAATCAAAATAAAAAAAAAAATTGGCCCAAATTTTTATTTTTATTTTGATTTGAATCCCATAAAGTTAAAATCTCAAAATGTTGAATTTCCCAGAACGTTGGATCTCATAATGTTGAAATTGCACTATGTTGAATCCTATAATGTTGAGTTGGCAAAAAGTTGAATTTGCAATAAGTTGAATTTGCAATAAGTTGAACTCCCAAAATGGTGAATTGCAATAAGTTGAATCTTATAATACAAAATACAAATACAAAATACAAATACAAAATACAAATACAAAATACAAATACAAAATACAAATACAAATACAAAATA